>JAFEMH010000853.1:0-601957 GCA_022495995.1 Adenophora triphylla var. japonica
TAAAAGCTCAAACTAAGTTAGATAGGACCACGTAGTAGGTTAAACCTTAACATTTGCTATGGCCTAATCACGCACAAATCACCTTACACAAAAAGCCGCTATAGTTTGGCCTATAATAAAGAGATAAAGGCCAATAGCAAATAGAACACATAAAGTTCAACAAACCGCAATTACATAACACACACACACAGAATAACTTTTAGCCCTAAACTTAGAACCTTAAGCAACTTATTATACAAACTTGTAATGAGATACATTAATTTCCATGAAATAGCTAATATTCTTGCCATGTGCTTTGAAAAGAGCTACATAGAACTCCAAACTTGTGGCTGGATCCACATGCAAATCACCTGCCCAGGAAAAGAAATGGCAAACCTAAGCAAGGTCCCCGGCTCGATTCCAAGCACGCCATTAACGACTCATGATCACTGGGCTCCATTGAGAGGTATTTCCGTATGACAAACACTTAAAGCTTCCACCTTATCTCCATTATCCCCTTCAAGTAAAACCTTAAGCACTCTAGTCTTACTTTCTGGACTATGACACAAGAATATTCGCATAAGGGTAAGGCATAGTGTGACAAGCAACCATTTTAGGAGCCAATATATCTTCTAAAAATCTCCAAAATAGTGTAGTTTTGCAATAGGATATTTGATTTTGTGATGTATGTAGTGGTCTTTTCTTCGAGCCGGTCAACATCCAATCCGAAGATGCCACGTATGAATTTGCGCATGGATTCTAATGAAGTGGCACATATTTTGGTCTCACCTAGTATAGCCCTAGCTTCACACGTTCCAAGTGTGTCTTCCATGGCCATGGCTTTTGGAGAGCCTCGTGAGATGGAGAAAAGTTCTAGAAGGTTTGGGAGTTGGTCTAGTGAGAAAGGAATTTTGTCGGCTTCTTGTTTAGGCAAGAAGTGAAGTGAAAAAGTTTTCTTCTTGGAAAGTAAATAGGCATAACGTTTCCTACAAATACATCTTCAATGGTGAAGACCACATGTATGGCAGGGTCTACGGGATGATGCATGTGGATGTGGGATGATGATGATGGATGATGATTATATTCATGAGCATGTACATGTTCTTGATCATGAGATGCATCCATGCTATGAAGTCGTAATATGTTATCATGATCATCCATGCCATGGTTCTTGGCAGTACTATCTCCAAGAACATACTGCAAGATCAATATGTTTCAACAATAAGAAGAAAAACAATTAAATTAATTAACAACAAAAAACATAAACTAAAAGTATTTGTTTTCATGTCAACAACAATAAGGAAGAAATTTGAAAAATTATAATCACAAATGTAATAAAATTGAGAAATTACCAGCACAATGAGTAGATGAAGGTAGAGAGTCCAAGACCTTAATCCAAAAACCATGTTGGCTTTTTCAGTTGGCACACCTTTGATCAATTATTCTGGTTAAGTAAAGAAATTAAAGGCTAGTGAGAGTTTCTAGAAACTCATAGGGCCACACTATTATTTTCTTTATTATTATAATTAATTATTATTTATTTATTTATTATTATAATTAATTATTATTTTCTTTTCTAGTGATTTTATATTCTTGTTTCTCGTAATTTTTTTCACGCTTTGATCTTTTCGTAAATATCCTCTTAGCTTTCACAATTTTTATTTCTACCTTTATTTTTATTTTATCACTTCTTCAATTTTTTGTTGTTTACTCATCACTACTTCATTGACTAGTCCTATAAAACAATTTCTGATAGTCGACTTGAAATTATTTTGAAACAAGGGTTGTTGTTCTTTTAATAGCCCCTATACTTTTTTTTTTTTTTCAAATTGTGATTTTTTTATTAATAAATGACTTAATATTAAAAGAGTGAATTGCATCCCAGTAAAGTAAGTACATATACATTCAATCAATTTTAGTTGTCCACAATACAACTACTCTTACATTCAAAACCAGTTTTAGTAATCAACAACATACTCTATGATTTTGAAATAAAAACTAAGACTTTTCATAACTCCTTAATTTCTCAAAATGGGATATTAATCCCACATCGTCTAGGAATGGAAATGCTAGGAAATGGAGTAGTATAAATTTTGGGGCCATTGGCTCCTTAGTGAAAACCGACTTTCTTTGTGTTGGGCGTGCCAAGGTCACGCCTATGGCGCCGAATCACCGCCAAATGACTCCTTAACTAAGACTTTTCATAACTCCTTAATGACTTTATCATTTAAAAACCAAATGAGATATTAATACTACATTGTCTAGGAAATGTAATAGTATATATTAAGAGGCCTTAGCATTTGAAAACCAAATGAGATATTAATCCCACATCGTCTAGGAATTGAAATGCTAGAAAATGGAGTAGTATATATATGTATTGAGAGGCCTTAGCATAGTGCTAGGAAATGAAATAGTATAAATTTTGGGGCCTTTGGCTCCTTTGTGAAGACCAGCTTTCTTGGCGTTGGCGCACCTAGGTCACGTCTAAGGCGCCAAGGTTACGCCTAGGGCTCCTAATCACCGCCAAATGGCTCCTTAACTAAGTCTTTTCATAGCTTCTTAATTTTTCAAGAAAGCTTTCCATTTTCGTTTCCCGCTACAACCAGTTTTGGAATTAGAAACTTGGTCGATTTTGTCATTTCACATTTGTAAGATAGTGTCTTACTATAAAGAAAAAGAGGAAAATTAAAAGGGATAGATGTGTGACGTGCTCTACGGAGAGCAACTTCTCTTATTATTTCTAATTTTCTTTTAAATAGTTTTTTATCAGTGCGTTAAAACGCACGAGTGTAACACTAATTCTTTTATAAAGGAGGGAGTAATTTGATTAAATGGTTGAGTTTGAGATTGATCATGAAAAATGAAATAAAATTATGTTTTTAGCGACGGAAGTAGCAAGTATGTGAAGGCAAAGCCCAAAAGGAGAAAAACACATCCGATTCTCCAATTATGAAGGGAAAAAGGAATAAAGGGAAAAATAAAAGGTAGAATTTCAAATACTCCCTCCGTCCCACTTCAAGGGTCCTACTTTCTCTTTTGATCCGTCCCAAACTAGAGTCCCATTCCATAAATGACAAATTTTGAACAGTATTTCGGACATTTATACCCTTATAATGTAAAAATATTTTTAAAAAATCATTCATTATTCCCTTATAATGTTAACATATTTACAAAAAAAATCAATCACAAAAAGGTTTATCATAAATGTTTTAACTTTTACATTCTCTCCCATCTAATCTTCTACATACTTGCAATTTTTGATTCATTTAAAAAAAAAAAATCTTAAGAAGCGTGAAATGTTATCATATGACCCTTGAAGTGAGACGGAGGGAGTATAATTTATAATAGGTTAAGCCTTCCGACGAAAGACAACAAATGTGATATAAAGTGTGGCTTTTATCACCCATTATTATAGTAGGAGTAATAAAGTAGAGTAGATGTTATTATTAAGGACATTTATCAAAAAACTAATTTTAAAAGAAAAGTTCATAAAAGTTGAATATTATAAAAATTCCTTTTTTTTTTTGAATTTATCTGTCAAATAACTGAAAAACTTATCAGTTAAAAAAATGCATTTATCAGTTGTTTAGTAAAAAAATCTAGCACAAAATACTTTTTAAAAAACTGATAAATGAATTTATTAGTTCTTTGATCATTATCAGTTATAAACAACTGATAAATGCATTTATCATTTATTTTAACTAAAAATGAAAAAAAAAAAAAAAATTAAATTTTTTTTTTCTAATATCAAAACTTACATATTTTTTTGTAAATAGCATTTTTTTAAATAGTTTTTGATAAAACTCCTACTATTAAAAGACATTGCTTTAATGAAAATGAAAATGAAAATGAAAATGATGTAGTGGCCATTACTTTGTCAAGGAAATGAACCAATATTTAATTAGACATGTGATTGTGATGTGATGCAAGATGATTGCATATGAATCATTCCAGAATTTAAAGTAATTATAGAAGATTAGCAGGTCACTAATCTGATGGAGCTTTCAAGTTTCAACTATGAAATTACAGGATATAAGGGGCGTGAAGGAAAATAAAAAAATAAAAAAATGGACAAACCAAAAAAATCAATTTTAAATTGATGAACCCTGAGTTTTTGGATATATTTACAGTCTTATAAAGTCAAATATACCACATCGTCTAAGAATTGAAATGCTAGGAAATGGAGTAGTATATATTGAGAGGCCTTAGCATTTGAAAATCAAATTGGACATTAATCCTACGTCGTATAGGAATTGAAATGCTAGGAAATGGAGTAGTATATATTGAGAGGCCATAGCATTTGAAAACCAAATGTGATATAAATCTCACATTGTCTAGGAATTGAAATGCTAGAAAATAGAGCAGTATATATTGAGAGACCTTAGCATAGTGCTAGAAAATGAAATAGTATAAATTTTGGGGCCTTTGGCTCCTTTGTGAAGCCAGATTTCTTGGCGTTGGGCGCCCCTAGGTCACGCCTAAGGCGCCAAAGCCACGCCTAGGGCTCCTAATCACCGCCAAATGACTCCTTAACTAAGACTTTTCATAGCTTCTTAATTTCTCAAAAAGCTTTCCATTTTCGTTTTCCGCTCACAGCCAGTTTTGAAATTGAAAACTTGGTCGATTTTGTAATTTCACATTTGTAAGATAGTGACTTGCTATAAAGAAAAATAGGAAAAATAAAGGGATAGATGTGTGACGTGCTCTGTGGAGAGCAATTTCACCTACTATTTATAACTTTCTTTGAAATCTATAACTATATAAATGTTGAAGTGCAAAACACTTAAACACACCCCCATTTTCCCGTTTAAACTAGAACCGATACTAAATAGAGGCTAGATTCATTACGCATTTACTAAACACACCCCCTTTAATAACCTGAAATAAAATTTGAAAAATCAGAGGGATATTAATCCCACATCGTCTAGGAATTGAAATTCTAGGAAATGGAGTAGTATATATTGAGAGACCTTAGCATTTGAAAACCAATTGAAATATTAATCCCACATCGTCTAGGAATTGAAATGCTGGGAAATGGCGTAGTATAAATTTTGGGGCCTTTGGCTCCTTAGTGAACACTAGCTATCTTGATGTATAAATTTTGGGGTCATTAACTCATTAGTGAACACCAGCTTTCTTGGTGTTGAGTCTTTGCATTTGAAAACCAAATGGGATATTACTTCCACATCGTCTAGGAATTGAAATATTAGGAAATGGAGTAGTATATATTGAGAGGCCTTGGCATTTGAAAACAAAATGCGATATTAATCCCACATCATCTAGGAATGGAATTGCTAGGAAATGGAGTAGTATAAATTTTGGGGTCTTTGGCTCCATAGTGAACACCATCTTTCTTTGTGTTGGGCGCCTAGGTCTCGCCTAAGGCGCCTAATCACCGGCAAATGGCTCCTTAACTAAGACTTTTCATAACTCCTTAATTTCTCAAGAAATGTTTCCATTTATTAAGAGACTTTAACATTTGAAAACCAAATGAGATATTAATCCTACATCGTCTAGGAAATGGAATAGTATATATTAAGAGGCCTTAGCATTTGAAAACCAAATGGGATATTAATCCCACATAATCTAGGAATTAAAATACTAGAAAAAGGAGTAGTATATATTGAGAGGCATTAGCATTTGAAAACCAAATGGGATATTAATCACACATCGTCTAGGAATTGAAATTCTAGGAAATGGAGTAGTATATATTGAGAAGCCTTAGTATTTGAAAATCAAATGATATATTAATCCCACATCGTCTAGGAATTGAAGTTCTAGGAAATGGAATAGTATAAATTTTGGGGCTCCTTCGTGAACACCGGCTTCCTTGGTGTTGGGCGCGCCTAGGTCACGCCTAGGGCGCCTAATCACCGCCAAATGGCTCCTTAACTAAGACTTTTCATAGCTCCATAATTTCTCAAGAAAGCTTTCCATTTAGTATATATTGAGATGCCTTAGCATTTGAAAACCAAATGAGATATTGATCTCACATCGTCTAGGAATTGAAATGATAGGAAATGGAGTAGTATATATTGAGAGGCCTTAGCATTTGAAAACCAAATTGGACATTAATCCCACATCATCTAGGAATTGAAATGCTAGGAAATGGAGTAGTACATATTTTGGGGAATTTGGCTCGTTAGTGAAATTAGCTTTCTTGATGTATAAATTTCTTGATGTATAAATTTTGGGGCCTTTGGCTCCTTAGTGAACACCAGATATGGAGTAGTATATATTGAGAGGCCTTAGCATTTGAAAACCAAATTGAACATTAATCCGACATCATCTAGGAATTGAAATGCTAGAAAATGGAGTAGTATCTATTTTGGGGAATTTGGCTTCTTAGTGAAATTAGCTTTCTTGATGTATAAATTTCTTGATGTATAAATTTTGGGGCCTTTGGCTCCTTAGTGAACACCAACTTTCTTGGTTTTGGGCGCGCCTAGGTCACGCCTAGAGCCCCTAATCACCGCCAAATGGCTCCTTAACTAAGACTTTTAATAGCTCCTTAATTTCTCAAGAAAGCTTTACATTTAGTATATATTGACGGACCTTAACATTTGAAAACCAAATGGGATATTAATCCCACACCGTTTAGTAATTAAAATATTTGGAAATGGAGTAGTATATATTGAGAGGCCTTAGCATTTGAAAACCAAATGAGATATTAATCCCACATCGTCTAGGAATAGAAATGCTAGGAAATGGAATAGTATAAATTTTGGGGCTTTTGGCTTCTTAGTGAACACCAACTTTCTTTGTGTTGGTCGCTCGCCTAGGTCACGCCTAGGGCGCCTAATCGCTGCCAAATGGCTCCTTAACTAAGAATTTTCATAGCTCCTTAATTTCTCAAGAAAGCTTTTTCATTAAGTATATATTGAGAGTCCTTACCATTTGAAAACCAAATGGGATATTAATCCCACATCGTCTAGGAATTGAAATGCTAGAAAATGGAGTAGTATATATTGAGAGGCCTTAGCATTTGAAAACCAAATTGGACATTAATCCCATATCGTCTAGGAATTGAAATGCTAGGAAATGGAGTAGTATATATTGAGAGACCTTAGCATTTGAAAACCAAACGGGATATTAATCCCACATCGTCTAGGAATTGAAATGCTAGAAAATGGAGTAGTATATATATATTGAGAGGTCTTAGCATAGTGCTAGGAAATGAAATAGTATAAATTTTGGGGCCTTTGGCTCCTTTGTTAAGACCAACTTTCTTGGCGTTGGGCGCGCCTAGGTCACGTCTAAGGTGCCAAGGTCACGCCCAGGGCGCCTAATCACCGCCAAATGGCACCTTAACTAAGTCTTTTTGTAGCTCCTTAATTTCTCACGATAGCTTTCCATTTTCGTTTCCCGCTCACAGCCAGTTTTGGAATTGGAAACTTGGTCGATTTTGTCATTTCACATTTGTAAGATAGTGACTTGCTATAAAGAAAAAGGTAAAAAAATAAAAGGGATAGATGTGTGACGTGCTCTATGGAGAGCAACTTCTCCTATTATTTTTAACTTTCTTTGAAATAGTTTTTTATCCGTGCGTTAAAACGCACGGGTATAGCACTAATTCTTTTATAAAGGAGGGAGTAATTTGATTAAATGGTTGAGTTTGAGATTGATCATGAAGAATGAAATAAAATTATGTTTTTAGCGACGGAAGTAGCAATTATGTGAAGGCAAAGCCCAAAAGAGAAAATCACATCGGATTCTCCAATTATGAAGGGAAAAAGGAAAGAAGGGAAAAATAAAAGGTAGAAATTTCAAATACTCCCTCCGTCCCACTTCAAGGTTCCTACTTTTCCTTTTGATCCGTCTCAAACTAAGAGTCTCATTCCATAAATGACAAATTTTGAACAGTATTTCGAACATTTATACCCTTATAATGTAAATATATTTACAAAAAAATCATTCATTATTCCCTTATAATGTTAACATATTTACAAAAAAATAAATCAAAAGAAATTTTATCATAAATGTTTTAACTTTTACATTCTCTCTCCTCTAATCTTCTACCCAATTGCAATTCTTTATTCATTTTTAAAAAAATTCTTAAGAAGCTGAAATATTAATTATATGACCCTTGAAGTGAAACGGAGGGAGTATAATTTATAATAGGTTAAGCCTTCCAACGGATAACAACAAATGTGATATTAAGTGTGGCTTTTATCACCCATTATTATAGTAGGAGTAATAAAGTAGAGTAGATGTTATTATTAAGGAAATTTATCAAAAACTAATTTTAAAAGAAAAATTCATATAAGTTGAATATTATAAAAAATTCTCCTTTTTTTGAATTTATACGTCAAATAACCGATAAGTTTATCAGTTAAAAATTGAATTTATCAATTGTTTAATAAAAAATCGAGCACAAAATACTTTTTAAAAAAACCTGATAAATGAATTTATTAGTTGTTTGATCATTATTAGTTATAAACAATCGATAAATGCATTTATCAGCTTATTTTAACTAAAAACACAAAAAATAAAAATAAAAAAAAAAAGAAAAAGTTTTTTCTAATATCAAAACTTACATATTTTTTTGTAAATTACATTTTTTTAAATAGTATTTGATAAAAACTCCTACTATTAAAAGACATTGCTTTAATGAAAATGATGTATTGGCCATTACTTTGTCAAGGAAAGGAACCAATATTTAATTAGACATGTGATTGTGATATGATGCAAGATGATTGCATATGAATCATTCCTAAATTTAAAGTAATTAGAGAAGATTAGCATGTCACTAATCTGATGAAGCTTTCAAGTTTCAACTATGAAATTACAAGATATAAGGGAGCGTGAAGGAAAATACATAAATAAAAAATGGACAAACCCAAAAAATCAATTTTAAATTGATGAACCCTGAGTTTTTGGATATATTTATACATACACATATATATAGTCTTATAAAGTCAAATATATCACATCTGTAGGTGTTAGTGCCCTAGGCCTATAGTGATAGACTTATTTGTAATGTCATTATTCATTTATATATGAGATTACTACTTTGATTATTATATATGTTTGCATGTTTATTGTAATAATCGTGTCCCTAGTACTTATGAAGCACTAGTATGAAGTTTAATGGATAATCATGTGATGATTATATGCATAGGGATGCACATTAAATTCATGGGTACTTGTTAGAGAACAAGGTACTGGACTTGACCCATTATGAGATTTATGTCATGGTCAAATGTCATAATTAAATCTCATATAGTCATATCATTGATATCCTTTGACCTGAGATTATCATCGTCTTTCACTCGATGAATACTATGTTTGATATAGTTTAACGTTGTCTTTAACCGAACAACAATAAGGGCTATTATTGGCATGATATGATTCCTGTTTGGAAGAATGATAAGTCAAAATGGAAATTTGTCCCTCGTAAAGAGAGATGTTTGCTAGGCCACTCGTAAGTAAGATTGATGATGTACATGGCCATGTCTGAATGAATTAATGTGATTAATATCATTCGATTGATCAATTTACTTAGTAACGAGAAAGCATTGAACAATATGAGTTGACGTGGACCATGACTCATGTTCAATATAACATCGTGTGACAATGGGATTGTGATATGTTCTATATAGAAAATCGAACTTGATATTATATTATTTGGGTAGGAATGATGGCTTGCTAGAGTTCGCTCATGTCTTATGAGGATCGATGTGATTGAACTCATTGCCAACATAATATAGTCCTATGGGGTCGCACGCATCGAACGAATTGTCAAATATGAAGAATATGGAATTTCTGTACTCAGGGGACGAATCGTCCCCAGGCCAGAACCAACTATTCCCTTGGCCTGGGACGAGTGATTCAGAGGGAGTGTCCTGAGGGACGACTCGTGCCCATGGGGACAAGTCGTGCCCTGGGCCAGAATCAACTATTCCCCTTAAGGGGGACACCTGTATCAGAAGCTTGGTGAAAGGGGACGACTCGTGCCCTGGGGGACGAGTCGTCCCGTAGGCGCTGGACTGATACGTAATTGACTTAAAATTAGGGTTTTCGCGAGGGGAAAATTTTTATAACGTATAAATACAAACCCCTGGTTGCCCTAGCAGTCATACTCACGTTTTGGGTTTAGAGAAACACAAAAGATAGTGATTTTCAATTGTGAATTGAGAGATCAAAAACACCAATTCCATATTTCTTCATTGATTGAAAGGAGTTTCAATCAAAGGATCTAGCAATCCACCTAGAATTGTTCTAGGGTTCCTTCAACGCGTGGATACACATAGAGGATCTTCGCCAATCAAGATCTAACGTTCGTTATTCAAGAATCGTTCATTGAGGATTCACTAGTTCATCAATCTGGAGTTGGAACGTGTTTATCAACGACAAAAGCAAACAAGGTTGGTTATTCTATTTCATCTTTCTTAATTAATCATCTAGAACGGATCCTAGGGCTCCGGGTTTTCGAGTTAATTTGCATTCTTCCGCTGCGCATGGACCCTCGAAACCCAACAGTGGTATCAGAGCCCCGTTTATGATGTTTATATTAGATAATCATGATAATTATATAATGTGATTATGTTAATTTTCATGATGAATATGATTTAGAATATGATTTTATATGGGATTTGCTTATGGAAGTAATTGTATATTTTGATATGCCATGATTATGAATTGAATTATATGATTAATGAGATTAATCTAGAATATGGGTCTTGAATATTACTAAGTATAAAGGCTGGAAACCAAAAACTTCCCCACAGGCACTTCTTGGAAGTGTGGGATAACATTGGATTACAATGCCACGTACTAGTAATTGATGAATTTCTAGATCTTGAACAAATTGTTTGTTATAGGGATTATGTTCATATTAAATGAGATTTTACATGAATCATTAAACCCTAATTGATTAGAAATTATGATGTAAACATCAAATGTGATTTGTGATGCATCATTCCATGTTCATAATTATGCTCATATAATTTTCATGAATCAACCTTGCCATGTTAATTGATAAACATGAAAATTGAACCTTCATTGAAATTTGAGTTTGTTTGTGCCACCCATTTTAAACACTTGTGAGTACAGGGATAGTTTTATGTAGGCTACGCCATAGCGAGGTACATTAATTCTATCTTTGTATGATCAAGATGAGCAAACGGTGATTGCTATACGTTTAAAATGGTTTAACTCAATTAGGCTATCAAAACAGTTTTGGGCCTAAGGCATAAGATGAGATTGAAACATGTGATATATGATGTCTATAATCTCATAAAGGATCTAAGAGTCATATGTTGATATGATTGATAAATGTTATCTTCCTTTTTAGTTTAATTTTGGCTTGGTGATCGTGCCATAGCCGACTTGAAATTAAATTAAAGTTGGGTCTTAGCCTATTAAATTATATTATGCATGATTGTATAAGAAGGTTATATAATTTAGTGGGAGTATTTATGAAATACGTTATTTAAATCTCTTAAATGAAATAGGTACTTATATGTGTTCATATTTGTTGCATATCTTTGTAGATCAATGGCTGTAAACACTAATCAAACTCTATCACTGCGATCAGTCCTTGAGAAGGACAAGTTAGAAGAGAATGGCAACAACTATGTGGATTGGATCCGCAGTTTGGGAATTGTTCTCAAACAGGAAAGGAAGTTGTACATTCTCGATGGACCCGTTCCACCCGAGCCTGCTGCTAATGCAACTCGAGCTGAAAAGGATCAACATAAGAAGCATATGGATGATTCTATTGATGTTGGTTGCTTGATGCTTGCTACCATGAGTATGCCCTTCGGAAGGACCTTGTACACATGGAAGCTTATGATTTGGAAAATCATTTGAAGGAAATGTTCCAGTTGCAAGCACGTCAGGAAAGGTTTGACACCATGAAGGCTCTTCATTCATGCAAGATGATTGAAGGACAACCTGTTGGGCCTCATGTGTTGAAAATGGAGGGTCACCTCGAACACCTTGAGAGGCTTGGATATCCTATCCAGTTGGAACTGGCTATGGATATGATATTGCATTCACTCCCAGAAAGTTATAATCAGTTTGTTATGAATTATAACATGAATGGGATGAATAAATCTCTGTCTAAATTGCATGGGATGCTTAAGAATGCGGAGAACAATATCGCCAAGAAAACCAATCAAGTGTTGATGGTGAATAAAGGAAAGGGGTTCAAGAAAACCAAGGTTAAGGCAAAAGTTGCTAAATCGGAGGCAAAGGTTGCCGTTGTTGAGAAGCCTCAACCCAAATCCCAAAAGGATGCGGTGTGCTACCATTGCAAGGAAACTGGGCATTGGAGGCGTAACTGCAAGGTTTATCAGGAAAGACTGAAGAAGAGGGGCATGAGATTGCCCATGACTTCAGGTATCTATGTGATAGATATTCTACTTTCTACTTCTAGTTCTTGGGTATTAGATACCGGATGTGGATCTCACATTTGCCTAAATGTGCAGGGACTAAAGAATAGAAGGTTGCTCAAGGAAGGTGAAGTAGACCTGCGGGTTGGAAATGGAGCAAGGGTTGCTGCATTGGCCGTAGGGACTTATGAATTCACTTTACCGAGCGGACTAATATTAGTTTTAAATAATTGCTATTATGTTCCGGATCTGAGCATAAACATTATTTCAATTTCTTGTTTAGACAATGAAGGTTATCGTTTTCTTATTGAGAATAAGAAATTTTCCATTTATTTGAATGATATGCTTTACTGTATTGCTCATTCTTTTAATGACCTTTATGTCTTAGATATTGAAAATAATGTTGATAATGTCTATCATGTAAATAAGAAATCTAAACCAAACAATGTGAACAACACATTTAAATGGCATTGCCGTCTTGGTCACATAAAACATAAATGAGAAACGCGTCTCTAAACTCCATAAAGATGGATATTTAGACTCATATGATTATGAATCATATGATGTTTGCGAATCTTGTTTATTGGGCAAGATGACTAAAGCACCTTTTACTAAGAGTAGTGAAAGGGCTAGTGATTTATTGGCTCTCATACATACTGATGTATGTGGACCAATGAATAGCATTGCTAGGGGAGGATTTCGGTACTTCATAACGTTCACTGATGACTTATCAAGATATGTCTATGTCTATCTGATGAAGTACAAGAGTGAAGCATTTGAGATATTTAGAATATTTCAAAATGAAGTACAAAATCAACTTGGAAAAACTATTAAAACACTTCGATCCGATTGAGGTGGTGAATATTTAAGCCAAGAATTTGACGATCATCTTAAGGGTTGTGGAATTGTTTCAGAACTTACTCCACCCGGAACACCACAATGGAATGGTGTGTCCGAAAGGAGAAATCGAACTCTATTAGATATGGTTCGATCGATGATGAGTCAAGTTAACCTTCCTATTTCTTTTTGGGGACATGCACTGGAAACAGCTGCTTTCACACTTAATAAGGTCCCTACTAAATCAGCTCCTAAGACCCCACATGAGATGTGGCATGGAAGAAAACCTAGTTTATCTTTCATGAAGATTTGGGGATGTGAAGCTTATGTAAAGAAATTGGTTTCTGAAAATAAGCTTGCACCCAGATCCGATAAATGTATTTTCGTAGGTTATCCTAAGGAAACGAAAGGATATCAATTTTACAACAGATCCGAGAACAAAGTGTTTGTTGCTCGACATGGTGTCTTTCTAGAGAAAGAGTTTCTCTCTAAAGAAACTAGTGGGAGTAAAATTGATCTTTAAGAAATTCAAGAACCCGAAAATGACAAGGAACCAATAGTAGAGATGGAACCAAATTCACAAGCAGTTGTGGAACCGGTTCAAGATACACAAGTTCTTCCCAGATCGGATAGGATACGATCCGAACCTGAGAGATATGGATTTCTCATGACGGAAAGTAACGAAGTAAAATCATTGAGAATGATGAACCTACTTCCTATCAAGAGGTGATGTCCACTCCTAATTCGGACAAGTGTCTAGGAGCCATGGAATCCGAGATCAAATCGATGTACGATAATCAAGTTTGGAACTTGATTGATCCACCTGAAGGTGTAAAAACCATAGGGTGCAAGTGGGTTTTCAAAAAGAAAACCGACATGGTTGGGAAGGTACATACTTATAAGGCTAGGCTTGTTGCTAAGGGGTATAGGCAGATTCATGGCGTTGACTATGATGAAACCTTTTCGCCCGTAGCAATGCTTAAGTCTATTAGAATCTTAATTACCATAGCCGCATATTATGACTATGAGATATGGCAAATGGATGTCAAAACAGTGTTTCTTAACGAAAACCTACTTGAGGATGTATACATGATACAGCCTGAAGGATTTATCGATCCAAAGAATTCTAATAAAGTATGTAAGTTGCAGAGATCCAATTATGGATTGAAGCAAGCTTCGAGGAGTTGGAATCTACGTTTTGATGAATCAGTCAAAGAGTTTGGCTTCATAAAAAACGAAGATGAACCTTGTGTATACAAGAAAATAAGTGGGAGCATAGTACTTTTTCTGGTGTTATATGTCGATGACATCTTGCTCATTGGAAACAATGTTCCTGCACTTGAGACTGTCAAGTCCTGGTTAGGAAAATGTTTCTCAATGAAAGATATGGGTGAAGCGGCTTATATCCTTGGTATCAAGATCTATAGAGATAAATCAAGAAGGATGATTGGTTTGAGTCAAAGTACATATATTGACAAGCTCCTTAGAAGATTCCGCATGGAAAATTCTAAGAGAGGGAACTTGCCAATGGGACATGGCATTACTCTTATCAAGACTCATTGTCCTAAGACAAATGATGAGCGAAAGAGGATGAGTGATATTCCATATGCTTCGGCAATTGGGTCTATCATGTATGCCATGTTATGTACTAGACCCGATGTCTCGTATGCTCTAAGCGCAACGAGTAGATACCCGCCCGATCCTGGTGAGAACCATTGGATAGCGATCAAGAATATCCTTAAGTACTTGAGAAGAACTAAGGATGTATTCTTGGTATTTGGAGGAATGGAAGATGATCTGGTTGTAAAGGGTTACACGTATGCAAGCTTCCAAACCGACAAAGATGACTTTAGATCGCAAATGCTGGGTACGTGTTTATGCTAAATGGAGGTGCCGTTAGTTGGAAGAGTTCCAAGCAAAGCACTTGTTCTTGATTCTACAACCGAAGCAGAATATATAGCAGCATCGGATGCGGCTAAGGAGGCGGTTTTGATCAAGAAGTTCGTTAGTGACTTAGAAGTCGTTCCGAGTATCACTAACCCGATAGAGCTTTATTGTGACAATAATAGTGTTATTGCCCAAGCAAAATAACCAAGGTCACATCAACGATCCAAACACATTTTGAGACATTTCCACCTCATTCGAGAAATCTGTGAAAGGGAGGACGTCAAGATATGCAAGGTACCTACGGATGACAACATTGCGGACCCTCTCACCAAGCCTTTGCCACAAGCTAAACATGATGGTCATGTTAGGTCCATGGGTATAAGATACATGAATGATTGGGCCTAGTACAAGTGGGAGACTGTAGGTGTTAGTGCCCTAGGCCTATAGTGATAGACTTATTTGTAATGTCATTATTCATTTATATATGAGATTATTACTTTGATTATTATATATGTTTGCATGTTTATTGTAATAATCGTGTCCCTAGTACTTATGAAGCACTAGTATGAAGTTTAATGGATAATCATGTGATGATTATATGCATAGGGATGCACATTAAATTCTTGGGTACTTGTTAGAGAACAAGGTACTGGACTTGACCCATTATGAGATTTATGTCATGGTCAAATGTCATAATTAAATCTCATATAGTCATATCATTGATATCCTTTGACCTGAGATTATCATCGTCTTTCACTCGATGAATATTATGTTTGATATAGTTTAACGTTGTCTTTAACCGGACAACAATAAGGGCTATTATTGGCATGATATGATTCCTGTTTGGAAGAATGATAAGTCAAGATGGAAATTTGTCCCTTTTAAAGAGAGATGTTTGCTAGGCCACTCGTAAGTAAGATTGATGATGTACATGACCATGTCCGAATGAATTAATGTGATTAATATCATTCGATTGATCAATTTACTTAGTAACGAGAAAGCATTGAACAATATGAGTTGACGTGGACCATGACTCATGTTCAATATAACATCGTGTGACAATGGGATTGTGATATGTTCTATATAGGAAATCGAACTTGATATTATATTATTTGGGTAGACATGATGGCTTGCTAGAGTCCGCTCATGTCTTATGAAGATCGATGTGATCGAACTCATTGCCAACATAATATAGTCCTATAGGGTCGCACGCATCGAACGAATTGTCAAAAATGAAGAATATGGAATTTCTGTACTCAGGGGATGACTCGTCCCCAGGCCAGAACCAACTATTCCATTGGCCTAGGACGAGTGATTCAGAGGGAGTGTCCTGAGGGACGACACGTGCCCATGGGGACGAGTCGTGCCCATAGGGACGACTCGTGCCCTGGGCCAGAACCAACTATTCCCCTTAAGGGGGACGCCTGTATCAGAAGCTTGGTGAAAGGGGACGACTCGTGCCCTGGGGGACGAGTCATCCCGTCGGCGCTGGACTAATACGTAATTGACTTAAAATTAGGGTTTTCGCGAGGGGAAAATTTTTATAACGTATAAATACAAACCCCTGGTTGCCATAGCAGTCATACTCACGTTTTGGGTTTAGAGAAACAGAAAAGAGAGTGATTTTCAATTGTGAATTGAGAGATCAAAAACACCAATTCCATATTTCTTCATTGATTGAAAGGAGTTTCAATCAAAGGATCTAGAAATCCACCTAGAATTGTTCTAGGGTTCGTTCAACGCGTGGAGACACATAGAGGATCTTCGCCAATCAAGATCTAACGTTCGTGATTCAAGAATCATTCATTGAGGATTCACTAGTTCATCAATCTGGAGTTGGAACGTGTTTATCAACGACAAAAGCAAACAAGGTTGGTTATTCTATTTCATCTTTCTTAATTAATCATCTAGAACGGATCCTAGGGCTCCGGGTTTTCGAGTTAATTTGCATTCTTCTGCTGCGCATGGACCCTCGAAACCCAACAACATCGTCTAAGAATTGAAATGCTAGGAAATGGAGTAGTATATATTGAGAAGCCTTAGCATTTGAAAACCAAATTGGACATTAATCCTACATCATATAGGAATTGAAATGCTAGGAAATGGAGTAGTATATATTGAAAGGCCTTATCATTTGTAAATCAAATGGGATATTAATCCCACATCGTCTAGGAATTGAAAAGCTAGAAAATGGAGCAGTATATATTGAGAGGCCTTAGCATAGTGCTAGGAAATGAAATAGTATAAATTTTGGGGACTTTGGCTCCTTTGTGAAGACCAGGTTTCTTGGCGTTGGACGCGCCTTGGTCACGCCTAAGGCATCAAGGTCACGCCTAGGGCGCCTAATCAACGCAAAATGACTCCTTAACTAAGACTTTTATAGCTCCTTAATTTCTCAAGAAAGCTTTCCATTTTCGTTTCCCGCTCACAACCAGTTTTGGAATTGGAAACTTGATCGATTTTGTCATTTCACATTTGTAAGATAGTGACTTGCTATAAAAAAAAAGGGGGAAAATAAAAGGAATAGATGTGTGACGTGCTCTATGGAGAGCAACTTCTCCTATTATTTCTAACTTTCTTTAAAATAATTTTTTATCCGTACTTTAAAACACACTGATGTAGCACTAATTCTTTTATAAATGAGGGAGTAATTTGATTAAATTTTTGAGTTTGAGATTGATCATGAAAAATGAAATAAAATTATGTAATTAGGGACGGAAGTAGCAAGTATGTGAAGGCAAAGCCCAAAAGGAGAAAATCACATCAGATTCTCCAATTATGAATGGAAAAAGGAAAAAAGGGAAAAATAAAAGGTAGAAATTTCAGATACTCCCTCCGTCCAACTTCAAGGGTCATACTTTTCCTTTTGGTCCGTCCCAAACTAAGAGTCCCATTTCAAAAATGGAAAAATTTGAACAGTGTTTCGGACATTTGTACCATTATAATGTAAATATATTTACAAAAAAATCATTTATTATTCCCTTATAATGCTAACATATTTACAAAAAAATCAATCAAAAAGAGATTTTATCGTAAATGTTTAAACTTTTACATTCTCTCCTCTAATCTTCTACCCACTTCCAATTCTTTATTCATTTTTTAAAAAAATTCTTAAGAAGCGTGAAATACTACCATAGGACCCTTGAAGTGAGACGGAGAAAGTATAATTTATAATAGGTTAAGCCTTCCAACGGAAGACAACAAATGTGATGTAAAGTCTAGCTTTTATCACCCATTATTATAGTAGGAGTAATAAAGTAGAGTAGATGTTATTATTAAGGACATTTATCAAAAAACTAATTTTAAAAGAAAAATTCATATAAGTTGAATATTATAAAAAAATTCCCTTTTGTTTTTGAATTTATCTGTCAGATAACTGATAAATTTATCAGTTAAAAAAATACATTTATCAGTTGTTTAATCAAAAAATCAAGCACAAAATACTTTTTAAAAAACTGATAAATGAATTTATTAGTTGATTGATCATTATTAGTTATAAACAACTGATAAATGCATTTATAACTTATTTTAACTAAAAACGCAAAAAAAAAAAAATTAAAAAGAGAAAAATGTTTTTTCTAATATCAAAACTTACATATTTTTTATTAAATTTCATTTTTTAAAATAGTTTTTGATAAAAACTTCTACTATTAAAAGATATTGCTTTAATGAAAATGAAAATGAAAATGATGCAGTGGCTATTACTTTGTCAAGGAACGGAACCAATATTTAATTAGACATGTGATTGTGATGTGATGCAAGATGATTGCATATGAATCATTCCTGAATTTAAAGTAATTAGAGAAGATTAGCAGGTCACTAATCTGATGGAGATTCAAGTTTCAACTATGAAATTACAATATATAAGGGGCGTGAACGAAAATAAATAAATAAAAAATTGGACAAACCCAAAAACTATTTTAAATTGATGAACCCTAAGTTTTTGGATATATTTATACATACATATATATACAGTCTTATAAAATCAACTATACCACATCGTCTAAGAATTGAAATGCTAGAAAATTGAGTAGTATATATTGAGAGGCCTTAGCATTTGAAAACCAAATGAGACATTAATCCTACGTCATATAGGAATTGAAATGCTAGGAAATGGAGTAGTATATATTGAGAGGCCTTAGCAATTGAAAACCAAATGAGATATTAATCTCACATCGTCTAGGAATTGAAATGCTAGAAAATGGAGCAGTATATATTGAGAGGCCTTAGCATAATGCTAGAAAATTAAATAGTATAAAATTTGGGGCCTTTGGCTCCTTTGTGAAGAACATCTTTCTTGGCGATGGGCGCACCTAGATCACGCCTAAGGTGCCAAGGTCACGCCTATGGCGCCTAATCACCGCCAAATGGCTCCTTAACTAAGACTTTTCATAGCTCCTTAATTTCTCATAAAGCTTTCCATTTTCGTTTCCCGCTCACAGCCAGTTTTGGAATTGAAAACATGATTGATTTTGTCATTTCACATTTGTAAGATAGTGACTTGCTATAAAGAAAAAGGGGGAAAATAAAAGGGATAGATGTGTGACGTGCTCTATGGAGAGCAAATTCTCCTATTATTTCTAACTTTCTTTGAAATAGTTTATATCTGTGCATTAAAACATACGGGTGTAGCACTAATTCTTTTATAAAGGAGGGAGTAATTTGATTAAACGGTTGAGTTTGAGATTGATCATGAAAACTGAAATGAAATTATGTTTGTAGCCGATCATATACTTTACACAGGTATCTCCCTAACACAATTCATCTCTCATAGCTGTGTCCATTCATGGCCCTGGATCACAATGCCTGGTTCTGTGAGAAGGTCTATGAATTGAGCCTCACATAATTCTCCTCGAAGCGGCCTCTACTTCTTTCTCACATAGGTGATTCTTTTAAGTAACCCACTTTACTTCACATAAGAATCATTAAAAGTCATAGGCTTAACCTCATTCATCTCGGGATGTCACTTTAAGGAATGAGTATAGGGTTGACCCCCACAGTGACGCTACAAGTCTTTTAACAGTTAGGTTGTCTCTTTGAACCTAGATTTTGGGATCTCCAGTCAACTAGGTTGGGTTTTTCGCTGTGTTTAACTTCTCAAGAGACTTTAAACCCATTCCCAATGTCAACCTTGCAACTATCTCTTTACTTAACCCTTTGGTTAGCGGATCCGCCAAATTATCTTTTGACCTCACATAATCAATAGATATGGTGCCAGTTGCACGTAGTTATTTAATGGTATTATGTCTTCGACGTATATGTCTAGACTTACCATTATACATATGACTTTGTGCCCTTCCAATCGCAGATTAGCTATCGCAATGTACACTAATTACGGGCACGAGCTTTTCCCATCTTGGAATATCTTCTAGAAATTGGCGTAGCCATTCGGCTTCTTCACCACATTTATCTAATGCTATAAACTCAGATTCCATGGTTGATCTGGCTATAACAGTTTGCTTAGAAGATTTCCATGATATAGCAGCACCTGCTAATGTGAATAGATATCCACTTATAGACCTTGAGTCTTTGATATCCGATATCCAATTAGCATCACTATATTCTTCTATCACCGCTAGATGTCTAGTGTAATGTAATCCAAACTCATGAGTATATCTTAAGTACCTTAGTACTCTTACTATACCCTTCCAATGATTTGTTCCAGGATTACTTGTATACCGGCTTAACTTGCTAACAGTATAAGCAATATCCGGCCTAGTACAACTCATCAAGTACATTATACTTCCAATGATTCTCGAATACTCTAATTGAGACACCGGTTCATCTCTATTCTTAGATAGATGAAGATTTGGGTCGATTGGAGTACTCGCTATTCCATTGTCATCCTTGCTAAATTTCTCAAGAATTTTATTCACATAATGAGTTTGACTTAACACAAGTCCGTTGGATATTCTAGAAATTTTAACTCCAAGGATTACGTCCGCAAGTCCCATATCTTTCATGTCAAACTTCAAATTCAACATGTCTTTCATGGATTTGATCATCTTATCACAACTTTCTATGATAAGCATGTCGTCTACATAAAGACACAAAATGACATAGCCATTTTTCGTTGTTTTAGTATAGACACATTTGTCACACTCATTTATCTTAAATCCACTTTGCATCATAGCATTATCAAATTTTTGATGCCACTGTTTTGGTGCTTGTTTCAAGCCATACAATGACTTTACTAATTTGCACACCTTCTTTTCTTGTCCATGCGCAACAAACCCCTCAGGTTGTTCCATGTAAATCTCCACTTCTAAATCTCCATTTAGAAAGGCTGTTTTTACATCCATTTGATGTATTTCAAGATTTCTCAATGCGACAATTGCAAGTACAACTCTTATTGACGTTATTCTCGTGACCGGAGAATACGTGTCAAAATAGTCTAGGCCTTCTTTCTGTCAGTAACATTTAATTACAAGTCGGGCCTTGTACTTATCAATTGTTCCGTCCGCCTTCATTTTTATTTTGAAAATCCACCTATATCCTAGTGTTTTACTTCCCGGAGGAAGGTCCACTAGTTTCCATGTGTGATTTTGCAAAATGGAATCAATTTCACTTTTAATTGCTTCCTTCCACAAAGGTCCTTCCGAAGAGCTAACGGCTTCTTTGTAACTTTGTGGTTCACTTTCTACCATATAGGTTAGAAAGTCCAGACCATAGGATTTTTCAATCCTAGCTCTTTTGCTTCGTCGAGGTTCTACCTCTTCTTCTTCACTTTTATCTTAAACGTGTTCTTCTTCTATTGAATCTATTACCCTAGTCGATGAGCTTGCCTCATTTCTTGACTTACACGGGAATATATTCTCAAAGAAAGATAAGTTCACAGATTCCATTATAGTATTTTTGTGTATAGCTTCGATTTTCGACTCATACACAAGAAATCTATAAGCAATACTGTTTGTGCAAAGCCAATAAATATGCAATCAACAGTTTTAGGTCCAATTTTCACCTTTTTAGGAGGAGGTATGGTTACCTTTGCAAGACACCCCCACACTCTCAAGTGTTTATAACTTGGCATTCTTCCATGCCATAGTTCATAAGGAGTTTTGTCTTGTTACTTTCGGGGTATTTTGTTTAACACATAGTTAGCCGACAACACGGCTTCCCCCTACATGTTATCCGATAATCTCGAACTCAATAACATGGCATTCATCATTTCTTTTAATGTCCGATTTTTCCTTTCGGCAACACCGTTTTGTTGGGGTGTATAAGGTGCCGAGGTTATATGTTTAATTCCACTTTGAGCACAAATTGCTTCAAATGGGGATTCATATTCACCCCCTTTATCACTTTTTAGCACATTAATTTTCCGGTTTAATTGATTCTCAACTTCATTTTTATAGAGAGTAAACTTCTCTATAGCTTCATCTTTACTTTTTAGAAGATACACATAGCAATACTTTGTGCCATCATCTACAAAAGTTATGAAGTACTTATTGCCGCCCCATGATTGTGTTGATTTAAAGTCACATAAGTTCGTGTGAACCAATTTAAGTGGTTCACTATGTCTTTCAACTGAATGGAATGACTTTCTTGTTAATTTTGCTTCTACACAAATTTTACATTTTTGTTTACAATCAACTCTAAACTTTGGAATAGAGTTTGCTTTTGTCAAACGACATATAGAATCAAAATTAACATGACCAAGTCTACCATGCCACAAATTAGATGACTCAAGCAAGTAAACGGAAGAGATACATATCATTAGCTTTCGCCTTAACAACCATTACACTTAGCTTAAACAGTCCATCATTGACATAACCTTTGCCTACAAACATTCCACTCTTAGACAAAGTGACTTTATTGGACTCAAACACAATACGAAATCCATGCTTTATCAAAAGCGATCCGGACACTAAGTTCTTCCGGATGTCGGGAACATAAAGCACGTTGTTGAGAGTCAACTCCTTCCCGGATGTCATCTTCAAGACCACTTTTCCTTCTCCTTTGATCTCGGAGGTGGCTGAATTCCCCATGAATAGCTTCTCGCCATCCTTAGCAACAAGAGTACTAAACATGTCTCTATTGGAGCACACATGTCTAGTAGCACCGGTGTCAATCCACCATTGATTTAGGTTTGAACCCACCAAATTCACCTCGGAAATCACAGCTGCGAGGTGCATCTCGGACACTTCTCTAGCAATGCCTTCCACCATGTTTGACCCACGAGCCTTCTTTGGCAACTTGCAAGCATGAGCCTTGTGGCCTTCACCGCCACAATTATAACAAGTTCCAAATAACTTCTTCTTGGAAACACCACCTTTTGATCCCAAGTAGGAATTCTTGGAAGTTGTCACAACCTTCCCTTTTCCCTTACCAAACCTTTTGCCTTTAGAGCTTTCACCATGCTCCACCACATTGGCCTTAGCCACACTAGAAATAAACTTGGTCTCAGCGACTCTATTGTTCTCTTCAATACTCAAACGAAGGATAATTCCTTCCACATCCATTTCCTTTCGCTTATGCTTAAGGTAGTTCTTGAAATCATTCCAAGATGGAGGCAATTTCTCAATGATTGCAGCCACTTGAAAGCTTTCACTTATAACCATACCTTCGGGATGAATCTCGTGCAAAATAGTTTGAAACTCATCAACTTGAGATTTTACACTCTTGTTGTCCACCATTTTAAAATCAAGGAAACGGGCAACAATGAACTTCTTTGTTCCCGCATCCTTAATCTTATATTTGTGGTCCAACGACCCCCACAATTCCTTTGCAGATTTTTTCTCATTATACACATTATAAAGAGAATCTGAAAGCGAATTGAGGACATAGTTTCTACACAAGTATTCCCCATGCTTCCATGTTTCAACCGCAACCAAGGTTGTAACATCCGTTTCTCCTTCACTCACCTTTGGCATATCATCTTTCAGATATTTTGCCAAGTGCAAGGTAGTGAGGTAGAAAAGCATCTTTTGTTGCCAACGCTTAAAGTCGGGGCCAACAAACTTCTCGGGTTTTTCCGCATGAGGGGTAGGGATATGGATAGTTGGAGCATTTGTCACAATAGTATAGCCACTTCCGTTTCGAGTTTGGGGATTAGTTTGGGGTCCAGTTTGGGATCCAATTTGGGTCTCCACGTTGTTGTTGTTAGTCGCCATCTGAAACACAACAACTTAGTTAGTATTTCCTGTTTTTCAAAATCTGTAATCGACTCCCTCGATTAGGGATATGTCTTAAGATTGTTACAAGGGTGTACAATTACAGAAAATTAAAATAATATACAATTAATAAAAACTGAAAATACTAAAGGAGAAGTTGTTGAAATTGCTGCACGAGCCCAATGAAATCATTGTCTCCTTAAGACATATTCGATCCCTCACCGAGTGTGCTTGAGTTTTCTTGGATCGCTTGTCTCCCAGGATAGAACGTGCGGACCGGGGGCACTTTGCACCTAAAGTTCCCGGTGAGCTAAACCGTGCTTGAACTAGATCACCTCTTCTTCTATATGCAAGCTAGGAGGCCAAGGAAGAATCAACAAGATGCAACAAGGTGATATGGAGGAGGATTTGCAGAAAAAACCAAGTGCTTTTCTCTGTTGTGTTTTTTCAAGTAGTTTTCCAAGTTCTCCAAGTTGTTCAATTGTTGTTAACAAACAATAATTTATACATATTCAATCAACCAATATTAAAACTGAAAATCAAAAGGTTTTAATTATGTAATAAAATGTAATAAACAATTTTATTACGAAATTAAACACCATTAATCCGAAATCATTAGCCATAATGATTTCCGTTTCAATTTTCCACATTTAATATTTGGCTGTTACACTTCTACTCAGGATCTGCTTGTCACTTTCGTTTGTGGTTTAGTAGAATGAAATCGGGATATTTGTGTTTATAATCATAAGATTTTCCCTTTTCTTTTATACGTTTAAGAATCTTTATTGATTGTTTTGTAAATATTTCGTGTGTTATTATGATGGTGGAATAAAATTTTAACCATAAATTAAGGCAATCGATCTGTTTTAAATCTTTCAATCGCCGAGTACATCGTATATTACTGTATGACCGACCAATTTCATACTGTCAGTATGCCGTTGGCACGGGTAAAAGAATACTAGTCGCTATACAATTACAAGATATACAACATATTATTTACTAACACTAATATTCTAACAATTTGTACTGTCTAGGGTTAAAGTTATCGGCTAATTTAAAAGCTCAAACGGTTAGTAGGACCACGTAGTAGGTTAAACCTTAACATTTGCTATGGCCTAATCACGACAAATTACCTTTTACACAAGCGCTATAGTTTGGCCTATAAATAAAGAGATAAAGGCCAATAGAAAATAGAACACATAAAGTTCAACAAACTGCAATTACATAACACACACACACACAATAACTTTTAGCCCTAAACATAGAACCTTAAGCAACTTATTATACAAACTTGTCATGAGATACATTAATTTCACAATAGCTAATATTCTTGCCATGCTGAAAGAGCTACATAGAACTCAAACTTGTGGCTGGATCCACACTTTATTATCGGCCGCAAAGAAATGGCAAACCGGCGTCCCTGGCTCAATTCCAAGCACGCCAAACGACTCACGATCACGGTTCCATTGAGAGGTATCCATATGACAAACACTTAAAGCTTCCACCTTATCTCCATTTTCCCCTTCAAGTAAAACCTTAAGCACTCTATTCTTAGTTTCTTGACTATGACAATAGAAAACTGCATAAGGGTAAGGCAAAGTGTGACAAGCAACCATTTTAGGAGCTAATATATCTTCTAAAATCTCCAAAAAAGTGTAGTTTTGCAAAAGGATATTTGATTTTGTGATGTGTGTAGTGGTCTTTTCTTCGAGCCGGTCAACATCCAATCCGAAGCTGCCACGTATGAATTTGTGCATGGATTCTAATGAAGTGGCACATAGTTTGGTCCCACCTATAGCACTAGTTTCACACGTTCCAAGTGTGTCTTCCATGGCCATGGCTTTTGGAGAGCCTGGTGAGATGGAGAAAAGTTCTAGAAGATTTGGGAGTTGGTCTAGTGAGAACGGAATTTTGTCAGCTTCTTGTTTAGGCAAGAAGTGAAGTGAAGAAAGTTTTCTTCTTGGAAAGTAAATAGGCATAACTTTTCCTACAAATATATCTTCAATGGTGAAGAACACATGTAAGGTAGGGTCTATGGGATGATGCATGTGGATGTGGGATGATGATGATGGATGATCATGTTCTTGATCATGAGATGCATCCATGCTATGAAGTTGTAATATGTTATCATGATCATCCATGCCATGGTTCTTGGCAGTGCTATCTCCAAGAACATACTGCAAGATCAATATGTTTCAACAATAAGAAGAAAAACAATTAAATTAATTAACAACAATAAACATAAACATAAACATAAACTAAAAGTATTTGTTTTCATGTCAACAACAATAAGGAAGAAATTTGAAAAATTATAATCACAAATGTAATAAAATTGAGAAATTACCAAAGACAATGAGTAGATGAAGGTAGAGAGTCCAAGACCTTAATCCAAAAACCATGTTGGCTTTTTCAGTTGGCACACCTTTGATCAATTATTCTGGTTAAGTAAAGAAATTAAAGGCGAGTGTAGAGTTTCTAGAAACTCATAGGGCCACACTATTATTTTCTTTATTATTATTATAATTAATTATTATTTATTTATTATTATAATTAATTATTATTTTCTTTTCTAGTGATTTTATATTCTTGTTTCTCGTAATTTTTTTCACGCTTTGATCTTTTCGTAAATATCCTCTTAGCTTTCACAATTTTTATTTCTACCTTTATTTTTATTTTATCAGTTCTTCAATTTTTTGTTGTTTACTCGTCACTACTTCATAGACTAGTCCTATAAAACAATTTCTGATAGTCTGACTTGAAATTATTTTGAAACAAGTGTTGTTGTTCTTTTAATAGCCCTTATACTTCATTTTTTTTTTTCAAATTGTGATTTTTTTATTAATAAATGACTTAATCTATTAAAAGAGTGAATTGCATCCCAGTAAAGTAAGTACATAAACATTCAATCAATTTTAGTTGTCAACAATACAACTACTCTTACTTTCAAAACCAGTTTTAGTAATCAACAACATAACCTATGATTTTGAAATAAAAAATAAGACTTTTCATAACTCCTTAATTTCTCAAAATGGGATATTAATCCCACATCGTCTAGGAATTGAAATGCTAGAAAATGGAGTAGTATATATATGTATTGAGAGGCCTTAGCATAGTGCTAGGAAATGAAATAGTATAAATTTTGGGGCCTTTGGCTCCTTTGTGAAGACCAACTTTCTTGGCGTTGGGCGCGCCTAGGTTACGTCTAAGGCGCCAAGGTCACGCCTAGGGCGCTTAATCACCGCCAAATGGCTCCTTAACTAAGTCTTTTAATAGATCCTTAATTTTTCAAGAAAGCTTTCAATTTTCGTTTCCCGCTCACAGCCAGTTTTGGAGAGCAACTTCTCTTATTATTTCTAACTTTCTTTGAAATAGTTTTTTATCCGTGCGTTAAAACGCACGGGTGTAACACTAATTCTTTTATAAAGGAGGGAGTAATTTGATTAAATGGTTGAGTTTGAGATTGATCATCAAAAATGAAATAAAATTATGTTTTTAGCGACGCAAGTAGCAAGTATGTGAAGGCAAAGCCCAAAAGGAGAAAATCACATCTGATTCTCCAATTATGAAGGGAAAAAGGAATAAAGGGAAAAATGAAAGGTAGAAATTTCAAATACTCCTTCCGTCCCACTTCAAGGGTCCTACTTTCTCTTTTGGTCCGTCCCAAACTAGAGTCCCATTCCATAAATGACAAATTTTGAACAGTATTTCGGACATTTATACCCTTATAATGTAAATATATTTAAAAAAAATCATTCATTATTCCCTTATAATGTTTACATATTTACAAAAAAATCAATCAAAAAGAGATTTTATCATAAATGTTTTAACTTTTACATTCTCTCTCCTCTAATCTTCTACCCACTTGCAATTCTTTATTCATTTTAAAAAAAAATCTTAAGAAGCGTGAAATATTATCATATGACCCTTGAAGTGAGACGGAGGGAATATAATTTATAATAGGTTAAGCCTTCCGACGAAAGACTACAAATGTGATATAAAGTGTGGCTTTTATCACCCATTATTATAGTAGGAATAATAAAGTAGAGTAGATGTTATTATTAAGGACATTTATCAAAAAACTAATTTTAAAAGAAAAGTTCATAAAAGTTGAATATTATAAAAATTCCTTTTTTTTTTGAATTTATCTGTCAAATAACTGAAAAATTTATCAGTTAAAAAAATGCATTTATCAGTTGTTTAATAAAAAAATCAAACACAAAATACTTTTTAAAAAACTGATAAATGAATTTATTATTTGTTTGATCATTATCATTTATAAACAACTGATAAATGCATTTATCAGTTATTTTAACTAAAAATGCAAAAAAAAAAAATTTAAAAAAAGTTTTTTCTAATATCAAAATTTACATATTATTTTGTAAATAGCATTTTTTTTAAATAGTTTTTGATAAAACTCCTACTATTAAAAGACATTGCTTTAATGAAAATGAAAATGAAAATGAAAATAAACATGAAAATGATGTAGTGGCCATTACTTTGTCAAGGAAATGAACCAATATTTAATTAGACATGTGATTGTGATGTGATGCAAGATGATTGCATATGAATCATTCCTGAATTTAATGTAATTAGAGAAGATTAGCAGGTCACTAATCTGATGGAGCTTTCAAGTTTCAACTATGAAATTACAAGATATAAGGGGCGTGAAGGAAAATAAATAAAAAAAATGGACAAACCAAAAAAATTAATTTTAAATTGATGAACCCTGAGGTTTTGGATATATTTACAGTCTTATAAAGTCAAATATACCACATCGCCTAAGAATTGAAATGCTAGGAAATGGAGTAGTATATATTGAGAGACCTTAGCATTTGAAAACCAAATTGGACATTAATCCTACGTCGTATAGGAATTGAAATGCTAAGAAATGGAGTAGTATATATTGAGAGGCCTTAGCATTTGAAAACCAAATGAGATATTAATCTCACATCGTCTAGGAATTGAAATGCTAGAAAATGGAGCAGTATATTTTGAGAGACCTTAGCATAGTGCTAGAAAATGAAATAGTATAAATTTTGGGGCCTTAGGCTCCTTTGTGAAGCCAGATTTCTTGGCGTTGGGCGCCCCTAGGTCACGCCTAAGGCGCCAAGGCCACGCCTAGGGCGCCTAATCACCGCCAAATGCCTCCTTAACTAAGACTTTTCATAGCTCCTTAATTTCTCAAAAAGCTTTCCATTTTCGTTTTCCGCTCACAGCCAGTTTTGGAATTGAAAACTTGGTCGATTTTGTAATTTCACATTTGTAAGATAGTGACTTGCTATAATGAAAAATGGGAAAAATAAAAGGGATAGATGTGTGACGTGCTATGTGGAGAGCAATTTCACCTACTATTTATAACTTTCTTTGAAATCTATAACTATATAAATGTTGAAGTGCAAAGCACTTAAACACACCCCCATTTTCCCGTTCAAACTAGAATCGAGACTAAATAGAGGCTAGGTTCATTACGCATTTACTAAACACACCCCCTTTAATAACCTGAAATAAAATTTGAAAAATCAGAGGGATATTAATCCCACATCGTCTAGGAATTGAAATTCTAGGAAATGGAGTAGTATATATTGAGAGACCTTAGCATTTGAAAACCAATTGAAATATTAATCCCACATCGTCTAGGAATTGAAATGCTGGGAAATGGCGTAGTATAAATTTTGGGGCCTTTGGCTCCTTAGTGAACACTAGCTATCTTGATGTATAAATTTTGGGGTCATTGACTCCTTAGTGAACACCAGCTTTCTTGGTGTTGAGCCTTAGCATTTGAAAATCAAATGGGATATTACTTCCACATCGTCTAGGAATTGAAATATTAGGAAATGGAGTAGTATATATTGAGAGACCTTGACATTTGAAAAAAAAAATGCGATATTAATCCCACATCATCTAGGAATGGAATTGCTAGGAAATGGAGTAGTATAAATTTTGGGGTCTTTGGCTCCATAGTGAACACCAGCTTTCTTTGTGTTGGGCGCGCCTAGATCTCGCCTAGGGCGCCTAATCACCGCCAAATGGCTCCTTAACTAAGACTTTTCATAACTCCATAATTTCTCAAGAAATGTTTCCATTTATTAAGAGACTTTAACATTTGAAAACCAAATGAGATATTAATCCTACATCGTCTAGGAAATGAAATGATAGGAAATGGAGTAGTATATATTGAGAGGCCTTAGCATTTGAAAACCAAATTGGACATTAATCCCACATCATCTAGGAATTGAAATACTAGGAAATGGAGTAGTACATATTTTGGGGAATTTGGCTCCTTAATGAAATTAGCTTTCTTGATGTATAAATTTTGGGGCCTTTGGCTCCTTAGTGAACACCAGGATATGGAGTAGTATATATTGAGAGGCCTTAGCATTTGAAAACCGAATTGGACATTAATCCGACATCATCTAGGAATTGAAATGCTAGGAAATGGAGTAATATCTATTTTGGGTAATTTGGCTTCTTAGTGAAATTAGCTTTCTTGATGTATAAATTTCTTGATGTATAAATTTTGGGGCCTTTGGCTCCTTAGTAAACACCAGCTTTCTTAGTGTTGGGCGGGCCTAGGTCACGCCTAGAGCCCATAATCACCGCCAAATGGCTCCTTAACTAAGACTTTTAATAGCTCCTTAATTTCTCAAGAAAGCTTTACATTTAGTATATATTGACAGACCTTAACATTTGAAAACCAAATGGGATATTAATCCCACACCGTTTAGTAATTAAAATATTAGGAAATGGAATAGTATATATTGAGAGGCCTTAGCATTTGAAAACCAAATGAGATATTAATCCCACATCGTCTAAGAATTGAAATGCTAGGAAATGGAATAGTATAAATTTCGGGGCTTTTGGCTTCTTAGTGAACACCAAATTTCTTTGTGCTGGGCGCTCGCCTAGGTCACGCCTAGGGCGCCTAATCACTGCCAAATGGCTCCTTAACTAAGAATTTTCATAGCTCCATATTTTCTCAAGAAAGCTTTTTCATTTAGTATATATTGAGAGTCCTTAGCATTTGAATACCAAATGGGATATTAATCCCACATCGTCTAGGAATTGTAATGCTAGAAAATGGAGTAGTATATATTGAGAGGCCTTAGCATTTGAAAACCAAATTGGACATTAATCTCATATCGTCTAGGAATTGAAATGCTAGGAAATGGAGTAGTATATATTGAGAGACCTTAGCATTTGAAAACCAAACGGGATATTAATCCCACATCGTCTAGGAATTGAAATGCTAGAAAATGGAGTAGTATATATATATTGAGAGGTCTTAGCATAGTGCTAGGAAATGAAATAGTATAAATTTTGGGGCCTTTGGCTCCTTTGTGAAGACCAACTTTCTTGGCGTTGGGCGCGCCTAGGTCACGTCTATGGCGCCAAGGTCACGCCTAGGGCGCTTAATCACCGCCAAATGGCACCTTAACTAAGTCTTTTTGTAGCTCCTTAATTTCTCACGATAGCTTTCCATTTTCGTTTCTCGCTCACAGCCAGTTTTGGAATTGGAAACTTGGTCGATTTTGTCATTTCACATTTGTAAGATAGTGACTTGCTATAAAGAAAAAGGTAAAAAATAAAAGGGATAGATGTGTGACGTGCTCTATGGAGAGCAACTTCTCCTATTATTTTTAACTTTCTTTGAAATAGTTTTTTATCCGTGCGTTAAAACGCACGGGTGTAGCACTTAGTCTTTAATAAAGGAGGGAGTAATTTGATTAAATGGTTGAGTTTGAGATTGATCATGAAAAATGAAATAAAATTATGTTTTTAGCGACGGAAGTAGCAATTATGTGAAGGCAAAGCCCAAAAGAGAAAATCACATCGGATTCTCCAATTATGAAGGGAAAAAGGAAAGAAGGGAAAAATAAAAGGTAGAAATTTCAAATACTCCCTCCGTCCCACTTCAAGGTTCCTACTTTTCCTTTTGATCCGTCTCAAATTAAGAGTCTCATTCCATAAATGACAAATTTTGAACAGTATTTCGGACATTTATATCCTTATAATGTAAATATATTTACAAAAAAATCATTCATTATTCCCTTATAATGTTAACATATTTTCAAAAAAATAAATTAAAAAGAAATTTTATCATAAATGTTTTAACTTTTACATTCTCTCTCCTCTAATCTTCTTCATTTTTAAAAAAATTCTTAAGAAGCCTTATATATTAATTATATGACCCTTGAAGTGAGACGGAGGGAGTATAATTTATAATAGGTTAAGCCTTCCAACGGATGACAACAAATGTGATATAAAGTGTGGCTTTTATCACCCATTATTATAGTAGGAGTAATAAAGTAGAGTAGATGTTATTATTAAGGACATTTATCAAAAAACTAATTTTAAAAGAAAAATTCATATAGGTTGAATATTATAAAAAATTCCCCTTTTTTTGAATTTATCTGTCAAATAACTGATAAGTTTATCAGTTAAAAAAATGAATTTATAAATTGTTTGATAAAAAAATCAAGCACAAAATACTTTTTAAAAAATTGATAAATGAATTTATTAGTTGTTTGATCATTATATGTTATAAACAACTGATAAATGCATTTATCAGTTATTTTAACTAAAAATGCAAAAAAAAATTAAAAAAAAAAAAAGAAAAAAGTTTTTTCTAATATCAAAACTTACATATTTTTTTGTAAATAACATTTTTTTAATAGTTTTTGATAAAAACTCTACTATTAATAGACATTGCTTTAATGAAAATGATGTATTGGCCATTACTTTGTCAAGGAAAGGAACCAATATTTAATTAGACATGTGATTGTGATATGATGCAAGATGATTGCATATGAATCATTCCTAAATTTAAAGTAATTTGAGAAGATTAGCATGTCACTAATCTGATGAAGCTTTCAAGTTTCAACTATGAAATAACAAGATATAAGGGAGCCTGAAGGAAAATACATAAATAAAAAATGGACAAACCCAAAAAATAAATTTTAAATTGATGAACCCTGAGTTTTTGGATATATTTATACATACACATATATATAGTCTTATAAAGTCAAATATATCACATCGTCTAAGAATTGAAATGCTAGGAAATGGAGTAGTATATATTGAGAGGCCTTAGCATTTGAAAACCAAATTGGACATTAATGCTACGTCGTATAGAAATTGAAATGCTAGGAAATGGAGTAGTATATATTGAAAGGCCTTAGCATTTGTAAATCAAATGGGATATTAATCCCACATCGTCTAGGAATTGAAAAGCTAGAAAATGGAGCAGTATATATTGAGAGGCCTTAGCATAGTGCTAGGAAATTAAATTTTATAAATTTTGGGGCCTTTGGCTCGTTTGGCTCCTTTGTGAAGACCAGCTTTCTTGGCGTTAGGCGCGCCTTGGTCACGCCTAAGGCGTCAAGGTCACGCCTAGGGCGCCTAATCAACGCCAAATGACTCCTTATCTAAGACTTTTATAGCTTCTTAATTTCTAAAGAAAGCTTTCCGTTTTCGTTTCCCGCTCACAACCAGTTTTGGAATTGAAAACTTGATCGATTTTGTCATTTCACATTTGTAAGATAGTGACTTGCTATAAAAAAAAAGGGGGAAAATAAAAGGGATAGATGTGTGACGTGCTCTATGGAGAGCAACTTCTCCTATTATTTCTAACTTTCTTTAAAATAATTTTTTATCCGTACTTTAAAACACACGGGTGTAGCACTAATTCTTTTATAAAGGAGGGAGTAATGTGATTAAATTTTTGAGTTTGAGATTGATCATGAAAAATGAAATAAAATTATGTAATTAGCGACGGAAGTAGCAAGTATGTGAAGGCAAAGCCCAAAAGGAGAAAATCACATCGGATTCTCCAATTATGAATGGAAAAAGGAAAAAAGGGAAAAATAAAAGGTAGAAATTTCAAATACTCCCTCCGTCCAACTTCAAGGGTCATACTTTCCCTTTTGGTCCGTCCCAAACTAAGAGTCCCATTCCAAAAATGGAAAAATTTGAACAATGTTTCGGACATTTATACCATTATAATGTAAATATATTTACAAAAAAATCATTCATTATTCCCTTATAATGTTAACATGTTTACAAAAAAATCAATCAAAAAGAGATTTTATCATAAATGTTTAAACTTTTACATTCTCTCTCCTCTAATCTTCTACCCACTTCCAATTCTTTATTCATTTTTTTAAAAATTCTTAAGAAGCGTGAAATACTACCATAGGACCCTTGAAGTGAGACAGAGGAAGTATAATTTATAATAGGTTAAGCCTCCCTTATATGATTAGGATCAACTTCTCCTATTTTTTCTAACTTTCTTTAAAATAATTTTTTATCCGTACTTTAAAACACACTGGTGTAGCACTAATTCTTTTATAAAGGAGGGAGTAATTTGATTAAATTTTTGAGTTTGAGATTGATCATGAAAAATGAAATAAAATTATGTAATTAGCGACGGAAGTAGCAAGTATGTGAAGGCAAAGCCCAAAAGGAGAAAATCACATCGGATTCTCCAATTATGAGTGGAAAAAGGAAAAAGGAAAAAGGGAAAATAAAAGGTAGATATTTGAAATACTCCCTTCGTCCCACTTCAAGGGTCCTACTTTCCCTTTTGGTCCGTCCCAAATTAAGAGTCACATTCCATAAATGATAAATTTTGAACAGTGTTTCGAACATTTATATCCTTATAATGTAAATATATTTACAAAAAAACCATTCATGATTCCCTTATAATGTTAACATATTTACAAAAAAATCAACCAAAAAGAGATAAATGTTTTAACTTTTACATTCTATCTCCTCTAATCTTCTACCCACTTGCAATTCTTTCTTCATTTAAAAAAAATCTTAAGAAGCGTGAAATACTACCATAATACCCTTGATGTGAGACGGAGGGAGTATAATTTATAATAGTTTAAGCCTTCCAACGGAATACAACAAATGTGATATAAAGTGTGGCTTTTATCACCCATTATTATAGTAGGAGTAATAAAGTAGAGTAGATGTTATTATTAAGGACATTTATCAAAAAACTAATTTTAAAAGAAAAATTCATATAAGTTGAATATTATAAAAAATTTCTCTTTTTTTTTTTAATTTATCTGTCAAATAACTGATAAATGCATTTATTAGTTAAAAATGCATTTATTTGTTGTTTAATAAAAAAATCAAGCACAAAATACTTTTTAAAAAACTGATAAATGAATTTATTAGTTGTTTGATCATTATCAGTTATAAACAACTGATAAATGCATTTATCAGTTATTTTGACTAGAAATGCAAAAAAAATTTAAAAAAGAAATAGAAAAAATGTTTTTTCTAATATCAAAGCTTACATAATTTTTTTGTAAATAGCATTTTTTTAAATAGTTTTTGATAAAAAATCCTACTATTAAAAGACATTGCTTTAATGAAAATGAAAATGAAAATGATGTGGTGGCCATTACTTTGTCAAGGAAAGGAACCAATATTTAATTAGACATGTGATTGTGATGTGATGCAAGATGATTATATATGAATCATTCCTGAATTTAAAGTAATTAGAGAAGATTAGCAGTAACTAATTTGATGGAGCTTTCAAGTTTCAACTATGAAATTGCAAGATATAAGGGACGTGAAGGAAAATAAATAAATAAAAAAATAGACAAACCCAAAAATCTATTTTAAATTGATTATACATACACGTATATACAGTCTTATAAAGTCAAATATACCACATCGTCTAAGAATTGAAATGCTAGAAAATAGAGTAGTATATATTGAGAGGCCTTAGCATTTGAAAACCAAATTGGACATTAATCCTATATCGTATAGGAATTGAAATGCTAGAAAATGGAGTAGTATATATTGAGAGGCCTTAGCATTTGAAAACCAAATGGGATATTAATCCCACATCGTCTAGAATTTGAAATGCTAGAAAATGGAGTAGTATACATTGAGAGGCCTTAGCATAGTACTAGGAAATGAAATAGTATAAATTTTGGGGCCTTTGGCTCCTTTGTGAAGATCAGCTTTCTTGGCGTTGGGTGCGTCTAGGTCACGTCTACGGCGCCTAATTACCGTCAAATGACTCCTTAACTAAGACTTTTCATATCTCTTTAATATCTTAAGAAAAATTTCCATTTTCATTTTTCGCTTACAACCAATTTTGGAATGAGAAGCTTGGTAGATTTTGTCATTTCACATTTGTAAGATAGTGACTTGCTATAAAGAAAAAGGGGAAAAATAAAAGGGATATATAGATGTGTGACGTGCTCTATTGAGAGCAACTTCTCCTATTATTTCTAACTTTCTGTGAAATAGTTTTTTATCCGTCTTCTCCTATTATTTCTATTTTTTTTAAATACTTTTTTATCCGTGCGTTTAACGCATAGGTGTAGCACTAGTTAATTTTTAATGGTCAATATAAATAAATTTTAACTATCTATAGTATAAATGGTAGTGGTGTGCTACAGCTGAATGAATAGTTTCTGAAATTGTCAATGGCTTCACTGGAAAGAGATGTTACCGTAGATGTTACCCAACACCTTGGTTAACACACTGACGGACAGCACACACACACCAAAATAAATAGTTTATAAAAACTTTGTGCAGCGGAAATAAATAACACAAGATATAATTTTCTCAAGTTATATAAATATATAACTTGAGTGTGCCTAGATGGCGAAGACTTTATAATCAATATAGCAAAATTACAAAGCCGAAAGTTCCCTATTGCTAATACAATGATAATGCTCTATGGAACTAAATGAGACAAAGAACGAATCCTATCCTTAGCCAACACTCTCTTAAACACTCAGTGTTTAAGCTAGAATCACAAGGGAGGAAGGATATGCGAACCAAAGAACTTTGTCTCTCTTGTGCTATGGTGTGTGTGTTTGATATTTGGCATACTTCAAATGAAACACACCTAGCCTATTTATAGCCTTCCAATGCCTTGGAGGCTACTCCAAAATAACAGCCTTGGACCTTCAGATCGTGAGAGAGGAGTGGAGAGATTTCTTGGCTTGAATTCCTCTTCATACGCCAACTTCCCTAGAATGTAGCAACCGATTTCTTGAAGCCCAAGTCCATGCTTTATCACCTTGTACTCTCTTGCTTTCTTGGCATTGTACTCTTCAATTAATCAGCAACAACTCCATGACTTGGTCTTCCCACGTTTTTATTCCTTCTTCAAATAATATGGACCAAGCAATAGTTACACGTAAATCTCCTATTTACGTGTAACTCCTTCTCCAACTTCTTCCTTGTTTCTAGCAATTAATCCAACCATATATTAACCTGAAATATGGACCAAAAACACATATATCTTGCAAATAATATTAGACATTAGGATATAAAATAATATGGAAAGAATTATTAAATTACAAATCATTACAGTCCGGGTAACACCCAACTGCCAGTGATAGCACCTGTGGTAACACCCACAGTCTGCATTAACAATCTCCCCCATAATTTATAATTTCTTTCCAAACTCTAAAGTGCTGATCCCTGCAAGATATTGTTAGCCATCCAGAGCAACTTCATAGTTATCAACTCCCCCATAATCAAGGATTTAACAACTACAATGATTTATCACAAAAATACTAGTTATCAAAACATATTTTCCAAAATAAGTTTTCCAACTAACTAGTAACCTAAAGCACCAAAGATAAATCAAAGTTACTAAGCTACTCCATGTTCAAAACAACCCTAAAAGTTTAAACACCAAAAGCAAATAAAACAAACCACCAAAGTATTTAAAACATGTTCCAAATAAAAACATAAAAGTAAATTGTTTTTCAACCACCAAAATATCATCACCATAAGAGCGGCAACATCAACCTTCAGGCGATGTATTGTACTCACTCTTCTCGTTCATCATCAGCTTCTTCTTCTTCCTCCTGTTCATCCCCTTCTTCATCTCCAGCATCTAAGTCAGCACCATCAGTAACATCTGCGGCGGCACATTGGCATCTCCAACACCACCACCACTTGGACCAACTCCATCAGCACTATCAACTCCCCCACTTTGGGAAGAAACCTGCTGGATGAATTCATCAGTAATCTCCTTGAGCTTTGTCCATCCTTGCACAATCTCGGAAATGGTAGAAGTTTGTTTGTGGAGAAACGCCAAAACTGTGGTCTTTGGTATTGTTGGTGAAGCATTCCCCAACAAATTGTATACATTAGCAAGAACATGAGCTGCATCTGTACCTGAAAAACTTGGAGATTTCGGAGTAACATTTGGGATAACAGATTGAGTAACACCCTTAGCAGAAACCGCATCACTTGACCCAAATTCATTTATCTTTGACCAAGGAAGATCACCTGTGTATCTCACACTCTTGGTATTCTTCTTAGTCAGCTGGGAATCTATAGCATAGAGATCAAGACTGGGCGTGTACTCATCCGACTCTTCAATGGGTAATCTTTGAGATTTCAAAATTTGGAAGATTAAGGAAGGGTAAGGAAACATTGTAATGTCTTTTCTTCTACCCCACGAAGCCAAATGTTTGAAGATCAATCTACCCAAGTTAACTCTTCAATTCTTTCCTAACTTATACAAGATTTCAGCTTGTTGCAATGTCACATATTGCTCATTAGAAGTAGGAACCCAATTAAATATGCAAAGCTTGTGAAGCACGGCAAAGAGTGAAGTGAGACGGGAAGCAAGAAAATGAACTTTGGTTTTGGGATTAGGGTTGGAGGGCCATTCATGCACGACATCATGAGAGATAAACTTAGCAATTTCGTCCTTATGAACAATAGGACCATCATCATCCAAATTTGGGAGTCCTAAAGTCTTGTTGATCAAAGAAGGAGTAATAGAAAAAATTCTGTTCCTTAAAAACACCTTTCCAAATTGATCGGACTTCTCATTATCTAGGTTGGCATGAAGATTGGCATAGAAATTTTTGACAATAGCTTCAACAAATTTCGAAGGATGCAAGTTAGCTTTCAAAAAATTTCTATCCTCCAAGAACTGAAAAACACCATGCTTTTTGAAATCAACCTCGTCAATGTGCTTTTCCTTGAGAATTTTCGTGTCACTATGCCTTAACCAAAACTCCATATTTTCTTTTCGATAAAACTCCAATGAGAAGTAAGGTTTTGGAAAAGCAGTATTCACATCATCAAACTCTTTCTCAAGGAAATCAGAGGATTCAGAATATGCAAACTCACTAATCGAAGACTTTGAAGCTTTAGAAACAGAGGATGTTACCTTGGGTGTTGCAGCTTTCTGGGTAACATCTTTGACGCAAATCCACTTGCTTTTGCCTTTAATGCTTCTTTTCTTAACTTCATACAAGGGTTCTTCTTCCTCAATCTCCCAATCTTCAAATGTCTCAACAGAATGGCTCTTTTCAGCATCGGCATGGAAGTCTTCATCCGAAACATGAGCCGAGGAGAGACCAAGTGAAGACTCCTCAGAAACTTCAACAGGATCGGAGGATGTGTTGGATTTTGAGGTCCCTTTGTGCCTCATTGCAGTGAGCCTACTTGAGCTCCTCTTTTTGACAGGTTGTGCCGAGGGTTTGTGAGCAATGGCTTTTCTTTTTGGCTTTTTGGTTGATGGAACGGGTGGAAGAGGTGGTAAGGTCACAATGGGCAAGGGTTGCGCCATTGTTGTCACCAATGGAGGATCATCAACCGACATTGTCATTGCCGGAGATACATTGAGAGGGGTGGTCGAAGTGTCCATTTGGCTTGGACCACTTGAGCCAACGCCCGGAGAGACCTCCAAAGGGGCGGATTGCTTTTTGGACGGGGTTGCCATGGTTAGGGTTTAGGAAGGGTTTGGAATTTAGGAAGGTAGTTGATTTTGGAAGGTTTGAGAAGAGAGAGACGGTGACGGAGGGATTGTATATATCGTGTAGAGAGAGAAGGGGGAGGAGGCGTTGGCTTAGAGAGAGATAGGGAGAAAAAATAGGAATTCAAATTAGGATAGGATTTTAATTTGATTAGACTTATCCCACCTATTTTTACTCACCTAATTAACCTCCTCCTATTTTCCTAGCCACACAAAATAATTACAATTAAAATTTACTCCCCCTATTTTCTAGGCCACAAGAAAAAATCAAATACAAAAAACCCTCACAAAAAGATTAACATCCGGCCATTATTTTGAAAAATATATTTTTTTTTTATTTTTGATTTATTTTTTATTTTTTTTTAATTTCAGATTTTTTTTTTTAATTTTTAATTTTTTAAATATATAAACCGAAAATAAAACTAAAAATAAAAATAATAAACAAATACAAGTATACCAAGTCCATATGGTTTTTGAAAATCAAATCCCTAGATTTTAGGACTTAGTTATTTGAGTTGTTTATCAAAGATAAATTGGTTAGTTAAAGACTTTTTCAAACTTTTAAAACTCTTAAACAATAAAAAAGACTTTCAAAGTTTAAAAACTTAAATAACTAAACCGAAAATAAAGAAAAATAAAAAATTATAGCACATACAAATATGTTAATGGCAATGATGGTAACATCTAGGATAACACATATGATAAAAAATCCCTTGATAAATAAATTCAGTTTTAAACACTTGAGGCATAATAAGCTGAGCATTTTTAGACACTTCAGGCATAACAAGCTGAGCATTTTTCATGCACTTTAGGCATTATAGGCCTATATATATATTTTTAAGTACCTTGCTTGTTACTCACGTATCAATACACTTCTTTAAACAAGAAAGCATCGTAGTAACGAGCTCCGTGCTTCGAGTTTTATTTCAAGTGTAAAGACTAAGTGATCTATGCCTTTCAAGTAGGGTACACTGTAGTAGCGAACTCCATGTCCCTAATACTTAGCATAAATCACCTCATACATTCTCATTGGCAAGAGTACATCGTTGCAGCGAACACCGTGCCCCGAGCTCGAGAGAATAGTATGGATAAATGCCTTTGCCTTTTATTTATCAAAAAAAATTAGTGACTTTGTCACTTTAAGCATATGAAGGGAGTTTTATCAAGTGTGTTATTCAGGGTGCTATCCTACCACAACAAAAAGGTCAGCATGTGCAGTTGTGAGAACTCTCATAGCTCACAGAACTATGGGAACCCTTACGGAGAGAATAAAACCAAACAAGCAAAAAATATGCACTAGTATACATGTGTTACCCCAGGTGTTATCAGCACCCATGGTAACACCTTACTACAGAGGACAATTTTTAGAGAATGCAAAGACCAAGAGATCTCTTTAGACTAGAGAATCTATCATGGTCTAAGGGTTTTGTGAAAATATCGGCAAGTTGATACTTTGTATCAATATGCTCTATATTTATTATCTTTTTATCAACCATATCTCTTAAAAAATGATGACGGATGTCAATATGTTTAGTACGGGAGTGTTGTTCAGGATTTTTGGAAATATTAATAGCACTCAAATTATCACGGTATAAGGTCAAAATATTACTATCAAGACCATAATCATCAAGCATGTGTTTTAACCAAATTAGTTGTGAACAACAACTACCGGTACTACATATTACGATTGTTTGTGGATAATGAAACACAATTTTGTTTTCTACTATACCATGATACTAAATTATTTCCCAAGTAAAAACATCCCCCACTTGTACTTTTCCTATCATCCATATCCCTGCCCAATCCGAGTCACTAAAGCCTACTAAATTAGTATTAGTATCTTTACTATACCAAATCCCTAAATCACTAGTTCCGAGATACATATTTAATGATCTTTTTCACAGAATTTAGGTGAGACACTTTAGGATTGGATTGATATCTAGCACATACACACACACCTGTACATCAAATCGGGCGACTAGAAGTAAGGTAAAGGAGACTACCAATCATGGAACGATATAGGGTTGGATCAACATCTTCTCCCACTTGATCTTTTCCAATCTTGAGAGAAGTGCCCATAGGAATTTTTGAGCTCTTCGAACCTTCCAACCCAAACTTCTTCACCGGGTTCCTTGCATATTTGCTTTGGGAGATGAAAATCCCTTCACTTGATTGCTTAACCTGCATGCCTAGAAAGAAGTTAAGTTCCCCATCATGCTCATTTCAAATGTTGATGTCATAGCCTCTACAAAATCATTTAAACAAGTTTTTGATGTAGAGCCATATACTATGTCATCAACATAGATTTGAACCACGACAAGTTCTTTTCCATGTTTAAGAATGAATAAAGTCCTATCTGCTTCTCCTCTAGTAAAACCATATTCTAGTAAAAAACTAGTTAACCTACCATACCATGCACGTGGAGCTTGCTTCAACCCATAAAGAGCTTTATCAAGTCTATACACATGGTGCAGTTGAAATGGATCTTCAAAGCCTTTTGGTTGTTCAACAAAAACTTCCTCATCTAAGTATCCATTTAAAAAGGCTGCTTTGACGTCCATTTGAAACAATGTGATTTTAAGAAAACAAGCAATGGCCAATAAAAGTCTTATTGACTCAATTCTAGCCACAGGTGCAAAGGTCTCGTCATAGTCAATACCTTCCACTTGTGTATAGCCTTGAGCCACAAGACGAGCCTTGTTCCTAACAATGTTTCCATACTCATCGGTCTTATTTTTGAAAATCCATTTTGTCCCAATAACATTAGTGTTTGAGGGACGGGGTACTAAAGACCAAACATTGTTACGAGCAAATTGATCAAGTTCATCTTGCATTGCTTGAATCCAAAAATTATCTTTTAAAGCTTCAATCACATTTTTAGGTTCTACAGATGAAGTAAAACAAGAGTATGTTACCTTTGAGTATGTGGTGGACATGCACACATACCTTACCATGTCACGGTCACTAATGGAATTCATACGTCTTGTTTGTACACCCTCATTCACCTCCCCAATTACTTGGGTTGTAGGATGATTCCCTACCGATTCTAGGTGGAGGATCTCTTCTCACATTCTCGTGAACCCCTGTTTCAACTCCTTCTTGATCTTCATTTGCTGGATTTGGAATCGGATGCTATCGAGGTGTTATCTCATCAATGGTAACACCTGCTCGGTTACGTGTTACTATCGGTGTTAGCACTCGTGGTAACACACTGTGGTAACACCTTCAGACGACTTCTTCCAACGGCTCCAAGGGTGTCTCTTGAACATTTTCTCCTGCAATACTTGAGTGATCATCAAAAACAATATTCATGGATTCTTGGATGGTTTTTAGCCTTAGATTAAATACCCTATATGCACGACTATTTGAAGCATAACCAAGAAAAATGGCCTTATCACTCTTAGAGTCCAATTTTGCTAAGTAGTCCCGATCATTGAGAATGTAACACACACAACCAAAGACATGAAAATAATGAACTTTTGGTTTTCTACCATTCAAAATTTCGTATGGAGTCATGGTTGTGCCGGGTCTTAGAAAAACTCTATTGGCTGTGTGACAAGCCGTATTTAGTGCCTCTGCCCAAAATCTTTTCGAAATTCTTTTTGAAAATAACATCACACGAGTCATTTCAAGTAAAGTCCTATTCTTCCTTTCAGCTACCCCATTTTGTTGAGGTGTTTTTGGGGCTGAAAATTCATGGTGAATACCTTTTCTTTCACAAAAATTTGAAAAAGAAACATTCTCAAATTCCCTCCCATGATCGGACCTAATTCGAAAAATTGAAGCACAAAACATGTTTTTGATCTTAGAGTGCAAGATTTTGAACTTTTCAAAAGTCTCAGATTTTTCCCTTAAAAAATAAACCCATGTAAATCGTGAAAAATCATCAACAATGACATAAGTATATTTCTTGCCCCCAAAACTTTCTATCTCAAGTGGACCCATTAGATCCATATGCAAGAGTTGAAAACAATGTGTAGTACCGGTGTGTTGCTCATTGTGTTGGGCGGCACCATGGGTAACACGAGTTTGTTTCCCTTTGAGACAATCCTCACAAACAATTTTTTGTTTAAGATCAAGACTAGGAATGCCTTGGACGGCATCTAGATTAACAATCTTTTCTATGTTACGAAAGTGAACATGTCCCAACTTTTGATGCCACAATGTAGTGTTATCAAGTTTTGCCGAATGGCATACTTGCTTGTCTTCAACAAGATAACAATTATCACTAGATCTTGTACTGTCATTACACAATTGTTAATCTTGTCATAAACTTCACAAGTATCTTTATTAAATTTCACCTCTAAGTTGTCATCACAAAGTTGACTAATACTAATTAAATTAGTTACAAGTCCATCAACATGTAAGACATTCTTTAAGGTTGGAAATCCAGACACATTTAGTGTCCCTCTCCCAATGATATTACTCTTGCTCCCACCACCATAAGTTACACTACCCCCATGAATTGTTTCATAGTCTTTTAAAAACAATTTTGTTCCTGTCATATGACGTGAACACCCACTATCAAAGTACCAAGAACCTTCAATATTTGTTTTTAAAGCAGTGTACACAACATCACATTTCAGATTAGCTTTTGGTTTCCACACCTTTTTGAATTTTTACCATTACTGGGTGTGTTATCTGTGTCTTTGGGCAACACCTCAGGTAACACCAAGGGACTGGACAGTTTTTTCGAAACAATATGGCATTTATTTTTAAAATGTCCAGGTGTGTGACAGTATTGACACACCTTCCCTTTGTCACATGGTTCTTTTGAAGAAGAATCTTTGTCAAAAAACCGCTCCTTAACAAAACAATTCTCATTATCATTCATAGACAAAGTAGAAAGAATACTATTCAAAGATTCTTGAAAACCAATACATGCTCTGAGAGGTGTACTCAAGTTCAAGATCTCATCCAATTTGGTAGATCCAGTGTTGAGCTTCTTCAAGGTGGTTTCGGCTAGAGTCAAATTGCCCTTGACTCTTTCAAGCTCGATTTCTCTCTTTGTTGCTTGAACCTCCATATGAGTCACATAGGCCTGGAGTCCTTCATTCTTCTTGGTTAAGGACTTAACCAAATTGTTCTCTTTCTTCCATTCCACGAGCAATGCCTCGTAAAGGTCTTTTAATCCGGAAATGAGGTCATCTTTGCTCTGCTCATCCTCTTGTGTACTTCCTGTATCAGGGTTAGAAGAGCTAACAAAACAAACAGCATTATTATCACATAATTCATCATACCTGTCGGGTGTGATCACATATGTTATCTCAGCATGGATAACACCTTGGGTAACACTGTCCTTTTCCGTGTTACTTATCGTGACAAACATGGTTGTTTGATCGTATTCTACCTCGAGATGGTCCTTCATCCTCATCATCACTGAGAGAAACCCATAGGTTCTTTCCTCTCTTCCTTAGAGTATTTGCACACTCATTGGAATAGTGACCCCAACCCGAGCAAGCATGACATTGAATGGATTCAATGTGCTTTGGATCGACCTTAACCGATCGATGATGCTCTTCTTGGGTTCAACTTTGGGTTAGATGGGAAAGTCCTTTTTGGCATCGAATCATAGACCTTGGTTTGCTTCTCCTTTGCTTTCACCTGCATTTTTTCATTGTTATACTTTCTAACCATAGAATTGTATTTTCTAGCAAGTAAAGCAACACTAGCATTCTCATCAATTTCTTCAAAAACCTCATCTTCGTTTTCATCCAAAGAACTCGAGGCTTGAGTTTTCAAAACAACATTTTTCCCTTTAGATGCTTCACTTTGATCTAAGAGATTTAACTCAAAGTTTTTCAAAATACTCATTAAAGAATTGATATCCATAGTTGCAAGATTGTGAGCCTCTTCAATAGATGAAACTTTCATATTAAAACGCTCGGGAAGGGTTCTAATTGCTTTTGAGACAAGTTGTTTGTTGGTAAAAGGTTCACCCAACAATTGACACTCATTAGCAATATCAAATAATTTTTCAAAATAAGAAGGAATAGTTTCATTTTCACCCATCCTTAATCTTTCAAATCTGCTAGTAAGACCCCTAAGCTTAGTTTCACGCACACCGCCATCACCTTCACAAAAACGTTGTAAAATATCCCATGCTTCTTTTGCGGTGGAACTGTTTTGAATAAGTTTGAAAATATGCATATCAACCCACTCAAAAATGGCATTAAGTGCCTTTTCATTGAAACTAGCTTGGTTGATCTCTTCCATGTTCCATTCGATTCGGGTTTGACTTGTACGTCACCATCTTCATCGGCAGGTAACATTGGTAAGGAGTAACCATTTGTTATAGATCGCCATGCTCGAAGATCAATTGATTTGATATGCGAGCGTAGACGGATCTTCCAATAACAATAATTCGAGCCATCTAACACAGGAAGACGCTTATTATTAGGATTAGCCGGATCATAAGCCATGACACCTAGACCAAGCACTTAGTATCGTCAAGTGACCTGCTCTGATACCAATTGAAATTGTCAATGGCTTCACTGGAAAGAGATGTTACCGTAGATGTTACCCAACACCTTGGTTAACACACTGACGGACAACACACACACACCAAAATAAATAGTTTATAAAAACTTTGTGCAGCGGAAATAAATAACACAAGATATAATTTTCTCAAGTTATATAAATATATAACTTGAGTGTGCCTAGATGGCGAAGACTTTATAATCAATATAGCAAAATTACAAAGCCGAAAGTTCCCTATTGCTAATACAATGATAATGCTCTATGGAACTAAATGAGACAAAGAACGAATCCTATCCTTAGCCAACACTCTCTTAAACACTCAGTGTTTAAGCTAGAATCACAAGGGAGGAAGGATATGCGAACCAAAGAACTTTGTCTCTCTTGTGCTATGGTGTGTGTGTTTGATATTTGGCATACTTCAAATGAAACACACCTAGCCTATTTATAGCCTTCCAATGCCTTGGAGGCTACTCCAAAATAACAGCCTTGGACCTTCAGATCGTGTGTGAGGAGTGGAGAGATTTCTTGGCTTGAATTCCTCTTCATTCGCCAACTTCCCTAGAATGTAGCAACCGATTTCTTGAAGCCCAAGTCCATGCTTTATCACCTTGTACTCTCTTGCTTTCTTGGCATTGTACTCTTCAAATAATCAGCAACAACTCCATGACTTGGTCTTCCCACGTTTTTCTTTCTTCATCAAATAATATGGACCAAGCAATAGTTACACGTAAATCTCCTATTTACGTGTAACTCCTTCTCCAACTTCTTCCTTGTTTCTAGCAATTAATCCAACCATATATTAACCTGAAATATGGACCAAAAACACATATATCTTGCAAATAATATTAGACATTAGGATATAAAATAATATGGAAAGAATTATTAAATTACAAATCATTACAAATCGGGTAACACCCAATGCCGGTGATAGCACCTGGTAACACCCACAGTCTGCATTAACAATCTCCCCCATAATTTATAATTTCTTTCCAAACTCTAAAGTGCTGATCCTGCAAGATATTGTTAGCCATCCAGAGCAACTTCATAGTTATCAACTCCCCCATAATCAAGGCATTAACAACTACAATGATTTATCACAAAAATACTAGTTATCAAAACATATTTTCCAAAATAAGTTTTCCAACTAACTAGTAACCTAAAGTACCAAAGATAAATCAAAGTTACTAAGCTACTCCATGTTCAAAACAACCCTAAAAGTTTAAGCACCATAAGCAAATAAAACAAACCACCAAAGTATTTAAAACATGTTCCAAATAAAAACATAAAAGTAAATTGTTTTTCAACCACCAAAATATCATCACCATAAGAGCGGCAACATCAACCTTCAGGCGATGTATTGTACTCACTCTTCTCGTTCATCATCGCCTTCTTCTTCTTCCTCCTGTTCATCCCCTTCTTCATCTCCGCATCTAAGTCGGCACCATCAGTAACATCTGCAGCTGACCACTGGCATCTCCAACACCACCACCACTTGGACCAGCTCCATCAGCACTATCAACTCCCCAGCTTTGGGAAGAAACCTGCTGGATGAATTCATCAAGAATCTCCTTGAGCTTTGTCCAACCTTGCACAATCTCGGAAATGGTAGAAGTTTGTTTGTGGAGAAACGCCAAAACTGTGGTCTTTGGTATTGTTGGTGAAGCATTCCCCAACAAATTGTATACATTAGCAAGAACATGAGCTGCATCTGTACCTGAAAAACTTGGAGATTTCGGAGTAACATTTGGGGTAACAGATTGAGTAACACCCTTAGCAGAAACCGCATCACTTGACCCAAATTCATTTATCTTTGACCAAGGAAGATCACCTGTGTATCTCACACTCTTGGTATTCTTCTTAGTCAGCTGGGAATCTATAGCATAGAGATCAAGACTTGGCGTGTACTCATCCGACTCTTCAATGGGTAATTTTTGAGATTTCAAAATTTGGAAGATTAAGGAAGGGTAAGGAAACATTGTAATGTCTTTTCTTCTACCCCACGAAGCCAAATGTTTGAAAATCAATCTACCCAAGTTCACTCTTCGATTCTTTCCTAACTTATACAAGATTTCAGCTTGTTGCAATGTCACATATTGCTCGTTAGAAGTAGGAACCCAATTAAATATGCAAAGCTTGTGAAGCACGGCAAAGAGTGAAGTGAGACGGGAAGCAAGAAAATGAACTTTGGTTTTGGGATTAGGGTTGGAGGGCCATTCATGCACAACATCATGAGAGATAAACCTAGCAATTTCATCCTTATGAACAATAGGACCATCATCATCCAAATTTGGGAGTCCTAAAGTCTTGTTGATCAAAGAAGGAGTAATAGAAAAAATTTTGTTCCTTAAAAACACCTTTCCAAATTGATCGGACTTATCATTATCTAGGTTGGCATGAAGATTGGCATAGAAATTTTTGACAATAGCTTCAACAAATTTCGAAGGATGCAAGTTAGCTTTCAAAAAATTTCTATCCTCCAAGAACCGAAAAACACCATGCTTTTGAAATCAACCTCGTCAATGTGCTTTTCCTTGAGAATTTTCGTGTCACTATGCCTTAACCAAAACTCCATATTTTCTTTTCGATAAAACTCCAATGAGAAGTAAGGTTTTGGAAAAGCAGTATTCACATCATCAAACTCTTTCTCAAGGAAATCAGAGGATTCAGTATATGCAAACTCACTAATCGAAGACTTTGAAGCTTTAGAAACAGAGGATGTTACCTTGGGTGTTCCAGCTTTCTGGGTAACATCTTTGACAAGAGCCCACTTGCTTTTGCCTTTAATGCTTCTTTTCTTAACTTCATACAAGGGTTCTTCTTCCTCAATCTCCCAATCTTCAAATGTCTCAATGAATGGCTCTTTTCGAGCATCGGCATGGAAGTCTTCATCCGAAACATGAGCCGAGGAGAGACCAAGAGAAGACTCTTCAGAAACTTCAACAGGATCGGAGGATGTGTTGGATTTTGAGGTCCCTTTGTGCCTCATTGCAGTGAGCCTACTTGAGCTCCTCTTTTTGACAGGTTGTGCCGAGGGTTTGTGAGCAATGGCTTTTCTTTTTGGCTATTTGGTTGATGGAACGGGTGGAAGAGGTGGTAAGGTCACAATGGGCAAGGATTGCGCCATTGTTGTCACCAAAGGAGGATCATCAACCGACATTGTCATTGCCGGAGATACATTGAGAGGGGTGGTCGAAGTGTCCATTTGGCTTGGACCACTTGAGCCAACGCCCGGAGAGACCTCCAAAGGGGCGGATTGCTTTTTGGAAGGGGTTGCCATGGTTAGGGTTTAGGAAGGGTTTGGAATTTTGGAAGGTTGTTGATTTTGGAAGGTTTGAGAGAGAGAGATTGACGGTGACGGAGGGAGTATATACCGCCTAGAGAGAGAAGGGGGAGGAGGCGTTGGCTTAGAGAGAGATAGGGAGAAAAAATAGGAATTCAAATTAGGATAGGATTTTAATTTGATTAGACTTATCCCACCTATTTTTACTCACCTAATTAACCTCCTCCTATTTTCCTAGCCACACAAAATAATTACAATTAAAATTTACTCCCCCTATTTTCTAGGCCACAAGAAAAAATCAAATACAAAAACCCTCACAAAAAGATTAACATCCGGCCATTATTTTGAAAAATATATTTTTTTTTATTTTTGATTTTTTATTTTTTTTAATTTCAGATTTTTTTTTAATTTTTTTTTAAAATATATAAACCGAAAATAAAACTAAAAATAAAAATAATAAACAAATACAAATATACCAAGTCCATATGGTTTTTGAAAATCAAATCCCTAGATTTTAGGACTTAGTTATTTGAGTTGTTTATCAAAGATAAATTGGTTAGTTAAAGACTTTTTCAAACTTTTAAAACTCTTAAACAATAAAAAGACTTTCAAAGTTTAAAAACTTAAATAACTAAACCGAAAATAAAGAAATAAAAACATAATATAGCACATACAAATATGTTAATGGCAATGATGGTAACATCTAGGATAACACATATGATAAAAAATCCCTTGATAAATAAATTCATTTTCAAACACTTGAGGCATAATAAGCTTAGCCATTTTTAAACACTTCAGGCATAACAAGCTGAGCATTTTTCATGCACTTTAGGCATTATAGGCCTATATATATATTTTTAAGTACATTGCTTGTTACTCACGTATCAATACACTTCTTTAAACAAGAAAGCATCGTAGTAACGAGCTCCGTGCTTCGAGTTTTATTTCAAGTGTAAAGACCAAGTGATCTATGCCTTTCAAGTAGGGTACACTGTAGTAGCGAACTCCATGTCCCTAATACTTAGCATAAATCACTTCATACATTCTCATTGGCAAGAGTACATCGTTGCAGCGAACACCGTGCCCCGAGCTCGAGAGAATAGTATGGATAAATGCCTTTGCCTTTTATTTATCAAAAAAAAAAAATTAGTGACTTTGTCACTTTAAGCATATGAAGGGAGTTTTATCAAGTGTGTTATTCAGGGTGCTATCCTACCACAACAAAAAGGTCAGCATGTGCAGCCGTGAGAACTCTCATAGCTCACAGAACTATGGGAACCCTTAGAGAGAATAAAACCAAACTAGCAAAAAATATGCACTAGTATACATGTGTTACCCCAGGTGTTATCAGCACCCATGGTAACACCTTACTACAGAGGACAATTTTTAGAGAATGCAAAGACCAAGAGATCTCTTTAGACTAGAGAATCTATCATGGTCTAAGGGTTTTGTGAAAATATCAGCAAGTTGACACTTTGTATCAATATGCTCTATATTTATTATCTTTTTATCTACCATATCTCTTAAAAATGATGACGGATGTCAATATGTTTAGTACGGGAGTGTTGTACATGATTTTTGGAAATATTAATAGCACTCAAATTATCACAGTATAAGGTCAAAATATTACTATCAAGACCATAATCATCAAGCATGTGTTTTAACCAAATTAGTTGTGAACAACAACTACCCGCTACATATTACGATTCAATTGTGGATAATGAAACACAATTTTGTTTTCTACTATACCATGATACTAAATTATTTCCCAAGTAAAAACACCCCCACTTGTACTTTTCCTATCATCCATATCCCCTGCCCAATCCGAGTCACTAAAGCCTACTAAATTAGTATTAGTATCTTTACTATACCAAATCCCTAAATCACTAGTTCCGTAAACATATTTAATGATCTTTTTCACAGAATTTAGGTGAGACACTTTAGGATTGGATTGATATCTAGCACATACACACACACCGTACATCAAATCGGGCGACTAGAGGTAAGGTAAAGGAGACTACCAATCATGGAACGATATAGGGTTGGATCAACATCTTCTCCCACTTGATCTTTTCCAATCTTGAGAGAAGTGCCCATAGGAATTTTTGAGCTCTTCGAACCTTCCAACCCAAACTTCTTCACCAGGTTCCTTGCATATTTGCTTTGGGAGATGAAAATCCCTTCACTTGATTGCTTAACCTGCAAGCCTAGAAAGAAGTTAAGTTCCCCCATCATGCTCATTTCAAATGTTGATGTCATAGCCTCTACAAAATCATTTAAACAAGTTTTTGATGTAGAGCTATATACTATGTCATCAACATAGATTTGAACCACGACAAGTTCTTTTCCATGTTTAAGAATGAATAAAGTCCTATCTGCTTCTCCTCTAGTAAAACCATATTCTAGTAAAAAACTAGTTAACCTACCATACCATGCACGTGGAGCTTGCTTCAACCCATAAAGAGCTTTATCAAGTCTATACACATGGTCGGTTGAAATGGATCTTCAAAGCCTTTTGGTTGTTCAACAAAAACTTCCTCATCTAAGTATCCATTTAAAAAGGCTGCTTTGACGTCCATTTGAAACAATGTGATTTTAAGAAAACAAGCAATGGCCAATAAAAGTCTTATTGACTCAATTCTAGCCACGTGCAAAGGTCTCGTCATAGTCAATACCTTCCACTTGTGTATAGCCTTGAGCCACAAGACGAGCCTTGTTCCTAACAATGTTTCCATACTCATCGGTCTTATTTTTGAAAATCCATTTTGTCCCAATAACATTAGTGTTTGAGGGACGGGGTACTAAAGACCAAACATTGTTACGAGCAAATTGATCAAGTTCATCTTGCATTGCTTGAATCCAAAAATTATCTTTTAAAGCTTCAATCACATTTTTAGGTTCTACAGATGAAGTAAAACAAGAGTATGTTACCTTTGAGTATGTGGTGGACATGCACACATACCTTACCATGTCACGGTCACTAATGGAATTCATACGTCTTGTTTGTACACCCTCATTCACCTCCCCAATTACTTGGGTTGTAGGATGATTCCTACCGATTCTAGGTGGAGGATCTCTTCTCACATTCTCGTGAACCCCTGTTTCAACTCCTTCTTGATCTTCATTTGCCGGACTGGAATCGATGCTATCTCTGAGGTGTTATCTCATCAATGGTAACACCCTGCTCGGTTTTCTGTGTTACTATCGGTGTTAGCACTCGTGGTAACACCTGTGGTAACACCTTCTGGACCGACTTCTTCCAACGCTCCAAGGGTGTCTCTTGAACATTTTCTCCTGCAATACTTGAGTGATCATCAAAAACAATATTCATGGATTCTTGGATGGTTTTTAGCCTTAGATTAAATACCCTATATGCACGACTATTTGAAGCATAACCAAGAAAAATGGCCTTATCACTCTTAGAGTCCAATTTTGCTAAGTAGTCCCGATCATTGAGAATGTAACACACACAACCAAAGACATGAAAATAATGAACTTTTGGTTTTCTACCATTCAAAATTTCGTATGGAGTCATGGTTGTGCCGGGTCTTAGAAAAACTCTATTGGCTGTGTGACAAGCCGTATTTAGTGCCTCTGCCCAAAATCTTTTCGAAATTCTTTTTGAAAATAACATCACACGAGTCATTTCAAGTAAAGTCCTATTCTTCCTTTCAGCTACCCCATTTTGTTGAGGTGTTTTTGGGGCTGAAAATTCATGGTGAATACCTTTTCTTTCACAAAAATTTGAAAAAGAAACATTCTCAAATTCCCTCCCATGATCGGATCTAATTCGAAAGATTGAAGCACAAAACATGTTTTTGATCTTAGAGTGCAAGATTTTGAACTTTTCAAAAGTCTCAGATTTTTCCCTTAAAAAATAAACCCATGTAAATCGTGAAAAATCATCAACAATGACATAAGTATATTTCTTGCCCCCAAAACTTTCTATCTCAAGTGGACCCATTAGATCCATATGCAAGAGTTGAAAACAATGTGTAGTACCAAGTGTGTTGCTCATTGTGTTGGGCAAAGCACCATGGGTAACACGAGTTTGTTTCCCTTTGAGACAATCCTCACAAACAATTTTTTGTTTAAGATCAAGACTAGGAATGCCTTGGACAAAACATCTAGATTAACAATCTTTTCTATGTTACGAAAGTGAACATGTCCCAACTTTTGATGCCACAATGTAGTGTTATCAAGTTTTGCCGAATGGCATACTTGCTTGTCTTCAACAAGATAACAATTATCACTAGATCTTGTACCTGTCATTACACAATTGTTAATCTTGTCATAAACTTCACAAGTATCTTTATTAAATTTCACCTCTAAGTTGTCATCACAAAGTTGACTAATACTAATTAAATTAGTTACAAGTCCATCAACATGTAAGACATTCTTTAAGGTTGGAAATCCAGACACATTTAGTGTCCCTCTCCCAATGATATTACTCTTGCTCCCACCACCATAAGTTACACTACCCCCATGAATTGTTTCATAATCTTTTAAAAACAATTTTGTTCCTGTCATATGACGTGAACACCCACTATCAAAGTACCAAGAACCTTCAATATTTGTTTTTAAAGCAAAGGTACACAACATCACATTTCAGATTAGCTTTTGGTTTCCACACCTTTTTTGAATTTTTACCATTCGATTGGGTGTGTTATCCCGTGTCTTTGGGCAACACCTCGGGTAACACCAAGGACTGGACAGGTTTCGAAACAATATGGCATTTATTTTTAAAATGTCCAGGTGTGTGACAGTATTGACACACCTTCCCTTTGTCACATGGTTCTTTTGAAGAAGAATCTTTGTCAAAAAACCGCTCCTTAACAAAACAATTCTCATTATCATTCATAGACAAAGTAGAAAGAATACTATTCAAAGATTCTTGAAAACCAATACCTGCTCTGAGAGGTGTACTCAAGTTCAAGATCTCATCCAATTTGGTAGATCCAGTGTTGAGCTTCTTCAAGGTGGTTTCGGCTAGAGTCAAATTGCCCTTGACTCTTTCAAGCTCGATTTCTCTCTTGGTTGCTTGAATCTCCATATGAGTCACATAGGCCTGGAGTCCTTCATTCTTCTTGGTTAAGGACTTAACCAAATAGTTCTCTTTCTTCCATTCCACGAGCAATGCCTCGTAAAGGTCTTTTAATCCGGAAATGAGGTCATCTTTGCTCTGCTCATCCTCTTGTGTACTTCCTGTATCAGGGTTAGAAGAGCTAACAAAACAAACATCATTATTATCACATAATTCATCATACCTGTCGGGTGTGATCACAGATGTTATCTCAGACTGGATAACACCTTGGGTAACACTGTCCTTTTCCGTGTTACTTACTGTGACAAACATGGTTGTTTGATCAGATTCTACCTCCTGAGATGGTCCTTCATCCTCATCATCAATGAGAGAAACCCATAGGTTCTTTCCTCTCTTCCTTAGAGTATTTGCACACTCATTTGAATAGTGACCCCAACCCTAGCAAGCATGACATTGAATGGATTCAATGTTCTTTGGATCAGACCTTAACCGATGCGATGATACTCTTCTTGGGTTCAACTTTGGGTTAGATGGGAAAGTCCTTTTTGGCATCGAATCATAGACCTTGGTTTGCTTCTCCTTTGCTTTCACCTGCATTTTTTCATTGTTATACTTTCTAACCATAGAATTGTATTTTCTAGCAAGTAAAGCAACACTAGCATTCTCATCAATTTCTTCAAAAACCTCATCTTCGTTTTCATCCAAAGAACTCGAGGCTTGAGTTTTCAAAACAACATTTTTCCCTTTAGATGCTTCACTTTGATCTAAGAGATTTAACTCAAAGTTTTTCAAAATACTCATTAAAGAATTGATATCCATAGTTGCAAGATTGTGAGCCTCTTCAATAGATGAAACTTTCACATTAAAACGCTCAGAAGGGTTCTAATTGCTTTTGAGACAAGTTGTTTGTTGGTAAAAGGTTCACCCAACAATTGACACTCATTAGCAATATCAAATAATTTTTCAAAATAAGAAGGAATAGTTTCATTTTCACCCATCCTTAATCTTTCAAATCTGCTAGTAAGACCCCTAAGCTTAGTTTCACGCACACTGCCATCACCTTCACAAAAACGTTGTAAAATATCCCATGCTTCTTTTGTAGTGGAGCTGTTTTGAATAAGTTTGAAAATATGCATATCAACCCACTCAAAAATAGCATTAAGTGCCTTTTCATTGAAACTAGCTTGGTTGATCTCTTCCATGTTCCATTCTCGATTCGGGTTTGACTTGTACGTCACCATCTTCATCAGCAGGTAACATTGGTAAGGAGTAACCATTTGTTATAGATCGCCATGCTCGAAGATCAATTGATTTGATATGCGAGCGTAGACGGATCTTCCAATAACAATAATTCGAGCCATCTAACACAGAAGACGCTTATTATTAGGATTAGCCGGATCATAAGCCATGACGCCTAGACCAAGCACTTAGTATCGTCAAGTGACCTGCTCTGATACCAATTGAAATTGTCAATGGCTTCACCGGAAAGAGATGTTACCGTAGATGTTACCCAACACCTTGGTTAACACACTGACGGACAGCACACACACACACCAAAATAAATAGTTTATAAAAACTTTGTGCAGCGGAAATAAATAACACAAGATATAATTTTCTCAAGTTATATAAATATATAACTTGAGTGTGCCTAGATGGCGAAGACTTTATAATCAATATAGCAAAATTACAAAGCCGAAAGTTCCCTATTGCTAATACAATGATAATGCTCTATGGAACTAAATGAGACAAAGAACGAATCCTATCCTTAGCCAACACTCTCTTAAACACTCAGTGTTTAAGCTAGAATCACAAGGGAGGAAGGATATGCGAACCAAAGAACTTTGTCTCTCTTGTGCTATGGTGTGTGTGTTTGATATTTGGCATACTTCAAATGAAACACACCTAGCCTATTTATAGCCTTCCAATGCCTTGGAGGCTACTCCAAAATAACAGCCTTGGACCTTCAGATCGTGAGAGAGGAGTGGAGAGATTTCTTGGCTTGAATTCCTCTTCATACGCCAACTTCCCTAGAATGTAGCAACCGATTTCTTGAAGCCCAAGTCCATGCTTTATCACCTTGTACTCTCTTGCTTTCTTGGCATTGTACTCTTCAATTAATCAGCAACAACTCCATGACTTGGTCTTCCCACGTTTTTATTCCTTCTTCAAATAATATGGACCAAGCAATAGTTACACGTAAATCTCCTATTTACGTGTAACTCCTTCTCCAACTTCTTCCTTGTTTCTAGCAATTAATCCAACCATATATTAACCTGAAATATGGACCAAAAACACATATATCTTGCAAATAATATTAGACATTAGGATATAAAATAATATGGAAAGAATTATTAAATTACAAATCATTACAGTCCGGGTAACACCCAACTGCCAGTGATAGCACCTGTGGTAACACCCACAGTCTGCATTAACAGTTTCAAAGGCCGAATTTCCCATTTTGCCCTCACTATTTTGTCCCTCTCCCATTTTGCCCTTAAATTTTTTTTTTTAAATTAAAAAAAAAAAACAACAAACGTGTCCTCGGACACGGGCTTAATTAAAAAAAAAAAAAAAAACGTGTTCTCGGACACGGGCTTATTCTAGTATATTATAATTAATAACAATTTAATTATCTTTCTGAAATTTTAAAATTAATCTTGCATAAATTATTAAGTAATTTATCAACACTAATAATTTGTAGAATTTTATTGGGAAGGATTAGATTGATTAACACTAATAATAGTATGTCAAAATTCACTTGTATTGACCATCAAAAGTCAAATGAAACTATCATTATTAGATGAGGGTTTTTTCCTTTTTTTCTTTTTTTTTTTGAGAATACAACCTTAAATTTACTTGTAATTTTTACAAGTTTTTTTTAAAATTATCATATCTAATTAAATTATCTTATTCCATAAGAAACCAAAATGAGAAAACATACCTTTCTTAAACGGATGGAGTATGTCTTATTCTATTTTTGATAGTCAACTAGCTTAAGTAAACTTTGGCAAGAGTAGGTCTGTTGAGAAACGCGTTTCTCCATGGAGAAACGCATTTTTAATAGCCAGAAGCTATACGTTTGATAACCAGAAGAAAATTTCTGGATATCAGTCTCAAAGGGTTCTGGATATCCAGAAGCTTTGGAACGGATATCCAGAAGCCTTTGGGCGGATATCCAGAAAAAATAGATTTGAAGCCAAATCCAAGGTCAAGACCAGAAATTGCTTATTGAAGGTTTCTGGATATCCAAAAACCTTCAAATGTATATCCAGAAACCATCAAATGAATATCCAGAAACATTTTGAAAGTTTCTGGATATTCATTTTGAAGGTTTCTGGATATCCAGAAACCTTCAAATGTATATCCAGAAATCAACAAATGAATATCCAGAAACATTTTGAAAGTTTCTGGATATCATTTTGAAGGTTTCTGGATATCACTTTCATAAGCTTCTGGATATCCTTTCAAAGGGTTCTGGATATCCAGAACCTTTGAGACTGATATCCAGAAGTAACCATGGGACAAGGTCATGCCCAATACAAAAAGTTTCTGGATATCCTTTCAAAAGGTTCTGGATACCCGTAACCCGTTTCTCCATAACTTATGGAGAAACGCGTTTCTCCCTAGATTTTACGCTTTGGCAAATAATATATAAAAAGTTTATAATCCTTGTAAAGTTATCAGTAAATATTTTTAAAATTTTATTAGGATTATTTTTTATATATATATATTTCTAATCAAAGTAACTTTAATTGATGGTAAATACAAGTGAATTTTGACATACTATTATTATGCTTAATCAATATAATCCTTCCCAATAAAATTCTACAAATTATTAGTGTTGATAAATTACTTAATAATTTATGCAAGATTAATTTTAAAATTTCAAAAAGATAATTAAATTGTTATTAATTATAATATATAGTTAAAATTTATTTATATTGACAATTAAAAATTAATGAGAGGTATTACCATATACATAGAGCCGTCAAGTTGGGACGGTCCCGTCGGGACGTCCCGTCCCGCCATACAAATGGGACGGGATGGGACTGACTATTTTAGTCCCGTCCCGTTTTTGTCCCGTCCCGTTTCGTTCCGTTCCCGTTGCGGGACAGCTTAGTTTCGTCCCGTCCCGTTATCCCGTATCTTCTTACGCAAATGTACATATCTTACGCAAAGATTTCTCGGTTAGTGTCTCTCTATCTCCGTCCAATGTTTGTTTCTCTTTACATAAGAATCTTGCTTGGTACCTCTTTTTTGGCCGCTGGTGATATTGCCTACTGCATCCTAGTACAATGCATATTAATTAAGGTACATGTCTTCTCATGCATAGCTAACTATAGTCTTGAACCTCTCTAGGATCATGCATAAACAAGCAAATTTGTTGGACTGCATACGTAATATCCGGACGAGTGAATGTGAGGTATTGTAATGCCCCTGCCAAACTTCAATAGTGAAATGCATCAGCAATAGGAGGACTCGTGGTAGCACCCAGCTTGGGTTTGGTATCCACCAGAGTCAAGGAAGGTTTACAAGAAGTCATACCAGCTTTCTCTATTATCTCGTCGGCATATTTTTGTTGAGATAGAAACAAGGAACCCGGATGCCTCGTAACGGCAATCCACAAAAAATAACTCAAAGGACCGAGATTCTTCATTGCAAACTCGGAGTTAAGATGTGCCATAATAGATTTTCGAAGATCATCGAAGGAAGCAGTTAATATTATGTCATCAACATACAAAAGAATGTAGACAATGTCATTTCCCTTGCGATATATAAACAATGAGTGATCAGATTTGTTGTGAATGAAGCCCACGGAGGAAACAAAATCAGCAAAACGTTTATACCATGCACGGGGGGCTTGTTTAAGCCCATATAATGACTTCTTGAGTAAATAAACGTGATCCGGATGAGATTTATCTCGAAACCCTAAGGGTTGATACATATACACTGTCTCATTAAGATGCCCGTGTAAAAAGGCGTGCATCACATCAAGTTGGTGAAAATGAAATGACCAATTTTTAGAGAGAGATAAACTGAGGACATGCGAATAGTGGCCGGTTTAACAACCGGACTAAAAGTCTTCCCACAATCAATGCCCACCTGTTGAGTTTTTCCATCACCAACCAGCCGTGCCTTATGTCGCTCAAACGAACCATCAGACCTGTCTTTGTGAGTAAAAATCCACATTGAACGAATTACATTAACTCCAGGCGGACGGGGTACTAATTCCCACGTCCTATTATCAATAAGAGCATTAAATTTGCATGGTAGGTCTTTCTCTCTCCTCTCTAAGCTTTATCTCTCTAGGGTTTTCCATTGTTATCTTGTGTTTGAGCTACTAACCTTACTCTCACGCCGGAGGGGGTTCGCCGGAGTCACCCCCGGCCTAGCTGACGTGTGTGTCTGTGTAGGAGGCCGACCAGAAGAGGAGACAGCCGGAGTATTCTGCCAACTTCAGTTCCTGTGCAACCATTGATTTTCATGGCAGCATCACCTTTATTCTCTTACTTCCTGATGTACTCCATCCCAAAATGAACGTTTTTTTTTAATTTAGGGACATTATTACAACAACAACAACAACAACATTAACAACAACAACAACAACAACAACAACAACAACAACAGAGCATTAGTCGCAAAATAATTTAGGGTCGACTAACATGAATCCGAAAATTTTCTTGTGATTTTTTTATTGCTATATAATGATATGTAAAAAAAAACAATTGGTAAAAAATTATTTAGGATGCTTTAGTCTACACTTGCAAATGGTACTGCAAGTATTGATGCCTTTTGTTTCACGTTTAGGCAATAGTTAGCCAATTGAGTAGATAATTATAGGAATAATCTTGAGCGTATTAAAATAAATCTCATTTAGTATTTGTGAACTTCATATGATTATTTGCAATTTGAATCTTTGAGAAAATGGTTGTCGGGACCTTGCAGGTGATAATCATGGAGTCTCTTTTGGCTGCCCACGTAAGCATGTGCCTGTTTTTATACTTTTTTAATTCTTAATCCCAATTCCTTGAATTTTTAACCTTTCTTTTTCATATAAACTTATTGGGATGTTTCATTGTTTGATTAACTACATGTATAATCTTTCTAGATTTCTATTCAGTATAATAGTATAATGTCTGAAATTATTTCAGCAAATTAGTCAAAGAGCATAATGACTTGCATTCTAAAATTGGAAAATTTAAGCATGAAGATGTAATTCTTAAAGTTACCAAAAGCATGATGTCTTATTGGTGACTTCTTGAGTAACATTGTAGTTGTCCTTGAAATAATGTTAATATTGTTGTTTTGTGTTTTCCTATTAGGGTAAAGATGTTGTTGGTGTGATTACTGGGAAGAGTATGGAACTTTGAACCGAACAGAGATGGTTCTAATCCACACATTTCTTAGTTACCTTTGAATCCTAACCTTGGTGCCAGGGGCGGAGGCAGGAATTGGCCGAGGGGGGGAGGGGGAAGATTACACGGGGGTTCGGGGGCAGCGGCCCCGAAAAAAAATTTTCGGGTCGGACAAGTAAAAAATGTGTCGGATCCATGAAATACAATGTATTTTAGTTAACAAAAATGATAAAAGTAAATAATTCAAAGAATGATTGAAATAATGTTGAAGTATTTAACGCAAACAATTTATTAAAATATATTACTCGTACAAAAAAGAAATTCAAATTTGCTAATTAAACTTGGGATAATAGGAAGAAAGACCAAAAACAAAAAAAATGGGAAAAGCCTAACGAATTAATTAAGATTGAAAAAATGTGAGAAAATTAGGAGAAAGAGAAAAACAAAACTGTTAAGAGAAAGAATAGCAAAGATGGAAGACAAAATTAATTGAAAATGTAGGTAGCAGGGTTCGAACATGAATTTGAAAGGAAACACCAAAGGCTTTAACTTCACCCCTTCTACCGCTGAACCACACCACTCACTAGTGTTAATCTTGAAGTTAATTATATATATACATATATAACAAAAATATGGTGGGGGCAAAAAAAAAAATTTCCACTGCATTTCCGCCGCTGGGGGGGGGGCGAGTGCCCCCACCTGGATCCGCCCCTGCTTGGTGCCAAGTCCAATATTCAATGAGAGAATATTGGAGGAGACGTCATGGGCTTTGGCCGAAGGTTATGGGCTGACAAATTACAAGCCGAAGGAAGCAATTTAATGGCAAGTTTCGTCTCCCTACTGATAAGATATTTATTAATCATTTAAGAAAATATTTATTTGATTCAAACTTTTTGTTATCTTTTTCGTGTTGCCTTTCACTGTGATTTTGATATTACTCCATCTGTCCTAAAATGAATTATAATTTTTTTTCAAATTTGCTATGTTATATTGATTTTATTTGTTATATTTATTTTAGTATAGTATATAGTTTTTCGTAGGTTTTCTTATCAGTTTTGAGTACTGCTATTGTCTTTTTTATTTTGGTTCGAGTATTTGTTTAGGAGGTGATTTCAATATAGAATCTATATTGTACAATACTAAAGAGAGGTTTTTTTTTTCTGTTTTGATTTTACTTATTATGGCCAAATCAATTGGACAGCATGAAACCCTCGGTAATTGCAACTTCTTGCAGCTACATGCGCGATGCGACCAGAGATAACACATAGTATATTCGTGAACTTCAAGGACTTATAAATGTAATGGACAGAAGCTCCCTTTTGCTGCTTGACAGATTGGTCAAGATTTTAAAAATGAGGTCATTAACCATCCTTTAACTATTCGTTTGTTATATTCTTGCCTAGCCATGAATTACTTTAAACATTTTTGTTTGGATTATATTCCACGTGTTAGCAATTTACTGGCTATTGTATATAATTTTGAGATTATCTTTATTAGCATTATTTTATATTGATGATATCCCCTTGCCAGAGTCTCCTAAAGAGTTCATGAATTTACGATGACTGAGATTGAACATTTTGTCAATCCTGATGACAAGTCTCATCCAATAGTTCATAAAGTTGCAAACTTAGAGTTTCTTTCCATCGGTTGCAGTAGTAATTTTTTCGAACATTAGCATCGAGATAGAGTTTGGTGAGGCTATCTCGAAGGTAATTGCAACACTACTCCCTCTCTCTCCAAATGCAATATAACCTCTATGTATAAACTTATTAAATCACACCAACAACATGTATCTAAATTTCGATAGGTTTAAAGTATTAGAAAGGAATCTTCATGATGCCGCCCTCAAAGTTGCATGGATTTTTAAGATCCCTTCATGGTGGTTTCGAATAATTATAAGTGGAGCCTAATTTTAGTTTAGTGCCTCTGTTGGGATGCCTTTTTGTCACTTTCGTTTGTGGTTTAGTAGAATGAAATCGGGATATTTGTGTTTATAATCATAAGATTTCCCCTTTTCTTTTATACGTTTAAGAATCTTTATTGATTGTTTTGTAAATATTTTGTGTGTTATTATGATAGTGGCACAAAATTTTAACCATACATTAAGGCAATCGATCTGTTTTAAATCTTTTAATCGCCAAGTACATCGTATATTATTGTATGACCGACCAATTTCATACTGTCAGCATGCCGTTGGCACGGGTAAAAGAATACTAGTCGTTATACAATTACAAGATATACAACATATTATTTACTAACACTAATATTCTAACAATTTGTACTGTCTAGGGTTAAAGTTATTGGCTAATTTAAAAGCTCAAACGGTTAGATAGGACCACGTAGTAGGTTAAACCTTAACATTTGCTATGGCCTAATCACGACAAATTACCTTTTACACAAGCGCTATAGTTTGGCCTATAAATAAAGAGATAAAGGCCAATAGAAAATAGAACACATAAATTTCAACAAACTACAATTACATAACACACACACACACACAATAACTTTTAGCCCTAAACATAGAACCTTAAGCAACTTATTATTCAAACATGTAATGAGATACATTAATTTCGCAATAGCTAATATTCTTGCCATGCTGAAAGAGCTACATAGAACTCAAACTTGTGGCTGGATCCACACTAAATTATCGGCCGGAAAGAAATGGCAAACCGGCAAGGTCCCTGGCTCGATTCCAAGCTCGCCAAATGAGGCATGATTACGGTTCCATTGAGAGGTATCCATATGACAAACACTTAAAGCTTCCACCTTATCTCCATTTTCCCCTTCAAGTAAAACCTTAAGCACTCTATTCTTACTTTCTTGACTATGACAATAGAATACTGCATAAGGGTAAGGCATAGTGTGACAAGCAACCATTTTAGGAGCTAATATATCTTCTAAAATATCCAAAAAAGTGTAGTTTTGCAAAAGGATATTTGATTTTGTGATGTGTGTAGTGGTCTTTTCTTCGAGCCGGTCAACATCCAATCCGAAGATGCCACGTATGAATTTGTGCATGGATTCTAATGAAGTGGCACATATTTTGGTCTCACCTAGTATAGCCCTAGTTTCACACGTTCCAAGTGTGTCTTCCATGGCCTGTAAGTACGCCAATCCAATTCGCGACCCTTTTTAGGTGCATTTTAATATGATAAAATTGCACTAGGGACGTTTTGGTAAATTCCCGGTCCATTCCGAGACTTTCAAAAACATTTTATATGTTTCTCGCGAAGGAAGTACTTTTAAATATTTTTCTCAAGCAAAAGGACCTACAAGGAATAAATCAGCTTGGACTTATTGGGAATTAACTTGGAATGTTCTAGAACCAGGTTTTGGCGCCAGAAACGGTTATGGGCTTGCTCAGTCGTGCGACATCTCAAGCCATGGAAAATGGATGCAGGAGGTCATACGTGAAATTACTCGGATCCGAGAGGCAGCGCAATCGCGCCCCGGCATCTGGCATTTTCGCTTTTGCATTGGGAGGAGGTGTCTCGCTGTGTGTTTGCTTGTAGAGTCGCCACGCCGTTTTGATTAAGCCCAAAACATTGAAAAAGGGCATCAGTTTAAAAATAAATTGTTTTTGTGTGATGAGATTTTGAGTTCGGAGGTCAGGTTACTCCTCGGAAAGAGAATATTAAAATATTAGAGCTCACCCGAGTAGCCTCGTAAAAATGAGTCTTTTGATACCCCTTCTTTCTTTAAATGTTATGTGTGTGTGCGCTTTTAAAAATGCATGCTGTCTCGGATGTCTACATTGTACACTACGTATGGAAATGTATTGAAATAGTAATGAAAGGAAGCCTTACCAATGTTGGTTCGTGTCTGTCTTCCGCTGGGGAATAGTGTTTGAGGATGGAATAGTGTATCGGGACGGACCGGGATTGCTTCGGGATGTGCCGGTTGTCTGCGGACAGAGCTTCGGCGTGCCTTGAGATTGTTGAGTGTGCACTCGGGCAGAGTTTCGGCGTGCGTTGGGATCGCCGATTGGATTCGGGCAGAGGTTCGGCGGGCTTTCGAATTGTCAGTTGGATTCGGGCAGAGGTTCGACGTGCGTCCGAGTTGCCGATTTGACTCAGAAAGAGTCGGGATGCCTCGGGAAAGACCAGGCAAGGCCTCGCAGTACCACAAGGGGCCTCAGAGTAACTCGAGAGTGCCTCGGGGCAGCGCGGGAGCATCTCGGGAGCGCTCGGAGAGGCTTTGGAGCACCACAAGGGAGCTCGAAAGGCCTCGGAAGGATCCGAAAGGGGCCGGGAGTGCCTCAGAAGGACTTAGAGGGGGAGCCATAAGGCCTAGGAAGAGAGGAGTAGAGGGATATGTGTAAAATGAGGGAGGGGGAGCCTTCTATTTATAGTCAAAAATTTCGTGCAAGAAGGTCCGTACGGACCTCCATGCTAAACCAAAATTTTGGTTTTCCCTGATTTGGGGGAATCTTGTGGACTTTAAGGGATTCTGTGATGATGAGAGTAGGTTGCAACAAGGTCCGTACGGACCTTATTGGCATGTAAAGAGGTCCGTACGGACCTACATGCTTTTCCCAATTTTTGCAGAATTCCCACAAGGTCCTTCTATGTTTTTTTGTCCCAGAAAGCCCCCCCCCCCTTCGTTTGGTTGGTGGTTTTTTGGGCCTTTGAGGGTTTTTGAAGGGTTTGGAGGGTTTTTTGAGGGTTTCGAGTGTTTGAGACTGCATTTGAGTGAGTCTGCGGTGTTTCCCAGGAGCTCGGAAGAGGGTAATCCAGATTGGGGTACTTACAGAAGCCCCTCAACGATGTCACTTACGGAGGAAGTGGGGTCCGTCGATAAGATAAGGGTCCTGATCTGGATCGCGTGAGTATATGGTGGTGTCCTGAGGTGTGTGTGACCGTTTAGGTCATTTGGCTGGACCCTGTGATAGGATTCCTATGTATCCCTGGCGGGAATCAAGCCTGATCGTAGTTAGGGTGTGTGGGGAAGCGGACGTGTCAGTGTCCTGTGGGTGACCGCATAGGTTGGTTATGTGGATGTGGTGGCGTCCTGGGTGACCGTATAGGTCGGTTGTGAGGACATGGTGGCATCCTGGGTGACCGTATAGGTTGGTTGTTAGGACGTGGTGGCATCCTGGGTGACCGTATAGGTCGGCTGTGAGGATGTGGTGGCGTCCTGGGTGACCGTATAGGTCGGCTGTGAGGATGTGGTGGCGTCCTGGGTGACCGTATAGGTCGGTTGTGAGGACGTGGTGGCGTCCTGGGTGACCATATAGGTTGTTTGTGAGGACGTGGTGGTGTCCTGGGTGACCGTATATGTCGGTTGTGAGGACGTGGTGGCATCCTGGGTGGTTGGTTGTGAGGAAGTGGTGCCATCCTGGGTGTCCGTATAGGTTAGTTGTGAGGATGTGGTGGCATCCTGGGTGACCGTATAGGTCGGTTGTGAGGATGTGGTGGCGTCCTGGGTGACCGTATAGGTCGGTTGTGAGGACGTGGTGGCATCCTGGGTGACCGTATAGGTGGTTGTGAGGACGTGGTGGCATCCTGGGTGACCGTATAGGTCGGTTGTGAGGACGTGGTGGCGTCCTGGGTGACCGTATAGGTCGCTTGTGAGGACGTGGTGGCGTCCTGGGTGACCGTATAGGTCGGTTGGCTGGACCCTGTGATAGGATTCCTACGTATCCCTGGCGGGAATCAAGCCTGATCGTAGTTCGTCGTAGTGAAGTTGTGTGACCGCTGAGGTCGATCGTGAGGACGTGGTGGCGTCCTGAAATGGAAATTTTACGATTTTCCGAATTGGGTGGTTTAAAGCCTTCCGGGCTAGGGATAATGATTTGGGAGGTTTATACGGTCTTCCGGACCGAGTGATTTAGAGCCTTCCGGGCTGGAGATAGTGATTCGGCTGATTTATGCAGTCTCCCGGACGGAGTGATTTAAAGCCTTCCGGGCTGGGGATAGGTGTGGCTGATTTATGCATTCTCCCGGACTGAGTGATTTAAAGCCTTTCGGGCTGGGGATAGGTGTGGCTGATTTATGCAGTCTCTCGGACTAAGTAATTTAAAGCCTTCCGAGCAGGGGATAGGTGTGGCTGATTTATGCAGTCTTCCAGACTGAGTGATTTAAAGCCTTCCGGGCTGGAGATAGTGATGTGGCATGTTACATCTTGTGACTTGTGGTTGCGTCGTGCGTGAGGATGTGTTGTGTCTTCTGACTGTGTTTATGTCGTGTGTGAGGATGTGTCATGTCCTCTGACTGTGTTTGTGTCGTGTGTGAGGATGTGTTGTGTCCTTTGACTGTGAGAGGCGTGATTGCCTCGTGCTTTGCTTGTGAGAGGCGTGATTGCCTCGTGCTTTATCCGCTGGGGAGAGGTTACGATGACTGCCGGTGTTCGTCTGCTGGGGACGCGTAGTCTCGCATGGGCTTACTTTGATGGCCGGTGCTTGGTTCACCGTTTTGTGCTTTGGGGCATTTTGTGCCTTGGGAGCGTTGGTGCCTTTTGTGTTTGTTTTACCGTTTAGTGGGCAAGGTCCGGGCTTACGATGACGCCGGTGTTTGTGTTGCCGTTTAGTGGGCGAAATCCGGGCTTATGATGACGGCCGGTGTTTGTGTTGCCGTTTAGAGGGCGAAATCCGGGCTTAAGATGACGGCCGGGGTTAGTTTTGTTGGGTCTATGACCAAACTGCATTGAATCTGCTAAAATAGTCCTTTGGACAGCCAGGGGCAAAGATTATAAGGGCAAAGAAGTAATTTGGCCCTAAAATGTAACAAGGTCCGTACGGACCTTCTGGGCTTGCAAAGAGGTCCGTACGGACCTTTGTGCAATTTAGAGTTCCCAGAAATTGACCAGCTTCAGCAACGAGGCAATCCTCATTATTCCCCCTTCCAGTTCGTGAGCAGCCGAGAGAGAGAAGGAGAAAACTCCATTTTGCTCCAAATTCCTTAGAAAATCCTCCACATTTAGCTTGAATTGCTTGTCAATGGCAGAAAGGGCAAGAAGAGGTCGTCGTCAACGGGGCCAAGAGGCGATTGAGCAAAGGGCGGACCTTCAAAGGAATTGCACTTCCTATGTGCCTTCGACGAGGAATCCGGATGTGTTGTATCCGGATCTGGAGGTGCACAATATGCGAGATAGAGCCGTCGGGGAGGTAAGAAATCAATTTTGTCTTGATTCTTTGCTCGAATTATTGTATGCTAGAACTAAGTTTTAATTCTTTGCATTTTTGGGGCTTTTTGTTATTGCCATGCTTTTTTGTGAAATTCGTGATGAATTGTTGAAATTGAGCATGTGAGAATTGAGGGTATGTGATTATTGTGCAAAAATGTGGAGATTAGCTCTTATTTGTAAAAATAAAGTGCCTCTCCTTGAAATGCATGCTTTGGTGTTTTGTACCCTATGCTATTTCTATTGTATGTACATTGTGAAAAATTGCCGTGTAGGGACGGACTTTGTGAAAAAGTGTGACATTTGCCATGTTTTGTGACGGGTTTTGTCTTGAAAATGTGTGTGCCGTGTAGGGACGGACTTTTTGAAAATGTGTCATGTAGTGTATGCCGTGTTTTTGTGACGGACTCCGTGGGAAGTTTATGTGCAATGTGTGCCGTGTTTTGTGACGGGCTTTTTGAAAATGTGTGCTATGTATGCCGTGTTTTGTGACGGGTTTTTTTTGCCTTGCCGTGTTGGGACGGACTTTTTATGCTTTGCCGTGTTGGGACGGAATTTTTGTGCTTTGCCGTGTTGGGACGGACTTTTTGTGCTTTGATTTCCTTTTGGTATTTTGTATTAAGTACTGTGACTGACGTACCTTTGCTGTGTTAACCTGCAGGATGAGGGGCTTTTGTCTGGGAAAGCCAAAAAGATGAAGTCTCGGGGGTCGCTCGAGGCTGTAGTGGAGTTGTGGCAGCAGTTGCCGGACATCTCTAGGGAGGGCAGGCCGAGCCCTAAGAGGCTAGTTTTCACTTCCGATTTGGGCGCGTTCGTGGAGAACCTGGCCGGGATTTCGGATACGAGGAAGAACAAGAGTATCTTCCTGGGCTTGTCCGAGTATTGGTGGGATACCACACACACCTTCCATTTGAGCTTGGGCGAGGTGACGGTGACTCCCACTGACTTTGCAGCTATCACCGGGCTCTCCTTCAAAGGAGGGCCAGTGAGGTGGAGGGACAGGATGTCTGATGGGGTGCTGGCTGAGCTGTTGGGCTTCGCGCCTCTTCCTCGCAGGGGCCTGGGCATGCTGTATGGCGATGTAGAGTTGCAGATTTCGGCCAACATTGGGGCCTATCGCCGTGGTACCGATTTGGTTACGGCTGAGCAGCTGGCGCGCTCCATCTTGTGGTTTGCCCTCTCCGAGACTCTGTTCTCGAATCACGCTACCGCGGCTCCTTTTCCTCAGCTGGAGAGTTTGGTGGATTTGGAGAGGGTTGTGAGATAGCTTGGGGCGAGGCGGGTCTGGCCGAGCTTTATTTTTCTTTGGACCGGTTTAGCCGAGGCGTGGCCAGTTCTTTGGGCTACTTTAATTTTGCTTTGGAGGTATTTATTGCTGTTTTTGATTTAGCAGTTTGTCATTTCTCCGTTTTCTTTTGCACTGAGCCTTTTCTGCTTTTGTTGCAGGTGTGGTTTTATGAGATCTTCCGGTGCTTTTCGTGGGATCGAGATGCTGAGGCCAAAGCGGCCTATCCTGCTATGTTGGGCTGGGCCCGTCCGTTGAGGAGGAGGAGGACGAATAGGGGGAAGCTCACCATCGCCTACGGGGATGTGCATGAGCACCTGGGGAGAGATAGCCCGGCGAAGTTCGAGCTGTATCCCTGGGCTTGGTATGGAGATGACGAGTTTGAGGGTGGTCCCGTGGTGACAGCACAGAGGAAGATGCTGCGGGGCTTGACTTGTGATGTCATGTACTTGGGGGAGAGGGTCTTCTGGCAGCATGGCCCGGGTATGCTCCCTACGGCTCCGAGGGATCCGCCTTTTGGGATGATGAATCCCCGTGACATGGATGTGATTGAGTACGAGAGGTACTTGGGTGGCGTGGATGCCGATGAGTTTGTTTTGTTTGAGGAGTATGGGTCCTTCGTCAGGAGGAAGCTGAGGACGCCACAGGTGTTGGCGAGAGAGAGGAGGGATGGTCCGCCTCGTCCCCCAGATGTTCCGGTGCTGGGGCCGAACTTTAAGTATGTACGGGGTGACTCGTCATGGCGGAGGGTGTCGGTACCCGTGCCTGAGCTCGCTCCTGCTGCCTATCGGGTTGACCCGGATGCGCCGGTGAGTGTCCTTACTCTTTTCCATCTTGGCATCTTTTCTGTATTTCTTTCTCTTTTGTTGAGTATGACTGTATTTCTTTTTGCTGAGCGTTTCTTTGCTTGTTTGCTCGTGCAGGTCTCGGGGAGATCCTTCGACACGTTGACCCGCCGTTATGTGGCGATGCGGTCTTTCGCGAAGAAGATGGCGAGGAAGCTGTCTTGCAGGTCTTCGCGGCGTGTACCGGCGTACGAGCCGATGCCTTCGAGGCATTCTGTTGACGTTCCTTCTTCGAGAGCTGAGCCAGAGCCACAGCAGGAGGGACCTTCTCGGGGGCGACATAACATGGATGCAGGGACGTCTTCGGGGGTCCGGCGGCAACCGATCTTCCACCAGTTCTTGCCGGCGCAGGAGTCTCAGGGAGAGGGTTCATCGAAGCCTTCCTTCTTTGATCCTTTTATCGGGCTCGATCCGGTGGATTACTTTGAGCACTTGCCCTAGGAGGGGGTTCAGTATTCGGACGACGAGGGCGTGACCGGCGAGTTTAGCGACATGCCCGACTTCACGTTTGATGAGGTTGATGACGAGGAGTCGGAGTAGGGCTCAATTGCTTTCCCTCTTTCCATTTTTTTTGTTTTTTTTGTTTAGCAATAGACATTTTGAGTACCTGTAATAAAACACAATGTTTTTGCACAGCAAAGTATTTTATTTTAAGATGTAATGTCGTATCTTTGTGATTCCCGGGGTTTGTCCTAGGAATTGTTGCTAATTTATTACTTGTACATGCCATGTGAGTTGGGAATGCGTTTGTGGGTAGTCTATGCTTGCCGAGAATGGCTTTGGCCAGAATTTGGACAGTTTGGAGCAGGGTCCAGCTGGGAACAGTGGTTATTGTGCTGTTTGCTGAAAATGTGGGACCCTTATGCAAGAAGGTCCATATGGACCATTTAGGCATGCAAAGAGGTCCGTATGGATCTCTTCTGCTTTTGGGGAGAGGATAAGTTTTTTTCAGGATGTCTGGACTTCCCCCATTTCCCATTTGCAGTCATTTCGAGCCTTCTTCCCCATTTTCTCTAGGAACCTCCATTTTTGCCATGGATTCTTCGTATGTTCCACGAGTTTTGCCGAGGCTTTCGAAGGAGAGGCAAGCATACTTCCTTGAGCGGCTGAAAATGTGGATGCGACATCGTATGAGGCATCAGAGGCGGGCTTTCGAGGTGAGGTTTCGACTCTGCTCGGTTTGATCCCTTAAGGAGTTGGTTCCTGATTGGGAATTGTTGCGGGCTGCCGCCAGGTTCTGGAATGTTAGGAGGCATGTGTATAGCTTCTCCTACAATGAAGTGTTGCCCACTTTCGAGGATTTTCGAGCTTTGATGGGAGGACCGGAGGTGGAGGCCATCTCGCTTCCTTTGATTGGCGGTGCTGCCGTGAGCGTGAAGCTTGCATGCTTTCTTCGGGCTTCGTTGGAAGAGGTGCAAGGTATGACCTTTGATTCGGGTCATATTGACATTTCTGCGCTACCAGAGCGGTTTATGAGTGATGACGAGAGTGATGTCTCGTGTGATGCATTTGCCTTGTGCGTGATAGCGACGCTTTTCATGGTCAGCTCCCTTGGGGTTTGAGATGGCGCTTTGCTGGATGTGGTTGGGCACTGCAGAGCCGGAGAGGATATTGTTCCGTTGGTGCTGGGGGAGACCCTTCACGGCATTGATCGTCTGGCGACTGGAGATAGGTTCATGAGAACGGGAAGCCCCGCTTTGCTCACCTTGTGGCTGCGAGAGAGACTTCAGGCCATGCCCGAGGCTCCGACATCGTTTAGCCCGTGGACATTTGCTCAGCATCTTCTGGTATTGGATATGGATCAGTCCGCCTGGGATAGATGGATGGCACGGCTTGGTACGCATCAGATCCGCTGGTGGGTTCCGCATAGGGGAATCGAGACTAGGAGGGCCTTTCAGGAAGGGTCCTATGTTGTCAGAGTTCCAGGTTTATCTTGGTCCTCCTTTTACATTACGTTGCTTGTTTCTCGGCAGTTCGGGATGAGGCAGGAGCCTTTGTTGGGATGGGACGACCTTGCCACTGCGGAGGTGGCTCCTCTTTGTATGGCAGCTCCAGGTGCTCTTTTGTATTTCCTAAGGGTATGGAAGTATTCCGCTTTCCCTCCTGTTGTGCTCCTTCGACGTCGGGAGAGCGTTGTATTGACTACCGTGTACCTGGATTTGTATGAGCAGCGTGTTCGGCAGTCCCAAGTGATTTTGGGGAGCAGGCGTGAAGCGATTCTGGGGCCCGATTGCCGTCGCAGCTATTGCCTTAGGAGTGCCGAAGCCTGGTCTGACTCTCAGGATGTTACGGGAGACACTTTGTTTGACTACGAGACAAGAGTTGACCGACTGATGGAGAGAGGTCCTCTTTTGCAGACTCGCAGGGAGGAGATCCGAGCCGAAGCATAGGCGAATGAAGCCCTGCGAGCTACTGGATTGTTTGACTCTATGGGGAGGACCCCTAATCTCGGACTGAGAGATGCAGAGCTGGCTCGCGTGGAGCAAAAGAAGACTCGCCGGGGACGAGGGAAGAAAGGGAAGAATGGAGAGGGGACAAGCGCAGATGGCGCGGAATGACCTCCTAGGTATCCATTCATTGCATTGCAGACACATTATTTGTTAAATGTATTAAGCTGTCTTTTAGCATGTTGTGAACTTGAGAGTAGACCGTGCTTGAACTCATCAAGAAATGTTGTAATTGTTAGTGATTAGTGATTTACTTTTAAAGCTTTATCGAGACGCAAGATTTGTTGTTTGCCTTTTGTTTCTTTTGTGCCTTGACGGCGTTTTGGACCTTTCTGTTGTCCTTGCGGGCTGAAGCAGCCTGGGCCTTGACGACAATCCTCTTTTGCCTGGGTTTTGTATTTTGGATGGGAGGTTGGATGATCCCTTGACAAGTCATTTTGACGGTCTTTTCGTGGCTTCCTTGCCTCTTGTTTGTTGGCGTCGGGCTCTTGACCTCTTCTTTTTTTGTATCTTCTGCTTGAGCTTATTATTTTTTTTGAGAGCCTTTTCTCGATCTCTATTTTTTTTTTGAAGCGCGTGAGGGCAAAGACAAGGCCCTGGCTTGGAAGTTGACATGGGTCAGTCGTTTTGACGTGGAGTGACCCTCGGATGTCCTTTGATGTTGCCGCCGTCGTTTGACTTGGTCAAGGTGATGTTGGGGCATGCTCTTGGAAAGTGTGTAGTTTAATGGAGGTCTTGATTGACATTCAATCTTTTGACTTTTTTGTGTGTTTTTAGACCGGACCAATTAAGGTTGCCTACGTTCCCCCGGACTAGAGGGCTCAGGTCTGCGTAGTTCGACACTACATGGAGTGCCAAGAGATACACAGTTGTTCTTCTTTAGGCGAAGTATCTGCGAAGCTTGCTTCCGTTGACTGGATTCATGAAGGGATTGCCGTCTAGGTCTGTCAGCTTCATGGCACCTCCGGAGAAGATCTTTTGAACCACGAAGGGGCCGATCCATGTTGGTTCCCATTTTCCCAATGGGTTGGTTCGAGTGGGAGGCTTTTCTTTGAGTACCAGATCGCCTTCCCTGATGTCTCGGGATTTGACTTTCTTGTCGAAAGCTCTAGCCATCCTGCTTTGGTAGGCTCGAACGTGTTCCATGGCCTTTAGTCATCGCTCATCTAGCAGAGCCAGTTCGTCGTGTCGGCTTAGGAGCCATTCGACTTCGTTGATTTCGTTTTCCAGCAACACTCGGAGTGAGGGAATTTCCAGTTCAATGGGAAGGACTTCTTCCATCCCGTATGTCAGGGCGAATGAGGTTTCTCCCGTGTCTGTTCTGACTGATGTTCGGTAGCCCCAAAGTGCAAGGTGCAGCTTCTCGGGCCAATCGCGTCCTCGGGTGGTCATTTTTCGGATGATCCATTCGAGGGTCTTGTTTGCTGCTTCCACAACGCCGTTCGTTTGTGGCCGGTAGGGAGAAGACTTGTGGCGTGTGATCTTGAATTCGGCCAGCAGTCTGTCGTATTCACCTTCGAAGTGGGAGCCGTTGTCTGATATGACCTCGCTCGGGATGCCGTATCGGCAGATGATGTTTTCCTTGAGGAAATGTGCCACTTTCTTGGAGGTGAGTACCTTGTAGGACTTGGCTTCGACCCATTTGGTGAAGTAGTCGATGGCTATCAAGACGAACTCGTGGCCGTTGCTACCCGGCGGAGCAATTTTCCCGATGACGTCGATTCCCCACGTGGCGAAGGGCCAGGGCATAGTCATGCAGTAGAGATCGTGAGGAGGTAGATGATTGAGGTTGGAGAACCGTTGACACTTATCGCAGCTACGGACAAAGTGGATGCAGTCTGCCTCCATGGAGATCCAGTAGTAGCCCATTCGAAGAATGATTTGCATCAGGGCTCTGGCGTTCATATGGGGACCGCAAGCCCCATTGTGGACTTCGTTCATGAGCTCGCTTGCTTCTTTCTGGCTGATGTAGCGTAGGAGTGGTCCTTGGTAGCGTTTTTTGTATAACATGTCCCCAAGAATGACAAAGTGAGAGGCGAGGCGTTTTAGGGCCATGATGCTCTTGGCTTTGGCTCCTTCCCTGCGTTGACCTTCCTCGTTCATGAAGGCGGTTTCCCTGTTTTTGAGGTACTAGAAGATCTGGTTGCAATGCTTGATGAGGAGGCCTCTGACTTGCGTCTCTTTGGCTCTTCAGTAGCTCTCCCAATTTACTTTGATTAAAATCTTTCTCGGCAGCTTGGGCCCAGTTTTTCTCTCGTTTGACAACATGCTTAAATGTTTGTTTACTGCACTTGTTCAATTAATGTGTCTGCTTCTTTGTTAGATGAATTGTTATTAACTATTTTGATTAGTTAACTCATCGTTCGTTAAAGATGCAATGACAAGATATTTTAGAAAGGTCGGACCTTTTATTGAAAGCGTAGAGAAGATACATTATTGATCATGGACTCACAATCTTTGGGTGTAAAGCCGTCAGATGACACAAAAGACGTGAAATCCTAGACAACATGACTCGAGGCTAGACTCTAGGCGACAAGGGATTGGACCAGGCTTCATTACTCTTTGCGGGCTGCAGGCTAAGAGGGGGTGGCAATGGCTTTGTTGGCCATTATTCAGATGGCACGGATCCCGGAGGATAGCTTGCCTGTGGTTCGACTTCAAACCAGATTGCGGAGGTTTTTGGTTGCTCTCCTGATGATGTCCCTCCATTAGTGTTGCTGCCAGACCTTGGGGGACCTTGATGATAGATGTCGCTGAGAGCTACTTCCAAGAGGGCGAAGCATTCGCTGATTCGGAGTTGATTCTTGCTGATGTTGATCATTTTCATAGAATCTGCCTCTTTATCTGGGATCTTTGCTTGGACGACATTTACGATGTCTGAATCGAGGGGGCGTGATATCTCTCCTTCCCTAATTAGGCTCTGGAGGAGGTTGCGCCATTGTTCGTCTAGGTCAGACACCGGGATGTTGAATTGGACTATGCTGTGATGGCTGTCTCCGTATGATCCGAGCGTGTTGGCCAGAGGGTTGTCCTGCACCAGTGGGTCGGTGATGAGCCAGTTTGCAAGAGGGTTTTCGACGAAGTAGGGGTCTACTCCTCGGTCAATCTCCATCTGGGCGTCCATTTCTTGATTCTCTTTCAAGCATTCTTCACAGTCGCATAGGTCGGAGTTTTCGTCTTGACCCATGAGCTCTTCGATCTCTAGCTCATCACGGCTTAAAGCGTGGATGTAGGGATCCACTTTGTAGCGTGACAAGGCTGGAGATTTTCATGCGGAGGAGTATTCGGTCATGTCGGGACCTTCTTCTGGGTCATAGCTTGCTGGCCAAGCGCTTGCCATCGTGCTGCTTCCACGGATTACCTCGAGGATTCCCTTGGCGTTGATGAATTTCACGCATTGGTGAAGAGTAGATGATACCGCTTTCATCTGATGTATCCAAGGTCGTCCTAGCAGGGCAGAGAAGGTTGGCTTGATGTCCACCACTTGGAATTCCACCGACTCCAATTGTGCGTCGAATTGGATCCTCAGATTGATGACTCCTACAACAGGGCGTGGAGTGGAGTCGTAAGCTCGGATTATCCGGGGCGAAGGTCTCATCAGGGAGCGGTCGACGCGGAGGCGCTTCAGTGTGCTCAAGGCAATGATGTTGACTGCGGAGCCGTTATCGATAAAGATGTTCGGGAGGTAGAACATCTCTATCTTTATGAGGATGAGGAGAGCCTCGTTGTGTCTGTTTTCACACATCGGCAAGTCATCGTCTGTGAAGGCTAAACCACTTCTGGTGCTTCCGTTTGATTCAGTCTCCTTCGGGGAGCGTTCGATCCAGCCATTGGTGTGTCTTGATCGTGGCAGAGATCGTAGGGAGACACTTGCCCTTGGGCGTTCTTGTCTGGATTCCCGGTCACGGGACCGTTTGACTCTTGTTTCGCGCTCCCAGTCGTAGCGGGATAGCATGTTGACGGTTTCGGAGATTGCAGGAGGCCTACTCTCTCTTGGAATTTCGTCGAAGGCTATCGTGTTCACCCTGTCATTTCGGGGGAATGGATTTCCAATGGTGTTGGGGCCACGGGGGCGTTCCAACTTTCCCTCTTCGATTAGCCCCTGGACCACTTGCTTTAGGACGAAGCAATTATAGGTGGTGTGACCATGGTAGTTGTGGAAGGCCCAGTGTTTTCTCATATCCATGTTGGGCTTGAGAGTCTTTGGTTGGAAATTCTTGAGAGGCTTGAGGAGATTTCCCTTTACCAATGCTTCGAATACTTGGCCAGAGGCATTTCGAGATTGTCGAAATGTTGGAACTGTGGGATGCGAGGGGGATTGTTGTTCCTCGAGGGTGCCTGATCACGGTTCACTTGAGCTCCGTTTTTGATGTAGTGTCTTGTTTCGGCTGTTTCTTTTCCTTTGTTCGGGATAGGTACTGGATTTGACAGGTTTGTCCGATAGCGGTAAGACGAAGCAGGGGTTGCTGTTGTCTTTTGAAGGCTCAGGGTCTTTTCGAACTTGGTTCCGGCGTTGACCATAACACAGAGATCTGGATAGAAGTGATGGCTGATCAAGGTTCTCAGAGATGGTTTGAGGCAGGAGTGGAAGATGTCCATTTGCTCTTCCTTGGAAAGCGGATCCATTATCTCGCTTAGCTTCCAGTTCCATCTTTTGTAGAACTCGCCTACAGGCTCGTCGTCCTTTTGCTCGGTGGCCTGCAGATCGTGGCGGTTTGTCTCCCACTCAAGGTTGGCGCGGTACTTCTCCAGAAAGATCTCGCTGATTTGGTCCCACGTGGAGCGATTTTCTGCCTTTACGTTGAGGAACCACCTTAGCGTTGTTGATTTGAGAGAATGTTGGAAGTGATCCGCCATTTGTTGAGGGGCTGCCCCTTTGGCTCTCATACCCAAGACATATGTGTCGATGTGGGTTTTTAGGCATTCTGTTACGTCGAACTTTTCCATTTCCGGCATCCTGAATTTTGGAGGAAGCGGGACCACCTTGTTTGGATCAGTGGGCATGAGGGAGTCCTTCCGAGAACTGGCTAGCTTGCCTTGCATGTATTTCATTTGCTCGATCAACCAAGCCATGTAAGGATTGGCAGTTTGAGGCGGGTTGCCGTTGATGGAAATCGAAGATGGAGGTGGATTGGCTGATGGGATCGCCATTCGGAAATCTTGGGGAGGTAGTTGAGTGTATACCAACCCATACCCTGGAGTGTTGAAGTTAAGGGCGTGATTGCCCGGGCCGCCAAGGGTTGTGTTTGGGAATTGGGGAAATGTTTCATTAGCCCCAAGTGGAAGACTAGCGGGTGGTAAGTTTGAGATGTTGGGATATCCGCTTGGGATGCCTGTCCCGGTTAGGCATGGGGGTTTCAGGTTATGGCTGCGAGACTCGTATAGAGGCAAAGGATTGAATCCTGGGGGGTACCGGGATGCACTGGGGTCTGGTGGAGCAGGCCCGTAGGTGTGCTGTTGATACTGAGCTTGGGGTGCAGGGCCGGGAAACTGGTTGTGCTGAGATTGGGCCGTCGGAGCTGCTTGACTGATGCCCGAGTGGAGCTTTGAACGAGAGCTGCTTTGCGTTGTTGGGATCTCATATCTTGGCGGAGTTGGGACCTGCTGATAGCTTTGAGGACCCGGGGGAGCTGGCATTTCTTCGTCTTCTATGAGGACGAAGGTCCCGTCAGTTTGGGGAACAGCAACGGTTCCACGAAGGCCCAGGGTGTCTACGATCCAGGCTTGCTGCTCCTCTTGGCGCTTCTTGAGAGTTTCGAAGGCTCGCAGTACCTCCTCCATTGTCTGAAGGTTCCTTAGTGGTGGGGTTTCGTTTCCCTCACTGTTGTATGTTGATCCCGCCATGGGGGAGTAGCGGACTGCTCGGATCGTTGAACCGGAAGGGCTGTCGGACCTTGTGACCTCGATACTGAAAAGGCGGCTCCCGGGTATTCTTAACCACTCTCGGTTCGCTGGAGGGGGGTGACGGGTAAGGTTTAGACACGGGAAGGCCTTTCGGAATAAAAGGGGGAAAGCTCACGTGACATGTGGTTTTCGCTTTTATTATTATTATTTTTTTTGTTGTTTTAATTTACTTAAAACAGTGTTTTCTCAGAATCCTAGGTAGGTTGGAAAAGATTGCTCTTTTTTTTCGCAACTATGCTAGATCCTGGGTCAGTGGAGACCATCTGTGCGGCTATAAGCCCCTCATTTTGCACCTATATTTCGACATCCCGGGGTGGACAGCCCCTGGCGAGGGTCCTATAGGGCAAGCGGTTTCCACCGGCCTAAAAGAAAAATCGAACCTAAGGACCGAGCCTGTCATGTTCGTTTTAATGCATTATCCATGTGAATAGTGAGCCGAGCCAGCACCATGAGTCAATATCGGGTCAAGAGTTCGGCATGACCTCTCTTTACCTTGCTTGCGCAAGGGATCTGTGACGTTAGGCGTTGGCTGGGTCATATTGTCATGGCTGACGTATTAAAGGCTTGATGACATGGTGTCATGTGGGCATGGATGTATATTCGGGACGGAGCATCGTCTGGGTGTAGCTTCGGAAAATCAAGATCAGGTCAAGATTTTAGCATGACCTTTCATCGCTTTGCTTGTGCAAGGGATCTTGAGTTCCAAGCTTTGACTCAGAAAATGGCCGGCATGGAATATGTATCCAGGCTGTATGACACGGACTGGGTAAAAACCAACCGAGTCTGGACAGAGTGTGACTCAAGACTCAAACGTACAGGGTTGACGCTTGGCTAGAATGGGATGTTTGGAATGATCTCGTGCGCATCCAAGAGGCCTAGGAAGACCAAACAAACTGCAATTGAGACCACCCCGGGTTGAGGGTTGTAGTGTGCAGTGTATTCGAGGCAGCAGTGCGCGTAGCGTGTGGTGTACCGAGGCAGCAGTGTGAGTAGTGTGCGGTGTACCGAGGCAGTAGTGCGAGTAGCGTGCGGTGTACCGAGGCAGCAGTGCGAGTAGTGTGCGGTCTCTAAAATTCTTTTTCTGATTAAAACAGAAGTTTTTGAAGAATTTTAAATGTATGTACACAGATGTATATTGATGCATTTTTTTGTATTTTTATTTTTTTTGTAAAATAAAAAAGTAAAGCACATGCACACACACACAACAGTTAAAGAAAGGGGTAAAATGAAAGTTAGACCCTCATCATTGTTTTAAAAAAAATCTTTTGTTTTTGTTTAAAAGTTTTTTTTAAACAAAAAATCCCCAACAGAGTCGCCAACTGAAATTACCCGGATCCGAGAGGTAGCGCAATCGAGCCCCGGCATCTGGAATTTTCGCTTTTGCGTTGGGAGGAGGTGTCTCGCTGTGTGTTTGCTTGTAGAGTCGCCACGCCGTTTTGATTAAGCCCAAAACATTGAAAAAGGGAATCAGTTTAAAAATAAACTGTTTTTGTGTCATGAGATTTTGAGTTAGGAGGTCAGGTTACTCCTCGGGAAGAGAATATTAGAATATTAGAGCTCACCCGAGTAGCCTCGTAAAAACGAGTCTTTCGATACCCCTTCTTTCTTTAAATGTTGTGTGTGTGTGTGTGTGCTTTTAAAAATGCATGTTGTATCGGATGTCTACATTGTACACTACGTATGGAAATGTATTGAAATAGTAATGGAAGGAAGCCTTACCAATGTTGGTTCGTGTCTGTCTTCCGCTGGGGAATAGTGTTTGAGGATGGAATAGTGTTCCGGGACGGACCGGGATTGCTTCGGGATGTGCCGGTTGTCTGCGGACAGAGCTTCGGCGTGCCTCGGGATTGTTAAGTGTGCACTCGGCCAGAGTTTCGGCGTGCGTTGGGATCGCCGGTTGGATTCGGGCAGAGGTTCGGCGTGCGTCCGAGTTGTTGGTTTGATTCGAGCAGAGGTTCGGCGTGCGTCCGAGTTGCCGATTTGACTCGGAAAGAGCCAGGACGCCTCGGGAAAGACCAGGCAAGGCCTCGAAGTACCACGAGGGGCCTCAGAGTACCTCGAGAGTGCCTCGGGGCAGCGCGGGAGCGTCTCGGGAGCGCTCTGAGAGGCTTCGAAGCACCACAAGGGAGCTCGAAAGGCCACAGAAGGATTCAAAAGGGGCCGGGAGTGCCTCGGAAGGACTTAGAGGGGGAGCCAGAAGGCTTAGGGAGAGAGGAGAAGAGGGGTGTGTGTAAAATGAGGGAGGGGGAGCCCTCTATTTATAGTCAAAAATTTCGTGCAAGAAGGTCCGTACGGACCTCCATGCTAAACCAAAATTTTGGTTTTCCCTGATTTGGGGGAATCTTGTGGACTTTAAGGGATTCTGTGATGATGAGAGTAGGTTGCAACAAGGTCCGTACGTACCTTATTGGCATGAAAAGTGGTCCGTACGGACCTACATGCTTTTCCCAATTTTTGCAGAATTCCCACAAGGTCCTTCTATGTTTGTTTGTCCCAGAAAGGCCCCCCGTTGGTTTGGTTGGTGGTTTTTTGGGCCTTTGAGGGTTTTTGAAGGGTTTGGAGGGTTTTTTGAGGGTTCCGGGTGTTCGAGACAGCATTTGAGTGAGTCTGCGGTGTTTCCCGGGAGCTCGGAAGAGGGTGATCCAGATTGGGGTACTTACAGTACGACACAACTCAGCACTCATCAGCAGCTATAAATAGAGCCTTGCACCTCTCATTTCTGGATCCCTTTTTCCACTCCCTAAGGTCACTCTGCCAAATTTATGCCAGAAGCTATTCTCTCTCCTCAAAACACACACAACACACACCAATCCTCTCAATTCAATCCCTCTCTCTCATCCAATTCACCCATCTACCTTCATACTCCACATACCATTGAAGATCTGAAGATCAACACTCCATCTGTGCTCAAATCCACATTCCAGCAGCTGAATCGAAGGTCTCTACACCTAACTTGGTGTAGAGGTTGAGGACTACAAGGGTAACGAATTCCTTTCCTCCTTCTCTCTCTCATTTGCTCCTTGCACAATTCATTGCAATTCCTGTCCATTGACTTGATAATTAATCTCCATCTGCTCTGATTATCAAGTCACAATCGCCATCTCTCTGTTTAATCCAATATGCTTGGTTTAATTGCATGTTCATGATGTGATCTCATTATAATTGTGACTTGGGTGCCAAGGGAGTGTGGATCTCTCCATATCCACACCCCCTTGTCGATTCGTGGTTGATTCGTAGTTTTCTAAGTTGAATTGTTGTTGCAATTAGATATGTTTGTCTTTGTTATTTCTGTATTTGAGCATTTGTAAAACCTCTGCAAATTGCTTTGTTGTGTTACGCGACACAATTGACTCCTCAGGTCCTGCGTCACGCGACATAACTAGCCCTTTGCAGCAGGTTCAGTTCAGTTGTAAGTTTTGTTCAGTTTCCATTGTAATCGGGATGTGGCCTCCCATGGTAAATGGTTCACAAGTTGTAATGCCTCAGATTGACCAATAAAACAAAACACTGAAATGCATTTTTATCACATATCTTGTCTCACACATTTTGCACACACTCTTGAATGTTTTGAATGTTGAACATAGAAAGACTCGTTTACGAATGAGGCGTGTTGGGTGAACTCTTGGTTCTTCCCAACACGTAACCTGACCACCGAACCCATTTTCTCTTTTCAAAAAGGTTTTCAATGTTTCCTTAAAAACGGCGTGGCGACTCCTAAAATTTCTTAAAATTTTTGGCGAGCGTACATTCAGTAGCGACTCCACTGGGGACATCTTTTGAAAACCTCTTTTTCAAAAAAAAGTGGGTCAAACTTTCATTCTTGTTCAACATCCATTACATTCATTTGTGTGTGCATTGTTGGTGACATTATATGTGTGTAAATGCATTTATTGCTTTGCTTTATTCCTTTCCCTCCTTGTGGCTCATTTTGGTGTGTTGATGCTTGGGGCTGAGCTATTGCATTGAGCTTGGAGGCTGGGGCTGGTTTTGTTTATTTTACAGATTCTGGAAATGGCTCATTCTGTCACGCAACAGAACCTGCCATAGTTGTCCTGTGTCACGCGACAGAAGTTGCCATTTTGCAGGATTTGATTTCCTTGATACAGGTTGTGATTGTGGGCAATTCCCATGATCAAATTATTGATCATTTGATTATTGTACTCTGTGGGGTTGGGTGTGTGTGTTATTTTCCTTTTTATCCCCCCTTTTCCAAATACAAAAAAAATCAAAAATAAAAAAAAAATCATTTTCGCAAATAAATGGAATCTAGTCATCCTCACACTACGTCACATAGATTTAGAACCCTCGGGTGCGATTGACGGCATCGCGGACGGTGATGTATGTCGCCTACGCTTGAGTGCCTAATATCAAACCTATCCCCCTAGCGCATCATAGGTGGAACCACACATTTTAATGCTTACCCAACGGTTGGTTTTTGACACGACATTTTCAAATGTACTAAAATGAATTGTTTCAAAATTTATAATAGGCTTTCGTACCTATCCCAAAATCTAGCACGTGTGGGCATGTTGCCATTGCAACATGGTTTCGCGTATGGACATGTCGTTCCCACGGCATGTTCTAGCGAGAGATCATGTCGCATTGTCAACATGCACCGACGAGAGGTCATGCCGGATTTTCCTTGAATTTCTTCAGGAATATCCGCTATGCTGCCCAAATTTCTCCAGAAATGGGGATTGCTCGTCCGTCCCATAAATGCTTCGGTTTTATTTAGGTATTATTGCCTATTATTAATTTTTAATCAATGCACTAGGTGTATTTTGAATGGTGTGTTCTCTAGGTTCCCCCGAGGTCTAGTTTGCAGAAATAAAGGTTTTTCCTTTCCCAACCATTCCTAGGACTTAAAAGACACTGATTTCTACTTGAACATTAAGAAGATGTTGTATGAGTCTATCTCATTTCCCATTCGTCCCTCTCCCATACCTCCTCAAGGTTCTCTATCCTTCACCTTATACACCTCTACCCACCTGTGCAGTTATGGCAAGTTTGGTGCGTGCTCTGGTTCTCGGCGCTCATTTGATCCATATTCCCGAGATGAAGACAGTTCAAGCATCCAAATGATCTTCATCTGATTCAGAATCCGAGATGTCTGGTGCAGAAAATGTGGTGGCTAGCCAGTCTGGAGTTTCTCGCCCATCCGAAGTTGATGCAGTCAATCAGTCTTCATAGGATCTAGAACGTCCCTTTTGAGTATCGAGTTTGTTAAGTCCAAGTTGGACCGGTCTTTTGCTTTCAATAATAAAAGTCTTTACTTCTCTTCTTGCTAGACTTGAGACATCACTTGCACACCCACATTACACTTAATTGAAATGGTTTTATTCTACATGATCACTTGTGCTGCTCAATCACTAATGCTTTGAAATGATTAATATTTAAATTGATCGGACGAGAAAATCAACTGATATCCATTCTCAAAATTGGGGCTTATCAATTCCCCATCTCGCATCTCATATGCTCACATCTTCTATCATATACAGTATTTCGTTGCTCAAAGAATTTGCATGAATCTTCCTCAATTAAGCTTAAGCAAGCAATGAAGACTTAATTTCGTTTAGGTCATCCGGTAGGGATTGCGGTTGAAGCCTTTCACCCTAGGGAAGCCATTACCTCACCCTCACCAAATAATATCCTTTTATTTCAAGATCGGCATGTTTTGAAACCCTGTTTAGCCACCATCTTTGCTCCTTGATGAGAGAAGTCCAAGCAATGCCAAGAAGTTAGCCTCGAGAAATTGGCGATGCACAAAGTACTCAATTCATGAAGGAAGGATTGATATAATCCTCAACTCCTCAAGAGGCCTTCCAAGTTATCAAAAGAAGGATTTCAAATCCTCACCATTTCAGCAAGAGTCCTCAACTTCTCAAGAGGCCTTTCCAATTATCAAAAGAAGGACTTTGGATCCTCACAATTCAGCAAAAGTCCCCGACTTCTCAAGAAGCTCTCCAATGTTAAAAAAGGAGCCCAAATCCTTATGAGTTCACAAAAGGTTCTCGATAGCTTGGACTTCCTCTCACCAACACTTTCCAACCAATTCCAGCCATCCTCTCGATTTTAGAGGATAATCCCATTACCGGAACCAATCCCAAGCCATTCTCTCATTTTTAGAGGATATTCCCATCACCCTTACCCATGCCCTTGGCCAAAGTCAAAATTTGACCTCTCATTCTTAGAGGCAATCAATTCCCTCACCTTAGAAATCCTAAACACATCCTTGAAAGCCAACCTCTCATCTTTAGAGGTTCAGTCAGTAAAAGGCCCAGCCGACTTCTCATTGTAAGAGGTCATGATGTTCCAAATCACCCGATGGCCGATCGAAGCCCTGAAACCCAGCTACAGTTCCTACCGGATAGCAGTTTCATTCCAATTTCATCAAGATCTAAATCAAATTAATGCTTTATTGCTTGCTTAAATTGGAACCAAATCCATCTCGGCTCAAAAGACCATCAATCAAAGATTATGCAAATTCAAATCCAATCCATTTGGCACTTCATGTGAGCATATTTCATTTCTCCTCCACAAACACTTTCAGTGAAAGCCGTACTGGGGCTTTGCATCCATGTATTTCATTGATACTCCAAGGAGGCATGTTCTTCAACTCTCCAATTCTCAAGAAAAATCCTCAAAATCCTCAAAGGTCCACAAAATCTCGAAATTACATATTCCTCCTCTTTTCAATCGGGATAAGCCCGAACTACGGCGACCTTAGCTCCTCCCAAGGAGGGGAACGTAGGCAACCAGAAATGGTCCGGTCGAAATCACAAACAAATCTCAGAAAATCCGGTCTCCTCAAGGGCCATCCCTATACACAGATCCTTCGTTCCATCTTTCCGAGTTCGATTCTCGATATTAGTTGGTTTTCTCCTCGTGATTAATCATAATATTTGTTCATATCAGGATTAGTGATTGAATAATCCGAACATCAATAAAGGGTTTTAAACAGCCCTGTGATCATCATGAATAAGACAAGTTTTCAAATGTCTCGACAAGTCTTCCTTTCTACATCATAGGGAAATAGAGCCAAACACTGTCTTTTTGTCAGCAGGAGCTTCCATACACTTTTCCACACCTTGTTGCGCTTATACTCTCTCAAAAGAGTCAAACTAAAAGCGAGTGTGTCATATAAAATCGGGATTCATTCTCACTTTTTGAAAGATGTGCCCCTGCACGTATACATTTCTGATTCTTGTCCAATGACTGATTGACTAGAGTTTGAAACGTTGGGTTCTTCACTGTGCTACAGGATGGATTCACTCCTTATCAGATTCCCTTCGGGATTTCTTTGCATTATCAACTGGGGCTTCACCAAATCATCTCCTCAAAATATGGGTTTTGCCTAGTCATCTATTCAAGGCCGGGATCATGCTCTGCACTTCCTCTGCTGCTGGCCGTTTCGGGCGCGCGATACACTTTGTTCTTATCAGCGACAAACCTGCTGCAATCTGTACTCTCAGGGTATGCCCCGACTTGCCTAGTCTGCACCATATCATCCGTCACTCATACACTCCTCAAGTTCATGGGAGAGGGTCCACCCCATCATACGTACACTCATTCATCCCATATACAATCCATCATTTGCTACATACATATCAGCTCATCGAGCCATGCAAAATCCTCATCTCCATTTGTCATCCCCGACTGAGATGGACTCGTGCATCAAAATTAACATTGCTTAAAGCTAATAATTGTGAGTACCCCGACCCGAACTCATGTTTTTGGGTCTACCTTTCTTTCATTTTTGGGCTCATTTAAATTCATTTAGTTTTGGGCCCATTTTTATTAGTTATATTCATTAATTTTGGGCCTCTTTCACTTCGGCCCACTCTGCCAGTAAAAGAATCGGTGTCATACGACACCCCCAAGGAAGTTCCAAAACTGCATTAAATAAGAGGATTATTCTCATTTGAAAAGGGGGGGGACACACACGACAAAAAAGGAGAGACTAATTTCTTTCTCTCTAAAATACACTCTCTCTCTCTCTCTCTCTCTCTCTCTCTCTCTCAGACTTCTTCTCTCTCTAAACCGAATAACAGGGAGCCCCCTCCCTGAATCGTCTTCTTCCTGGAACAACAACAATGGCGGTCCCACCATTGTGGCTCCCTAGTTCGTCCCCTTCAGCCATCTCTCTCTCTCAACCCATTCACCGGTAACAAACCTGTTTCCCACCGGCCAAAACAATCGTTCCACCAGTCCCTCTACCACCATTCTCGGCCAAACCCATCACCGGCGACCCAATCTCTCCGATCACAATACCGGTCTCCCAAGGCCTCCCTCACCTTTCTCTCTATTTTTCAACCACAACAACAACAACCGCAAAGACACACTCTCTCACTTCTCTCTCTAATCGGTTATCACCACCCTTCTCGGCCAAACCCATTGGCCGGTGAATCCTTCCTCACCCCTCTGTTTCTCTACCCCAAAATCACCATTCTCCTTCTCCCGTTCACCGTCATCGATTTCCCTACTTCCAACCCCAGTCTCCTTCTCCGGCCAAGCCCCAAATCAACGCCCTCACTCTCCGTATCCAAAACCACGACCCAAACCAAATCCCTTCTTCTCCGGCCAAGGTCACCGTCATTCCCTTTCTCCGGCGATGATCCGTTTGCCGCCCCAACAACGCCAAGCACGACAACTGATCCCTCACTAGTTGAAGTCTTCCCCAAAACCGGTTGCGGTCTTCCTCTGTTCAGAGCACAAGCCCTTTCCACTCTCGTACGCACGCGAACTTGAAGCTGCAAATCTACTAAGTCTGAGCTCGGCCGGAGCTGATTGAAGACTCTCTATACCGACGGGGTATAGAGAGGTGTGGATCTACGAGGGTAACGAACCCTAACCTTCTCTCTCCCTGTTTTATGCGATTGCCTTGATTCAATATTGCTGGGGTGTAAAATCTGAGTATATTGATGTGGTTGTAACTTTAGTCAGCGTGTAATACGCCTTGGTTTTTACTCACGTTGTTCATGTTCAGATTCATATGTTCTGTCTAAGCATTGTTTCTATGCATTGTTTGAACCGTGGGTTATATTTGTGATGTTCATGCTCTGATTCGTATGTCTTATCTGTGCAATGGCTCAGTTCATGTTATTTGATCTTTAGACACAAAGATGAGTGTGAATCATCAATATTCACACTCATCTGAGTGTTGATTCCTTCCCCCGTGGTTTCTAATCCATATGCTTGAATCTTGATCATGCTTGTCTGAGTTAGGAGGTGAAGGCCCATCATTCATATTTGGCCATCAACGCCATATGATCCTCCCACAATACTCATTTGTTGCTATCGTTGCTTGAGTTAGGAAGTGAGGGTTCTTTAATTGTGACCCAAGAAATGTGGTCATTCACATTGGGTCACTGAAACCCCATGACCTTCCCATAATACTCTTTATCTCAGTCTCTTCATTGTTCTAGATAGCTTCTTAGCTTTAGAATAGTATTGGTGGCATGTTCACCCCCATTGTAGAGGCAATCTAACCGAGGATGTCCTGTGTCGTCCGATATCCCTCTACTGAGGAAGTCCTGTGTCGGACGACACCCAAAGTCCCTAGACAGACTGTCTCAACCCATTTCCTTGTAATTCAATTTCATCAATTGTAAGTGGATGTGGCCTCTCACAGTAAAAGGCTCACAAGTTGTAATCCTTCATTTGGATTAATAAAGCAAAGCATTAAAACACATTTTATTACATATATTGTCTCACACAATTGCACACACTTTGGAATGTTTTGAATGTTGAACATAGAAAGACTCGTCTACGGACGAGGCGTGTTGGGTGAACTCTCATGTTCTTCCCAACACGTAACCTGATCCCCGGACTCATTTTCTCTTTAAGGGTTTTTCAATGTTGTCCTTAAAAATGGCGTGGCGACTCCCAAGAAAATTCATTTTATCTTTTACATCATTTTTCATTGAGCGTTCATTCAGTGGCGACTCCGCTGGGGACTTGAAACCTGTTTTCAAAAGAGGGACAAACTTTCGTGTTCGTTCAACATTCACTTCATTCATATATGTGTGCATTGTTGGTGACATTATATGTGTATAAATGCATTTAGTGCTTTGCTTTATTTCCTCCCCTTCCTTGCTTCCTGTTGAGACTGTGTTGGTGCTTGGGGCTAAGCTATTGCATTGTGTTTGGAGGCTGGGGCTGGTCCCGGTTTATTGTTCAGATTATGATGTGACTCCTTATGTCACGCGACACAATTGACCTCATCAGTCTTGTGTCACGTGACATAAGTGGTCAATTTTGTAGGATTTGTTTTCCTGGTGCAGGTTGTGATTGTGGGACAGTCCCCCATGATCAAATTATTGATCAAATTCTTGATCCCCTTTTCCATAAAAAAAAAAACAAACAAAAAAAAACAAAAAATCTTTTACAAAAAAGCAAAAAAATATTTTTCTAGAAGATACCTTCACACTACTCGCACGCTACCTGCACATAGAGTTAGAACCCAGGAGTGTACGGACGGCATCACGGACAGTGACGTGTTTCGCTTACGTTTGAGCGCCTGAAGTCCTCCTAGCCTGTGGAGTCAGCCAACACTTGTCCGTGACACACTTCTACCGTGACCGGTTGGTTTTTGGCAAAATACTTTTCAAAACATTTTCCAAACTCGGTTTTCAAAATTTTCTCACAAAGTCCGAGTCATACTTTGTCTCCAAAATCTTGGTATACTCTCCCTCTTCATGTCGAAATTACGACATAACTCAACGTGAGTACATGTCAAAATCTTGACATGTCTCGACGTAGATACATGTCGATTTCTTGATTTGGCTTCGCAAGAGGTCATGACGCGTTTTCGACATGTGCTAACGCGAGACCATGTAGAATTTTTGACACATACTAACGAGAAGTCATGCTGTAATTTCGCCACGAAGCGACGAGAGGCCATGCCGGATTTTCGACTCGAAGGGAGGAGAGGTCATGCCAAAAAAATTTTAGGATTTTACCTGCAAATTGCGGTCTCAAACATTCAAACGTACTTTCGACCCTCTCTCCTCCCGAGTCTAGACGTTTTTGACTTGGACTTGTTTTGAAAATCTTGAGTATGACTTGTTTTGACTTGTATGCCCTTAGGTCCGTTCTGCTTTTTGATTGGTGGGTTCCACGTGCCCTATATGACCTCTGCCGGGATTGTCCGTCCCGGGAGTGCAATACCGGCGGAACCCACTAGTCTAGGAACAGTGTAGAATGTGAAAAAGGTGTCCCCCTTTTCCAACCATTCTTAGGACTAATAAAAATTGTTTTTTATTCAAACCATCAATAAGATGTTGCATGAGTCCATCTCCTTCCGTACTACTCCCTCTCCCAAACAATCTCAAGGTTCTCTCCTCTGCCACCTTACAAATCACCCCTTCGCCTCTACAGTTATGGCAAGTTGGGTGTGTTCTCTCGTTCCCGGCACTCATTGGTCCATATTCCCGAGGCGGAAGCAGTTCAAGTGCCCGAGTGATCGTTCATCTGATTCGGAATCCAAAATGCTCGGTGCAGAGAAGCTTATGGCCCACCAGCCTGGAAGTTCATATCCCATGGGTCAGCAAAGTGCGAAGGGTGTGTCCATCGAAAAGAGGCGAGCTACCCTTGAAGCCATTTTTCCTCGCGAACAGGAGGACCGATTGCTTATTTAGATTACGAAAGCTAAGGAGAGACGACTTGTGAAGGACAGTCGATCAGTCCTCGTAGGATCTAGAATGTCCGCTGTTGGACACGAGTCTGTCAAGTCCAAGATGGACCGGCCTTTTCTTTCAATAATAAAAATCTTTGTTTCTCTTCTTGCTAGACTCGAGACATCACTAGCACACCTACATTACGCTCAATTGAAATGGTCTTATTCCAAATGATCACTTGTGCTGCTCAACCACTAATGCCTTGAAATGACTCATGTTTAAATTAATCGGAGTGAGAAAATCAATTGATATCCTTCTCAAATTGGGGCTTACCAACTCCCCATCTTGCATCTCATATGCTCACATCTCTTTCATCATCCTAATCATCTCGTTGCTCGATGAATTTGCATTAATCTGTCTTAGTTAAGCTTAAGCAAGCAATGGAGACTTAATCTCGTTTAGGTCATCCGGTAGGGATTGCGGTTGAAGCCTTTTACCCTAGGGAAGCCATTACCCCCCCCTCACCAAACAATATCATTTCATTTCAAGATCGGCATGTTTTGAAACCCTGTTTAGCCATCACCTTTGCTCCTTGCTGAGAGAAGTTCAAGCAATGCCAAAGAAGGTTACTTCGAGAGTCGGCGATGCATAAAATACTCAAGTTGTGAAGGAAGGAAAGATAATCCTCAACTCCTCAAAAAGGCCTTCCAAGTTGTCAAAAGAAGGATTTTAAATCCTCACAATTTCAGATATAATCTTCAGCTCCTCAAAGAGGCCATCCCAAACCATCAAAAGAAGGATTTTAAATCCTCACAATTCAGCAAAAATTCCCGACTTTTCGAGAAGCTCTCCAACGATAAAAAAGGAGCCCGAACTCTCACAAGATTCGCAAAAGTTCTCGATAGCTTGGACTTCTTCTCACCATTATCTTAAATCAATCCCAAGCCATCCTCTTGATTTTAGAGGATATTCCCATTACCTTAAATCAATCCCAAGCCATCCTCTCGATTTTAGAGGATACTCCCATTACCATTACCCTTGCCCTTGGCAAAGCCAATTTGGACCTCTCATTCCTAGAGGCAAATCAATTCCCTTACCTTAGAAATTCCAAACACATCCCTGCAAGCCAACCTCTCATCTTTAGAGGTATAATCAGTAAAAGGCCCAGTCGACCTCTCATCTTAAGAGGTCATCCACTTCCAAAATCACCCGATGGCCGATCGAAGCCCGGAAACCCAGCTACAGTCCCTACCGGATAGTAATTTCATTCTAATGTCCTCGAGATCTAAATCACATTAATGCTTCGTTGCTTGCTTAAATCGGAGCCAAATCCATCTCGGCTCAAAATATCATCAATCAAAGATTGTGCAAATTCAATCCTTCCCTTCGACACTTCATGTGAGAATATTTCATTTCTCCTTCACAAACACTTGCCGTGGATGTCCCACTAGGGCTTCGCATCCGTGTCTTTCATCGACACTCGAAGGGGACATGTTCTTCAACTCTTCCATCCTTAAAATCCTCAAAGGTCCTCAGATCCTCGAATTTCAACATTCGTTCTCTTTTCAATCGGGACTCGCCCGAACTACGGCGACCTGAGCTCCTCGTCAGGAGGGGAAGGTAGGCAACCATAATTGGTCCGGTCGAAATCACAAACAAATCTCAGAAAATCCGGTCTCCTTAAGGGCCGTCCCTATACACGAACCATCCTTCCGAGTTCGATTCTCGATATCAGTTGGTTTTCTCCTTGTGATTAATCAAAATATTTGTCCATATCAGGATTAGTGTTTGAATAACCCGAACATCAATAAAGGGTTTTAAGCAACCTTGTGATCATCACGAATAAGACAAGTTTTCAAGTGTCTCGACAAGTCTTCTCTTTCTACATCATAGGAGAATAGAGCCAAACACTGTCTTTCTGTCTGCAGGGGCTTCCATACACTTTTCCACACCTTGCAATGTTTATACTCTCTCAAAAGAGTCAAACCCAAAAGCGAGTGTGTCACAGAATCGGGATCCATTCCCACACTCGAAAAAGGTGCCCCTGCACATATACATTTCTGAGTCTTGTCCAGCGACTGATTGACTGAAGTTTGAAATGGTGGGTCGCCTCCTCGGCCACAAGATGACTCTGTCTGCAATAGGGATGCATTGAATCTCTCAAGCTGGGGCTTTGGTTAAGATATCCCTCAGGCTCTCCTTTACCAGATTCCCTCCGAGTTTGCCTCGCATTATCAACTGGGGCTTCGCCTAGTCATCTCTTCAAAGTCGGGATCATTCTCTGCACTTTCTCTGCTGCTTGCTGCCTCAGGCGCGCGACGCACTTTGTTCTTATCAGCAACAATCAACCTGCTGTCATCTGTACTCTCAGGGTATGCCCTGACTTGCCTAGCTGCACCATCCATATACCATCACTCATACATTTCCCCACCTCATGGGAGAGGGTTCAACCCACACATCATCATGTACACAGTCATCCCATCATAAATCCATCATAACATAATTGCTATATACATATCCGCTTGTCAAACCTTGCAAAAAAAAAAACCTCACTTCCCTTCCATCCCCAGCTGAGATGGACTTGTGCAACAAAAGATTAATAATGCATAAGCAAAATTTCAATAATTGAATAAAATGCAAAGTGCCTAGAGTGTTGTGTTTCCCCCACAGGGTACAATAATCAGGTGATCATAATCTGATCATGGGGATTGCTCCTCAAATCACAATCTAGATAAAGAGTTCAAATCTTGCAGGTGGCACATTCTGCCTTTACCATCTTCATAGGTCTCGTAATTTTCAGACCTATCAGCATCGCTTGAAAAAAGCTTCAGCCGCCTCAGTCTCCAAGCAATGCTCATCGAAAAGAGTTTCAGCTGCTTCAATCTCCAAGCATTAGGGCTCTTTAGCCTCATCTTCAAAAGCCCGTTCTCAAGGGCACACCATCTCAAAGAGCCCATTCTCAAGGGCGCTTCATCACCAAGAGCCCATTCTCACGGGCAGATCATTACCAGGAGCCCCTTCCCACGGGCAGGTCATCATCAAGAGCACGTCCTCATGGGCAGCTCATCACCAAAAAGCCCGTTCTCATGGGCAAATCTTCACAAAAAACCCGTTCTCATGGGCGAATCACCACCAAAAGCCCATCCTCATGGGCAAGTCATCATCAAAAGCCCGTTCTCATGGGCGAATCATCAAAGCATGTTCCACACAGCGAATTATCTCCGAGAGCCCATTCTCAAGGGCAAACCATCTCCAAGAGCTCCTCCTCATGGGCAAGTCATCCTTCAAAGAGCCCATTCTCATGGGCAGATCTTCGTTCAAAAGCCCGTTCCCATGGACGCACCTTCATCAAGTCCTGTATGAATCGGCACGTCTTCATCAGAGTCCCCTTGTTGGACGAAAAATCATCAACAAAGACCATCCCTCGCACGGCAAATCAACCTTTCATCATCAGCCATAGCTTCAGTCCCTCCGGCAGCTACAGGTAAGCACAGCACAGGTATGAAAGCATATTCACCTGCAAACCATCATTACTTTCTCGGTTTGAGGCACCATACGTTCTCACTCCTCTGTTTGAGGCACCATACGTTCTCACTTCTTCGGTTTGAGGCACCATACGTTCTCACATCTTTCGGGTACAAACGCCCTTGTTATCTCAAATTTGTGGGTGACTCCCCAAGAAAAAGTCAAATCCGCGGGGTGACTCCCCATCGAAATAGTCAAAATTGCGGGTGACTCCCAAAGAAAAAGTCAAAATCGCGGGTGACTCCCGAAGAAAAAGTCAAATTCGCGGGTGACTCCCGAAGAAAAAGTCAAATCGCGGGTGACTCCCGAAGAAAAAGTCAAATCGCGGGTGACTCCCGAAGAAAAAGTCAAATCGCGGGTGACTCCCAAAGAAAAAGTCAAAATCGCGGGTGACTCCCAAAGAAAAAGTCAAATCGCGGTTGACTCCCAAAGAAAAATTCAAAAATCGCGGGTGACTCCCAAAGAAAAAGTCAAATCGCGGGTGACTCCCAAAGAAAAAGTCAAATCTTCGGGGTGACTCCCCATCGAAACAGTCAAATAAGCGGGTGACTCCCAAAGAAAAAGTAAAAATCGCGGGTGACTCCCAAAGAAAAAGTCAAATCGCGGGTGACTCCCAAAGAAAAAAGTCAAATCGCGGTGACTCCCAAAAAAAAAGTCAAATCGCGGGTGACTCCCAAAGAAAAAGTCAAAATCGCGGGTGATTCCCAAAGAAAAAGTCAAATTAACGGGTGACTACCAAAGAAAAAGTCAAATTCGCGGGTGACTCCAAAAAAAAAAGTCAAATCCTCGGGGTGACTCCCCTTGGAATAGTCAACCTTCGGGGTGACTCCCCTTGGAACAGTCAATCTTCGGGGTGACTCCCCTCGGAACAGTCAATCTCGGGTGCAAACACCCATCTTCGGGGTGACTCCCCTCATACACAGTCAATCTCGGGTGCAAACACCCATCTTCGGGGTGACTCCCCTCAGACACAGTCAATCTCGGGTGCAAACACCCATCTTCGGGGTGACTCCCCTTGGAACAGTCAACCTTCGGGGTGACTCCCTTTGAAACAGTCAAATCCTCGGGTGACTTCCCATCGAAACAGTCAAATCCTCGAGTGAATCCCCAACGAAACAGTCAAATCCTCGGGGTGACTCCCCTTGGAACAGTCAATCTTCGGGGTGACTCCCCCTGGAACAGTCACTCTTGGGTACAAAGCCCATGGCCTCTCATTAGAGCCACCTCTTTGTTGAACTAGGATTCGGCTTGATTCCCCCACGGGATACGTAGGAATCCTTTTCATAAAAGGTCCAGCCGCATGACCATCATGGTCGATTTCCTCGGGACGCAAACGTCCATCTTTGTTGAACTACGATTCGGCTTGATTCCCCCACGGGATACGTAGGAATCCTTTTCATAAGAGGTCCAGCCACTTGACCATCTTGGTCATCTCTTTCCCCGCCGTTCGTGTCCGGCTCGGGATTCTCATTTTATCGACGACCCCACTTCCCGTGGAAGCGACGTCACCGAGGGGCTCTGTGAGTACCCTGACCCAAACTCGTGTTTTTGGGTCTACCTTTCTTTCATATTTGGGCTCATTTAAATTCATTTAGTTTTGGGCCCATTTTTATTATTTATATTCATTAGTTTTGGTCCTGTTTCACTTTGGCCCATTCTGCCAGTAAAAGAACCGGTGTCATACGACACCCCCAAGGTAGTTCCAAAACTGTATTAAATAAGAGGATTATCCTCATTTGAAAGGGGGGGACACACACGACAAAAAAGGAGAGACTGATTTCTTTCTCTCTAAAATACACACTCTCTCTCTCTCTCTCTGAGACTTCTTCTCTCTCTAAATCGAATAACAGGGAGCCCCTCCCTGAATCGTCTTATTCCTGGAACAACAACAATGGCGGTCCCACCATTGTGGCTCCCTAGTTCGTCTCCTTCAGCCATCTCTCTCTCTCAACCCATTCACCGGTAACAAACCAGTTTCCCATCGGCCAAAACAACCGTTCCACTAGTCCCTCTACCACCATTCTCGGCCAAACCCATCACCGACGACCCAATCTCTCCGATCACCATCACCGGTCTACCAAGGCCTCCCTCACCTTTCTCTCTATTTTTCAACCGCAACAACAACAACCGCAAAGACACACTCTCTCACTTCTCTCTCTAATCGGTTATCACCACCCTTCTCGGCCAAACCCATTGGCCGGTGAATCCTTCCTCAACCCTCTATTTCTCTACCCCAAAATCACCATTCTCCTTCTCCCATTCACCGTCATTGATATCCCTACTTCCAACCCCAGTCTCCTTCTCCGGCTAAGCCCCAAATCAACGCCCTCACTCTCCGTATCCAAAACCACGACCCAAACTAAAGCCCTTCTTCTCCGGCCAAGGTCACCGTCATTCCCTTTCTTCGGCGATGATCCGTTCGCCGTCCCAACAATGCCAAGCACGACAACTGATCCCTCACTAGTTGAAGTCTTCCCCAAAACCGGTTGCGGTCTTCCTCTGTTCAGAGCACAAACCCTTTCCACTCTCGTACGCACGCGAACTTGAAGCTGCAAATCTACTCAGTCTGAGCTCGGCCGGAAGCTGATTGAAGACTCTCTATACCGATGGGGTATAGAGAGGTGTGGATCTACGAGGGTAAAGAACCCTAACCTTCTCTCTCCCTTTTTTATGTGATTGCCTTGATTCAATATTGCTGGGGTGTAAAATCTGAGTATATTGATGTGGTTGTAACTTCAGTCAGCGTGTAATACGCCTTGGTTTTTACTCACGTTGTTCATGTTCAGATTCATATGTTCTGTCTAAGAATTGTTTCTATGCATTGTTTGAACCGTGGGTTATATTTGAGATGTTCATGCTCTGATTCGTATGTCTTATCTGTGCAATGGCTCAGTTCATGTTATTTGATCTTTAGTAACAAAGATGAGTGTGAATAATCAATATTCACACTCATCTAAGTGTTGATTCCTTCCCCCGTGGTTTCTGATCCATATGCTTGAATCTTGATCATGCTTGTCTGAGTTAGGAGGTGATGGCCCATCATTCATATTTGGCCATCAACGCCATATGATCCTCCCACAATACTCATTTGTTGCTATCGTTGCTTGAGTTAGGAAGTGAGGGTTCTTTAATTGTGACCCAAGAAATGTGGTCATTCACATTGGGTCACTGAAACCCCATGACCTTCCCATAATACTCTTTATCTCAGTCTCTTCATTGTTCTAGATAGCTTCTTAGCTTTAGAATAGTATTGGTGGCATGTTCATCCCCATTGTAGAGGCAATCTAACCAAGGATGTCCTGTGTCGTCCGATATCCCTCTACTGAGGAAGTCCTGTGTCGAAGGACACCCAAAGTCCCTAGACAGACTGTCTCAATCCATTTCCTTGTAATTCAATTTCATCAATTGTAAGTGGGATGTGGCCTCTCACAGTAAAAGGCTCACAAGTTGTAATCCTTCATTTAGATTAATAAAGCAAAGCATTAAAACACATTTTATTACATATATTGTCTCACACAATTGCACACACTTTGGAATGTTTTGATTGTTGAAAATAGAAAGACTCGTCTACGGACGAGGCGTGTTGGGTGAACTCTCAAGTTCTTCCCAACACGTAACCTGATCCCCGGACCCATTTTCTCTTTAAAGGTTTTTCAATGTTTTCCTTAAAAACGGCGTGGCGACTCCCAAGATAATTCATATTATCTTTTACATCTATTTTTTGGCGAGCGTTCATTCAATAATAAGTGAATAAAATGCCATTTGCCTAGAGTTTTGTGTTTCCCCCACAGGGTACAATAATCAAGTAATCATAATCTGACCACGGAGAATGCTCCTCAAATTAAAACCGGGACAAAGATTTCAAATCCTGCAGGTGGCATATTCTGCCCTCATCATCTTCCTCAGACTTATAAGCATCGTCTAAAAGAGCCTTAGCTGCCTCAGTCTCCAAGCAATGCTCGTCGAAAAGAGTTTCAGCTGCCCCAATCTCCAAGCAATAATACTCATCAGTCTCGGCGACATCAAAGCCCTTTCTCATGGGCAAATCATCATCAAAAGCCCGTTCTCATGGGCGGATCTTTATCAAAATCCCGTTCTCATGGGCGCACCTTCATCAAAGCTTGTATGCACTGGCACGTCTTCATCAAAGTCCCCATGAGTGGACAGAAAATCATCAACAAAGATCGTCCCTTACACGGCAAATCAACAACTCTTCATCAGCCGTAGCCTCAGTCCTTCCGGCAGCTACAGGTAAGCAAAGCACAGGTATGAACGCATATCTCTTTCAAGCTACAAATCATCATATTTTCAGTGCATATATCGCTTCGGTTTGAGACACTGTATGTCTCACACCATTATCACTTCGGTTGGAGACACCGTAGGTCTCACCTCATTATCACTTCGGTTCGAGACGCCGTAGGTCTCACCTCATTATCACTTCGGTTGGAGACACCGTATGTCTCACCTCACTAGTACTCCGATTTGATACACCGTATGTCTCACCTCACTATCACTTCGGTTTGAGACACCGTATGTCTTACCTCATTATCACTTCGGTTCGAGACACCGTATGTCTCACGTCATTCACTCCGGTTCGAGACACCGTATGTCTCACATCATTCACTCTGGTTCGAGACACCATATGTCTCACGTCATTCACTTCGGTTGGAGACACCGTAGGTCTCACCTCATTATCGCTTCGGTTCGAGACGCCGTAGGTCTCACCTCATTATCACTTCGGTTAGAGACACCGTATGTCTCACCTCACTATCACTTCGGTTCTAGACGCCGTATGTCTCACCTCATTATCACTTCGGTTCGAGACACCGTATGTCTCACGTCATTCACTCCGGTTCGAGACACTGTATGTCTCACATCATTCACTCCGGTTCGAGACACCGTATGTCTCACCTCACTATCACTCCGGTTCGAGACACCGTATGTCTCACCTCATTATCACTCCGGTTCGAGACACCGTATGTCTCACCTCATTATCACTCCGGTTCGAGACACGGTATGTCTCACCTCACTATCACTTCGGTTCGAGACACCGTATGTCTTACCTCATTATCACTTCGGTTCGAGACACCGTATGTCTCACGTCATTCACTCCGGTTCGAGACACCGTATGTCTCACCTCATCATCACTCCGGTTCGAGACACCGTATGTCTCACCTCATTATCACTTCGGTCTGAGACACCGTATGTATCACTTTCCGGTTCGAGACGTCGTACGCTCTCACTTGTTCGAACTACGACCGGCTTGATTCCCACCTGGGATATGTAGGAATCCTTTCTCCAAAGGTCCATCCATCTGATCTCATCAATCATTGTCCAGCCATCCACCATATCCCCAGCCGCTCATTAAGATTGGGATCTTTTCTTATCGACAACCTCACTTCTTCCATAAGTGACATTTCTGAGGGGCTCTGTAAGTACGCCAATCCAATTTGCGACCCTTTTTAGGTGCATTTTAATATGATAAAATTGCACTAGGGGCGTTTTGATAAATTCCCGGTCCATTCCGATACTTCCGAAAATATTTCATAAGTTTCTCGCGAAGGAAGTACTTTTAAGTATTTTTCTCAAGCAAAAGGACCTACAAGGAATAAATCAGCTTGGATTTATTGGGAATTAACTTGGAATGTTCTAGAACCAGGTTTTGGCGCCAAAAACGGTTATGGGCTTGCTCAGTCGTGCGAAATCTCGAGCCATGGAAAATGGATGCAGGAGGTCGTACGACACAACTTAGCACTCATCAGCAGCTATAAATAGAGCCTTGCACCTCTCATTTCAGGATCCCTTTTTCCACTCCCTAAGGTCACTCTGCCAAATTTATGCCATAAGCTATTCTCTCTCCTCAAAACACACACAACACACACTAATCCTCTCAATTCAATCCCTCTCTCTCATCCAATTCACCCATCTACCTTCATACTCCACATACCATAAAAGATCTGAAGATCAGCACTCCATCTGTGCTCAAATCCACATTCCAGCAGCTGAATCGAAGGTCTCTACACCTAACTTGGTGTAGAGGTTGAGGACTACAAGGGTAACAAATTCCTTTCCTCCTTCTCTCTCTCATTTGCTCCTTGCACAATTCATTGCAATTCCTGTCCATTGACTTGATAATTAATCTCCATCTGCTCTGATTATCAAGTCACAATCGCCATCTCTCTGTTTAATCCAATATGCTTGGTTTAATTGCATGTTCATGATGTGATCTCATTGTAATTGTGACTTGGTTGCCAAGGGAGTGTGGATCTCCATATCCACACCCCCTTGGTCGATTCGTTGTTGATTCGTTGTTTTCTAAGTTGAATTGTTGTTGCAATTGGATCTGTTTGTGTCACGACCCTAACATTAGGCACTATTTTAGCACACGTTGAGCATGTGGGGTTCGGGTGGTAGTATTTCATTTTGTGCATTTTATGCTATTAGTTGGCTTTATGTGTTCATTTATATGCTTGGATGAATTATATGAAGTTAGGTTGGTTATTAACTAGCTTATGGGAATTTAGGGTGAAAAGGAATTAATTTTAATGCTAAAGGGTCTAAATGGAATAAAATGTAAAGTGTGTAATGATTTTATAATATCTGGAAATTTTTAGTAAAATGATTATATTAGGTTGAGGTGCTTAGTTGCAAAGTTGGATAGTTAAGGTTGTTATTGTTAAAGTTTAAACCATGGAAGAGCTTTATTAAAAGATTTCATAATTATCCTTTGAATTAAACAAAAGGAAATTCATTCTTACCTTCATCAGTATTCTTCTTCTTCTCCAAAAACCCTCCACGGAAAACCCAAAACCCTAGTATCTTCCAAAAATTCCTCACCCTTTATTTCTTCTTCGTTTTCAAAACTGTTTGCGGATTCTTGTTCGTGGCGGCGAGGGGAGCGCATCTATCCGGCCAAATAATTATTCAATTTCGCACTATTTAGGTAAGTTATTATGATTTTCTTTCAAAAGTGTTCATCTTATGATTATTGTTGTTATTGATATGATTTAAAGGAAATTTAGTGTTTTTGGAACACTTTTATTTAGTAAGAATGGTTTTGGAAAAGTGGAATTGAAATGGGTATGGGTTGGTTATTGAAATAGCAAGAATATGGGTTAATAGTTATATTATGGTGTTAAGGCATTGATAGAAATTGTTGCATGACAAATTGACATATAGTTTGGTACTAAAATGATGTTGTTTGGTGTTGGATTAGTTTGGAAGGGGTATGGAATAGTTTGGGAGTGGTTTGCTGATGTTTGGTACTGATTTTGTCACTTGGAAAAATAGAGGAAACTTGGTTTGGGTCATTTAGTAGTTTGGTTGTTGAATTGTTGCTGAATTCTGGTTTTTGGAAAGAGGGCACGACTCGTGCTCTGTGGCACGAGTCGTGCACGAGTCGTCCCTTGAGAATTGGCTAAGTCGTGACTAGTAGGGACGACAGATTTTGGTGTAGTGTCAATGGGGCACGAGTCGTGCCCTGGGGCACAAGTCGTGCCGTGCCCTGCCCTGCAGTCTCTGAATCATTTTCCAAGGCCTAGAAACCTATTCAACCTAGAACCAAAGTGAACCCTCTTTAACTTAGATTAAAGTAGAATACTTTAGCTACATAATGATGTCTTACTTGATAAAAATGGAATTGTGGAAGGGCTATAAATATTGTTCTGAAAATGCTTGACAGCCTTGATTCGTCACTTAACCAAAGTGAATCCAACTTGGTAAATGGAACTTGAACCTTTATAGAGGTCATGTATTGTTGCATATTGATTATGTAGGGCTGGTTTATGATACCTTGTTGCCTTACTTGAGTTCATATTCATTGGTTGTGATATACATAGTATACGAAATGAATGTTGCACTATGATGTTGATTGAACATGAGTATGCTCTACGATGTTGTTATATTATTATCCCTTTGGTGGATTTCATTTCAAGTAACTATTATGTGCTTGAACTTGTGTTAATCAGCTGATGTTTATGGGTATAACGGAATATGATCAATTATGGAAAGTGTGACCTAATGTGATCGGATTACGTTATACCTGTGACTGTCCCCTTCTGTGGCCACAGATTGGGGTTATAGCATCTGTATTGAGCCAAAAGCCTTATAGAGTTGCTAGTATCTTATATGGTTCCTTGAAAAATGGGTCTTATAAGATGTGAATATGCTCAAGCAGCTCACAAATGAGTGGAGTTTTATCTCCCGATGTTGTACGACTTATTGGTCAGACGGGAAAAGGTAAACCAAGGTAATGTAATGTGTTTACGGCTTTTCCAATGTGTTATATGCACCTTGTATGTGTTTCATCTTACTTGGCATATTGTTGCATTCATAATAACTTATTGAGATTTATTCTCACCCTTCTCCCTTTAATGTTTAAGATCGGCCTGAGACAGGAGGACCCGGCCAGTGAGGACGGGGAGGAGTTTGTACGAGTATTTTGGGTTGTTGGGTATGTATATGTCATGGTTGGGAGTTGTAGTTGTATTTTGGTTTAGCTCCTTGGTGGAGTTTGTGTATGTATACAACTTTGTTCAAACTTAAACTTTGTGAACTTTTGTAAATGTTGTAACTAAAGTTGGTTTTTAAAGTTAGTTCATGTTTTGTTTTCCTCCAAATGGAGATGAGTTAAGTTATTGTTAGAGTGTGAATGTCAAAGTTGTGTTCTTTTTAGTAAGTTCAAAGTTTTCAAAAATTACAGGTGGTCTTTCTTAGTTTGGACTCACTGGCTCGGGACACGTGTTAGGTTTCGGATTGGGGTGTCCACAGGTTGTATCAGAGCCTCATCTAGAGGTCAAGGGTAGATGTCTAGTTTAAGGGGGAGTGTGTGATAAATGACACCGAGTGTTTGATGCAGGTGTTTGTTCTAATGGCTGGGAATGAGGATGATCAGCATCGGGCACAGGGTAATGTTGGCAATGAAGGGGGTAATAACAATCCGAATGCTGAAATGATGGACATGTTTCTGGTGTTTTTACAAAATATGGCAAATCAAGGTAGAGCTCAATAATAACCGAAAGGTAGGCAAGGGCACGGACTAGAAAAATTTGTGAAGATGGCACCCCCGAGTTTCAATGGAGACCCAGATCCGGTGAAGGCAGAAAGGTGGCTTGAATCTATGAACAAGATCTTCGCAGCAATGGAGAGCCCGGATGATGAAAAGGTAAGGTGCGCTGTCTTTAAGTTGGAGGGACCGACCGAGCATTGGTGGCACATAGTCAAGGACAGTTGGGACCGAGATCATACACAGCAGACGTGGGAGAACTTCACACGCAAGTTCCGGGACCACTTTATTCCGATGGTGACAAGAGACAAGAAGGAGGTGGAATTTCTAAGACTGGAGCAAGGAACAATGACTGTAGCACAATACTCGGCCAAGTTTACGGAGCTAGCTCGTTATTGTCCTCATTTGGTGCCGGAAGAAGAAAGGCGGGTATACAGGTTTGTGAAAGGGTTAAGGCTGGAGTTCCGAAAGCAATTATTGACACACGACTTCACCGATTTCCAAGCGGCGGTGAACCGAGCCTACAGAATAGAGAATGATATTGAAGAGAACAAGGGTAAGTCCGAAGGTGGAAGTGGAAGCAAGCAGCGGTTCCAAGGACAAAGTTCGGGACAGAGTAGAGGGCCACCAAGATTTTCAGCCCCGGGTGTAGCAAGAGGTGGAAGTGTGACGACTTCAGCGGCTCGTACTCCTTCAAGACAGTTTGGGATTGTTTGTGGTTTTTGTAAGAAACCGGGTCACTCAGAAGATAGGTGCTGGAGCAAGCTTGGAAAGTGTTTAGAATGTGGAGCAGATGGTCATTTTCGGAAGAATTGTCCCAAGCTTCAAGGGCAAGCATCAGGTAGTGGGCAAGGTGGACCAAGAGGAGGAGTTAAAAGAGACAATGAAGGGAAACCTAAAGATAGAGTTCAGGGGCGAATGTTTGCCTTAGGAAGAGGAGAGGTTGATCCTAATGCTGTCATTAGAGGTATTGTTCCTGTCTCACGAGTCAAGGCCCGCATCCTTATAGATCCCGGGTCTTCCCATTCCTTTGTCTCGTCTCAATTTGCATTAGCATTGCATAAACTACCTGAATTCATGCCTTATATGCTTGAGGCTTCAACTCCTATGGGAGAGTGCCTCAGTTCTTCTTTGGTATATAATGGATGTGATGTGTCTATTTATGGGCATGTATTGCCAGCCGATTTAGTAGAGTTACAAATCTGGGACTTTGATGTCATTCTTGGTATGGACTGGTTGAGTCATTACCATGCTTTGGTTGATTGTCGTAGGAAGCGAGTTTCATTTGCTATGCCTGACACGCCTACTTTTGTGTTTGATGCCGATAAGTCTATATTTGGCATACATGTTATTTCTGCTTTAAAGGCTAGAAAAATGCTTTCAAAAGGGTGTGCGGGGTATTTGTCTTATGTGGTAGATTCCAGTAAGAAATCCCCTGAGTTAGTTGATGTCCCTGTCATTAATGAATTTGGTGATGTGTTTTCCACCGAGTATTCTATGCCTCCGGATCGTGAGGTAGAGTTTTGTATTGACCTAGTGCCCGGTACATCACCTATCTCTAAAGCGCCTTATAGAATGGCTCCGGCTGAGTTGAAGGAGTTAAAGACTCAGTTGCAAGAGTTGTTAGACCGGGGGTTTATCCGTCCCAGTGTGTCACCGTGGGGAGCTCCTGTTTTGTTTATCCAAAAGAAAGATGGTACCTTGAGATTGTGTATAGACTACCGTCTGTTGAATAAAGCAACCATTAAGAACAAATATCCTCTCCCGCACATTGATGACTTATTTGATCAACTTCAAGGTTCCGTTATTTACACAAAGCTTGATTTGAGAAGCGGATACCATCAGTTAAAGATCAGACCCGACGACATTTCCAAAACATCTTTCAGGACGAGATATGGTCATTATGAGTTCGTGGTTATGCCTTTTGGGTTGACTAACACTCCGGCCGTATTTATGGATATGATGAACCATATCTTCAAGCCGTACCTTGATAGCTTTGTCGTGGTTTTCATCAACGACATTCTTGTCTATTCCAAGTCCCGGGAGGAGCACGAGACTCATTTGAGGATTGTTCTCTCTCTTCTTCGTGAAAAGCAATTGTTCGCCAAGTTCAGCAAGTGTGAGTTTTGGCTCGAGCAGATATCTTTCTTGGGGCAGGTGGCTTCTAGTTCGGGGATATCCGTTGATCCTTCCAAGATTGAAGCCATTGTCAATTGGAAGCAACCTTCAACTGTGATAGAGGTTCGTAGCTTTCTTGGATTAGCGGGGTACTACAGAAGGTTCATCGAGGGTTTTTCTCGCATTGCAACTCCGTTAACTAGATTGACTCAGAAAGATGTATCTTTTGTATGGGATTCCAAGTGTAAAGCTAGCTTTGATGAGTTGAAGAAGAGACTGACTTCAGCTCCCATTCTTACCCTTCCAGACGGTTGCGAGAACTTTGTTATTTTAAGTGATGCCTCGAAGGAGGGTTTGGGATGTGTTCTAATGCAAGGTGGGAAAGTGATTGCTTATGCTTCTCGGAAGTTGTCACCGGTTGAACATAATTACCCTACCCATGACATGGAATCGGCTGCGATTATTTTTGAGTTGCACAAGTGGAAACACTATCTTTATGGGGCGAGATTTGAGATCTTCACGGACCGTAAGAGCTTGAAGTATTTGTTTACACAAAAGGAGTTGAATAACCGACAACGAAGATGGTTAGAATTCTTGAAGGATTTCGATTGTGTGATTTCATATCATCCGGGGAAAGCAAATGTAGTTGCGAATGCGATGAGTCGAAAAGCTTACTTGTCAACTTTGAGTTCCCGAGAGTCAAGACATGAGTTGATTTTTACGAATGTCCGAGCCGTTCCAACGTTGCATGGAGATTTGATGGAAGCTCAATCAATTGATCCGGAGTTGAAGAAAATTTTGCGGCAAGTTTAAGATGGTAAAGCCGGGGAATTTGCATTGAATAGAGATGGACTCCTAACTTTCCAAGGCCGGATTTGTGTTCCTTCATCACCGGAGATCAAGAAACGCTTTCTAGAGGATGGTTATAAGTCTAAATTTTCCATTCATCCGGGTAGTACGAAAATGTACCAAGATTTGAAACGAGGATATTGGTGGAATGGGATGAAGAGAGAGATAGCGGATTTCGTGTCTAAGTGTTTAACTTGTCAACAAGTCAAGGCCGAGCATCAGAGACCAGCGGGGCTACTTCAACCATTAGACATTCCGGAATGGAAATGGGAAGGAATTTCAATGGATTTTGTAACAGGTTTGCCTCTTACCGTGAAGAAGATGGATGCTATTTGGGTTATCGTGGATAGATTGACGAAATCGGCTCATTTTCTTCCCGTGTCAATTAAATTTTTGATGGAGAGATTAGCTCAGTTGTATATGAAAGAGATTGTTAGACTTCATGGAGTTCCAGTTAGCATCGTTTCAGATAGAGATCAGAGATTCACCTCGAGAGTTTGGAGGGCATTACATGAAGCTTTGGGATCTAAATTATGTTTCATCACGGCGTTTCATCCTCAAACAGATGGGCAGACGGAACGAACTATTCATATACTTGAGGATATGCTAAGAGCTTATGTGATGGATTTTCAGTTGTCATGGGAGGACCATCTACCATTGGTTGAGTTCGCCTACAACAACAGTTGTCAATCTAGCATTGAGATGGCTCCTTATGAAGCTTTGTATGGTAGGAAGTGTAGATCACCTATGTGTTGGGATGAAGTTGGTGAAGCCAAGCTTTGGGGTCCGGATTTGGTTAGAGATTTGACGGAAAAGATTAAGGTAATCCGAGATCGGTTGAAGACGGCTCAGAGTAGGCAGAAGAGCTACGCCGACAACAGAAGACAGGACTTATCTTTTCAAGTTGTTGACTTAGTTTTCTTGAAGATTTCTCCTAGGACCGGGATAAAAAGGTTTGGGAATAAGGGGAAACTAGCTCCAAGGTTCTTTGGACCTTTTGAGATTATAGAGAAGATTGGAGAACTAGCTTACTGGTTAGCATTGCCTCCATCCTTCTCCTTGCTTCATGACGTATTCCATGTTTCGATGTTAAGGAAGTATTGCCATGACCCCTCTCACATTTTGAGTTCACCTCCCGAAGAGATTCAGGTGGATATGTCCTATGTTGAAGAACCTTTGAGAATATTGGAGTTCCAAGTGAAAGAGTTGAGAACTAAAAGCATTCCGGTAGTGAAAGTTCTATGGAGGAATCATACCATTGAAGAGGCTTTGTGGGAGTTAGAATCGGAGATAACGGAAAAGTATCCTTTGTTGTTTGAGAGTGCAAGTGAGTTATTTCAAAATTCGGGGCGAATTTTCTTTAAGGGGGAGTGAGTGTCACGACCCTAAAAATTAGGCACTATTTTAGCACACGTTGAGCACATGGGGTTCGGGTGGTAGTATTTTATTTTGTGCATTTTAAGCTATTAGTTGGCTTTATGTGTTCATTTATATGCTTGGATGAATTATATGAAGTAAGGTTGGTCATTAACTAGCTTATGGGAATTTAGGGTGAAAAGGAATTAATTTTAATGCTAAAGGGTCTAAATGGAATAAAATGTAAAGTGTGTAATGATTTTATAATATCTGGAAATTTTTAGTAAAATGATTATATTAGGTTGAGGTGCTTAGTTGCAAAGTTGGATAGTTAAGGTTGTTATTGTTAAAGTTTAAACCATGGAGGAGCTTTATTAAAAGATTTCATAATTATCCTTTGAATTAAACAAAAGGAAATTCATTCTTACCTTCATCAGTATTCTTCTTCTTCTCCAAAAACCCTCCATGGAAAACCCAAAACCCTAGTATCTTCCAAAAATTCCTCACCCTTCATTTCTTCTTCGTTTTCAAAACTGTTTGCGGATTCTAGTTCGTGGCGGTGAGGGGAGCGCATCTATCCGGCCAAATAATTATTCCATTTCGCACTATTTAGGTAAGTTATCATGATTTTCTTTCAAAAGTGTTCATCTTATGATTATTGTTGTTATTGATATGATTTAAAGGAAATTTAGTGTTTTTGGAACACTTTTATTTAGTAAGAATCGTTTTGGAAAAGTGGAATTGAAATGGGTATGGGTTGGTTGTTGAAATAGCAAGAATATGGGTTAATAGTTATATTATGGTGTTAAATCATTGATAGAAATTGTTGCATGACAAATTGACATATAGTTTGGTACAAAAATGATGTTGTTTGGTGTTGAATTAGTTTGGAAGGGGTATGGAATAGTTTGGGAGTAGTTTGCTGATGTTTGGTACTGATTTTATCACTTGGAAAAATAGAGGAAACTTGGTTTGGGTCATTTAGTAGTTTGGTTGTTGAATTGTTGCTGAATTCTGGTTTCTGGAAAGAGGGCACGACTCGTGCTCTGTGGCACGAATCGTGCACGAGTCGTCCCTTGAGAATTGGCTAAGTCGTGCCTAGTAGGGACGACAGATTCTGGTGGAGTGTCAATGGGGCACGATTCGTGCCCTGGGGCACGAGTCGTGCCCTGCCCTGCAGTCTCTGAATCATTTTCTAAGGCCTAGAAACCTATTCAACCTAGAACCAAAGTGAACCCTCTTTAACTTAGATTAAAGTAGAATTCTTTAGCTACATAATGATGTCTTACTTGATAAAAATGGAATTATGGAAGGGATTTAAATATTGTTCGGAAAATGCTTGGCAGCCTTGATTCGTCACTTAACCAAAGTGAATCCAACTTGGTAAATGGAACTTGGACCTTTATAGAGGTCATGTATTGTTGTATATTGATTATGTAGGGCCGGTTTATGATACCTTGTTGCCTTACTTGAGTTCATATTCATTGGTTGTGATATACATAGTGTATGAAATGAATGTTGCACTATGATGTTGATTGAACATGAGTATGCTCTACCATGTTGTTATATTCTTATCACTTTGGTGGATTTCATTTCAAGTAACTATTATGTGCTTGAACTTGTGTTAATCAGCTGATGCTTATGGGTATAACGGAATACGATCAATTATGGAAAGTGTGACCTAATGTGATCGGATTACGTTATTGATGGATGTGGTTTTACCCATCCAAAAGATATATTTCCTAGCTTATTTGATGCTCGAAACCTTGAGAATTTAATGTATTTTCTAGTGTTTTGAAAGTACAGGGGTTGAAGTGCAACAATGTTGAAAACGGAGGATTGGAGCGTACGTTGGAAGCTTTTGGATCAAATTGCAATTTTGGAAAATTTGGGACAAAACGAAAATTATGAAGTTCAAGGATCAAATTGGAAATATTGGAAATTCAGGGACCAAACTGAAAATATGGAATTTTTGGACGAATTTGATTTATAAAAATTCATGGGAAAAAATGAAAAATAAAATCTCAAAGAGCGAAGTGCAAAAGAATTTTTTATAGTGGCCAAAGCTCGACTGCAAAATTGCGAGACGGAACGAATATACAAATGGTACTAAACTAAACCAAGGTTGGCCGAGGGATTGTGCTGCTTGGGGCCAAGTTGGAAGCAATTTGGGGCCAAATGGGGCCATGGCCGGGACAAGCATGGCTGGGCCAAGGGAAGTCAGGCCAAGGCAAGAGAAAAGAGAAAATGGCCGCTGAGCAAGAGATTTGGCCGAGCAACTTACTGCACAACTGGGCGTTCTGTGGGCAACGGTGGGCGACCGCCCACAAAGGCTTTTACGACAGATTTTATTCCGTCACAAATAAGGAAAATGTGATTTTCCACAGATTTGCACAGAATCAGCCACGGATTTAGGGAAATTTTCTAGTTTGACAAGGATTTTGACCCTAATTGATTTCCAAAAAGGATTTCCACCTCCCTCCTCCTATAAAAACAACCCTAGACTAGTTTTTGATTATCTTTGGATCTTTTGATTATTATTATTCTCTCTTTATATTTTCTTTCTCCAAAACATATTACAATTCCTTTGTACAAGATTGAAGGTTTTAATTCAAGGTTTGAGGTATTTATTTTAATGGCCCTTCGAGGCTAAATTCGTTAGTTTGCGGATTGGTAGTAACACATATTTGATCTTTATGCTAAAGTTTTAATTCTTCCTATCTCTTTTTCGTTCTTGTTCTTTTCAACGTTTTTAATTATTGTCTTGAGATCAATTGTGTTGACCTTGCGGAAAACCTTTGACCTCTTGAATTTATTTTGGTATAAATTATTGCACTTGGGTGAATGATTTATAATTTGACCATTGTTGAGAAGAATAGATTCAATTGAGGACCTTGCAGAAATCAAACCAATCTAGGTTCCATTGTTCTTAAGTTTTTAATTGAATTCTTGAATGTTTATATTGACCTTGCGGAATATATAAACAAGATAGAATTAGTAGGGTTTTAATGTTCTTATTGACCTTGCGGAATATATTAACATCTTAGCCCTAGGTTTTGTGAACGAACCCAAGAATGAGATTGAATTATTTTTACATGATTTTAATAGCATAAAGTGATAATATGTTGTGAATCCAATCCGTGGACTATTTCTTAATCCTTGATTTATTTCCTTGTTTTGTTTACTTTAGTTGCTCAATTACTTTTTGTCTTTAGTTTTAATAAAATCAACCAATCAAAAACCCCTTTTTTCCTTTGTTTCTTTTTAAACTAATTAAACCAACTTGTTCAACACACAAATCTCTGTGGATTCGACCCTTGCTTGTGCATACTACTACAGCGGTAACTAGTACACTTGCTAGGTATTTTATTACAAGAGGATTTTTATCCATCAAGTTTTTGGCGCCGTTGCCGGGGATTTGTTGCGATTTGAACAAGTTTGTTTAATCGGTGTATGCTTGGTCGGCGTTCCTTGAATCCTACATTGGAGCCATTGAACAACGACATTGATAGGTTAGGTCGGCGTTTGAAAGAACTTGAATTAAAAGAGGGCAATCCCCTCGAAAGTGACCTAAATCCTCCTACCACCGGGGTAGAAGAGGAAGAAGCCGCGATGGCAATCCCACCGGCTCAAACCATGCAAGACTTTTGTCGTCCTAGAGTCGACGCCTCCATATCTTGCATTGTGTTATCGGAGGAGGCAAAGAACTTTGAAGTCAAGGGTCAATATTTTAACATGTTGCCCATGTATCAAGGCCTACCGGCCGAAGACCCTTTGACTTTCTTGCGTGAGTATATGATGATAGTATCTCACTTTCCGGGCAAAATAGGTGTAACCGATGAGCAAATTAGATTAAAGTGCTTCCCCTACACTTTGAAAGGGGCGCCCAAGACTTGGTTTATGATGTTTCCACCTAGAAGTATAAGCACGTGGGATCAATTGCATGATGTGTTTTTACAAAAATATTATCCCCATCCCACGTTAGCTAATATGAGGCAAAAGATCATTGGATTTGCCCAAGAAGTAGGTGAGCCATTTCATGAGGCTTGGGACCGGTTTAAAATGATGTTAGTGCAATGTCCCCATCACAATTTTCCTTTGCCCTTGCTTAATCAAACTTTTTATGATGGTTTGAATCATGTTAATCAAGCCATGGTGGATAATGCGGCGGGGGGCACTCTAAGAGCCAAAACTCCCCAAGAGACTCATGATTTATTTGAGATGTTGGGTGCTAATTCCCAACAAAAGAGTACAAGGGGTAAGGCTAGGGGAGTACACGAGTTAGAGGGTAATGATAATTTGGCTAAACAAGTTTCTCAATTAATTGCTATGTTGAATGCTAAAGGCACCACTCTTGGTGCTAATGTTGTGCAAGATGCTTGTTCTATTTGTGGTCTCCTTACTCATGCTACTAACTTTTGTCCTAGTGGTGCGCAGTTTATTTCTAATGATGAGCAGGTACATGCACTCAATGGATTCAACCCAAGGCCTCCACAAAATAATCCATATAGCAACACTTACAATCCGGGGTGGAGGAATCACCCTAATTTTTCATGGGGAGGAAACCAAGGTAACCAAAACAAACCCCTACATACTCCACCACCCCAAGGGCAATGTGAGACTAGGAAAGAGCCTTGGGAAGAGGCATTGGAAAGGATGAGGTTGGAGCAACAACAAGAATCAAGGCAACAAAGTGCCGCCATCAAAAAGCTTGAAACTCAAATAGGGCAACTTGCGGAAGCCCTTCAAGGTCACAAGCCCGGAACGTTTTCGAGCCAAGGACATCAAGCAATGGCCATATCCACACTACGGAATGGCAAAGTGGTAAGTCAAGAGGTTTGTTCTCCTTCTTCTTCTTCTCCCCCTCCTCCTCCTCCTATTTCTAATGAAGATGCGGAAAAGAGTACATGTGGATTGGGGGAAAAATCCAAAGACACTTATATACCCCCCAAGCCATATGTACCACCGGTGCCCTTTCCCGGTCGATTGATGAGACATAAGTTAGAGCATCAAATGAAAGAATTGATGGAGATGTTCTCCAAAGTTAGCATAAATCTCCCACTGCTTAATGTGATTAAAAATATTCCGGCCTATGCAAAATTTTTCAAAGAATTAAACTCCAAAAAGCATAGGTATGGAAAGAATGAGATGTTGATCATGGGAGAGAGTGCTAGTGCCATAGTCCGACAAGACCTCCCACCTAAACTAAAGGACCCCGGAAGTTTCACAATTTCTATTACTATTGGGGATTCTAGTGAGGTGAAGGAGATGTTAGACCTTGGTGCTAGCATTAGTTTATTACCATACTCCACATACTTGCAATTGGGCTTGTCCGAGTTGAAGCCCACCACAATGGCCCTTTATTTAGCGGACCGTTCTATTAGGAGACCAATGGGCATTGTGGAGGATGTATTGGTTCAAGTGGGGACCTTGATAGTTCCCGTTGACTTTGTGGTTATGGATATGGTTAGTGGAGGAAGTACGAGTAGAGACCCTATTATTTTGCTAGGACGTCCCTTCATGGCCACAACTAACACAATAATAAATGTGGGGAATGGGAAATTGTCCATGATGGTAGCGGATGAGAAAATAGAAATTTCGGTTAATGATGTGATGAAACACCCCATGGATGATGATAGGGAAGGTTGTGAGTCCTTAGATGACATAGAAGAGGACAAGTGTGCTAAAGTAGATAAGAGTGACGGTGAGAATTCTAGGGATAAAGCGGACGTTCATGATATGGCTAGCAACAACAAGGCCGACAAACACTCTTTGAGTGACGGACCGTATCACCCCCTAGACCGATCCCGTAAGGAGTCGGTGTCAAAACTAAAATCATTTTTTCCTCTAAAAGCTGAAAGTAATAATTCATGTGCTCAAATTGAAGAATGTTACTGTCTTGACTTATCTGATTCTTTTATGTCTAGCATTGATGATCAAGATAGCTTCTCTCATAATTATGTTGAGAAAGATGAGGTGCTTGATGTTCGTGAGATCAAGGCACCAAACGAGTTTGGGGGAGAGGCCCCCATGAAGAAAAAGAAAAAGAAGGCCAAGAAGAAAGCCAATAAAATTCCTTGGGCTCCACCCGAGCTAATCAAAAATGGTACATACATGTGGAAAGCGGTGGGCGTTTGTGCCCGCCAATATGCAAGGTGGGCCAAGGGAAGGAAGGCTAAGGCCAAATAGATGTAATTGGGAGCAACGGTCGGGCTAACGACCTTAACCAAATGCGCTAATTGGGAGGCAACCCAAGTAGGTACGTTTTATTTGCTTTATTCATTTGCTTTGTTGTGTCATATCGTCCTTTGAACCCAAGGCATGTTTTTGTTCTCTTTGCTATGAGGACATAGCATGTTTTGAGTTTGGGGGTAGATATCTCTCCGAGTTTGTGGGTTTATAGGGGAGTGTATATAGTGTCACCCTCCAAAAAAATAGAAAAATTTAAAAATTTTGTTCTCATTATATGTTTGGAAGTTGGCCAACGTCCGTGATGATTTGAAGAGTTTTTGATTGAGTTTTGCTAGTTTGTGCCAATTTGAATATGTTAATTAGAATTGCATTAATACATGTAAAACACAATTGCACCACCATTCACTTCCATCATTTTTCTTGATCATTGTTACCAATTTAGGAGACTTTTATAGGATCACTTTGACATTCTCGGGGTCCCTAGAACATGTTTGCACGACTGTCAATAACACATCAATTAGGCTATTTGGGAAGTGATATGTGGCTATTTTCTTTGAACCCTATTTGTGAGCCTTTAACTTTCTCGTCACTCATACAAAATTTTCCGCTAGAACCCCTTTTGAGCTTGAAAAAGAATGGAATCTCTCACAAAGTGGGAGGTTATTTTAAACCACCATTCGACTTCGTTTGTACCCTCATTATCCTACCCTTTTAACTTATACACTATTTTCCCACCTTTTCAAGAAAGTGAAACTAGGGAATGAATTGGGATATTTGGGGGATATTTGGAGAAATCAAGGGTTGAGTGGAAAGTGATCATGAAAAGAAAGAAAAGGGTTATGAATTGTTATGTAATGAAAAGAGGGGCTTGAGCAAAAAGTATTGAATGCACATTCTCCGTGATATATTTGTGCAAAGAAAAAAAAAGTAAAAAAAAAATGAATGAAAAGAAAAAAAAAATTGCCTTGCCCTCTCTAATGTTAAAGTGGAAAGCAATCAAAAAGAAAGAAAGGTGATCGAGTACAAGTTTGAAAGTATACAAAATTATAAGTTTGGGGGTTAAATCAATGGGTTGGCTTGGAGCGGAGTGATAAATTTCAATGTGAGGATGTATGATGAAGACTTTCTAGTTTCACTTGCTTGACTTCGTATGTCCTTATCTTCATTTGTAACCGTGAACCTAGCCCGCATTTATCGCGATACATTACAAACCGTAAAAGTCATATTTGATCCCTAAAGAGTAGCCGGGTTGACAGTTTTGTTTAAATATGCATATGAGTGTCCCTTGTGCAGAAATTTCATCTTAGTATCATTGATTTAGAGCATGTGGTTAGTGACCCTATAAAATATCTTACTTTGGTGACAATGATCTCCCATATTTCATTCATCATTCAGGCCGAGGTGGAAAATTGTGGGTTAGATGCATTAATGTAATTGTAATTGCATAGTTTTTTTGGCACTTATTTAGCATATGTAAGTGAGAATCTGAGACTTCTTTGGCCGACAACCTTGTATGTAGTGAGAATATAACAAAAATATTTTCTGTTGATTGTTTTTATTTGTTAGGGTAGTTTTGTTTTTGTTTAGTTTTGTTTTACTCGATGACGAGCAAAAGATAAGTTTGGGGGTATTTGATGGATGTGGTTTTACCCATCCAAAAGATATATTTCCTAGCTTATTTGATGCTCGAAACCTTGAGAATTTAATGTATTTTCTAGTGTTTTGAAAGTACGGGGGTTGAAGTGCAACAATGTTGAAAACGGAGGATTGGAGCGTACTTTGGAAGCTTTTGGATTAAATTGCAATTTTGGAAAATTTGGGACAAAACGAAAATTACGAAGTTCAAGGATCAAATTGGAAATATTGGAAATTCAGGGATCAAACTGAAAATATGGAATTTTTGGACGAATTTGATTTATAAAAATTCATGGGAAAAAATGAAAAATAAAATCTCAAAGAGCGAAGTGCAAAAGAATTTTTTATAGTGGCCAAAGCTCGACTGCAAAATTGCGAGACGGAACGAATATACAAATGGTACTAAACTAAACCAAGGTTGGCCGAGGGATTGTGCTGCTTGGGGCCAAGTTGGAATTAATTTGGGGCCAAATGGGGCCATGGCCGGGACAAGCATGGCTGGGCCAAGGGAAGTCAGGCCAAGGCAAGAGAAGGCCAAGGCAAGAGAAAAGAGAAAATGGCCGCTGAGCAAGAGATTTGGCCGAGCAACTTACTGCACAACTGGGCGTTCTGTGGGCAACGGTGGGCGACCGCCCACAAAGGCTTTTACGACAGATTTTATTCCGTCACAAATAAGGAAAATGTGATTTTCCACAGATTTGCACAGAATCAGCCACGGATTTCGGGAGATTTTCTAGTTTGACAAGGATTTTGACCCTAATTGGTTTCCAAAAAGGATTTCCACCTCCCTCCTCCTATAAAAACAACCCTAGACTAGTTTTTGATTATCTTTGGATCTTTTGATTATTATTATTCTCTCTTTATATTTTCTTTTTCCAAAACATATTACAATTCCTTTGTACAAGATTGAAGGTTTTAATTCAAGGTTTGAGGTATTTATTTTAATGGCCCTTCGAGGCTAAATTCGTTAGTTTGCGGATTGGTAGTAACACATATTTGATCTTTATGCTAAAGTTTTAATTCTTCCTATCTCTTTTTCGTTCTTGTTCTTCTCAACGTTTTTAATTATTGTCTTGAGATCAATTGTGTTGACCTTGCGGAAAACCTTTGACCTCTTGAATTTATTTGGGTATAAATTATTGCACTTGGGTGAATGATTTATAATTTGACCATTGTTGAGAAGAATAGATTCAATTGAGGACCTTGCGGAAATCAAACGAATCTAGGTTCCATTGTTCTTAAGTTTTTAATTGAATTCTTGAATGTTTATATTGACCTTGCGGAATATATAAACAAGATAGAATTAGTAGGGTTTTAATGTTCTTATTGACCTTGCGGAATATATTAACATCTTAGCCCTAGGTTTTTGTGAACGAACCCAAGAATGAGATTGAATTATTTTTACATGATTTAAATAGCATAAAGTGATAATATGTTGTGAATCCAATCCGTGGACTATTTCTTAATCCTTGATTTATTTCCTTGTTTTGTTTACTTTAGTTGCTCAATTACTTTTTGTCTTTAGTTTTAATAAAATCAACCAATCAAAAACCCCTTTTTTCCTTTGTTTCTTTTTAAACTAATTAAACCAACTTGTTCAACACACAAATCTCTGTGGATTCGACCCTTGCTTGTGCATACTACTACAGCGGTAACTAGTACACTTGCTAGGTATTTTATTACAAGAGGATTTTTATCCATCAGTTATACCTGTGACTGTCCCCTTCTGTGGCCACAGATTGGGGTTATAGCATCTGTATTGAGCCAAAAGCCTTACAGAGTTGCTAGTATCTTATATGGTTCCCTAAAAAATTGGTCTTATAAGATGTGAATATGCTCAAGCAGTTCACAAATGAGTGGAGTTTTATCTCCCGATGTTGTACGACTTATTGGTCAGACGTGAAAAGGTAAACCAAGGTAATGTAATGTGTTTACGGCTTTTCCAATGTGTTATATGCACCTTGTATGTGTTGCATCTTACTTGGCATATTGTTGCATTCATAATAGCTTATTGAGATTTATTCTCACCCTTCTCCCTTTAATATTTTAGATCGGCCTGATACAGGAGGACCCGACCAGTGAGGACGGGGAGGAGTTTGTACGAGTATTTTGGATTGTTGGGCATGTATATGTCATGGTTGGGAGTTGTAGTTGTATTTTGGTTTAGCTCCTTGGTGGAGTTTGTGTATGTATACAACTTTGTTCAAACTTAAACTTTGTGAACTTTTGTAAATGTTGTAACTAAAATTGGTTTTTAAAGTTAGTTCATGTTTTGTTTTCCTCCAAGTGGAGATGAGTTAATTTATTGTTAGAGTGTGAATGTCAAAGTTGTGTTCTTTTTAGTAAGTTCAAAGTTTTCAAAAATTACAGGTGGTCTTTCTTAGTTTGGAATCTCCGGCTCGGGACACGTGTTAGGTTCCGGATTGGGGTGTCCACAGTTTGTGATGGATAAAATTCAACTGTGTAATAAAAATACCTTGCAAGTGTACAAATCACCGAAGTAGCAATGTACAATAGTAAGGGTCGAACCACAGAGACTCGTGTGTTTAACAAGTCTATTTAATTAATGCAGAAAGTAACAAAAGAGGGGTTTTTGATTTGGTTTATTAACTAACTTACTAAAGCAAGAAATTAAACTATTTAATTGAAGAAAACAAGTAAACAAGAAACAAGGGTTTAATCAGATCAAAGGAATTCACAGATTGGATTTCATAATTGTATCCCCTCTATGATATGATTTTGATAACAAAAATAACAATCTCATTAAAAGATTCTTTCACGTGAGTAAGGGTTGGGACGTTTGGTGTTCGGATTGCAACCCTAATATTTCTATCTTATTGTAAATTCCGCTAGGTCAAAACAATACTCAAGAAATTCATTAAGCACTTTAGAAATAAACGAATCTAGATTTTCTTGTATTCCGCTAGGTCAACAAGCAAACCTAATTAATGTAATAGTGAGCTTTAAATAAACTGTCCACGCTAGTGCAACAATCTAAACCAAATAAATAGAATGATATATATTTCATCAAATATGAACGAGAAAGTTTGGAAGAATTAAAACTTAAATTAGCATAGAGGTTCCACAATTACTACATCCAATCCATGAAAGAGAGAATTTAGCTACTCATATTAAAAATTACAAAAATAAAATAAAACATAAAACCTGAATCAAAACGGGACGGAGGAAGTATTGTTTCTCCCTATCTCTCACAGTAGCACCGCCGGAATATCCCCCCTTCGCTACAGTAACCCCCTCTATATATATAAATGCCTAGGTTATAAATGTTGTTAAATTTCCGTGCACAAAAGCCCACCAAATCAGGCCCACAACCAAGCCCACTCGTGAACACGACTCGTGATCAATGGCCCAAGTCGTTCTGATTGCCATTGTGAGTCTCCACAGTCAACCTTGTTCCTTTGCTAGCCCATGCTCCACTTGGCCGGCACTTCTTCATTCCTTGGACTATGCAATGTCTCGGCCACTTCCAGCAATCAACAGCCTTGAATCCTTGCCATGATTATGCTTTAGTACTCGTTTCGTTACGCAATTTTGCCGTCGCACTTTGACCACTATTATGAATTCTTTTGCACTTCGCTCTTTGAGATTTTATTTTTAACTTTAACCCAGGAATTTTTATAAATCAAATTTCCTCCAAAATTTCCATATTTCCAGTTTAGTCCCTGAATTTCCAATAAATTACAACTTGGCCCTTGAACTTCCAAAGTGGGTACAAATCCTCCGTTTTCAGCATTGTTGCACTTCAGTCCCTGAACTATCAAAACACTAACAAAATACATTAAATTCTCAAGGTTTCGAACAGAAAATAAGCTTAGGAACATATCTTTTGGATGGGTAAAACCACATCCATCAAATACCCCCAAACTTACCTTTTGCTCGTCCTCGAGTAAAACAAAACTAAATAAAAACAAAACTACTCTAACAAATAAAAACAGTCAACAAAAAATATTTTTGATATGTTTTCAATATATACAAGGTTGTCGGCCAGTCAAGTTTCAGATTCTCACAACATATGCTAAACAAGTGCCAATAAGAATATGCAATTACAATTACATTAATGCATCTAACCCACAATTTTCCACCTAGGCCTGAATGGTGAGTGAAATATGGGAGATCATGATCAACAAGATAAGATTATTTATGGGTTCACTAAAACATGCCCTACATCACAGATAAAAATACAATTTACAAGGATACTCATATGCACGATTACGCACTTGTCAACCCGATTACTCAATATTGAATACGAATTATGGCTTTAGGTTAAGTCCACAACAATTGTGGGGCTAGGTTCATGGGTACAAACGAAGGAATGGACATACAAACACAAGAATGTGAAACTAAAAGCCTTCCATTGCATATTACACATTCTGAAATTTCAGCTTTTTCGCTCACCCTTGTTTTCCCAATGCTTCAACCCCCAAACTAGAACTTTGTTCATACTTTATACACTTGGGGTTGAAAGCATTCCCTCGCTCAAAATAGGTCACTTAACAATCATATTTCCCAAAATTAGGGGGCAAGCTGTTTCTTTCATTTTTTTATTTTTTTTCTTTTCTTCTTTTTTTTTTCTTTGCCCCCTTTTATACAATACACATCATAATTCTGACTTTTGACCATCCTCACTCATTCCTATAATTTCCCTATGTAACCCCCAAACTTGAACTTTTCCAATTTCACATTCTTACAAATGTAGGATAAAGCTATTCTATGTGTCAAGGATTAGGGAGTAGGCATCAAATGAAGGCGAATGGTGGTCTAGATGTTCCATTCTTTTTTAAACAGGCTCAAAATGGGATCAAGTGACAATTTATATATAAACAGTGACGAGAAAGTCGAAGGCTCACAAGAGGGTTGTCAAAGAAATAAAAGCCATAAATATCAAGTAATCTATTGATTTGTTATTGACAAGCGTGCAACCATGTTCTAGGACCCCCAAAAATGTCAAAGTGAACCCATAAAGGACACCTAAATTAAAGAACATGATCAAGAAATATAATGGAAGTGAATGGTGGTGCAATTGTGTTTTACATGTATTAATGCAATTATAATAAACAAATTCAAATTGGCACAAACTTAACAAAACTCATTCAAAATCCCTCAAATCATCACAGACATTGGCCAACTTCCAAACATATAATGAGAACAAAAATTTTTAAATTTTTCTATTTTTTTGGAGGGTGACACTATATACACTCCCCTATAAACCCACAAACTCGGAGAGATATCTGCCCCCAAACTCAAAACATGCTATGTCCTCATTGCAAAGAGAACAACAACATGCCTCGGGTTCAAAGGACGATATGACACAACAAAGCAAATAAATAAAGCAAATAAAACATACCTACTTGGGTTGCCTCCCAATTAGCGCTTTGGTTAAGGTCGTTAGCCCGACCATTGCCCCACTTACTTGGGGTTGAGATTGGCCTCAATGGATTTGGCCTTTGCTTTTCGGCCCTTTGACCACCTTTGATCTTCTCGGGCACAAACGCCCACTTCCTTCCATGCGTAGATCCCTTTCTTAATTAATTCAGGTGGAGCCCACAAAACTTTGGGTGCTTTATGCTTCACCCTTTTTCTTTTCTTTTTGTTGGGGCTCTTGCCCCCAAACTTAGTTTGTTCCTTCACCTGCGGAACATCTTCCTCAACAAGATCAAAGAGGTTATCTTGAACAAAAATATTAGCAAAAATAGTCTCAGATAAATCAAGCAAATAACTCTCCTCTCTAGGCACCTGTGATTTTAAGGGGACAAGAAGGTTGTGTGATGACCTCAACTCCTTTTGGGAGTGATTTAGGGGGTGATATGGTCCGTCACTCCTCGAGTGTTGATCGGCCTTAATGTTGCTAGCCATGTGACAAACGTCCACATTATCCCTAATTTTCTCACCGTCATCCACACAATAATTCTTAATCGCAAAATCCGTAATGTACCCTACAAATTCCTTCTTAGGTGGAGGTTCTTTACAATTTTCAAACATGGAGAACCTAATCTCCTCCCCCATCACAGTCAATGCAATATTACCATGTGGCACATCTATCACTGATTTGGTGTCAAACAGAAAAGGTCTCCCAAGTAATATGGGAGCCCCAAATTCATCACCCTCATGATTTTCCATACTTACCACCGTAAACTCAACTGGAATTACAAATTTATCTACTTTAACCAACACACCCTCTACAACTCCTATTGGTCGTTTAACCGACTGATCAGCCAATTGCAAATTCCTTGTAGGAGGTTGCAAATTTTGTAATCCCAAATCCCTGAAAATATGGTACGGCATTACATTGACACTAGCTCCTAGATCCATTAAACCATTAAAATTTTGACCCCCTAAAGTAATCGGAATAGTAAAACATCCGGGATCTTTTCTTTTTTTTTCTTTATTCAACACATCCACACCACCAGAGGGTATGGTTTTTTCAACATCAAGACAAGTGTATTCATGATTACTAGCAGAAAAGACATCATGAATTACCCCCAAACTTCTCTCTTCCTCACAAGCATAATTATCACTATCAACATCACATAGAGAAGAGAGAAATACCTCCTCAATCTCATCGCTTTCATCCCAAATAGTCACAATAGACTTGGCTTGCTCTGGTGGGTTCTGAAAATTTTCTTGTCTTTGGCTTTGTACCGTTTCCACCAACTGTCCAATTTGGGTCTGTAACTTCTGCATGGCAGCCTCATGATTTCTGAAGGCTTGTTGTTGTTCCATCTTGTACTGCTGTTGCTCCATCTTTAACTGCATCATGGGCTCTTCCCAAGGCTCTCTGTTCCTCTCAAAAGGTCCCTGTGGTGGTTGGGGATGGATAGTTTTATTCGGTTTATTTCCACCCCATGACAGGTTGGGATGTCTCAGCCCTGCTTGCCCTCCTAGATTGTATGCATTCCCGTACTGATTGTTGCTTGGTGGGAACCTTTGCAAATATGATTGCATCGCCTGCACCTGCTCATGATCATATAAATGGGGACTAGTGGTGGGGCAAACTTCATAAGAATGAGTGTTAGAACCACAAGTTACACAACTATCATGCATTACATTACCAACAGATGACACATTGGAAGCAGAATTGGAAGTAATACTCATGGTCAACTTATCAAATTTTTGATTAAGAAGTGCAATTTGTTTTGAAATCTCATCATTCATCCCTATTCCATTCACACTATTTGTTTTACCCCATTGACCCCTTCTGTTGCGAATTGGATGCCAGTCTTTCAAAAAGGTCTTGGGTCTCATCCGCAGTTTTGGCTCCTAGAGAGCCTCCGGCTGCATTGTCAACCATAGCCTGATCGGTTTGCGTCAACCCCCCGTAAAAGGTCTGATGCAATAAAGGTAGAGAAAAATTATGGTGGGGACACTGCACCAAAAGCATCTTAAATCTGTCCCATGCTTCATGAAATGCCTCAAATGAGTCCTGTGTGAACCCAATGATTTTTTGTCTAAAAGTGGCTAACGTGGCATGTGGGCAATACTTTCTCAAGAATATATCATGTAGCTCATCCCAAGTAGTAATGCTCCTAGGCGGGAGCAACATTAGCCACATCTTGGCATTATCTCTCAAAGCAAAGGGAAAACATTTCAATCTTAGGTGCTCATCAGTCACACCCTCTCTCACCGGAAAGCTTGACACAATCATCATATATTCCCTCAAGAAATTCAACGAGTCCTCAGAGGGGAGGCCATGAAATTGAGGGATCATGTTAAATAGATGGCCTTTTACCTCATAACTTTTTGTTGCATCCGTTAACACAATGCACGACACAGATGTGTCCACCCGCGGCCTAGAGAAGGCATCCATAGTGGGCACTTGCAAAGCCATATCAAATTCAAATTCTTCTCCCTCGGTGGAAGAAGTTTCTAGGTCTCTTTCGAGGGGATTGCCCTCTTTTAAATTTAATTCTCTTAAATGCTGACCCAACCTATCAATGTCGTCGTTCAATGGTTCCAAGTTAGGATTCAAAGAATGCCGACCAAGCATGCACCGATTAAATAAACTTGTTAAAAATCACAACAAGTCCCCGGCAACGGCGCCAAAAACTTGATGGATAAAATTTCACTGTGTAATAAAAATACCTTGCAAGTGTACAAGTCACCGAAGTAGCAATGTACAATAGTAAGGGTCGAACCACAGAGACTCGTGTGTTTAACAAGTAGATTTAATTAATGCAGAAAGTAACAAAAAGAGGGGTTTTTGATTTGGTTTATTAACTAACTTACTAAAGCAAGAAATTAAACTATTTAATTGAAGAAAACAATTAATCAAGAAACAAGGGTTTAATCTCAGATCTAAGGAATTCACGAATTGGATTTCATAATTGTATCCCCTCTATGCTATGATTTTGATAACAAAAATAACAATCTCATTCAAAGATTCTTTCACGTGAGTAAGGGTTGGGACGTTTGGTGTTCGGATTGCAATCCTAATATTTCTATCTTATTGTAAATTCCGCTAGGTCAAAACAATACTCAAGAAATTCATTAAGCACTTTAAAAATAAACGAATCTAGATTTTCTTGTATTCCGCTAGGTCAACAAGCAAACCTAATTAATGAAATAGTGAGCTTTAAATAAACTGTCCACGCTAGTGCAACAATCTAAACCAAATAAATAGAATGATATATATTTCATCAAATATGAACGAGAAAGTTTGGAAGACTTAAAACTTAAATTAGCATAGAGGTTCCACAATTACTACATCCAATCCATGAAAGAGAGAATTTAGCTACTCATATTAAAAATTACAAAAATAAAATAAAACATAAAACCTGAATCAAAATGGGACGGAGGAAGTATTGTTTCTCCCTCTCTCTCACAGTAGCACCGCCGGAATATCCCCCCTTCGCTACAGTAACCCCCTCTATATATATAAATGCCTAGGTTATAAATGTTGTTAAATTGCCGTGCACAAAAGCCCACCAAATCTGGCCCACAACCAAGCCCACTCGTGAACACGACTCGTGATCAATGACCCAAGTCGTTCTGATTGCCATTGTGAGTCTCCACAGTCAACCTTGTTCCTTGGCCAGCCCATGCTCCACTTGGCCGGCACTTATTCATTCCTTGGCCTATGCAATGTCTCAGCCACTTCCTGCAATCAACAGCCTTGAATCCTTGCCATGATTATGCTCTAGTACTCGTTTCGTTCCGCAATTTTGTCGTCGCACTTTGACCACTATTATGAATTTTTTTGCACTTCGCTCTTTGAGATTTTATTTTTAACTTTAACCCAGAAATTTTTATAAATCAAATTTCCTCCAAAATTTCCATATTTCCAGTTTAGTTCCTGAATTTCCAATAAATTACAACTTGGCCCTTGAACTTCCAAAGTGGGTACAAATCCTCCGTTTTCAGCATTGTTGCACTTCAGTCCCTGAACTATCAAAACACTAACAAAATACATTAAATTCTCAAGGTTTCGAACATAAAATAAGCTTAGGAACATATCTTTTGGATGGGTAAAACCACATCCATCAGTTTGTCTTTGTTATTTTTGTATTTGAGCATTTGTAAAACCTCTGCAAATTGCTTTGTTATGTCACGCGACACAATTGACTCCTCAGGTCCTGTGTCACGCGACATAACTAGCCCTTTGCAGCAGGTTCAGTTCAGTTGTAAGTTTTGTTCAGTTTTCGTTGTAATCGGGATGTGGCCTCCCATGATAAATGGTTCACAAGTTGTAATGCCTCAGATTGATCAATAAAACAAAACACTGAAATGCATTTTTATCACATATCTTGTCTCACACATTTTGCACACACTCTTGAATGTTTTGAATGTTGAACATAGAAAGACTCATTTATGAACGAGGCGTGTTGGGTGAACTCTCGATTCTTTCCAACACGTAACCTGACCCCCGAACCCATTTTCTCTTTTAAAAAAGGTTTTCAATGTTTTCTTAAAAACGGCGTGGCGACTCCTAAAATTTCTTAAAATTTTCGGCGAGCGTACATTCATGGACATGGCTTTTGGAGAGCCTCGTGAGATGGAGAAAAGTTCTAGAAGGTTTGGGAGTTGGTCTAGTGAGAAAGGAATTTTGTCAGCTTCTTGTTTAGGCAAGAAGTGAAGTGACGAAAGTTTTCCTCTTGGAAAGTAAATAGGCATAACTTTTCCTACAAATACATCTTTAATGGTGAAGAACACATGTATGGCAGGGTGTATGGGATGATGCATATGGATGCGAGATGATGATGATGGATGATGATCATGAGTGAAAGGTCCTGTTTGCTTAATCAACAAATAGATGATCAGACAGTTAAGCTTTGGCAGCTAAGGTGAATTCTTAGCTGTCAGATATTAACTGATTAGATGACAAGAGTATAATGTGCAGCGGAATAAATAGTGGTGAAATAATGTAAAGACAAGTGATTAATGTATGTGTGTGTAAGTGAGTGTGTGTTTGTGTGTGATAATACCAAATGACACAAGGGTTTAAAGTGGTTCAGAGTTCACTCCTCCTACGTCCACTCTCACTGTCAATCTTGACAAGTGAGCTCAATCCACTATACTCTAGTTTCCTTTAAGAGTTACAAGATTGATTAGGCAAGTTCCTTGAACCTCCTCTTCCTAATTAGTACAGTCAATTAGGGATTTGCTTGTTACAAAGAAAATTACAATACACACTTAAAGTCAGTCTTAATTGGTTTACAAAGTTTGTTTATACACTTGAAGTACAGTCTCAAGTGTCTGAGAATTGTTTGAAAATGGTTTGCAGGTTTGCAGGTATGCAAGGGTGAAGGGAAGGTTGCAAAAGTTGTTAGTTGAAGGGCAGTAGTTTCAGTCAAGGAGTCTTCCTTTTATAAGCTGAAATATAGCCGTTGGAGGGGACAAGGCAGTAAATGAATATGGGTGAAATAGTTTTTGCATTTAGGGCCTTGTTGACTGGATGAGAACAGGCTGGAATTTGCAACCTTTGTGCAGAGGATCTTCATGGAGATGACATGGCGATGTTTGTTGAGAGTTTTTGAGTGAAGAACATCTTGGTCATCACAGAGATAAAACATTGCTGTTGGCTTTGAAGATCATAGCTGTCAGAGGAATGAGACCTCTGCTGTTGAGATTCTTAGTTTTCAGGTTTAGCTACTTGATCTAGATGAGTAGGAGTGAGTAGGAGTGAGTAGGAGTCAAGGATTGAGGTAGATGACATGTAATGATCCCTTTTATAATGAAATATATTTGATTTATTGATTGGTCTTTATTGATCATTGTTGTCAGGTTGATTTATAAGAGCAGGTCAAGTCTTGGCTATCCAATGTCCATTGAGGGTATCTTGGCTGTCAGATAACATTGGATATGTTTCTTTGTCAAAACCATATTTAACTATGTATTTACATAGTTAGGTCCTAACAATTTCCCCCTTTTTGGCAAAGTAATATATCTTATGAAGATATGACCTGCAAGATAGCTTATGATTTGAATATACCAATGAAGAGAAGATCAATCTTCTTGATTCAATCATAAGAACATAAACCAAAACATATTATCCAAATAAACATGTTTAAAATAGGGGTAAAGAGGGAGAAAGTAATAGACTTAGCCAAAAAAATGTTTCTAGTCTGAGAATTCTTCTCTTTCTTTTCTTGCTGCAAGGATTTGATCTCTTTCAGATAGCAGTTCCTTCCTCATCTTTTGTTCTACACCTCTGAAGTACATCTCATTGTTCCACTCCCAGCTCATCTCATCATTATAGGTGAAGGTATGATCTTGTCTTGACTTGAGCACAGCTTTGGACAGTGGTTCTTGATTATCCCTCAGCCTTAGGGGACCCCATTTGGGAGCACTTTTTCCTCTTGCAACTGGACCTTTGGTTCCTGAAAATAGGTTAGAGAAAAAAGGATTTGACTGCATAGAGAAGGTTGGTTGAGCTAGATGGTGAGGAATTTCTGTTGTGACAAAGTGAACAGCTGAGGTTGTGGATTGAGGCACTTGCTTTACTGGCTCATCATCCTCATCATTACTGGATACCATGACATTTGCAGCAGAACCAGAAGCTCTTTTTCCCAGGTTAACATCTTCCTCATCAGAATCATTGAGCTTTCCTTTTGAAGTCTTCTTTTCTGGTTCAGCACCAACTGAGACTTCCATTATGTGTCTCATCTTTGTGATCAGTCCTTGTAAATTTTTGCATATCAGTGATGGTCACATGGTAGGGAGGCACATATGCTGAGGGGTTAAAGTTGGATGGGAGATTTAGCTGAAGAGATCTGGTGTTTGGGGGTATGATGGGAGGTGGTTTTGAGATGATTGAAGGAAACATGGCTGTCAGATTGGGCTTGGCAATGACAGCCATGATTTTGGCCTTGGTGCTGCAGATCCTCCAATACAAATCCTTGGTCAAGTCCACGCAAAGAGCATAAACAAGTAAGGATGGCATGTAGATACACTCATTCAGGTTGTTTGACAAAAATTGGGAAAACATGACTTCCCAGTCAATTATGGTTGAGAGATCCATGAAGCTAGGTAATCTTGGAGCTGTATGGAAGAAGGATGAGGAGAGAGCTGATCTGTACTGCTTCCATTCTTCATGACCAAACATGATGAGGCCACTTCTGTTTCTGGCATAAATGATGATAGCATTTTTGGTCAACATCCAAGGGTTTTCAATAATGTTTGGATTGACAATTTCAGGGAAGTGAGTTATTCCCTTAAATCTTTGGTGGGCAGCCATGACTGATTGAAATGAGAAGTCAATTTCACAATCAAGAATCCAGGGTTCACAGGATGGAAGGATTTCACTATCAGGGGTAGGTTCAGGTGGCAATTGAGGTTCAATATTTTCAACAGCCTTAGATGAGGCTTCACTAGCAGGCATGCTTGACTTATTGGCCCTATCTCTAGTTTTGATCACATCTAGGTCTATCAACATTTCATCTTCAGTCAATACTTGTCTCAAATAGTTGATGACAGTGGGAAGTATTCCAGGGATTCCTTCAAGGGTCAAACCTTCAACAGCTTTGAGGATATGATCAGGAATGGATGGTGATTGAGAGAGGCTGGAAATAGGTGAGGATTGGGATAAGGGGGCCTTAGCTGTCAAGATAGGGGATAAGTGACTAATGTTCCCCCTCAACTGAAGGTCATCTCCTTCTGATTCACAGGAGTTCCCCCTCTTATTTTCAACACTTGGCTCATTTGAGCTGAGTTTAGAGGTATTCAGGTTGAGGATTTCTTGGGCTACAGAGAGATGAGGTGAGCTAGATTGTTCTTTGGTTGGTGAGGGGAGAGGGGTGTTTGGCTTCTACTTTTTGGTTAGGGGAGCATTCTTGTCTAATTTTCTCTTCCTAGTAAAAGTGTTTACTAAGAGAGAGGGATTAGAGATAACCTCAATTGAAGTTTCAACTGGTTGAGAAACCTTGGCTGTCAGACCTTGGGCAATCATAGATGTCCCAGAAGCTTGCCCTGTCTTAGCTGTTCTCTGCATAGCATCAGTCAGTGATTCAGCAAGGGCTCTCCTTAGCTGTTCATCATCATCCTCATCTTGACTTTCATCATCTCCTCCAACATACTCATCAATGTGTCTGTATATGGGGTCTGAGTTGGTTCTTCACTGTCAGCCAATTGTTCTTCAGCAATCTTTTTCCCTTTGTCAACCACTTGTACAGCCACATCTTGTACAGACATTTCTTCAGATACCTTCTTTCCTTTGCCAGTTTTCTTCATTTCAGCTCTGGCAATCCTCTTTCCAGCTTTGCTAGCTATAGTTCCTTGAGCCTTTTCTTTGATGACAACCCCTTTGTCATGCTTTCTTTTTGTTCTTTTCTCATTGACCATGTGTACTAATGATTTCCATAGCTTCATTTCCTTTTCTTTCTTCTCTCTCAACCTTTTTGTTGTTGCTTCTAGGTCTCCTGCAGCTTCACCTCCAAGGTCCACTCTTTTCTTTCCTTTAAGTCTAAATGTGCTTGAGCTGAAGCTTCTTGTTTGCACCAAATTTGTGGTTTCAAGCCATTGATGGTTAAGAGTCGGTTTCAGATTGGGAATCAAGTGGTGAAGGATACCACTCATGAACCTGAAATTGTTCATTCTAGGGGTTTGCTTCTTGAATTTCCAAGGTGAAGTAGATGTGTCCAGTTGATAGTTGTGTAAAAGGGCTACACACCAGTTTGTGTCCTTAGCTATCAGACTGAGGGCTTGCTTCCATTCATTTGGACTTATTTGATCAAAAGATGATTGCTTTCCATCAAAGCCCTTGATGATAACATCCATCAGGGTTGATTTGAAGAGGTCAAGAGATCCCTTTTTGATTGGCTTGTCCTGCATCTGTTGATAATTGCAGTTGGATTGATCAAAGAACACTTTGTAGAACACCTCCAATCTACTATCTTTTCTATCCCAAATGTTGCTGAGACATCCATCATTCATTGGGATTTCTTAGATTTCTGACACCACTTTAGGAGACACATGAATCTCAGTCCCCTCAATATTGGCTCGAATGGCTCCACTTACTAGTCTTTCTCCAGTCATATAGATTTCTTTACACAAATTTTCGTAAATGGGAGGTTGTGCTTCCATCATTTTACATAGATGGTTGGATACAAGCAGGATTTTGATGAGGGCTCCAACTTCATGGTCATAAAATTCAGGCTTGATAAAATAACCATGAGCTTCAGTATATGCCATTGCTGTTTAAACAGAGATTTAGGGTTTTGAAAACAGAGAGGTTTAGAGAAGGGATTTTAGAGAGTAGGGAATGATTGAAGAAGTTGGATTAGCTTCGAAATATTAGAGGTTAATGAGGAGAGGAATTTGTTTAGTTTAAACTGCTAAGACGTGGGTTAGACAACGGTTGAAAAACCAGCATTTAAAGCTGTAACTGTTCATGAATAGTAGTTTTTGTCCCCCACTACCATTTCTACAAGAACTTCCCATAGAACATGGGAGTTAATTCCGTACACAAAGGCGAATTTTCAGAGGGTATTATCAAAGAAGTAAATGATCTTGTGTAAGTGGCAAGTTCCAATAACCTCGAATGGCAAGAGATCAAAATCATAGTTGTCAGACTTGATGAGCAGCCAAGTCTATTTTGAATAATCATCACATCTATATTGACTGAAAGACTAAACTTGTCTATAAAAGGAAATGAATCAGATGATAAGTTTTATCAAGTTCATTTCATCCATATAACAAATGGGACGATTGGTTTCTATGTTTAGTCCTAGCAAGATGGCTAAGACTGCAAAAAAATTAGTCTTTAAAAGTCCAAGGTTGGAAGAGACTAAGGAAGAGAGATTTGAGAGAGAGTTCTTGTCTTATCAAATCCAAACTGATAATGGTTTAGTGGAGGAGGTTGATCAGCTTCTAAGTGATGATCCAAGAAAGGAGGTGGAGTTGAGAGAGAGAGAGATAAGGAGGAAATATTGGGAGGAAGAGAAGGTGGCATTGATAGAGGGTGAGAAAAGTAGGACAAAGGAGATAGCTAGGGAGAATGGTAAGGCAAAAATGGAGTGTGATGGTCAGGTTGGTCAGACAGCTAAGGATAATTTGTTTGGAAAGGAGAATGAGGGTGAATGCAGTCAACATGTTGGGGCTGGGGTAGAGAGAGTCTACACATTAGGTGAGCTTGTGAAGCTGGACGACCAAGAAAGGATTAAAATTGACACACCTGTTAGTCAACTTGAGTTCTTAGCTGTCAGAGAATACACTACATTAACAAGGGATTCACTGTCATTGAGTCAAGTAGTTCTTGAGGGAACTGGAGACAATTTTTCAGGAGTGCAAAGTTCTCCATCAAAATTTTATATGAGGCTGTTTTCACAGTTTTTGAAATGCTTGAGTCCAGCAGCAATGGATGGGGAGGAAGATGTAGGCCCTAAATCAGATCAAGCTATTATTGCACAGGAGAGTGCAAATACTTCAGGGACCTTCAGCTTTGTCTCTCCATTGAGTGATTTTCCTCCTTACAATGATGTTGAAGAATGGTGGCCTAGGAGGGTGTGTCCTTCTCTACAGTTCTCAACATCATCAATTGACCCTTTCATGAAGAGGCATCCAGTTTGGCTTGAAAGGTATGGAGACATCAGGGAGAGTGTTTATGAGGCTCCTGATATTGCCTACAATGAGCATGAGTATGTAGAGGAGGATTTTCAGGATCAGCCAAGGAACAGTCTAGGATGAGGATTCTTAGCTGTCAGAGTCAGCATGAGGATTGGCTGTGAGAAGGAGGAAGACTTGTCAAGCTTTTGGTACTGAGGATGTGTGGTTCCTTTTGTGTTTGAATAATTAAAGTTAGGAGGGAAGCAAGTTTGGTTTAAGATTTTGTATGTTTTTATGTAAAAGCAGGGTTAGCTGTCAGATACACAGTTGTTGACATCAATCATTTTGTTATGTTGATTTGATAAATGAAAAACTTTTATTTTGGTAGATTTATCATTCCCAGCATTGCCCTTAGCATCTCAAATCTTTTCTCATCCAAGGCTTTGGTTAGGATATCAGACACATTGTCTTCAGTACACACTTTAGCCAAGTTGATGTTCCCTTTTTCAACATGGTCCTTAATGAAGTGGTGTCTAACTTCAATGTGTTTGGTTTTGGAATGTTGAACTGATTTTTTGTCATGGCAATGGTGCTTGAATTGTCACAGAAAATGGGAATGTTTGAAAGATCCATCCCAAAGTCTTGGAGTTGACTTTTGAGATATAGGATTTGAGAACAGCAAAGGCCAGCAGCAATATAATCAACTTCAGTTGTTGATGTGGCTACTGAGGTTTGCTTTTTACTTGATCAAGAAATTATTCTTGATCCAATGAACTGACATCCACCACTTGTGGATTTCCTATCCAAATTGCATCCAGCATAATCTGAATCAGTAAATCCAATTAAGGAAAATGGAGATTCAGTGGGATACCACAGACTATAATCAGGGGTTCCTTTGAGATATCTCAAAATTCTATTGACAGCTGAGAGATGAGATTCCTTAGGATTGGCTTGAAATCTTGCACAAAGGAAAACACTAAACATGATGTCAGGTCTTGAGGCTGTTATATATAGGAGAGATCCAATATAACTCCTATATAGTGTTTGATTGACACTCTGGCCATCAGGATCAGCATGGAGTTTGGTTGTTGTTGATAGAGGGGTTCTGGCAGTTGAGGCATTCTGCATACCAAACTTTTTGATCATGTCTCTTGTATATTTGGCTTGGTTAATGAAGATTCCTTCCTTCATTTGTCTAACTTGAAGGCCCAAGAAAAAGGTGAGCTCACCAATCATGCTCATCTCAAACTGATTCTTCATGATTTCCCCAAATTCTGTGCACAAGTCTTCATTTGATGAACCAAAAATAATGTCATCAACATAAACTTGGATGAGTAGCAGGTCTTCTCCATATTTCTTGATGAAAAAAGTGTTATCAATATGCCCCTTAGTGAATCCTTTGCCTAGGAGGTATTTTGATAGGGTGTCATACCAAGCTCTAGGTGCTTGTTTAAGTCCATACAAGGCTTTGTCCAGTTTATATACATGATCTGGAAACTTTGGATGCTCAAAGACAGGGGGTTGAGACACAAATACCTTCTCATTTAAAACTCCATTCAATAAAGCACTTTTGACATCCATTTGGAACACTTTCATCTTCTTGAATGAGGCAAAGGCAAGGAATAGTCTTATTGCTTCTAATCTTGCAACAAGTGTAAAGGTTTCATCATAGTCAATTCCCTCTTCTTGTCTATACCCTTGAGCAACCAATCTAGCTTTGTTTCTCACAACAATGCCCTCTTCATTCATTTTGTTTCTAAACACCCATCTTGTTCCAATGACTGTTTGGTTTTTGGTTTTGGGAACAAGCTGCCAAACCTTGTTACTTTCAAATTGTTCCAGCTCTTCTTCCATTGCTTCAATCCAATCAGGGTCTTGAAGGGCTTCATTTATTTTCTTGGGTTCTATTTGGGAAATGAAGGCACTCATTAATGAGTCATAGACAGGCATATTTGGAGGAATGTCCATTTTATGAATAGGAAGGTCAATATAGATGTTGCTGTTAGGTGGAATGATGTGGGTGACAGGTTCAGGTTGAGGAATAGAGTGATTGTTGTTGCAGCAATGTTGGATAGGGCTACTGTCAGTTGCATTTTGTTGGCTTGATGAAGGTAAGCTATCAAGGGCATCATAGCTGTCACATGCACCTTTGCTGTTGGGTTGAGATTCTTGGCTGTCAGACACAATAGGGTTTGTATTAATGTATTTGGGCACAATATAAGGAAGGGAAGGTGAATCTTCTTCAGGATAGATATTTGAGGAGTCATTTACAGGGGACACCTCAGGAATATTGTCTGAATTTCCAACAGCTTCATCAAAATCACATAATTCAGTGTAGCTTTGATCATTGTTTTCATCAAAGTCAACATGAATTGATTCTTCTACAACAAGTCTCCTTTTGTTGTATACTCTGTAGGCTTTACTAGTATTGGAGTATCCAAGGAATATACCTTCATCACTTTTGGAGTCAAACTTATCAAGATTATTTTTGCCATTGTTGTGAATAAAGCATCTACTTCCAAAACCATGGAAGTATGAGATGGTTGGTGTTCTACCATTCCATAACTCATAGGGAGTCTTGGTGTGAAACTTGTTGATGAGAGTTGTTTTGGACATACACAATTGTGGTGACAGCTTCTCCCCAAAAGTATTTAGGAAGGTTATTTTCTGACAGCATAGGTCTTGCTGCTTCATAAATGGTTCTGTTCTTTCTTTCTGCAACACCATTTTGTTATGGTGTTCTTGGGGCTGAAAAGTTGTGCTCTATTCCTTTTTATCACATTATTCTTCAACACCAGTGTTCTCAAATTCTTTACCATGGTCAGATATGATTTTGATGATAGATAGACCCTTTTGGTTTTGAATTTTGTTGAACAATTTGACCAGGTGATCCAAGGTTTCCCTTTTGGATTCAAGGAGGATGATCCAAGTGAATCTAGTGTAGTCATCAACTACCACTAGTGAGTATTTCTTTCCACCAAGAGATCTGGTTCTAATGGGTCCAAAGAGATCCATGTGAAGTAGTTGTAGAGGTTTTAAAGTGTCTAATCTTGTCTTGGCAGAGAAGGAGGTTTTCTTTTGTTTTCCACATTGACAGGCTTTGCATAGCTTGTCCTTTTTGAAGGGAATTTTGGGTAGGCCTTTGACTAGGTTGAAATTTGCTAATTTGGAGATGCTTTTGAGGTTGAGGTGGGCCAGTCTTTTGTGCCACAGCCATGACATATCAGACTGACTATAGGATAGTAGGCAGTGAGCATTGGAGGACTCCATAATTTCCATGTTTAGGCAGTAGAGATTTCCCTCTCTTGTTCTAGTGAGAATAGCTTTGTGGTTGACATCTTTGAAAGTGTCTAATCTTGTCTTGGCAGAGAAGGAGGTTTTCTTTTGTTTTCCACATTGACATGCTTTGCATAGCTTGTCCTTTTTGAAGGGAATTTTTGGGTAGGCCTTTGACTAGTGATTTTATATTCTTGTTTCTCGTAATTTTTTTCATGCTTTGATCTTTTCGTAAATATCCTCTTAGATTTCACAATTTTTATTTCTACCTTTTTTTTTTATTATTTTACCATTTCTTTAATTTTTTGTTGTTTACTCATCACTACTTCATTGACTAGTCCTATAAAACAATTTCTGATAGTCGACTTGAAATTATTTTGAAACAAGGGTCAAGGGTTGTTATTCATTTAATAGCCCTTATACTTCCTTTTTTTTTTTCAAATTGTGATTTTTTTTATTAATAAATGACTTAATCTATTAAAAGAGTGAATTGCATCCCAGTAAAGTAAGTACATATACATTCAATCAATTTTAGTTGTCAACAATACAACTACTCTTACTTTCAAAACCAGTTTTTAGTAATCAACAACATAACCTATGATTTTGAAATAAAAACTAAGACTTTTCATAACTCCTTAATTTCTCAAAATGGGATATTAATCCTACATCGTCTAGCAATGGAAATGCTAGGAAATGGAGTAGTATAAATTTTGGGTTCTTTGGCTCCTTAGTGAAAATCAGCTTTCTTTGTGTTGGGCACGCCTAGGTCACGCCTAGGACGCCTAATCACCGCTAAATGGCTCCTTAACTAAGACTTTTTATAACTCCATAATGATTTTAGCATTTAAAAACTAAATGAGATATTAATATTACATCACAAAATCTGGGGAGAAACGCGTTTCTCCGTCGCCCATGGAGAAACGGGGCTTGTTTTGTCGTGCGACATACCTAGCCAATAGCCAGAAGCTTTGGAAAGGATATCCAGAAGCTTTGGAAAGGATATCCAGAAACCAAATATTTTTTCTGGATATCCTTTACAAAGCTTCTGGATATCCATTTCAAAGCTACGGATATCGAAAGCTTTGTAAAGGATATCCGAAAAAATACTTGGTTTACGGATATCGCTTCAAAGCTTCTGGATATCCATTTCAAAGCTTCTGGATATCCAGAAGCTTTGTAAAGGATATCCAGAAACTGGCTACTTATGTCGTGCGACATAACAAGCCCGTTTCTCCAAGAAACGCGTTTCTCCCCAGACGCACTCATATTACATTGTCTAGGAAATGGAATAGTATATATTAAGAGGCCTTAGCATTTGAAAACCAAATGTGATATTAATCCCACATCGTCTAGGAATTGAAATGCTAGAAAATGGAGTAGTATATATATATATTGAGAGGCCTTAGCATAGTGCTAGAAAATGAAATAGTATAAATTTTGGGGCCTTCTCTCCTTTGTGAATACCAGCTTTCTTGGCGTTGGGCGCGCCTAGGTCACGTCTAAGGCGCCAAGGTCACGCCTAGGGCGCCTAATCAACGCCAAATGGCTCCTTAACTAAGTCTTTTCATAGCTCCTTAATTTTTCAAGAAAGCTTTCCCATTTCGTTTCCCGCTCACAGCTAGTTTTGGAATTAGAAACTTGGTCGATTTTGTCATTTCACATTTATAAGATAGTGTCTTACTATAAAGAAAAAGAGGAAAAATAAAAGGGATAGATGTGTGGCATGCTCTATGGAGAGCAACTTCTCTTATTATTTCTAACTTTCTTTGAAATAGTTTTTTATCCGCGCGTTAAAACGCACGGGTGTAACACTAATTCTTTTATAAAGGAGGGAGTAATTTGATTAAATGGTTGAGTTTGAGATTGATCATGAAAAATGAAATAAAATTATGTTTTTAGCGACGGAAGTAGCAAGTATGTGAAGGCAAAGCCCAAAAGGAGAAAATCACATCCGATTCTCTAATTATGAAGGGAAAAAGGAATAAAGGGAAAAATAAAAGGTAGAAATTTCAATTACTCCCTCCGTCCCACTTCAAGGGTCCAACTTTCTCTTTTGGTCCGTCCCAAACTAGAGTCCCATTCCATAAATGACAAATTTTGAACAGTATTTTGGACATTTATACCCTTATAATGTAATTATATTTAAAAAAATCATTCATTATTCCCTTATAATGTTAACATATTTACAAAAAAATCAATCAAAAAGAGATTTTATCATAAATGTTTTAACTTTTACATTCTCTCTCCTCTAATCTTCTACCCACTTGCAATTATTTATTCATTTTAAAAAAAAAAAAAATCTTAAAAAGCATGAAATATTATCATATGACCCTTGATGTGAGACGGAGGGAGTATAATTTATAATAGGTTAAGCCTTCCGACGGAAGACAACAAATGTGATATAAAGTGTGGCTTTTATCACCCATTATTATAGTAGGAGTAATAAAGTAGAGTAGATGTTATTATTAAGGACATTTATCAAAAAACTAATTTTAAAAGAAAAGTTCATAAAAGTTGAATATTATAAAAAATTCCCTTTTTTTTTTGAATTTATCTGTCAAATATTTGAAAAATTTAACAGTTAAAAAAATGCATTTATCAGTTGTTTAATAAAAAAATCAAGCACAAAATACTTTTTAAAAAACTGATAAATGAATTTATTAGCTGTTTGATCATTTATCAATTATAAACAACCGATAAATGTATTTATCAGTTATTTTAACTAAAAACGCAAAAAAAAACTCCTACTATTAAAAGACATTGCTTTAATGAAAATGAAAATGAAAATGATGTAGTGGCCATTACTTTGTCAAGGAAATGAACCAATATTTAATTAGACATGTGATTGTGATGTGATGCAAGATGATTGCATATGAATCATTCCTGAATTTAAAGTAATTAGAGAAGATTAGCAGGTCATTAATCTGATGGAGCTTTCAAGTTTCAATTATGAAATTACAAGATATAAGGGGCGTGAAGGAAAATAAATTAAAAAAAAAACGGACAAACCGAAAAAATCGATTTTAAATTGATGAACCCTGAGTTTTTGGATATATTTATACATACACATATATACAGTCTTATAAAGTTAAATATACCACATCGTCTAAGAATTGAAATGCTAGGAAATGGAGTAGTATATATTGAGAGGCCTTAGCATTTGAAAACCAAATTGGACATTAATCCTATGTCGTATAGGAATTGAAATGCTAGGAAATGGAGTAGTATATATTGAGAGGCCTTAGCATTTGAAAACCAAATGAGATATTATTCTCACATCGTCTAGGAATTGAAATGCTAGAAAATGGAGCAATATATATTGAGAGACCTTAGCATAGTTCTAGGAAATGAAATAATATAAATTTTGGGGCATTTGGCTCCTTTGTGAAGCCAGCTTTCTTGGCGTTGGGCGCCCCTAGGTCACGCCTAAGGCGCCAAGGCCACGCCTAGGGCGCCTAATCACCGCCAAATGGCTCCTTAACTAAGACTTTTCATAGCTCCTTAATTTCTCACAAAGCTTTCCATTTTCGTTTTCCGCTCACAGCCAGTTTTGGAATTGAAAACTTGATCGATTTTGTAATTTCACATTTGTAAGATAGTGACTTGCTATAAAGAAAAAGGGGAAAATAAAAGGGATAGATGTGTGACGTGCTCTGTGGAGAGTAATTTCACCTATTATTTATAACTTTCTTTGAAATCTATAACTATATAAATGTTGAAGTGCAAAGCACTTAAACACACCCCCATTTTTCCGTTCAAACTAGAATCGAGACTAAATAGTGGTTAGGTTCATTACGCATTTACTAACCACACCCCCATTAATAACCTGAAATAAATTTTAAAAAATCAGAGGGATATTAATCCCACATCGTCTAGGAATTGAAATTCTAGGAAATGGAGTAGTATATATTGAGAGTCCTTAGCATTTGAAAACCAATTGAAATATTAATCACACATCGTCTAGGAATTGAAATGCTGGGAAATGGCGTAGTATAAATTTTGGGGCCTTTGGCTCCTTAGTGAACACTAGCTTTCTTGATGTATAAATTTTGGGGTCATTGACTCCTTAGTGAACACCAGCTTTCTTGGTGTTGGGCCTTAGCATTTGAAAACCAAATGGATATTACTTCCACATCGTCTAGGAATTGAAATATTAGGAAATTGAGTAGTATATATTGAGAGGCCTTAGCATTTGAAAACAAAATGAGATATTAATCCCATATCATCTAGGAATGGAATTGCTAGGAAATGGAGTAGTATAAATTTTGGGGCCTTTGGCTCCATAGTGAACACCAGCTTTCTTTATGTTGGGCGTTCCTAGGTCTCGCCTAGGGCGCCTAATCACCACCAAATGGCTTCTTAACTAAGAATTTTCATAACTCCTTATTTTTTCAAGAAATTTTTCCATTTATTAAGAGACTTTAACATTTGAAAACCAAATGAGATATTAATCCTACATCGTCTAGGAAATGGAATAGTATATATTAAGAGGCCTTAGCATTTGAAAACCAAATGGGATATTAATCCCACATAATCTAGGAATTGAAATACTAGAAAATGTAGTATATTGAGAGCCTTAGCATTTGAAAACCAAATGGGATATTAATCACACATTGTCTAGGAATTGAAATGCTAGGAAATGGAGTAGTATATATTGAGAGGCCTTAGTATTTTAAAATCAAATGATATATTAATCCCACATCGTCTAGGAATTGAAGTTCTAGGAATTGGAATAGTATAAATTTTGGGGCTCCTTAGTGAACACCAGCTTTTTTGGTGTTGGACGCGCCTAATCACCGCCAAATGGCTCCTTAACTAAGACTTTTCATAGCTCCATAATTTCTCAAGAAAGCTTTCCATTTAGTATATATTGATATGCCTTAGCATTTGAAAACCAAATGAGATATTAATCTCACATCATCTAGGAATTGAAATGATAGGAAATGGAGTAGTATATATTGAGAGGCCTTAACATTTGAAAACCAAATTGGACATTAATCCCATATCATCTAGGAATTGAAATGCTAGGAAATGGAGTAGTACATATTTTGGGGAATTTGGCTCCTTAGTGAAATTAGCTTTCTTGATGTATAAATTTCTTGATGTATAAATTTTCGGGCCTTTGCCTCCTTAGTGAACACCAGGAAATGGAGTAGTATATATTGAGAGGCCTTAGCATTTGAAAACCAAATTGGACATTAATCCGACATCATCTAGGAATTGAAATGCTAGGAAATGGAGTAGTATCTATTTTGGGGAATTTGGCTCCTTAGTGAAATTAGCTTTCTTGATGTATAAATTTCTTGATGCATAAATTTTGGGGCCTTTGGCTCCTTAGTGAACACCAGCTTTCTTGGTGTTGGGCGCGCCTAGGTCACGCCTAGAGCCCCTAATCACCGCCAAATGGCTCCTTAACTAAGACTTTTCATAGCTCCTTAATTTCTCAAGAAAGCTTTACATTTAGTATATATTGACAGACCTTAACATTTGAAAACCAAATGGGATATTAATCCCACATTGTTTAGTAATTAAAATATTAGGAAATGGAGTAGTATATATTGAGAGGCCTTAGCATTTGAAAAACCAAATGAGATATTAATCCCACATCGTCTAGAAATTGAAATGCTAGGAAATGGAATAGTATAAATTTTGGGGCTTTTGGCTCCTTAGTGAACACCAACTTTCTTTGTGTTGGGCGCGCGCCTAGGTCACGCCTAGGACGCCTAATCACGGCCAAATGGCTCCTTAACTAAGAATTTTCATAGCTCCTTAATTTCTCAAGAAAGCATTTCAATTATTATATATTGAGAGTCCTCAGCATTTTAAAACCAAATAGGATATTAATCCCACATCGTCTAGGAATTGAAATGATAGAAAATGGAGTAGTATATATTGAGAGGCCTTAACATTTGAAAACCAAATTGGACATTAATCCCACAACGTCTAGGAATTGAAATGCTAGGAAATGGAGTAGTATATATTGAGAGGCCTTACCATTTGAAAACCAAATGGGATATTAATCTCACATCGTCTTGGAATTTAAATGCTAGAAAATGGAGTAGTATATATATATTGAGACGCCTTAGCATAGTGCTAGGAAATGAAATACTATAAATTTTGGGGCCTTTGACTCCTTTGTGAAGACCAGCTTTCTTGGCGTTGGGCGCACCTAGGTCACGTCTAAGGCGCCAAGGTCATGCCTAGGGCGCCTAATCACCGCCAAATGGCACCTTAACTAAGTCTTTTCGTAGCTCCTTAATTTCTCACGAAAGCTTTCCATTTTCATTTCCCGCTCACAGCTAGTTTTGGAATTGGAAATTGGTCGATTTTGTCATTTCACATTTGTAAGATAGTGACTTGCTATAAAGAAAAAGGGGAAAAATAAAAGGATAGATGTGTGACGTGCTCTATGGAGAGCAACTTCTATTATTTTTAACTTTTCTTTGAAATAGTTTTTTATCCATGCGTTAAAACGCACGGGTGTAGCACTAATTCTTTTATAAAGGAGGGAGTAATTTGATTAAATGGTTGAGTTTGAGATTGATCATGAAAAATGAAATAAAATTATGTTTTTAGCGACGAAAGTAGCAATTATGTGAAGGCAAAGCCCAAAAAGAGAAAATCACATCGGATTCTCCAATTATGAAGGGAAAAAGGAAAGAAGGGAAAAATAAAAGGTAGAAATTTCAAATACTCCCTCCGTCCAACTTCAAGTGTCATACTTTCCCTTTTGGTCCGTCCCAAACTAAGAGTCCCATTCCAAAAATGAAAAAATATGAACAGTGTTTCAGACATTTATATCATTATAATGTAAATATATTTACAAAAAAATCATTCATTATTCCCTTATAATGTTAACATATTTACAAAAAAAGAAATTTTATCATAAATGTTTTAACTTTTACATTCTCTCTCCTCTAATCTTCTACCCACTTGCAATTCTTTATTCATTTTAAAAAAAAATCTTAAGAAGCCTGAAATATTATTATATGACCCTTGAAGTGAGACGGAGGGAGTATAAAATATAATAGGTTAAGCCTTCCAACGGAAGACAACAAATGTGATATAAAGTGTGGCTTTTATCACCCATTATTATAGTAGGAGTAATAAAGTAGATTAGATGTTATTATTAAGGACATTTATCAAAAAACTAATTTTAAAAGAAAAATTCATATATGTTGAATATTATAAAAAATTCCCTTTTTTTTAATTTATCTGTCAAATAACTGATAAGTTTATCAGTTAAAAAATTAATTTATCAATTGTTTAATAAAAAAATCAAGCACAAAATACTTTTTAAAAAATTGATATATGAATTTATTAGTTGTTTGATCATTATCAGTTATAAACAACTGATAAATGTATTTATCAGTTATTTTAACTAAACAACAACAACAACAACAACAACAAAGCCTTAGTCCCAAAATAATTTGGGGTCGGCTAACATGAATCCTCATATGTTATTGTGAAAAAATAAAAAAAAATAAATAAATTAAAAAAAAAATTAAAAAATTAAAAAATTAAAAAAATAAAAAATAAAAATAAATAAATAAAGAAAATAAATAAATAAAAAAAAAAAAAATCAACCCCCCGCATGGATTTTTGCCCTCCACTCCGGCCTCTTCAACACCAAACTTTCATCCACTCCAAGTAAATTCATATCATTTTCAATTACTCTAATCCAAGTTTGTTTGGGTCTTCCCCTACCCCTCGCCATTTAATCATTTCTCCACTGTTCCGGCCTCCTAACCGGTGCATCACTCGGTCTCCTTCTCACATGTCCAAACCATCGAAGACGATTTTCCCTCATTTTATCCTCAATGGGCGCAACTCCTACTTTACCTCTGATCACCTCATTCCCCAATCGATCCTTTCTTGTATGACCGCACATCCATCGAAGCATACGCATCTCCGCCACATTCATCTTATGCACGTGACACTGTTTCACGGCCCAACATTCGGTGCCGTAAAGCAATGCCGGCCTAATTGCCGTGCGGTAGAATTTTCCCTTTAATCTATTGGGCATGCCGCTATCACATAGAAACCCTGTAGCACTCTTCCACTTCAACCAACCTGCTTTAATCCTATGAGCCACATCTCCATCTAATTCTCCATCCTTTTGGATAATGGATCCAAGATAGCGAAAAAACTCAGATGCTTGGATAATATTTCCATCAAATGTGACCGCCCGCCTCCCTACTTCCAACTCGCTAAACTTACACTCTAAATATTCGGTCTTGCTTCGCTAATCGAAAACCTCGAGATTCCAAAGTGTGTCTCCACAACTCCAATTTACTTTCAACACCCTCTCTTGTCTCATCAATCAAAGACAATATCATCTCGCGAACAAAGATACACTTTGGTATATCATCTTGGACTGACCTCGTCAATTCGTCCATTATCAAAGCAAAAAGAAAGGGGCTAAGTGCGGAACCTTGATGCACTCCAATCTTTATAGGGAACTCTTCAGTCTTCCCAATACTAGTCTGTACACAAGTACTAACTCCATTATACATGTCCTTGATAATATCAATATATTTCTTTGAAACACCCTTCTTTGCTAATGCCCACCAAAGTACCTCTCTTGGCACTTTATCATACGCCTTCTCCAAATCAATGAAAACCATATGCAAATCTTTCTTTTGATCCCGATATTTCTCCATGGTTTCTCATAAGATATATTGCCTCCATAGTCGATCTTCCTGGCATAAACCCAAATTGGTTATCCGAAATATCCACAATTTTTCTCAGCCTTTGTGCAATCACTCTTTCCCAAAGTTTCATAGTATGGCTCATTAGTTTGATCCCCCGATAGTTGGCACAATCTTGGACATCACCTTTATTCTTATACAAAGGGATCAGAGTACTCCTCCGCCACTCCAATGGCATTGTGTTAACTCTCCATATCTTGTTAAATAGCGTTGTTAACCAATCTACTCCCCTCTCCCCGAAACATCTCCAAGCCTCAATTGGTATACCATCCGGTCCAACGGCTTTCTTCAATCTCATCTTTTTCATTGCCATTTCCACTTCACTCTTTCGAATTCTCCGCATAAAATCTCGATTAACCATACTCGAAGAGATATTTAAATCTCCAACATCCTGCTCTTGACTGCCATTGAACAAGTTATCAAAGTACGAACTCCATCTATCTTTTATCTCTTTATCCCCGACTAAAACTCTTTGGTCTACATCCTTCACTCATTTAACCGTCCCAATATCTCGTGTCCTCTTATCCCTCATACGAGCGAGTCTGTAGATGTCCTTTTCCCCTTCTTTTGTATCCAACTTATCATAAAGTTTCTGATTCACCTTTGCTCTTGCGTCTCTTACTGCTTTCTTAGCATCTCTTCTAGCTTCCTTATACTTCTCATAGTTCTCGTCGCTCCTACATTTCCCCATTAATTTGTAGCATTCTCGCTTGCCCTTTATTGCTTGTTTTACTTCCTCGTTCCACCATGATGTGTCCTTACTTGGTGGCTCATTTCCTCTAGATTCTCCAAGGACTTCTTTCGCCACCTCCTTTATGGTATGTACCATTTTAGTCCAAGTCGAATCTATATCCATATCCTCCATATTATCCGCCCAAATACCGGTATCGACCATCTTAGCTACAAATTTCGGTTGATTTTCCCCTTGAAGTCTCCACCACTTGATTCTAGGGTCTACCTGTGATTTTCTCTTCCTTGAAATTTTCTTACTTCGAAAATTAAGTACCACCAGTCTATGTTGAGTTGCTGTGCTCTCACCCGTAACAACCTTGCAATCTGTATAACTCTTTCTACAAGTATTTCTTACTAAGAAGAAGTCAATCTGACTCGCATTACCTCCACTCATATAGGACACCAAGTGAGATTCTCTCTTCTTGAACCAAGTGTTCATTATACTCAAGTCATATGCCAACGCAAAGTCCAGGATACTATTTCCTGCTTCATTCCTCTCTCCAAAACCAAAACCTCCATGTATGCTCTCAAAGCCATGTCGACTAGACCCCACATGTCCGTTCAGATCACCACCAATCACTAATTTCTCACCACTAGGTACTCGTTGCACTACCTCCTCCAAATCTTCCCAGAACACTTGTTTAATAGATGCATCCAACCCTACTTGTGGTGCATAGGCGAAAATAATAGTTATAATCTCATCACGTATCACCAGTTTAATGCCCATAATTCGATCACTCTTCCTGTACACTTCCACCACATCATTAATATACTCCTTATCAATAATGATACCCACTCCATTTCTATCCTTATCCTTTCCTGAGTACCAAAGCTTAAAACCCCAAGGCGATATTTCTTTTGCTTTCTCTCCAACCCACTTAGTTTCCTGTAGACACATTATGTGAATCTTCCTCCTCCTCATAACTTCCACCACCTCTGCTGATCTCCCTGTCAATGATCCAATGTTCCAAGTTCCAAAGCGCATCCCACTACCCTTACACCTACCATGGACTAGCTTCTTTACCCGCACTCGTCCGCAATGCGGGAACCCTTGCATATTTGACACCACCCCCGTGCGAAGAGATGGCGCGTCGCTTCCGGGCGACGACCTAGCAACCTTTGCATACTTATCACTACACCCAGGTCTTTGAAGTGTAGCGCACCCTTGCATATTTGACACCACCCCCGGGCGAAGAGATGGCGCGTCGCTTTCGGGCGACGACCTAGCAACCTTTGCATACTTATCACTACACCCAGGTCTTTGAAGTGTAACGCGTCGCTGCTGAGGAAACGCCCCAACGATATTCATATTTCGATTCATGTCATGTTAATGTGACAAATGTTTTTTCTAATATAAAAAATTACATATATTTTTGTAAATAACATTTTTTAAAATAGTTTTTTACAAAAGCTCCTACTATTAAAAGGCATTGCTTTAATGAAAATGATGTACTGGCCATTACTTTGTCAAGGAAAGGAATCAATATTTAATTAGACATGTGATTGTGATGTGATGGAAGATGATTGCATATGAATTATTGCAAAATTTAAAGAAATTAGAGAAGATTAGCAGGTCACTAATCTGATGAAGCTTTCAAGTTTCAACTATGAAATTACAAGATATAAGGGAGCGTGAAGGAAAATACGTAAATAAAACATGGACAAACCCAAAAAATCTAATTTAAATTGATGAACCCTGAGTTTTTGGATATATTTATACATACACATATATATAGTCTTATAAAGTCAAATATATCACATCGTCTAAGAATTGAAATGTTAGGAAATGGAGTAGTATATATTGAGAGGCCTTAGCATTTGAAAACCAAATTGGACATTAATCCTACATCGTATAGGAATTGAAATGCTAGGAAATGGAGTAGTATATATTGAGAGGCCTTAGCATTTGTAAATCAAATGGGATATTAATCCCACATCGTCTAGGAATTGAAAAGCTAGAAAATGTTGCAGAATATATTGAGAGGCCTTAGCATAGTGCTAGGAAATGAAATAGTATAAATTTTGGGGCCTTTGGCTCCTTTGTGAAGACCAACTTTCTTGGCGTTGGGCGCGCCTTGGTCACGCTTAAGGCGCCAAAGTCATGCCTAGGGCGCCTAATCAACGCCAAATGACTCCTTAACTAAGACTTTTGTAGCTCCTTAATTTCTCAAGAAAGCTTTTCATTTTCGTTTCCCGATCACAGCCAGTTTTGGAATTGGAAACTTGATTGATTTTGTCATTTCACATTTGTAAGATAGTGACTTGCTATAAAGAAAAAGGGGAAAAATAAAAGGGATAGATATGTGACGTGCTCTATGGAGAGAAACTTCTCCTATTATTTCTAACTTTCTTTAAAATAATTTTTTTCCCTACTTTAAAACACTCGGGTGTAGCACTATTTCTTTTATAAAGGAGGGAGTAATTTGATTAAATTGTTGAGTTTGAGATTGATCATGAAAAAGGAAATAAAATTATGTAATTAGCGACGGAAGTAGCAAGTATGTGAAGGCAAAGCCCAAAAGGAGAAAATCACATCGGATTCTACAATTATGAACGGAAAAAGGAAAAAAGGGAAAAATAAAAGGTAGAAATTTCAAATACTCCCTCCGTCCAACATTAAGGGTCATACTTTCTCTTTTGGTCCGTCCCAAACTAAGAGTCCCATTCCAAAAATGGAAAAATATGAACAGTGTTTCGGACATTTATATCATTATAATGTAAATATATTTACAAAAAAATCATTCATTATTCCCTTATAATGTTAACATATTTACAAAAAAATCAATCAAAAAGAGATTTTATCATAAATGTTTAAACTTTTACATTCTCCCTCCTCTAATCTTCTACCCACTTGCAATTTTTTATTCATTCTTTAAAAAAAATCTTAAGAAGCGTGAAATACTACCATAGGACCCTTGAAGTGAGACGGAGGAAGTATAATTTATAATAGGTTAAGCCTTCCAACGGAAGACAACAAATGTGATATAAAGTCTAGCTTTTATCACCCATTATTATAATAGGAGTAATAAAGTAGAGTAGATGTTATTATTAAGGACATTTATCAAAAAACTAATTTTAAAAGAAAAGTTCATTTAAGTTGAATATTATAAAAAATTCCCTTTTGTTTTTGAATTTATCTTTCAAGTAACTGATAAATGCATTTATCAGTTAAAAAAATACATTTATCAGTTGTTTAATCAAAAAATCAAGCACAAAATACTTTTAAAAAAACTGATAAATGAATTTATTAGTTGATTGATCATTAATAGTTATAAACAACTGATAAATGTATTTATTAGTTATTTTAACTAAAAACGCAAAAAAAAAATTAAAAGAGAATTTTTTTTTTCTAATATCAAAACTTACATATTTTTTATTAAATTGCATTTTTTTTAAATAGTTTTTGATAAAAACTCCTACTATTAAAATTCATTGCTTTAATGAAAATGAAAATGAAAATGAAAATGATGCAGTGGCTATTACTTTGTCAAGGAACGGAACCAATATTTAATTAGACATGTGATTGTGATGTGATGCAAGATGATTGCATATGAATCATTCGTGAATTTAAAGTAATTAGAGAAGATTAGCAGGTCACTAATCTGATGGAGATTTCAAGTTTCAACTATGAAATTACAAGATATAAGGGGCATGAACGAAAATAAATAAATAAAAAATTGGACAAACACAAAAAACTATTTTAAATTGATGAACCCTGAGTTTTTGGATATATTTATACATACATATATATACAATCTTATAAAATCAAATATACCACATCGTCTAAAAATTGAAATGCTAGGAAATAGAGTAGTATATATTGAGAGACCTTAGCATTTGAAAACCAAATGAGACATTAATCCTACGTCGTATAGGAATTAAAATGCTAGGAAATGGAATAGTATATATTGAGAGGCCTTAGCATTTGAAAACCAAATGAGATATTATTCCCACATCGTCTAGGAATTGAAATGCTAGAAAATGAAGCAGTATATATTGAGAGGCCTTAGCATAATGCTAGGAAATGAAATAGTATAAATTTTGGGGCCTTTGGCTCCTTTGTGAAGACCAGCTTTCTTGGCATTGGGCGCACCTAGATCACTCCTAAGGCGCCAAGGTCACGCCTATGGCGCCTAATCACTGCCAAATGGCTCCTTAACTAAGACTTTTCATGGTTCCTTAATTTCTCATCAAGCTTTCCATTTTCGTTTCCCGCTCACAGCCAGTTTTGGAATTGAAAACGTGATCGATTTTGTCATTTCACATTTGTAAGATAGTGGCTTGCAATAAATAAAAAGGGGAATAATAAAAGGGGTAGATGTGTGACGTGCTCTATGGAGAGCAAATTCTCCTATTATTTTTAACTTTCTTTGAAATAGTTTTTTATCCGTGCGTTAAAACGCACTGATGTAGCACTAATTCTTTTATAAAGGAGGGAGTAATTTGATTAAATGGTTGAGTTTGAGATTGATCATGAAAAATGAAATAAAATTATGTTTTTAGCGACGAAAGTAGCAATTATGTGAAGGCAAAGCCCAAAAAGAGAAAATCACATCGGATTCTCCAATTATGAAGGGAAAAAGGAAAGAAGGGAAAAATAAAAGGTAGAAATTTCTAATACTCCCTCCGTCCCACTTCAAGGGTCCTACTTTTTCATTTGGTCCGTCCCAAACTAAGAGTCTCATTCCATAAATGACAAATTTTGAATAGTATTTTGGACATTTATACCCATACAATGTAAATATATTTACAAAAAAATCATTCATTATTCCCTTATAATGTTAACATATTTACAAAAAAATAAATCAAAAAGAAATTTTATCATAAATGTTTTAACTTTTACATTCTCTCTCCTCTAATCTTCTACCCACTTGCAATTCTTTATTCATTTTTAAAGAAAATCTTAAGAAGCCTGAAATATTATTATATGACCCTTGAAGTGATACGGAGGGAGTATAATTTATAATAGGTTAAGCCTTCCAACGGAAGACAACAAATGTGATATAAAGTGTGGCTTTTATCACCCATTATTATAGTAGGAGTAATAAAGTAGATTAGATGTTATTATTAAGGACATTTATCAAAAAACTAATTTTAAAAGGAAAATTCATATAAGTTGACTATTATAAAAAAATCCCCTTTTTTTGAATTTATCTGTCAAATAACTGATAAGTTTATCAATTAAAAAATGAATCTATCAATTGTTTAATGAAAAAATCAAGCACAAAATACTTTTTAAAAAACTGATAAATGAATTTATTAGTTGTTTGATCATTATCAGTTATAAACAACTGATAAATGCATTTATCAGTTATTTTAACTAAAAACGCAAAAAAAATTAAAAATAAAAGAAAAAAGTTTTTTCTAATATCAAAACTTACATATTTTTTTGTAAATAACATTTTTTAAAATAGTTTTTTTATAAAAACTCCTACTATTAAAAGATAGCTTTAATGAAAATGATGTACCGGCCATTACTTTGTCAAGGAAAGGAATCAATATTTAATTAGACATGTGATTGTGATGTGATGCAAGATGATTGCATATGAATTATTGCTAAATTTAAAGTAATTAGAGAAGATTAGCAGGTCACTAATCTGATGAAGCTTTCAAGTTTCAACTATGAAATTACAAGATATAAGGGAGCGTGAAGGAAAATACGTAAATAAAACATGGACAAACCCAAAAAATTTAATTTAAATTGATGAATCCTGAGTTTTTGGATATATTTATACATACACATATATATAGTCTTATAAAGTCAAATATATCACATCATCTAAGAATTGAAATGCTAGGAAATGGAGTAGTATATATTGAGAGGCCTTAGCATTTGAAAACCAAATTGGACATTAATCCTACATCGTATAGGAATTGAAATGCTAGGTAATGGAGTAGTATATATTGAGAGGCCTTAGCATTTGTAAATCAAATGGGATATTAATCCCACATCGTCTAGGAATTAAAAAGCTAGAAAATGAAGCAGTATATATTGAGAGGCCTTAGCATAGTGCTAGGAAATGAAATAGTATAAATTTTGGGGCCTTTGGCTCCTTTGTGAAGACCAGCTTTCTTGGCGTTTGGCGCGCCTTGGTCACGCCTAAGGCGCCAAGGTCACGCCTAGGGCGCCTAATCAACGCCAAATGACTCCTTAACTAAGACTTTTATAGCTCCTTAATTTCTCAAGAAAGCTTTCCATTTTCGTTTCCTGATCACTGCCAGTTTTGGAATTGGAAACTTGATCGATTTTGTCATTTCAAATTTGTAAGATAATGACTTGCTATAAAGAAAAAGGGGAAAAATAAAAAGGATAGATGTGTGACGTGCTCTATGGAGAGCAACTTCTCATATTATTTCTAACTTTCTTTAAAATAATTTTTTATCTGTACTTTAAAACACACGGGTGTAGCACTATTTCTTTTATAAAGGAGGGAGTAATTTGATTAAAATGTTGAGTTTGAGATTGATCATGAAAAAAGAAATAAAATTATGTAATTAGCGACAGAAGTAGCAAGTATGTAAAGGCAAAGCCCAAAAGGAGAAAATCACATCGGATTCTCCAATTATGAATGGAAAAAGGAAAAAAGAGAAAAATAAAAGGTAGAAATTTCAAATACTCCCTCCGTCCAACTTCAAGGGTCATACTTTCCTTTTTGGTCCGTCCCAAACTAAGAGTCCCATTCCAAAAATGGAAAAATTTGAAAAGTGTTTCGGACATTTATACCATTATAATGTAAATATATTTACAAAAAAATCATTCATTATTCCTTTATAATGTTAACATATTTACAAAAAAATCAATCAAAAAGAGATTTTATCATAAATGTTTAAACTTTTACATTCTCCCTCCTCTAATCTTCTACCCATTTGCAATTTTTTATTCATTTTTTAAAAAAATTCTTAAGAAGCGTGAAATACTACCATAGAACCCTTGAAGTGAGACGGAGGAAATATAATTTATAATAGGTTAAGCCTTCCAACGGAAGACAACAAATGTGATATAAAGTCTAGTTTTTATCACCCATTATTATAGTAGGAATAATAAAGTAGAGTAGATGTTATCAGTTAAAAAAATACATTTATCAGTGATATAAAGTCTGTCAAATAACTGATAAATGCATTTATCAGTTAAAAAAATACATTTATCAGTTGTTTATCAAAAAATCAAGCACAAAATACTTTTAAAAAAATTGATAAATGAATTTATTAGTTGATTGATCATTATTAGTTATAAACAATTGATAAATGCATTTATCAGTTATTTTAACTAAAAACGCAAAAAAAAAAATTAAATGAGAAAAAAAGTTTTTTCTAATATCAAAACTTACATATTTTTTATTAAATTGCATTTTTTTAAATAGTTTTTGATAAAAACTCCTACTATTAAAAGACTTTGCTTTAATGAAAATGAAAATGAAAATGATGCAGTGGCTATTACTTTGTCAAGGAACGGAACCAATATTTAATTAGACATGTGATTGTGATGTGATGCAAGATGATTGAATATGAATCACTCCTGAATTTAAAGTAATTAGAGAAGATTAGCAGGTCACTAATCTGATGGAGATTTCAAGTTTCAACTATGAAATTACAAGATATAAGGGGCGTGAATGTAAATAAATAAAAAATTAGACAAACCCAAAAAACTATTTTAAATTGATGAACCATAAGTTTTTGGATATATTTATACATACATATATATACAATCTTATAAAATCAAATATACCACATCGTCTAAGAATTGAAATGCTAGGAAATTGAGTAGTATATATTGAGAGGCCTTAGCATTTGAAAACCAAATGAGACATTAATCCTACGTCGTATAGGAATTGAAATGCTAGGAAATGGAGTAGTATATATTGAGAGGCCTTAGCATTTGAAAACCAAATGAGATATTAATCTCACATCGTCTAGGAATTGAAATGCTAGAAAATGAAGTAGTATATATTGAGAGGCCTTAGCATAATGCTAGAAAATGAAATAGTATAAATTTTGGAGCCTTTTCTCCTTTATGAAGACCAGCTTTCTTGGCATTGGGCGCACCTAGATCACGCCTAAGGCGCCAAGGTCACGCCTATGGCACCTAATCACCGCCAAATGGCTCCTTAACTAAGACTTTTCATAGCTCCTTAATTTCTCATCAAGCTTTCCATTTTCGTTTCCCACTCACAGCCAGTTTTGGAATTGAAAACGTGATCGATTTTGTCATTTCACATTTGTAAGATAGTGACTTGCTATAAAGAAAAAGGGGAAAAATAAAAGGGATAGATGTGTGACGTGCTCTATGGAGAACAACTTCTCCTATTATTTCTAACTTTCTTTGAAATAGTTTATATCCGTGCGTTAAAACATACAGGTGTAGCACTAATTCTTTTATAAAGGAGGGAGTAATTTGATTAAACGGTTGAGTTTGAGATTGATCATGAAAACCGAAATAAAATTATGTTTTTAGCGACGGAAGTAGCAAGTATGTGAAGGCAAAGCCCAAAAGGAGAAAATCACATCGGAAATTATGAATGGAAAAGGAAAAAAAGGAAAATAAAAGGTAGAAATTTCAAATACTCCCTTCGTCCCACTTCAAGGGTCCTACTTTCCCTTTTGGTTCGTCCCAAATTAAGAGTCACATTCCATAAATGATAAATTTTGAACAGTGTTTCTGACATTTATACCCTTATAATGTAAATATATTTACCAAAAAACCATTCATGATTCCCTTATAATGTTAACATATTTACAAAAAAATCAACCAAAAAGAGATAAATGTTTTAACTTTTACATTCTATCTCCTCTAATCTTCTACCCACTTGCAATTCTTTCTTCATTTTTTTAAAAAAATCTTAAGAAGTGTGAAATACTACCTTAGGACCCTTGAAGTGAGACGGAGGGAGTATAATTTAAAATAGGTTAAGCCTTCCACGGAATACAACAAATGTGATATAAAGTGTGGCTTTTATCACCCATTATTATAGTAGGAGTAATAAAGTAGAGTAGATGTTATTATTAAGGACATTAATCAAAAAACTAATTTTAAAAGAAAAATTCATATAAGTTGAATATTATAAAAAAATCTCTTTTTTTTTAATTTATCTGTCAAATAACTGATAAATGCATTTATTAGTTAAAAATTCATTTATATGTTGTTTAATCAAATAATCAAGCACAAAATACTTTTTAAAAAAACAGATAAATGAATTTATTAGTTGTTTGATCATTATCAGTTATAAACAACTGATAAATGCATTTATCTGTTATTTTGACTAGAAATGCAAAAAAAAAATTAAAAAAGAAAAAGAAAAAAAGTTTTTTCTAATATCAAAACTTACATAGTTTTTTTGTAAATAGCATTTTTTTAAATAGTTTTTGATAAAAACTCCTACTATTAAAAGACATTGCTTTAATGAAAATGATGTAGTGGCCATTACTTTGTCAAGGAAAGGAACCAATATTTAATTAGACATGTGATTGTGATGTGATGCAAGATGATTACATATGAATCATTCCTGAATTTAAAGTAATTAGAGAAGATTAGCAGGTAACTAATCTGATGGAGCTTTCAAGTTTCAACTATGAAATTACAAGATATAAGGGACGTGAAGGAAAATAAATAAATAAAAAAATAGACAAACCCAAAAAATCTATTTTAAATTGATTATACATACACATATATACAGTCTTATAAAGTCAAATGTACCACATCGTATAAGAATTGAAATGCTAGAAAATGGAGTAGTATATATTGAGAGGCCTTAGCATTTGTAAACCAAATGGGATATTAATCTCACATCGTCTAGAAATTGAAATGCTAGAAAATGGAGTAGTATATATTGAGAGGCCTTAGCATAGTGCTAGGAAATGAAATAGTATAAATTTTGGGGCCTTTGGCTCCTTTGTGAAGATCAGCTTTCTTGGCATTGGGTGCGTCTAGGTCACGTCTACGGCGCCTAATCACCGTCAAATGACTCCTTAACTAAGACTTTTCATATCTCTTTAATATCTTAAGAAAGCTTTCCATTTTCGTTTCCCGCTTATAGCCAGTTTTGGAACAAGAAACTTGGTCGATTTTGTCATTTTACATTTGTAAGATAGTGACTTGCTATAAAGAAAAAGGGGAAAAATAAAAGGGATATATAGATGTGTGACGTGCTCTATTGAGAGCAACTTCTCCTATTATTTCTAACTTTCTGGAAAATAGTTTTTTATCCGTCTTCTCCTATTATTTCTAACTTTCTTTGAAATAGTTTTTAATCCGTGCGTTTAACGCACGGGTGTAGCACAAGTTAATTTTTAATGGTCAATATAAATAAATTTTAACTATATATTATAATTAATAGCAATTTAATTATCTTTCTGAATTTTTAAAATTAATCTTGCATAAATTATTAAGTAATTTATCAACACTAATAATTTGTAGAATTTTATTGGGAATGATTAGATTGATTAACAATAATAATAGTATGTTAAAATTCACTTGTATTGACCATCAAAAGTCAAATGAAACTATCATTATTAGACGAGGGTTTTTTCTTTCTTTCTTTCTTTTTTTGAGAATACAACCTTAAATTTACTTGTAATTTTTACAAGTTTATTTTTTAAATTATCATATCTAATTAAATTATCTTATTCCATAATAAACCAAAATGAGAAAACATACCTTTCTTAAACGGATGGAGTGTGTCTTATTCTATTTTTGATAGTCAACTAGCTTAAGTAAACTTTGGCAAATAATATATAAAAAGTTTAACCTTGTAAAGTTATCAGTAAATATTTTTAAAATTTTATTAAGATTATTTTTTTATATATATATTTTTAATCAAAGTAACTTTAATTGATGGTAAATACAAGTGAATATTGACATACTATTATTATGGTTAATCAATATAATCCTTCCCAATAAAATTCTACGAATTATTAGTGTTGATAAATTACTTAATAATTTATGAAAGATTAATTTTAAAATTTCAGAAAGATAATTAAATTGTTATTAATTATAATATATAGTTAAAATTTATTTATATTGACCATTAAAAATTAATAAGAGGTATTACCATATACTGCATCTACATCTACGCTCCATTTATTTCTCAGTAACAAAGGGAGCACTTCTATAAAATAAAATAAAATAAAATAAAATAAAATAAAATAAAATAAAATAAAATAAAATAAAATAAAATAAAATAAAATAAAATAAAATAAAATAAAATAAAATAAAATAAAATAAAATAAAATAAAATAAAATAAAATAAAATAAAATAAAATAAAATAAAATAAAATAAAATAAAATAAAATAAAATAAAATAAAATAAAATAAAATAAAATAAAATAAAATAAAATAAAATAAAATAAAATAAAATAAAATAAAATAAAATAAAATAAAATAAAATAAAATAAAATAAAATAAAATAAAATAAAATAAAATAAAATAAAATAAAATAAAATAAAATAAAATAAAATAAAATAAAATAAAATAAAATAAAATAAAATAAAATAAAATAAAATAAAATAAAATAAAATAAAATAAAATAAAATAAAATAAAATAAAATAAAATAAAATAAAATAAAATAAAATAAAATAAAATAAAATAAAATAAAATAAAATAAAATAAAATAAAGGGGAGCACTACCATTTACGCATCGGGTCCATACAGTTCCATAACAAATGTGGTTTTTTTTTTTTGTTAAATTCAATTGAATTTGATCAAAATTTGAGATAATTTATTTATTACCAATTATGTTTTCTAAAATTTCAAGAAAATAATTAAATTTGAGTTTTTTTGTTTAGTCAAACTTCAATTATATTATTAAATATTTCAGGTTGCAATATTTGTTAGGAGACAAAAAAAAATACTTAACAAAATTCTAATAATATTAAGCAAAATTATAATTTAATTTTTTTCTTAAAACTTGTAAAAATTACAAGAAATTTAAGGTTGTATTCTCAAAAAAAAAAAAAAAAAAACAAGGGGAGCACTACCATTTACGTGTTTAATTACAAGTATAAATTATTAGTGAGCAAAATTATTAGTGAATTTGGTGACAGACAATATGAAAAAAATTATAATTTAATTTTTACGCATTATGAAAAAAAAATATGTGGAAAAAAATATATTATGTCATGATTAATATATAACCATTGGATCATGGTGATCATGATACACATTATGAAAAAAAATGTAGGCGATTTATGTGATATCTTCCATCCCATCGCATATCGAAAATATGTGGGAATTTGGTGAAATATATGAAAGGCTCGTATATTATTACTAATTATCAAATTATTTATTGGAATTTTGGAGGCATGTGATGTGATGGATTGTGGTTAACCCATCTAAAAAGGTATTTAGTGGACCAATGCATAGTTTACGTAGTGTGTCGAGGTTCGGGTCGTTACAATTTCGCCTCCAAGTCTACTTTTTTTTTTTTGCCTGTGTAATAGTAATAATAACAATGAGCCTTACCCTCTATAAGTAGAACATCCATTTCCAAGCTTTCTTAAACATAGAGAGAGCTTTAATTCAGAATTTCCATATCACTCAAGAGATGAAGTCTGCTTTTACTCTTATCACTCTCTTCTCAGCGTTCATTTTGGTAATCTTTTACCCTACAGTCTTGTTATCCTATTGTCGCAGTTGATTTATGAATATGCTTTTTATAAAAAATACGTGTTTATATGTTTGTATAGTGCTTGCTTGTACCGTTATAAAAAATCAAATTATCATAGTAGATGTTTTATTTACTTGTATTTTTTTATATGCACTATAATTGTTGCTTCTTCCCTTCTTTTTTTTTTTCCCTTAAAATAACATGATTTTATTGGGACAAGTTCAAAATGGAAAATGGAACAATTTTTTTTGTTATAGAAGAATATATTCCCAAACTTTGAAGAACCAAGAAGGAAAACAACTCCCAATTTTTTTTTTGATCAATTGATGTGTTTTATATCCTTTGATATACCATATTTAAATATCAGTTATTATATAATTCATATTTTCTTAACATTTTCTTGTCTTTCGGTGAATCAGATTGCAAGCACTATAGATGCAAGACAGGATCCGGGATCGACGGCCGGAGTTGTTGGGGAAGATAGGCCTATTGAGGGTACGAATGATGATTTTGAACCAAGGCCTTTCTATAATTACATTGGTTTAAAGTACAAAAAGGGTACGAATGATGATTTTGAACCAAGGCCTTTCTATAATTACATTGGTTTAAAGTACAAAAAGGGTACGAATGATGGAGTTGTTGGGGAAGATAGGCCTATTGAGGGTCTTCTTCATAATGGTTTAAAGAACGAAAAGGGTACGAATGATGATTTTGAACCAAGACCTTTCTATAATTACATTGGTTTAAAGTACAAAAAGGGTACGAATGATGGAGTTGTTGGGAAAGATAGGCCTATTGAGGGTCTTCTTCATAATGGTTTAAAGAACGAAAAGGGTACGAATGATGATTTTGAACCAAGGCCTTTCTATAATTACATTGGTTCAAAGTACAAAAAGAGTACGAATGATGACTTTGAACCAAGGCCTTTCTATAATTACATTGGTTTAAAGTACAAAAAGGCTACGAATTGATGATTTTGAACTAAGGCCAAATATCTCGGTGTGTTCTAAGTTTGGATTGTGTTTATGTATGGAACTTAATTATGTAAAAGTAATGGGTGTATTTCATGTTTAATTCTTAGGTGTGTTCTAAGTTTGGATTGTGTTTATGTGTCCTTCTAAATAAAGGTTTGTAATTTGTTCTTATATTAATGTTTTGAAGTTTAATGCTTTGATGTTTTATCCCTTTTGGCCTTCATTGACCCCTTAATATTAAAGTAATTTCATTTTTACACCCTTCAAGTTTTGAAAAGTAACATTTTTACTAAAAAAAAATAGTAACCTTTTTCAATCTAAACCTCTTTTGATTTAGGGAAAGGAGTATATCATAGTGCGACCCCTTCTAGTAAAATATCTCATTGCTCAGGGCCGGTGATGGGCATATGGAAAGAGTGCCATTGTACATGGCCCAAGAATTTCAAAGGGCCCCCTGTGGATGTATTGTTTTGTTTGTCATTTTAGACCTTTGTTCTCTTAAAAATTATTGTTTTGATCCCATGAAAAAAATAGAATTGACTCCCTCATATAGTCACATGTAAAACTTCTAATATTAAAAACTAATAATATTATTATGGTTTTGAACTTGACTGTCTGCGAATTTGAATTTTTTAGCAAGCAAAATTGAATGATTAATTTTATTAAAGTTCTTATATATTATACTCGCTTTGTCTCACACAATGTTATGCTCTTTACCCCACTTTCTTATTCCTCATTTTTTATACTTAAAAAACTTACACTATTTACACTTTTTCTTAATATTCGTGTCTAAAACAAAAGTGCAACTTAATTGGGACAGAGAAATTATATTATTATTTGTGTAAATTTCTTATTATATAAGGGTCAAATATTTGTATTTAACATATAACTCCTACAACTATTGAGAAGTGCCAGAATTCATCCGCCTCATCTCCACTTGCAGAGATCGACACTTCTTAAAACTTGTCTTTTCAATCTGGTCAGAAAGCTCCGAATTCGGCCTATGGAGAGCAACTTCTCCTATGGAGAGCAACTTCTCCTATTATTTCTAACTTTTTTCAAAATAATTTTTTATCCATACTTTAAAACACTCGGGTGTAGCACTATTTCTTTTATAAAGGAGGGAGTAATTTGATTAAATTGTTGAGTTTGAGATTGATCATGAAAAATGAAATAAAATTATGTAATTAGCGACGGAAGTAGCAAGTATGTGAAGGCAAAGCCCAAAAGGAGAAAATCACATCGGATTCTCCAATTATGAAGGGAAAATGGAAAGAAGGGAAAAATAAAAGGTAGAAATTTCAAATACTCCCTCCGTCCCACTTCGAGGGTCCTACTTTTCCGTTTGGTCCGTCCCAAACTAAGAGTCTCATTCCATAAATGACAAATTTTGAACAGTGTTTCGGACATTTATACCCTTATAATGTAAATATATTTGCAAAAAAAATCATTCATTATTCCCTTATAATGTTAACATATTTACAAAAAAATAAATCAAAATTTTTTTTTATCATAAATGTTTTAACTTTTACATTCTCTCTCATCTAATCTTCTACACACTTGCAATTCTTTATTCATTTTTTAAAAAAAAAATCTTAAGTAGCCTGAAATATTATTATATGACCCTTGAAGTGATACGGAGGGAGTATAATTTATAATAGGTTAAGCCTTCCAACGGAAGACAACAAATTTGATATAAAGTGTGGCTTTTATCACCCATTATTATAGTAGGAGTAATAAAGTAGATTAGATGTTATTATTAAGGACATTTATCAAAAAACTAATTTTAAAAGAAAAATTCATATAAGTTGAATATTATAAAAAATTCCCCTTTTTTTGAATTTATCTGTCAAATAACTGATAAGTTTATCAGTTAAAAAAATGAATTTATCAATCGTTTAATAAAAAAATCAAGCACAAAATAATTTTTAAAAAACTGATAAATGAATTTATTAGTTGTTTGATCATTATCAGTTATAAACAACTGATAAATGCATTTATCAGTTATTTTAACTAAAAATGCAAAAAATAAATATTAAAAATAAGAGAAAAAAGTTTTTTCTAATATCAAAACTTACATATTTTTTGTAAATAACATTTTTTAAAATAGTTTTTTATAAAAACTCCTACTATTAAAAGACATTGCTTTAATGAAAATGATGTACTGGCCATTACTTTGTCAAGGAAAGGAATCAATATTTAATTAGACATGTGATTGTGATGTGATGCAAGATGATTGCATATGAATTATTGCTAAATTTAAAGTAATTAGAGAAGATTAGCAGGTCCCTAATCTGATGAAGCTTTCAAGTTTCAACTATGAAATTACAAGATATAAGGGAGCGTGAAGGAAAATAAGTAAATAAAACATGGACAAACCCAAAAAATCTAATTTAAATTGATGAATCCTGAGTTTTTGGATATATTTATACATACACATATATATAGTCTTATAAAGTCAAATATATCACATCGTCTAAGAATTGAAATGCTAGGAAATGGAGTAGTATATATTGAGAGGCCTTACCATTTGAAAACCAAATTGGACATATTAATCCTACATCGTATAGGAATTGAAATGCTAGGAAATGGAGTAATATATATCGAGAGGCCTTAGCATTTGTAAATCAAATGGGATATTAATCCCACATCGTCTAGGAATTAAAAAGCTAGAAAATGGAGCAGTATATATTGAAAGGCCTTAGCATAGTGCTAGGAAATGAAATAGTATAAATTTTGGGGCCTTTGGCTCCTTTGTGAAGACCAGCTTTCTTGGCGTTGGGCGCGCCTTGGTCACGCCTAAGGCGCCAAGGTCACGCCTAGGGCGCCTAATCAACGCCAAATGACTCCTTAACTAAGACTTTTATAGCTCCTTAATTTCTCAAGAAAGCTTTCCATTTTCGTTTCCCGATCACTGCAAGTTTTGGAATTGGAAACTTGATCGATTTTGTCATTTCACATTTGTAAGATAGTGACTTGCTATAAAGAAAAAGGAGAAAAATAAAAGGGATAGATGTGTGACCTGCTCTATTGAGAGCAACTGATCTCCTATTATTTCTAACTTACTTTAAAATAATTTTTTATCCGTACTTTAAAACACACGGGTGTAGCACTATTTCTTTTATAAAGGAGGGAGTAATTTGATTAAATTGTTGAGTTTGAGATTGATCATGAAAAATGAAATAAAATTATGTAATTAGCGACGGAAGTAGCAAGTATGTGAAGGCAAAGCCCAAAAGGAGAAAATCACATCGAATTCTCCAATTATGAATGGAAAAAGGAAAAAAGGGAAAAATAGAAGGTAGAAATTTCAAATACTCCCTCCGTCCAACTTCAAGGGTCATACTTTTCCTTTTGGTCCGTCCCAAACTAAGAGTCCCATTCCAAAAATGGAAAATTTTGAAAAGTGTTTCGGACATTTATACCATTATAATGTAAATATATTTACCAAAAAATCATTCATTATTCCCTTATAATGTTAACATATTTACAAAAAAAATCTATCAAAAAGAGATTTTATCATAAATGTTTAAACTTTTACATTCTCCCTCCTCTAATCTTCTACCCACTTGCAATTTTTTATTCATTTTTTAAAAAAATTCTTAAGAAGCGTGAAATACTACCATAGGACCCTTGAAGTGATATGGAGGAAGTATAATTTATAATAGGTTAAGCCTTCCAACGGAAGACAACAAATGTGATATAAAGTCTAGTTTTTATCACCCATTATTATAGTAGGAGTAATAAAGTAGAGTAGATGTTATTATTAAGGACATTTATCAAAAAACTAATTTTAAAAGAAAAATTCATATAAGTTGAATATTATAAAAAAATCCCTTTTGTTTTTGAATTTATCTGTCAAATAACTGATAAATGCATTTATCAGTTAAAAAAATACATTTATCAGTTGTTTAATCAAAAAATCAAGCACAAAATACTTTTAAAAAAACTGATAAATGAATTTATTAGTTGATTGATCATTATTAGTTATAAATAACTGATAAATGCATTTATCATTTATTTTAACTAAAAACACAAAAAAAAAAATTAAAAGAGAAAAAAAGTTTTTTCTAATATCAAAAACTTACATATTTTTTATTAAATTGCATTTTTTTAAATAGTTTTTGATAAAAAATCCTACTATTAAAAGACATTGCTTTAATGAAAATGAAAATGATGCAGTGGCTATTACTTTGTCAAGGAACGTAATCAATATTTAATTAGACATGTGACTGTGATGTGATGCAAGATGATTGCATATGAATCATTCCTGAATTTAAAGTAATTAGAGAAGATTAGCAGGTCACTAATCTGATGGAGATTTCAAGTTTCAACTATGAAATTACAAGATATAAGGGGCGTGAACGAAAATAAATAAATAAAAAATTAGACAAACCCAAAAAACTATTTTAAATTGATGAACCCTGAGTTTTTGGATATATTTATACATACATATATATACAATCTTATAAAATCAAATATACCACATCGTCTAAGAATTGAAATGCTAGGAAATTGAGTAGTATATATTGAGAGGCCTTAGCATTTGAAAACCAAATGAGACATCAATCCTACGTCGTATAGGAATTGAAATGCTAGGAAATGGAGAAGTATATATTGAGAGGCCTTAGTATTTTGAAAACCAAATGAGATATTAATTCCACATCGTCTAGGAATTGAAATGCGAGAAAATGAAGCAGTATATATTGAGAGGCCTTAGCATAATATTAGGAAATGAAATAGTATAAATTTTGGGGCCTTTGCTCCATTGTGAAGACCATCTTTCTTGGCATTGGGCGCACCTAGATCACGCCTAAGGCGTCAGGGTCACGCCTATGACGCCTAATCACCGCCAAATGGCTCCTTAACTAAGACTTTTCATAACTCCTTAATTTCTCATCAAGCTTTCCATTTTCGTTTCCCGCTTACAGCCAATTTTGGAATTGAAAACGTGATCGATTTTGTCATTTCACATTTGTAAAATAGTGACTTGCTATAAAGAAAAAGGGGGAAAATAAAAGGGATAGATGTGTGACGTGCTCTATGGAGAACAACTTCTTCTATTATTTCTTACTTTCTTTTAAATAGTTTATATCTGTGCGTTAAAACAGACGGGTGTAGCACTAATTCTTTTATAAAGAAGGGAGTAATTTGATTAAACGGTTGAGTTTGAGATTGATAATGAAAACTGAAATAAAATTATGTTTTTAGCGACGGAAGTAGCAAGTATGTGAAGGCAAAGCCCAAAAGGAGAAAATCACATCGGATTCTCCAATTATGAATGGATAAAGGAATAAAGGAAAATAAAAGGTAGAAATTTCAAATACTCCCTTCGTCCCACTTCAAGGGTCCTACTTTCCCTTTTGGTTCGTCCCAAATTAAGAGTCATATTCCATAAATGATAAATTTTGAACAGTGTTACGAACATTTATACCCTTATAATGTAAATATATTTACAAAAAAACCATTTATGATTCCCTTATAATGTTAACATATTTACAAAAAAATCAACTAAAAAGAGATAAATGTTTTAACTTTTACATTCTATCTCCTCTAGTCTTCTACCCACTTGCAATTCTTTCTTCTTTTAAAAAAAAAAAACTTAAGAAGCGTGAAATACTACCATAGGACCCTTGAAGTGAGACGGAGGGAGTATAATTTATAATAGGTTAAGCCTTCCACGGAAGACAACAAATGTGATATAAAGTGTGGCTTTTATCACCCATTATTATAGTAGGAGTAATAAAGTAGAGTAGATGTTATTATTAAGGACATTTATCAAAAAACTAATTTTAAAAGAAAAATTCATATAAGTTGAATATTATTAAAAAATCTCTTTTTTTTTAATTTATCTGTCAAATAACTGAAAAATGTATTTATTAGTTAAAAATGCATTTATATGTTGTTTAATCAAAAAATCAAGCACAAAATACTTTTTTAAAAAATTGATAAATGAATTTATTAGTTGTTTGATCATTATCAATTATAAACAACTGATAAATGCATTTATCAGTTATTTTGACTAGAAATGCATAAAATAAAATTAAAAAAGAAAAAGAAAAAGAAAAAAAGTTTTTTCTAATATCAAAACTTACATAGTTTTTTTGTAAATAACATTTTTTTAAATAGTTTTTGATAAAAACTCCTACTATTAAAAGACATTGCTTTAATGAAAATGATGTAGTGGCCATTACTTTGTCAAGGAAAGGAACCAATATTTAATTAGACATGTGATTGAGATGTGATGCAAGATGATTATATATGAATCATTCCTGAATTTAAAGTAATTAGAGAAGATTAGCAGGTAACTAATCTGATGGAGCTTTCAAGTTTCAACTATGAAATTACTAGATATAAGGGATGTGAAGGAAAATAAATAAATAAAAAAAATAGACAAACCCAAAAAATCTATATTAAATTGATTATACATATACATATATACAGTCTTATAAAGTCAAATATACCACATCGTATAAGAATTGAAATGCTAGAAAATGGAGTAGTATATATTGAGAGGCCTTAGCATTTGAAAACCAAATGGGATATTAATCCCACATCGTCTAGAAATTGAAATGCTAGAAAATGGAGTAGTATATATTGAGAGGCCTTAGCATGGTGCTAGGAAATGAAATAGTATAAATTTTGGGACATTTGGCTCCTTTGTGAAGATCAGCTTTCTTGGCATTGGGTGCGTCTAGGTCACGTCTACGGCGCCTAATCACCGTCAAATGACTCCTTAACTAAGACTTTTCATATCTCTTTAATATCTTAAGAAAGCTTTCCATTTTTGTTTCCCGGTTACAGCCAGTTTTGGAACGAGAAACTTGGTCAATTTTGTCACTTCACATTTGTAAGATAGTGACTTGCTATAAAGAAAAAGGTGAAAAATAAAAGGGATGTATAGATGTGTGACGTGCTCTATTGAGAGCAACTTCTCCTATTATTTATAACTTTCTGTGAAATAGTTTTTTATCCGTCTTCTCCTATTATTTCTAACTTTCTTTGAAATAGTTTTTTATCCGTGCGTTTAACGCACGGGTGTAGCACTAGTTAATTTTTAATGGTCAATATAAATAAATTTTAACTATATATTATAATTAATAGCAATTTAATTATCTTTTCTGAAATTTTAAAATTAATCTTGCATAAATTATTAAGTAATTTATCAACACTAATAATTTGTAGAATTTTATTGGGAATGATTAGATTGATTAACAATAATAATAGTATGTTAAAATTCACTTGTATTGACCATCAAAAGTCAAATGAAACTATCATTATTAGACGAGGGTTTTTTCCTTTTTTTCTTTTTTTTTTTGAGAATACAACCTTAAATTTACTTGTAATTTTTACAAGTTTTTTTTTAAAATTATCATATCTAATTAAATTATCTTATTCCATAAGAAACCAAAATGAGAAAACATACCTTTCTTAAACGGATGGAGTGTGTCTTATTCTATTTTTGATAGTCAACTAGCTTAAGTAAACTTTGGCAAATAATATATAAAAGTTTATAATCCTTGTAAAGTTATCAGTAAATATTTTTAAAATTTTATTAAGATTATTTTTTTATATATATATTTTTAATCAAAGTAACTTTAATTGATGGTAAATACAAGTGAATATTGACATACTATTATTATGGTTAATCAATATAATCCTTCCCAATAAAATTCTACGAATTATTAGTGTTGATAAATTACTTAATAATTTTTGCAAGATTAATTTTAAAATTTCAGAAAGATAATTAAATTGTTATTAATTATAATATATAGTTAAAATTTATTTATATTGACCTTTAAAAATTAATGAGAGGTATTACCATATACTGCATCTACATCTACGCTCCATTTATTTCTCAGAAACAAAGGGAGCGCTTCTATAAAATAAAATAAAATAAAATAAAATAAAATAAAATAAAATAAAATAAAATAAAATAAAATAAAGGGGAGCACTACCATTTATGCATCGGGTCCATACAGTTCCATAACAAATGTGGTTGCTTTTTTTGTTAAATTCAATTGAATTTGATCAAAATTTGAGATAATTTATTTATTACCAATTATGTTTTCTAAAATTTCAAGAAAATAATTAAATTTGAGTTTTTTTGTTTAGTCAAACTTCAATTATATTATTAAATATTTCAGGTTGCAATATTTGTTAAGAGACAAAAAAAATACTTAACAAAATTCTAATAATATTAAGGAAAAAAAATATTACTTATTTCATGCGTCACTGAATATCATAATCTATCTTCTGAGATGTGTAATCCACATTCATTTTGATATGAAAAATGTCACTATAATTGTAAAAGTGTCATTATTAGTGAGAGCAAAATTATAATTTAATTTTTTTCCTAAAACTTGTAAAAATTACAAGAAATTTAAGGTTGTATTCTCAAAAAAAAAAAAAAAAAAAAAAAAAAAACAAGGGGAGCACTACCATTTACGTGTTTAATTACAAGTATAAATTATTAGTGAGAGTAAAATTATTAGTGAATTTTTGGTGACAGACAATATGAAAAACATTATAATTTAATTTTTACGCATTATGAAAAAGAAATACGTGGAAAAAAATTATTATGTCATGATTAATATATAACCATTGGATCAAGGTGATACACATTATGAAAAAAAATATAGGCGATATATGTGATATCTTCCATCCCATCGCATATCGAAAATATGTGGAAATTTGGTGAAATATATAAAAGGCCCGTATATTATTACTAATTATCAAATTATTTATTGAATTTTTTGAGGCATGCGATGTGATGGATTGTGGTTAACCCATCTAAAAAGGTATTTAGTGAACCAATGCATAGTTTATGTAGCGTGTCAAGGTTTGGGTTCGGGTCGTTACAATTTCGCCTCCAAGTCTACTTTTTTTTTTGCCTGTGTAATAGTAATAATAACAATGAGCCATACCCTCTATAAGTAGAACATCCATTTCCAAGCTTTCTTAAACATAGAGAGAGCTTTAATTCAGAATTTCCATATCACTCAAGAGATGAAGTCTGCTTTTACTCTTATCACTCTCTTCTCAGCGTTCATTTTGGTAATCTTTTACCCTACAGTCTTGTTATCCTATTGTCGCAGTTGACTTATGAATATGCTTTTTATAAAAAATACGTGTTTATATGTTTGTATAGTGCTTGCTTGTACCGTTATAAAAAATCAAATTATCATAGTAGATGTTTTATTTACTTGTATTTTTTTATATGCACTATAATTGTTGCTTCTTCTCTTCTTTTTTTTTTTCCCTTAAAATAACATGATTTTATTGGGACAAGTTCAAAATGGAAAATGGAACAATTTTTTTTGTTATAGAAGAATATATTCCCAAACTTTGAAGAACCAAGAAGGAAAACAACTCCCAATTTTATTTTATTTTTGATCAATTGATGTGTTTTATATCCTTTGATATACCATATTTAAATATCAGTTATTATATAATTCATATTTTCTTAACATTTTCTTGTCTTTCGGTGAATCAGATTGCAAGCACTATAGATGCAAGACTGGATCCGGGATCGATGGCCGGAGTTGTTGGGGAAGATAGGCCTATTGAGGGTACGAATGATGATTTTGAACCAAGGCCTTTCTATAATTACATTGGTTTAAAGTACAAAAAGGGTACGAATGATGATTTTGAACCAAGGCCTTTCTATAATTACATTGGTTTAAAGTACAAAAAGGGTACGAATGATGGAGTTGTTGGGGAAGATAGGCCTATTGAGGGTCTTCTTCATAATGGTTTAAAGAACGAAAAGGGTACGAATGATGATTTTGAACCAAGGCCTTTCTATAATTACATTGGTTTAAAGTACAAAAAGGGTACGAATGATGGAGTTGTTGGGGAAGATAGGCCTATTGAGGGTCTTCTTCATAATGGTTTAAAGAACGAAAAGGGTATGAATGATGATTTTGAACCAAGGCCTTTCTATAATTACATTGGTTTAAAGTACAAAAAGAGTACGAATGATGACTTTGAACCAAGGCCTTTCTATAATTACATTGGTTTAAAGTACAAAAAGGCTACGAATTGATGATTTTGAACTAAGGCCAAATATCTCGGTGTGTTCTAAGTTTGGATTGTGTTTATGTATGGAACTTAATTATGTAAAAGTAATGTGTGTATTTCATGTTTAATTCTTAGGTGTGTTCTAAGTTTGGATTGTGTTTATGTGTCCTTCTAAATAAAGGTTTGTAATTTGTTCTTATATTAATGTTTTGAAGTTTAATGCTTTGAAGTTTTATCCCTTCTAGTAAAATATGGAAAGAGTGCCATTGTACATGGCCCAAGAATTTCAAATAAAAGGGAACTTAATTATGTAAAAGTAATGTGTGTATTTTGAACCAAGGCCTTTCTATAAGTTTGGATTGTGTTTATGTATGGAACTTAATTATGTAAAAGTAATGTGTGTATTTCATGTTTAATTCTTAGGTGTGTTCTAAGTTTGGATTGTGTTTATGTGTCCTTCTAAATAAAGGTTTGTAATTTGTTCTTATATTAATGTTTTGAAGTTTAATGCTTTGAAGTTTTATCCCTTCTAGTGACTTGCTATAAAGAAAAAGGGGGAAAATAAAAGGGATAGATGTGTGACGTGCTATATGGAGAACAACTTCTCCTATTATTTTTCTTACTTTCTTTGAAATAGTTTATATATGTGCGTTAAAATAGACGGGTGTAGCACTAATTCTTTTATAAAGGAGGGAGTAATTTGATTAAACGGTTGAGTTTGAGATTGATCATGAAAACTGAAATAAAATTATGTTTTTAGCGACGGAAGTAGCAAGTATGTGAAGGCAAAGCCCAAAAGGAGAAAATCACATCGGATTCTCCAATTATGAATGGATAAAGGAAAAAAGGAAAATAAAAGGTAGAAATTTCAAATACTCCCTTCGTCCCACTTCAAGGGTCTTACTTTCCCTTTTGGTTCGTCCCAAATTAAGAGTCACATTCCATAAATGATAAATTTTGAACAGTGTTTCGAACATTTATATCCTTATAATGTAAATATATTTACAAAAAAACCATTTATGATTCCCTTATAATGTTAACATATTTACAAAAAAATCAACCAAAAAGAGATAAATGTTTTAACTTTTACATTCTATCTCCTCTAATCTTCTACCCACATGCAATTCTTTCTTCATTTAAAAAAAAAAAAAAAACTTAAGAAGCGTGAAATACTACCATAGGACCCTTGAAGTGAGACGGAGGGAGTATAATTTATAATAGGTTAAGCCTTCCACGGAAGACAACAAATGTGATATAAAGTGTGGCTTTTATCACCCATTATTATAGTAGGAGTAATAAAGCAGAGTAGATGTTATTATTAAGGTCATTTATCAAAAAACTAATTTTAAAAGAAAAATTCATATAAGTTGAATATTATAAAAAATTCCTTTTTTTTAATTTATTTGTTAAATAACTAATAAATGCATTTATCAGTTAAAAAATGCATTTATAAGTCGTTTAATCAAAAAATCAAGCACAAAATACTTTTTAAAAAACTGATAAATGAATTTATTAGTTGTTTGATCATTATCAGTTATAAACAACTGATAAATGCATTTATCAGTTAGTTTGACTAGAAATGCATAAAATAAAATTAAAAAAAAAAAGAAAAAGAAAAAAAGTTTTTTCTAATATCAAAACTTACATATTTTTTTTTTGCAAATAGCATTTATAAAATAGTTTTTGATAAAAACTCTTACTATTAAAAGACATTGCTTTAATGAAAATGAAAATGAAAATGATGAAAATGAAAATGAAAATGATGCAGTGGCCATTACTTTGTCAAGGAACGGGGCCAATATTTATTTAGACATGTGATTGTGATGTGATGCAAGATGATTGCATATGAATCATTCCTGAATTTAAAGTAATTAGAGAAGATTAATAGGTCACTAATCCGATGGAGCTTTCAAGTTTCAACTATGAAATGACAAGATATAAGGAGCGTGAAGGAAAATAAATAAATAAATAAATGGACAAACCCAAAAAATCTATTTTAAATTTATGAATCCTGAGTTTTTGGATATATTTATACATACACATATATATAGTCTTATAAAGTCAAATATACCACATTGTCTAAGAATTGAAATGCTAGAAAATGGAGTAGTATATATTGAGAGGCCTTAGCATTTGAAAAGCAAATGGGATATTAATCCCACATCGTCATGAAATTGAAATGCTAGAAAATGGAGTAGTATATATTGAGAGGCCTTAGCATAGTGCTAGAAATGAAATAGTATAAATTTTGGGGCCTTTGGCTCCTTTGTGAAGATCAGCTTTCTTGGCATTGGGTGCGTCTATGTCACGTCTACGGCGCCTAATCACCGTCAAATGACTCCTTAACTAAGACTTTTCATATCTCTTTAATATCTTAAGAAAGCTTTCCATTTTTGTTTCCCGCTTACAGCCAGTTTTGGAACGAGAAACTTGGTCAATTTTGTCACTTCACATTTGTAAGATAGTGACTTGCTATAAAGAAAAAGGGGAAAAATAAAAGGGATATATAGATGTGTGACGTGCTCTATTGAGAGCAACTTCTCCTATTATTTCTAACTATGTGAAATAGTTTTTTATCCGTCTTCTCCTATTATTTCTAACTTTCTTTGAAATAGTTTTTTATCCGTGCGTTTAACGCACGGGTGTAGCACTAGTTAATTTTTAATGGTCAATATAAATAAATTTTAACTATATATTATAATTAATAGCAATTTAATTATCTTTCTGAAATTTTAAAATTAATCTTGCATAAATTATTAAGGAATTTATCAACACTAATAATTTGTAGAATTTTATTGGGAATGATTAGATTGATTAACAATAATAATAGTATGTCAAAATTCACTTGTATTGACCATCAAAAGTCAAATGAAACTATCATTATTAGACGAGGGTTTTTTCTTTCTTTCTTTTTTTTTTTTTTTTTGAGAATACAACCTTAAATTTACTTGTAATTTTTACAAGTTTTTTTTTTAAATTATCATATCTAATTAAATTATCTTATTCCATAAGAAACCAAAATGAGAAAACATACCTTTCTTAAACGGATGGAGTATGTCTTATTCTATTTTTGATAGTCAACTAGCTTAGGTAAACTTTGGCAAATAATATATAAAAAGTTTATAATCCTTGTAAAGTTATCAGTAAATATTTTTAAAATTTTATTAAGATTATTTTTATATAAATATATTTTTAATCAAAGTAACTTTAATTGATGGTAAATACAAGTGAATATTGACATACTATTATTATGGTTAATCAATATAATCCTTCCCAATAAAATTCTACAAATTATTAGTGTTGATAAATTACTTATTAATTTATGCAAGATTAATTTTAAAATTTCAGAAAGATAATTAAATTGTTATTAATTATAATATATAGTTAAAATTTATTTATGTTGACCATTAAAAATTAATGAGAGGTATTACCATATACTGCATCTACATCTACGCTCCATTTATTTCTCAGAAACAAAGGGAGGGCTTCTATAAAATAAAATAAAATAAAATAAAATAAAATAAAATAAAATAAAATAAAATAAAATAAAATAAAATAAAATAAAATAAAATAAAATAAAATAAAGGGGAGCAATACCATTTACGCATCGGGTCCATACAGTTCCATAACAAATGTGTTTTTTTTTTTTTTTGTTAAATTCAATTGAGTTTGATCAAAATTTGAGATAATTTATTTATTACCAATTATGTTTTCTAAAATTTCAAGAAAATAATTAAATTTGAGTTTTTTTGTTTAGTCAAACTTCAATTATATTATTAAATATTTCAGGTTGCAATATTTGTTATGAGACAAAAAAAAATACTTAACAAAATTCTAATAATATTAAGGAAAAAAAATATTACTTATTTCATGCGTCACTGAATATCATAATCTATCTTCTGAGATGTATAATCCACATTCATTTTGATATGAAAAATGTCACTATTAATGTAAAAGTGTCATTATTAGTGAGAGAAAAATTATAATTTATTTTTTTTTCTAAAACTTGTAAAAATTACAAGAAATTTAAGGTTGTATTCTCAAAAAAAAAAAAAAAAAAAAAAAAAAAAACAAGGGGAGCACTACCATTTACGTGTTTAATTACATGTAAAAATTATTAGTGAGCAAAATTATTATTGAATTTGGTGACAGACAATATGAAAAAAATTATAATTTAATTTTTACGCATTATGAAAAAAAAAATATGTGGAAAAAAATTATTATGTCATGATTAATATATAACCATTGGATCATGGTGATTATGATACACATTATGAAAAAAAATATAGGCGATTTATGTGATATCTTCCATCCCATCGCATATCGAAAATATGTGGGAATTTGGTGAAATATATAAAAGGCTCGTATATTATTACTAATTATCAAATTATTTATTGGAATTTTGGAGGCATGTGATGTGATGGATTGTGGTTAACCCATCTAAAAAGGTATTTAGTGGACCAATGCATAGTTTACGTAGTGTGTCGAGGTTCGGGTTCGGGTCGTTACAATTTCGCCTCCAAGTCTACTTTTTATTTTTGCCAGTGTAATAGTAATAATAACAATGAGCCTTACCCTCTATAAGTAGCACAACCATTTCCAAGCTTTCTTAAACATAGAGAGAGCTTTAATTCAGAATTTCCATATCACTCAAGAGATGAAGTCTGCTTTTACTCTTATCACTCTCTTCTCAGCGTTCATTTTGGTAATCTTTTACCCTACAGTCTTGTTATACTATTGTCACAGTTGATTTATCAATATGTTTTTATAAAAAATACGTGTTTATATGTTTGTATAGTGCTTGCTTGTACCGTTATAAAAAATCAAATTATCATAGTAGATGTTTTATTTGCTTGTATTTTTTTTATATGCACTATAATTGTTGCTTCTTCTCTTCTTTTTTTTTTCCCTTAAAATAACATGATTTTATTGGGACAAGTTCAAAATGGAAAATGGAACAATTTTTTTTGTTATAGAAGAATATATTCCTAAACTTTGAAGAACCAAGAAGGAAAACAACTCCCAATTTTTATTTTGATCGATTGATGTGTTTTATATCCTTTGATATACCATATTTAAATATCAGTTATTATATAATTCATATTTTCTTAACATTTTCTTGTCTTTCCGTGAATCAGATTGCAAGCACTATAGATGCAAGACTCGATCCGGGATCGATGGCCGGAGTTGTTGGGGAAGATAGGCCTATTGAGGGTCTTCTTCATAATGATTTAAAGAACGAAAAGGGTACGAATGATGATTTTGAACCAAGGCCTTTCTATAATTACATTGGTTTAAAGTACAAAAAGGGTACGAATGATGATTTTGAACCAAGGCCTTTCTATAATTACATTGGTTTAAAGTACAAAAAGGGTACGAATGATGGAGTTGTTGGGGAAGATAGGCCTATTGAGGGTCTTCTTCATAATGGTTTAAAGAATGAAAAGGGTACGAATGATGATTTTGAACCAAGGCCTTTCTATAATTACATTGGTTTAAAGTACAAAAAGAGTACGAATGATGACTTTGAACCAAGGCCTTTCTATAATTACATTGGTTTAAAGTACAAAAAGGCTACGAATTGATGATTTTGAACTAAGGCCAAATATCTCGGTGTGTTCTAAGTTTGGATTGTGTTTATGTATGGAACTTAATTATGTAAAAGTAATGGGTGTATTTCATGTTTAATTCTTAGGTGTGTTCTAAGTTTGGATTGTGTTTATGTGTCCTTCTAAATAAAGGTTTGTAATTTGTTCTTATATTAATGTTTTGAAGTTTAATGCTTTGAAGTTTTATCCCTTTTGGCCTTCATTGACCCCTTAATATTAAAGTAATTTCATTTTTACACCCTTCAAGTTTTGAAAAGTAACATTTTTACTACAAAAAAAAAAATAGTAACCTTTTTCAATCTTAACCTCTTTTGATTTAGGGAAAGGAGTATATCATAGTGCGACCCCTTCTAGTAAAATATCACATTGCTCAGGGCCGGTGTTGGGCATATGGAAAGAGTGCCATTGTACATGGCCCAAGAATTTCAAAGGGCCCCCTATGGATGTATTTTTTTGTTTGTCATTTTAGTCCTTTGTTCTCTTAAAAATTATTGTTTTGATCCCATGAAAAAAATAAAATTGACTCCCTCATATAGTCACATGTAAAACTTCTAATATTAAAAACTAATACTATTATTATGGTTTTGAACTTGACTGTCTGCGAATTTGAATTTTTTAGCAAGCAAAATTGAATGATTAATTTTATTAAAGTTCTTATATATTATACTCGCTTCGTCTCACACAATGTTATGCTCTTTACCCCACTTTCTTATTTCTACCTCATTTTTTATACTTACAAAACTTACACTATTTACACTTTTTCTTAATATTCGTGTCTAAAACAAAAGTGCAACTTAATTGGGACAGAGAAATTATATTATTATTTGTGTAAATTTCTTATTATATAAGGGTCAAATATTTGTATTTAACATATAACTCCTACAACTATTGAGATGGGCCTGAATTCATCCGCCTCATCTCCACTTGCAGAGATCGACACTTCTTAAAACTTGTCTTTTCAATCTGGTCAGAAAGCTCCGAATTCGGCCTATGGAGAGCAACTTCTCCTATTATTTCTAACTTTCTTTAAAATAATTTTTATCCGTACTTTAAAACACTCGGGTGTAGCACTTTTTCTTTTATAAAGGAGGGAGTAATTTGAATAAATTGTTGAGTTTGAGATTGATCATGAAAAATGAAATAAAATTATGTAATTAGCGATGGACTTAGCAAGTATGTGAAGGCAAAGCCCAAAAGGAGAAAATCACATCGGATTCTCCAATTATGAATGGAAAAAGGAAAAAAGGGAAAAATAAAAGGTAAAAATTTCAAATACTCCCTCCGTCCAACTTCAAGGGTCATACTTTCCCTTTTGGTCCGTCCCAAACTAAGAGTCCCAAACTAGTAGGAGTAATAAAGTAGAGTAAATGTTATTATTAAGGACATTTATCAAAAAACTAATTTTAAAAGAAAAATTCATATAAGTTGAATATTATAAAAAATTCCCTTTTGTTTTTGAATTTATCTGTCAAATAACTGATAAATGCATTTATCAGTTAAAAAAAATACATTTATCAGTTGTTTAATCAAAAAATCAAGCACAAAATACTTTTAAAAAAACTGATAAATGAATTTATTAGTTGATTGATCATTATTAGTTATAAACAACTGAAAAATGCATTTATCAGTTATTTTAACTAAAAAACGCAAAAAAAAAAATTTAAAAGAGAATTTTTTTTTTTTCTAATATCAAAACTTACATATTTTTTATTAAATTGCATTTTTTTTTAATAGTTTTTGATAAAAACTCCTACTATTAAAAGACATTGCTTTAATGAAAATGAAAATGAAAACGAAAATGAAAATGATGCAGTGGCTATTACTTTGTCAAGGAACGGAACCAATATTTAATTAGACATGTGATTGTGATGTGATGCAAGATGATTGCATATGAATCATTCCTGAATTTAAAGTAATTAGAGAAGATTAGCAGGTCACTAATCTGATGGAGATTTCAAGTTTCAACTATGAAATTACAAGATATAAGGGGCGTGAACGAAAATAAATAAATAAAAAATTGGACAAACCCAAAAAACTATTTTAAATTGATGAACCCTGAGTTTTTGGATATATTTATACATACATATATATAAAATCTTATAAAATCAAATATACCACATCGTCTAAGAATTGAAATGCTAGGAAATTGAGTAGTATATATTGAGAGGCCTTAGCATTTGAAAACCAAATGAGACATTAATCCTACGTCGTATAGGAATTGAAATGCTAGGAAATGGAGTAGTATATATTGAGAGGCCTTAGCATTTGAAAACCAAATGAGATATTAATCCCACATCGTCTAGGAATTGAAATGCTAGAAAATGAAGCAGTATATATTGAGAGGCCTTAGCATAATGCTAGGAAATGAAATAGTATAAATTTTGGGGCCTTTGGCTCCTTTATGAAGACCAGCTTTCTTGGCATTAGGTGCACCTAGATCACGCCTAAGGCGCCAAGGTCACGCCTATGGCGCCTAATCACCGCCAAATGGCTCCTTAACTAAGACTTTTCATAGTTCCTTAATTTCTCATCATGATTTCCATTTTCGTTTCCCGCTCACAGCCAGTTTTGGAATTGAAAACGTGATCGATTTTGTCATTTCAAATTTGTAAGATAGTTACTTGCTATAAAGAAAAAGGGGAAAAATAAAAGGGATAGATGTGTGACGTGCTCTATGGAGAGCAACGTCTCCTAGTATTTTTAACTTTCTTTGAAATAGTTTTTTATCCGTGCGTTAAAACGCACGGGTGTAGCACTAATTCTTTTATAAAGGAGGGAGTAATTTGATTAAATGGTTGAGTTTGAGATTGATCATGAAAAATGAAATAAAATTATGTTTTTAGCGACGAAAGTAGCAATTATGTGAAGGCAAAGCCCAAAAAGAAAAAATCACATCGGATTCTCCAATTATGAAGGGAAAAAGGAAAAAAGGGAAAAATAAAAGGTAGAAATTTCAAATACTCCCTCCGTCCCACTTCAAGGGTCCTACTTTTCCGTTTGGTCCGTCCCAAACTAAGAGTCTCATTCCATAAATGACAAATTTTGAACAGTGTTTCGGACATTTATACCCTTATAATGTAAATATATTTACAAAAAAATCATTCATTATTCCCTTATAATGTTAATATATTTACAAAAAAATAAATCAAAAATAAATTTTATCATAAATGTTTTAACTTTTACATTAAACCCACCAAGGATTTATCATTGCCTGTCCCATGTCAGGATAAAGGGTGAGGGTTGCGGTAGGCTTGTGACAGCCAGCGTAAAAATTTTGTCACATTATCATGACATGAATCGAAATATGAATATCGTTGGGGCGTTCCCTCAGCAGCGACGCGCTACACTTCAAAGACTTGGGTGTAGTGATAAGTATGCAAAGGTTGCTAGGTCGTCGCCCGAAAGCGACGCGCCATCTCTTCGCCCGAGGGTGTTCGCCCGAGGGTGGTGTCAAATATGCAAGGGTTCTCGCATTGCGGACGAGTGCAGGTAAAGAAGCTAGTCCATGGTAGGTGTAAGGGTAGTGGGATGCGCTTTGGAACTTGGAACATTGGATCCTTGACAGGGAGATCAGCAGAGGTGGTGGAAGTTATGAGGAGGAGGAAGATTCCCATAATGTGTCTACAGGAAACTAAGTGGGTTGGAGAGAAAGCAAAAGAAATATCGCCTTGGGGTTTTAAGCTTTGGTACTCAAGAAAGAATAAGGGTAGAAATGGAGTGGGTATCATTATTGATAAGGAGTATATTAATGATGTGGTGGAAGTGTACAGGAAGAGTGATCGAATTATGGGCATTAAACTGGTGATACGTGATGAGATTATAACTATTATTTCCGTCTATGCACCACAAGTAGGGTTGGATGCATCTATTAAACAATTATTCTGGGAAGATTTGGAGGAGGTGGTGCAATGAGTACCTAGTGGTGAGAAATTAGTGATTGGTGGTGATCTGAACGGGCATGTGGGGTCTAGTCGACATGGCTTTGAGAGCATACATGGAGGTTTTGGTTTTGGGGAGAAGAACGAAACAAGAAATAGTATCCTGGACTTTGCGTTGGCATATGACTTGAGTATAATAAACACTTGGTTCAAGAAGAGAGAATCTCACTTGGTGTCCTATAGGAGTGGAGGTAATGCGAGTCAGATTGACTTCTTCTTAGTAAGAAATGCTTGTAGAAAGAGTTATACATATTGCAAGGTTATTTCGGGTGAGAGCACAACAACTCAACATAGACTGGTGGTACTTGATTTTCGAAGTAAGAGAATTTCGAGGAGGAGAAAACCACAGGTAGACCCTAGAATCAAGTGGTGGAGACTTCAAGGGGAGAATCAATAGAAATTTGTAGCTAAGATGGTCGATACCGGTATTTGGTCGGATAATATGGAGGATATGGATATAGATTCGACTTGGACTAAGATGGAACATACCATAAAGGAGGTGGCGAAAGAAGTCCTTGGAGAATCTATAGGAAATGGGCCACCAAGTAAGGACACATCATGGTGGAACGAGGAAGTAAAACAAGCAATAAAGGGTAAGCGAGAATGCTACAAATTATTGGGGAAATGTAGGAGCGACGAGAACTATGAAAAGTATAAAGAAGCTAGAAGAGATGCTAAGAAAGCAATAAGAGACTCAAGAGCAAAGGTGAATCAAAAACTTTATGATAAGTTGGATACAAAAGAAGGGGAAAAGGACATCTACAGAATCGCTCGTATGAGGGATAAGAGGACACGAGATATTGGGACAGTTAAATATGTGAAAGATGTAGATCAAAGAGTTCTAGTCGGTGATAAATAGATAAAAGATAGATGGAGTTCGTACTTTGATACCTTGTTCAATGGTGGTCAAGAACAGGATATTGGAGATTTAAATATCAAAGTAGCAAGTATCTGAAGACAAAGCCCAAAAGGAGAAAATCACATCGGATTCTCCAATTATGAATGGAAAAAGGAAAAAAGGAAAATAAAAGGTAGAAATTTCAAATACTCCCTTCGTCCCACTTCAAGGGTCCTACTTTCCCTTTTGATTCGTCCCAAATTAAGAGTCACATTCCATAAATGATAAATTTTGAACAGTGTTTCGAACATTTATACCCTTATAATGTAAATATATTTACAAAAAAACCATTCATGATTCCCTTATAATGTTAACATATTTACAAAAAAAATCAACCAAAAAGAGATAAATGTTTTAACTTTTACATTCTATCTCCTCTAATCTTCTACCCACTTGCAATTCTTTCTTCATTTAAAAAAAATCTTAAGAAGCGTGAAATACTACCATAGGACCCTTGAAGTGAGACGGAGGGAGTATAATTTATAATAGGTTAAGCCTTCCACGGAATACAACAAATGTGAATCTAACATATAGTAATAAAGTAGAGTAGATGTTATTATAGTATAATAATGGATTTTATCACCCATTATTATAGTAGGAGTAATAAAGTAGAGTAGATGTTATTATTAAGGACATTTATCAAAAAACTAATTTTAAAAGAAAAATTTATATAAGTTGAATATTATAAAAAAATCTCTTTTTTTTTTTAATTTATCTGTCAAATAACTGATAAATGCATTTATTAGTTAAAAATGCATTTATACGTTGTTTAATCAAAAAATCAAGCACAAAATACTTTTTAAAAAAAAACTGATAAATGAATTTATTAGTTGTTTGATCATTATCAGTTATAAACAACTGATAAATGCATTTATCAGTTATTTTGACTAGAAATGCAAAAAAAAAAAAATTAAAAAAGAAAAAGAAAAAAAGTTTTTTCTAATATCAAAACTTACATAGTTTTTTTATAAATAGCATTTTTTTAAATAGATTTTGATAAAAACTCCTACTATTAAAAGACATTGCTTTAATGAAAATGATGTAGTGGCCATTACTTTGTCAAGGAAAGGAACCAATATTTAATTAGACATGTGATTGTGATGTGATGCAAGATGATTATATATGAATCATTCATGAATTTAAAGTAATTAGAGAAGATTAGCAGATAACTAATCTGATGGAGCTTTCAAGTTTCAACTATGAAATTACAAGATATAAGGGACGTGAAGGAAAATAAATAAATAAATAAAATAGACAAACCCAAAAAATCTATTTTAAATTGATTATACATACACATATATACAGTCTTATAAAGTCAAATATACCACATCGTATAAGAATTGAAATTCTAGAAAATGGAGTAGTATATATTGAGAGGCCTTAGCATTTGAAAACCAAATGGGATATTAATCCCACATCGTCTAGAAATTGAAATGCTAGAAAATGGAGTAGTATATATTGAGAGGCCTTAGCATAGTGCTAGAAAATGAAATAGTATAAATTTTGGAGCCTTTGGCTCCTTTGTGAAGATCCGTTTTCTTGGCATTGGGTGCGTCTAGGTCACGTCTACGGCGCCTAATCACCATCAAATGACTCCTTAACTAAGACTTTTCATATCTCTTTAATATCTTAAGAAAGCTTTCCATTTTCGTTTCCCGCTTATAGCCAGTTTTGGAACGAGAAACTTGGTCGATTTTGTCATTTCACATTTGTAAGATAGTGACTTGCTATAAAGAAAAAGGGGAAAAATAAAAGGGATATATAGATGTGTGACGTGCTCTATTGAGAGCAACTTCTCCTATTATTTCTAACTTTCTGTGAAATAGTTTTTTTATCCGTCTTCTCCTATTATTTCTAACTTTCTTTGAAATAGTTTTTTATCCGTGCGTTTAACGCACGGGTGTAGCACTAGTTAATTTTTAATAATCAATATAAATAAATTTTAACTATATATTCACTACAAGGAAAACCGGATTTAGAGACGGAAATTTAGAGACGGACGGAATCCGTAGATAATTTGGCGACAGATTAGAGACAGAACCAAAAATCAGAGACGGATTCGGATTTCGTCTCTAAATTAGAGACGGATTCAGATTCCGTCTCTAATTCAGAGACGGAAAACGAATCCGTCTCTAATTCAGAGACGGAATCTGAATCCGTCTCTAATTCAGAGACGAAATCCGAATCCGTCTCTAATTCAGAGACGAAATCTGATTCCGTCTCTAATTTAGGGACGAATTCAGATTCCGTCTCAAAATTAGAGACAGATTCAAAATCCGTCTCTAAACTTTAGAGACAGATTTTAACCTGTCTCTAATTTAGAGACAGATTTTTGAATCCGTCTCTAATTTAGTGACAGATTCAACATCTGTCTCTAAAATTTAGAGACAGATTTAGTATCCGTCTCTAAATTTGACTTTTCTTCTATATACTTTCATTTGTTTAGTTTTTTTCTATCTTTTTTTATATAACTTTTTCTAAAAAACACCACTAATTAACAAAGGCTAAAATATTGTTTTCTAGTCAATAAAATTTATTTAAAAAAAATAAAAAATAAATATAGGGTAGTCCGTCCCTCTTTTGACTTTTCTTCTATATACTTTCATTTGTTTAGTTTTTTTCTATCTTTTTTTCTATAACTTTTTTCTTAAAAAAACCACTGATTAACAAAGGCTAAAATATTGTTTTCCATTCAATAAATTTTTTTTTAAAAAATAAAAAATAAATATAGGGTAGTCCGTTCCTCTTTTGACTTTTCTTCTATATACTTTCATTTGTTTAGTTTTTTTCTATCTTTTTTTCTATAACTTTTTCGAAAAAAAACCACTGATTAACAAAGGCTAAAATATTGTTTTATAGTCAATAAAATTTTTTAAAAAATAAAAAATAAATATAGGGTAGTCCGTTCCTCTTTTGACTTTTCTTCTATATACTTTCATTTGTTTAGTTTTTTTCTATCTTTTTTTCTATAACTTTTTCTAAAAAAAACCACTGATTAACAAAGGCTAAAATATTGTTTTATAGTCAATAAAAATTTTTTTAAAAAATAAAAAATAAATATAGGGTAGTCCGTCCCTCTTTTGACTTTTCTTCTATATACTTTCATTTGTTTAGTTTTTTTCTATCTTTTTTTCTATAACTTTTTCTAAAAAAAACCACTGATTAACAAAGGCTAAAATATTATTTTCTAGTCAATAAAATTTTTTTAACAAATAAACAATAAATATAGGGTAGTCCGTCCCTCTTTTGACTTTTCTTCAATATACTTTCATTTGTTTAGTTTTTTTCTATCTTTTTTCTATAACTTTTTCTAAAAAAATCACTAATTAACAAAGGCTAAAATATTGTTTTCTAGTCAATAAAATTTTTTTAAAAAATAAAAAATAAATATAGGGTAGTCCGTCCCTCTTTTGACTTTTCTTCTATATACTTTCATTTGTTTAGTTTTTTTCTATCTTTTTTATATAACTTTTTCTAAAAAAACCACTAATTAACAAAGGCTAAAATATTGTTTTCTAGTCAATAAAAACTTTTTTAAAAAATAAAAAATTAATATAGGGTAGTCCGTCCCTCTTTTGACTTTTCTTCTATATACTTTCATTTGTTTAGTTTTTTTCTATCTTTTTTTCTATAACTTTTTCTAAAAAAAAACCACTCATTAACAAAGGCTAAAATATTGTTTTCTATTCAATAAATTTTTTTTAACAAAATAAAAAATAAATATAGGGCAGTCCGTCCCTCTTTTGACTTTTCTTCTATATACTTTCATTTGTTTAGTTTTTTTCTATCTTTTTTTCTATAACTTTTTCTAAAAAAAAAACCACTGATTAACAAAGGCTAAAATATTGTTTTCTAGTCAATAAATTTTTTTTAACAAAACAAAAAATAAATATAGGGTAGTCCGTCCCTCTTTTGACTTTTCTTCTATATACTTTCATTTGTTTAGTTTTTTTCTATCTTTTTTTCTATAACTTTTTCTAAAAAAAACCACTAATTAACAAAGGCTAAAATATTGTTTTCTAGTCAATAAATATAGGGTTTAGGATTTAGGGTATAGGATTTAGGGTTTAGGGTTTAGGGGTTAGGGGTTAGGGTTTAGGGTATAGGGTTTAGGGTATAGGGTTTAGGGTTTAGGGGTTAGGGTTTAGAGTATAGGGTATAGGGTTTAGGGTATAGGGTTTAGGGTTTAGGGTTTAGGGGTTAGGGTTTAGGATTTAGGGTATAAGGTTTAGTGTTTAGGGGTAAGGGTTTAGGGGTTAGGGTTTAGTGTTTAGGGTTTAGGGTTTAGGGTACCCTACACCCTAACCCCTAAACCTTATACCTTATACCCTAAACCCTAAACCCTAAACCCTAAACCCTAAACCTTGAACCCTAACCCCTAAACTCTAAGCCCTAAACCCTATACCAAAAACCCTAAACTCTAAACCCTAAACCCTAACCCCTATACCCTAAACCCTACACCCTAACACCTAAACCCTAACCCCTAAATCTTATACCTTATACCCTAAACCCTATACCTTGAACCCTAACCCCTAAACTCTAAGCCCTAAACCCTATACCCTATACCCTATACCCTAAACCCTAACCCCTAAACCTTATACCTTATACCCTAAACCCTAAACCATATACCTTAAACCCTAACCCCTAAACTCTAAGCCTTAAACCCTATACCCTAAACCCAAAACCCTAAACCCTAAACCCTAAACCCTAAACTCTAAACCCTAAACCCTAACCCCTATACCCTAAACCCTAAACCCTAAACCCTACACCCTAACCCCTAAACCCTAACCCCTAAATCTTATACCTTATACCCTAAACCCTATACCTTGAACCCTAACCCCTAAACTCTAAGCCCTAAACCCTACACCCTATACCCTAAACCCTAAACCCTAAACCCTAACCCCTAAACCCTATACCCTAAACCCTAAACCCTATATCCTAACCCCTAAACCCTAAACCCTATACCCTATACCCTAACCCTTATACATTATACCCTAAATCCTATATCCTAAACCTTATATCCTAAACCCTAAACCATAAACCCTAAATCCTATACCCTAAACCCTAAATCCTATACCCTATACCCTAAACCCTAAACCCTAAATCCTATACCCTATACCCTAAACCCTAAACTTTAAACCCTAAACCCTATACCCTTTTACATTGTTAAATTATTATTAATAAATTTAAAATAATTAAATTAATGAGTATTATTATTAATTAATAACATTATTATTTTTGATAATATGTATTATTACTAGATATTATTAATAATATTATTAATTATATAATAATAATTACTAATATATTCAATTATATAATTGAAAATTAACAATAACATCATTATTAGTCTTATTATTAAGTATTATTACTAATTACTATTTTCCTTAAAGATAAAATTATTGTTATTATTAATAAGTATTTTTTTATAATTTATTAATATCAATTATTACTTAGGTATATTAATATTTCTTAGAAGTTCAAATTATTAAATTATTATTAATAAATTTAAAATAATTAAATTAATTAATATTATTATTGATTAATAACATTATTATTTTTGATGTTATGTATTATTACTAGTTATTAATAATATTATTATTAATTATATAATAATATTATTATTAATTATATAATAATAACTATTAATATATTCAATTATATAGTTGAATAATTAACAATAACATCATTATTAGTCTTATTATTAAGTATTATTACTAATTATATGATAATGTTATTATTCTTGATATTAGGCATACTAATATAACTAAAATTTCTGATAAATCAAATAAAAGTATGTAAATATTTTAGATAACTTTTTGTAAATTTCAGTAATAAAAAAAATCTAAAATATTTTTTCCTATTCAATAAAAAATAATAAAAATTACTAGTTATTGTTAATACTATTATTAATATTATTACTGTTTATATAATTAATATTAATATTATTACTGATTATATAATTAATATTAATATTAATATTAATTAATTAATTATATAATTAATAATTTATTAATAAATATTATTAATAATAAATATTATTATTCTTAATATTAGACATAAATATTTTAGTTAGTGTATAATATAGTGTGAAATAAATATAAGTACGTGTGATGTGGCATTGTTTGATTGGATTTTAAAATTTCACGCGGATTATGGGCCAAAGCAAGATCCGACCATTCATAACATTAAATCAAACGGTCCATATTCTTCCCACAAACCCATTTACTCCCTCTCCCTATTTCTCTCTCTCTCTCTCTCTCTCTCTTTATTTTGAAAATTGAAATTACAGATCGATTTCTCCCTCAGCCCTCACCGTTTTCTTCATGCAGCTCCGCCGTCGCCGCTGTGAATGTGTGCCCCAAATTTTGTGTATTGGAAATTCACGCGAGTTTGAAGACATCCGATTTAATTTGAAAAACGGAGTCGCCACGCCATTTTGAATACCTCAAAACTTTGAAAAAAAGGTTTTATGGGTTCGGAGGTTAAGTTACCCCTTGGGAAGAACGGATCGTCGTTCACCCAAGGTGCCTTGTCGGAGCAAGTCTCCCAAGATTTCATTAATCGTGCTTGCTTGCGTGCTTTCTTGTGTGCCTGTGTTTGAAAATAGGGGGAGGGAATGTCCCAAGTTGTCGTACAAACCATTTATTGGTTGTCGCTCGGGATTCCTTGGAATTTTATGTATTCGGGATTATGATCCCGTCCTCATCTTGGACTTGTGATCATCGCTTTTTAACCTCGGGACTTGCGTGATCGAGAGAATGACTCCCTTTATAGTCACAAAATGAGGTTCTTTAGGAAGGAATATCCTTAGCCCATCAATCCTACACTTTAAGACGGTCGAGCTCATATAGATGCTTCATACTCATCTTAAGTGATAATCGGAGATATAGGGTTCAAGGTTGTCCCTTTATAAAGAAATTATGAAACCTTTTATGGAAGGAACGATGTAAAGATAGGATCTTTTACACTGGTCCGTTCCAAGGTTGCTAATGGGGACATGGGGGAATGCATGTAAAATGACATTTTTAGTGAAAAGATGACATTTTTGGGTTGCAAAGGATGCATTTGATTTAAAGAAGTGATCTTTATTTGCAAAGGATGCGTTTGATTTAAAGAAGTGATCTTTATTTGCAAAGGATGCATAAAGACATGATTTTTATGCAAAGGATGCATTTTTATGAAGAAATTGGGATTTAAATATGCAAAGGATGCATGAAGATTGTATTTTGAAAAGCATAGGATGCTAATTTAGGATAAAGATATGATCTTTAATGCAAAGGATGCTTGAAAAAGGATTTCATGTGCAAAGGATGCATTTTTATCATAAAGATTGGATTTTTATGTGCAAATGATGCATGAAGATGGCATTTTTATGTAAAAATAGGGTTTTTAGGTGCAAAGGATGCACATTTGATTCAAAAGATTACATATTTAATGGCAAGGGATGCCTAATGCATGCAAAGGGGGAAAGGGGATATAAAGATATGATCTTTAATCTACCAAGTCCCAAACAAGATAATAGCAATATATGAAATGCAATGAGCAATTAGAATTGCTTAGAGCAATTAGGATGCAAGTTTAGGACGTGAGAGATTACCAATGGATTCCTCTTCTTCTTTGGATGGAGCTAGGTGGAAAGGTTGATCTTGGAATCTTCAAGGAGGAGGGAGGTGGCTTCTTGGCCTTCTTCTTCACCTTCTTGGACTTCCAGCAGCTCTTGGGAGTGTATTTTACGTATTATGTGTGATGTTGTTGATATTGTTGTTGTTAAAATGGGTAGAGGAGGGCTCTATTTATAGGCAGTCTGGATAAGGCCAATGAAGCCGTGCGGCCAGAGACCCTTGGCTAATGCAGCCGTGCGGCATTATCCCTTGTGACTCAGCATGTTTCTAGAATCATGCAAGGTGGCAATTTCTAGAACATTTCCTAATTAAGAAAAACGTGTTTCTTAATTAGGAAGCTTCCCCTTCAGCCCTTATTTGTTTTGGAACAGTTTCGGAATATTTCCGGAACACTAGGAAGGTCCGGGGAATTACCGGGAAACTTACCGAAATTGTCGGGAAATTTAACCGGAAGGCATGAGCCAGATTTGGGTACTTACAGAAGCCCCTCGGCAACGTCACTTGCAGGGCGAGTGGGGTTGTCGATAGAAAAGGATCCGATCTGGCGAATGCCGAGACGGATTGAGAGACCGAGGTGGTCGAGTGGCTGAACCTCTGGAAGGCTACCTACGTATCCCGAGTGGGAATCAAGCCAGGCCGTAGTTCGGAATAGGGTCCGCTGAGGAATGGAGAAGAGAAATTGGTATCTTGCTGGGGAAGTAGAAGAGAAGGTGACCTGGGAGGTCGGGCAATTGATCCTACTGGGGATATGTTAGAAATGACCTAGGTGGTCAGATAACAAAGTCTCTATGAGGGACTACTTCATCACTGAGGAGTGACGAAGGAATGGGGTGACCAAAGTGGTCGAATGGCTGGACCTTTTATGAAAGGCTACCTACGTTTCCTGGAGGAATCAAGCCTTAATCGTAGTTCAAGCATCACTAGATAGGCTAGGAACGATGTCTAGGATCCTTGAGGTTTTGACAATTAAAGGAGGCTGTCACCTGATTGACAATTAATGGAGGTTGTCACCTGATTGACAATTAATGGAGGTTGTCACCTGATTGACAATTAATGGAGGTTGTCACCTGATTGACAATTAATGGAGGTTGTCACCTGAAGAAACTAGAGCTTACGTCACTATCGAGGAGATAGAGTTAACTAAAGTTTGGAAAACTTAGCATACTTCACTATTCATGATAGAGGTAGCTTAAGTTTAGAAGAACTTGAGCGTACGTCACTATCTGTGATAGAGGTAGCTGAAGTTTAGAAGAACTTGAGCATACTTCACTATTCGTGATAGAGGTAGCTTAAGTTTAGAGAACTTAGCATACTTCACTATTCGTGATAGAGGTAGCTTAAGTTTAGAGAACTTAGCATACTTCACTATTCGTGATAGAGGTAGCTTAAGTTTAGAGTCCTGACAATTCGGAGGTTGTCACCTAGCGTTATCCCGTTATAACGGAATTAACGGAGGCGACTGGGAAGAAAGCTTAATTGCTTAGGAGATAAGGGATATCTTCTGAAAAGGGTGTTATCTTATTTAAAGGATAATGGGAATTGTAGGCCCAAGTGGAAAGTCCAGGGGCAAAATTGTAATTTCTGCTCAGAGGGAATAAGGCCGCCCGGCATGAGAGGGAGGAAAAAGAACCGTACGGCTAGAAGATTGATTTTTCCAGATTATTTAAAATCTGATTTGAACGGGCTATTGGGCATTACTGCCGCCCATTCCAGCCGAGGGAGAGAGAGAGAAGAGAGGAAGAGAATTCGAAATTCTTTCAATCCTCTTGCTTCCTTTGATCAAGAATGGATCCGGTGCCAAGGCAAGCTAGGAGGAATATCTCCGCGGCCGCTCAAAGGAGGAGGAAGGAACTCGTTCGTACGGATAGAAGGTACGACTTTCTTACGCCTCCATCGGAGCTCTATCCGGGGAGAAGAGAGCACAAATCGACGAACCCGCGATCGGTTGGGGTAAGCATTCTTATTTGGCTCGATTCCGTCGATTTTGATTGAGTATTGATTGATTTAGGGCTTGACCCGAATTTTAAGAATTTTCTAGGATTTTCCTAGGATTTTTGAATGATTTTGAGATATTGATGATTTAACCTATGAGGCTAAGAACATGCATGTGCAATCTATTTGACAAAAATAATGAGAATGACCCACTTTTTTCTCGAAAATAAAGTAAGGATGATAATTGATTAAAGTGAGACGAAGCCCTTGCATGTGCTAGAACTAGGTCAAAATTTTGATTATCAATGAGAAAACAGGATTTTGGAAGATGAAAAGGATTCATGCATGCCACTTTGTTGAAAAAATAATGCTTATGTGCAAAGAATTTTGAAAATTGTGATTTTGTGCTTTAGGAAAGCAATGGGACTTGACATGACGTGTTTCAAGTGATGAAAAATGCTTTTTTTTTTTTATGCAAAGGATGCTAGAAAAATTTTTATGAATGCTTTTCTTTTGAAAACATGTGCACTTTTTTGAATATATGCATGCTTTTGAAAATGATGAAGGACTGACACATTTCTTTTGCGTTCTTCCTACAGGAGAACAAATCCAGGGGACCTTCTGAGATCGCAGTCAGGCTTTGGCAGAGGATGCCAGATTTCGAGAAGAATGGGGCGAACCCCAAGCAGCTGGTGCGGGCTACCGGCCTAGATTCATTCATTGAGGCTATTGGCAGGGGGATTCATATCACGTCTAAGAGCAAGGGCTTGGTCCAGGCCCTTTCAGAGTTTTGGTGGGACACCACTCATAGCTTCCATCTGAGCTGGGGAGAGTTGACGGTGACTCCCGCCGATTTTACAGCTATCACTGGCCTACAGTTCACTGGGAGGCCTGTGACTTGGAGGGACCATATCACAGCTGAGGAGTTCCGAGCTTTGGTCGGGTTTGAGCTGATTCCCAAGGGGCTAGGGATGGAGACGCGGAACGTCGAGGTGGCAGTCCAGAACTGCATACGGGACTTTGCCGTTAGTGATGTGACTGCCCACCAGCTTGCTAGAGCCTTTGTGTGGTTGATGCTGTCGGTCACCATCTTTGCAAATTCTGGGACGCTGGCCATGACTTGCCTCCTCGACTCTCTGGAGGATGTAGATGGGATAGGGACGGTCTCTTGGGGAGAGGCCGGATTGGCGGAGCTCTACTTCTCTCTGGACATGTACAGCCGGAACAAAGCTGCTTCCATGGACTGCTTTTCATTTGCCCTTGAGGTAGTCCCTCTTTTCTTTCTCTTTTCTCTTCCTGTCTTGAGACTTTTATGAGAGATAAATGACCCTTTTTGATGTTTTAAACATGCGGGTGCAGTTACGTGAGGTGATCAGGTTCTTTCCGTGGAACCAACAGAGCGATATCACCATCTTCCCTGCTATGGTCCGCTGGAGGGAGATGCGAGAGATAAGTTTACGGGGAAGACCCGGATCACTTTTGATTATAAGATGGTGAGGCCGGTCATCAACTGGGATGGACATGATGGGGTGGACTTCTACCCATGGGGCAGGTATCCAGAGATTTTGCTAGGAGAGGCCATTGAGGCGACGAGGCAGAGGAGATGGCTGACTGGGCTGACATGCGATGTCATCTATTTGGGGGATCGATTTTCTAGGCAGCATGGCCATGTCCCTCCATTGGACGCCATTACTCCCCATGATCCTCCAGCACGGATGCTACAGCCCAGGGATTGGCAGGCAGATGAGATTGCTAGATATCAGGCAGGCGTGGCCGCCGAGGAGTACTTTGACATGGATACCCCCTACGCTGTGTTTGTGGAGCAGCGCCTGAGGACGCCACGTAAGGCGATGAAGGCGGCGGTCACTCAGGGATATGGGGAGGACGAGCCTTCTGACCCGCCGATCCCTCCTGCGCATATTTCATACGTAGTCCACGGAGTTCCGAGGAGGATGAGGATTCCTGTCCCCGACACTAGGGAGCCCCAGTATACCCTGCCGCCTGACAGCACTGTAAGTACACTTTTAGGGTCTTTCCCTTTTTCAGATTTCTTTGCTTTTTTGCAATTCTGAGATTTTTCTGAGATTTTTCTCCTCTTTTTCTCAGGTTCCAGCTCGCACCTATGACAAACTGGTCAGGCAGAACAGGGGCTGGAAAGACATGTGTCGGTCCCTTCTGAGGAAGCTGGCCTGCACTTCAAAGGCGGCAGCGGACGCACAGGAGCCCGGGCTCAAGAGAAGGCATGTCGGGGGAACAGCGTCTACCTCATCGGCCTCGGAGTACTCTTCCAGTGCCATGCCTCGGGGACGGGGACCCAATGCTGACATTCTGGAGCAGCTGGCTGAGTACGGGCACGATAATGTTCATCTGTCTGATGTGAGCGACCCGGAGGACTTGATGAGGGAGGCCAGCGTTTATGAGCTAAGCAGCGATGAAGAAGAAGAAGAATCGGAGGCCTAGGAGGTCTCTAGAGTGGATTAGGAACAAAAACAAACAATGAACACGTTTTTATGCACACTTTGTTTATTTTTTTGCTTTATTTGGGCGCCGATGGGGCGAAGACATTGTATTACTGTTTTATTTGCTTTTCTATTTATGCTTTTATTAATTTGCATATTACTTGAGCCTCGGGGCAGTTTTTTGCTTGGAATTGGGGCTGAAACGGGGCCAAAATGATTTATAATGATATATAAATGCTTGGGTGACCTTTGAACACATTTTTGTACAGGTCTTGGTTGAGAAAGTGGGGTGAAAACTCCCTTGGGCAGCAACTATGGTTGCTGCAGATTCTTTTCTGCAGATGGCAAATGTAGCCGTGCGGTTTGGTCTCTGGGGCAAATGAAGCCGTGCGGCTCACGGTTACATGCAGGTGGTTATTTTCTGAATAAAAGCAAGGCTTGGCCATTTCACTTCATTTTCAACTTAGACTTGTCCCAATTGTTCCCAAAGCACATATTGGACTTAAAGACACCATCTTTGGTCATTTTGTGATGGAGAAGCCCGTCAGATTGCAAAGGGGGAAGCGAGACCGTTTTCTATCTGACCTTCAATCTTGGGTGAAGCACAACTTCCAATTTCACAAGGGGCTGCTTGATTCTTCTTTCAAGATCAAGTCTTTATGGCATTTGAGGGATCTCCCACCCGATTGGGACCTTTTGAGAGCAGCATCAAGGTTTTGGGACGTCCGGAGACACGTTTACTGCTTTTCTTACAATGAGATTGTCCCAACGCACGAAGACTTCCGAGCCTTGATTGGGGGTCCAAAAATTGAGGCTATATCTATTCCGCTGATCGGAGACGTGCCGGTGGCGGCAAAGCTTGCATCTTTTCTGCAGATTTCTCTGGGAGAGGCCGAGGGATGATGATAGCCCCGGACAGATTGACCTTTCGATATCCGGGCAGGTTTGGGTCTCCGGCTATGGGCTGTGACCATGGTGGCTATGGATGCCTTTATTCTCTGCATATTTTCTCGCTCTTTCACCGCCGAGTCCGTGGGGATCTGTCATGGTGGTCTCTTGGACATGGTCAGAGACTGTAGAGCTAGGAAGGACATTGTCCCACTGGTTTTGGGAGAGACATTGCATGGCATTGAAAGGATGGCTAGGGGAGACCATTTCATGAGGTGCAGGAGTCAGTTTGTGCGACTTTATGGCTGCGAGGAGAGGTTCGGGGCTTTGCCGGGGGCTTTGCCGACTCGGTGCCCTTGGGTGATTTCTCGGAGAGGTGTACCAAGGCAACGGGGACCGGGGTAGGCTGGGAGCCGACGATGGCTAGGATATCCACTTCGGACATCCGTTGGTGGATACCTCACCGGAGGTTGCGGACCGGGAGGATATTTCGGGAGTCCTATATAGTGAGGGTTCCGGGGTTACGCTGGTCGTCCTTCTACATTCCCTGCTTGGTATCCGGGCGGTTCGGGGCCTTACGGGAGCCATTGAGCGATTGGGAGGACATCCGGACTATGGAGGTGATGCCATTGGATATGAGGGATCCGGCCCGGCTTCTCATTCTTCTTGAGGGCTTGGACATACACCGCTTTCCCACCCGGGGCTATCTTCGGGAGCGGGAAGAGCACCATCTTGACCACTGTCTACTTGGACTGGTACAAGAGGGAAATGGGAGCGACTCAGGTCATTACGGGGGAGAGACGTCGGGCTTTATTGGGGGCCGGCGTGACTTGAGTAGGACTCTGAGGGAGACTGAGCCTAAGGCGAGTCGCCATAACCAGTCGGGTGACCTGATCAAAGATATGGAGGCTCGATACAAGAGATTGTTCGAGGTCGCTCCTTTGACTGAGGCTCAGAGGGAGGAACTGCGGACTCGTGCTCATGTAGAGAGGGCACTTATTGACACGGGTTTGGTAGAGGCTCCAGTGAGGATACCGGAGATCAGAATGAGGGATACCGACATTATAAAGAAGAAGAGAAAGAAAACTCGACGGGGTCAAGGTAAAGGGAAGAAGACCAAAGAAGACTCAGCGAATGACGACTGACAGATCTTTTCTTAGGATTCCCTTATTACCATTTTGCAAACACATTAGTTTATTTAGGCATTTTTTTTTTGTATTTTAGATCTTTGTAGCAGGTTAGCAGAGTCAAGAGTAGACCGTGCTTGAACTCATCAAGAAGTTTTTAACTTGTAATGAACAAGAAATATTATCTTAAAAATTAATCAAGTCACATTTCATGGAAATTCAAATGTCTTATTGCTTGGGACCCGTTTTATGAAAACTAAAATGCCCTTAATTGTTTAGGACGCACTTCATGGAAGCTTGATTGCCCTTTTTTATTGTTTAGACCGAACCATATATGGCTTCCTACGTTCCCCTTTTACAAGAAAGACTAAGGGGCTTAGATCTTCGTAGTTCATTCTGGTGAACTATATTTTTTTTTCTATTATTTTTTTTATGTGCAGCCCTGTTTTTTTCCTAGACCGCCCTTTTTGGGGTTTTCAGCCTAGCTGGGCATTACTCTTTTTGCACAAAAAAAAATTTCTTTTTTTTTTATGTGCAACCCTGTCTTTTGCCTAGACCGCCCTTTTTGGGGTTTTCAGCCTAGCTGGGTATTACTCTTTTTGCAGTAAGATTTTTTTCTTCTTTTTTTTATTATTATTTTTATTTATTTTTTTAGACAAAGTATCTTACGAGCTTATCACCGTTGGTGGGTGGACAAAGGGATTGCCATCCAGGTCTGCAAGCTTCATGGCTCCTCCCGATAGTATCTTCTGCACCACATACGGGCCGATCCAAACGGGTTCCCATTTTCCTAGGGGGTTGTCTCTGGTAGGGGGCTTCACTTTCAACACTAAGTCACCCTCTTTGATGTCTCTGGCCTTAACCTTTTTGTCAAACGCTCTGGCCATTCGCCTCTGATAGGCTCGGGTGTGCTCTATGGCTTTTAGCCTTCTCTCATCAAGCAGGGCCAACTCATCATGCCGGCTACGCAACCATTCTACTTCATTGACACTGTTTTCCAGGAGGACCCTTAATGACGGGATTTCCAACTCCACTGGTAACACTGCTTCCATCCCGTAGGTTAGGGCAAAAGGAGTTTCTCTTGTAGCTGTTCTGACAGACGTTCTGTAGCCCCAGAGTGCCAAGTGCAGCTTTTCGGGCCAATCACGACCACGGGTGGCCATTTTCCGGATGATCCGTTCGAGCGTCTTATTAGCAGCTTCCACGGCTCCATTAGTCTGAGGTCTGTACGGGGACGACTTATGGCGAGTGATTCTGAACTCTGACAGTAACCTATCACAGTCTCCTTCAAAGTGCGACCCATTATCGGAAATGATCTCGTTGGGCACCCCATATCTGCACATTATGTTTTCTTTGATGAATTGGGCCACTTTTCTGGAAGTGAGGACCTTGTAGGACTTGGCCTCTACCCACTTGGTGAAGTAGTCGATGGCTACTAGCACGAATTCATGCCCATTGCTTCCTGCCGGGGCTATTTTCCCTATCACGTCAATACCCCATGTTGCAAACGGCCAAGGATTCGTCATGCAGTACAGGTCATGAGGCGGGAGATGGTTGAGGTTGGCAAACCGCTAGCACTTGTCGCATGCTCGGACGTGCTGGACACAGTCTGTTTCCATGGAAATCCAGTAGTAACCCATTCTGAGGATCACTTGCATCAGGGCTTTGGCATTCATATGAGGACCGCAGGGACCATTGTGGACTTCAGTCATCAACTCTTTGGCCCTTTCTTGAGTGACGCACAAGAGGAGTGGTCCTTGGTACCGCTTCTTGTACAGGTTGCCTCCTAGAATGACATAATGGGAGGCCAACCTTTTCAGGGCTTGTAAGCTCTTGGCTCTGACACCTTCTTTTGGTCTACCTTCTTCGTCTCTGAAAGCTGACTCTCCATCTTTGAGGAACTGGTAAATTTGATTGTACCAGGGTTCCTTTATAGGCTCGGGTCCCGTGTCTACTTCACAATGAAGGCAGGGCTTCTCTTCTACCCACTCGGAAGGGTTTTATGGCTTTTCCCTCGGGGATCTCTACCAATGAGGCTAGAGTAGCTAGGGCATCTGCGAATCTGTTCTTTTCCCTTGGCAAGTAGTGGAAGGTCACTTCTCTGAACTGTCCAGTCAACTCCTCCATATGGGCATGATACCGCTGCAGATTAGGGTCAGTCTTCCATTTGTTGGAAACCTGGTTGATGATCAGGGCTGAGTCTCCATAAACTTCAAGCTCCTTGACATTCCTTTCTAAGGCAGCTTCCAAACCAGCAATGCAGGCTTCGTACTCGGCGACATTGTTCGTGGCAGGGAAGTTCAACTTGAGGGCTATTGGCGTGTGCTCATCTTTTTGATCGACCAGTAGCATCCCGACGCCGTTTCCTCTTTTGTTAGCGGCTCCGTCAAAGAATAATTGCCATCGATTCTCGGGCTCAACTGCGAAGATCCCTTCATCTGGGAATTGGGGTTCAGGCCCTCTGTCCTCATTACTGGGGAAGTTCGCCAGGTGGTCTGACAATGCTTGACCCTTGATGGCCTTTCTGGTTACGTAGCTGATGTCGTATTCTGCCAAGAAGAATGACCACTTTGCCAGACGCATCGAGAGGGAAGGCTTATCAAAGATGTATTTGATGGGGTCCATTTTCGAGACCAAATTCACAGGGTGGGCTTGCATATAATGCTTCAACTTGCCGACTACCCGGACACTGCCCCGCACGTGTCTTTTCACATGCTGAGTAATTGAGCTCACTTCCTGCGGTTTCAGGTGACAAAGTAAATGGCATTTTCTACCCGAGAGTCTTTCTTCTCCTGAGCAAGCATAGCCCCAACCGTATCGGTGACAGTGACATAGAGCGAAGAGGTTTACGTATATGTGGGGGCATAGCACCGGAGGATGTACTAAGTATGCTTTGATCTCGGTCAAAAGGATCTGGCATTCTTCGGTCCATTACGTGTCTACATTCTTCTTCAGGAGCTTGAAGATGGGCTCGCACATAGTGGTCAACGGATTGGCGAAACGGGCGATGTCTTTGCAACTCCCCATAAAGCTCTTGACTTACATGCGGGTTCGAGGTGGCCTCATGTCCATAATGGCTTTGATCTTTCGGGGTCAACTTCGATACCTCGCTCCGTGACCATATACCCAAGCACTTTTCCCCTTGTCACTCCCGAAGGTGCATTTGGCGGGGTTTAGTCTCATGGAATGTTGTCTCGGCCTCTCAAAGAACTTTCGCGAGGTCAACAAAGTGCTTTGCCCATCCTCGCCTTTGGAGTGAACTATCATGTCGTCTACGTAGACCTCAATCTCCTTGTGGATCATGTCATGGAAAAGCGCGGTCGCTGCCCTTTGATAAGTAGCCCGGCGTTCTTAAGCCCAAATGGCATCACCGTATAGCGGTAAGTTCCCCACGGTGTGGTGAAGGCCGTCTTTTCTTGGTCTTCTTCGGCCATCTTGATCTGGTTGTAGCACGCAAAGCCATCAACGAAGGATTTGACTTCGTAGTTGGCGGTGGAGTCCACCAGGATGTCTATGTTTGGCAAAGGGTAATCGTCTTTGGGTGGCTTGTTCGGATCTCGGAAATCCACACGGCGGCGCACCTTCCCATTAGCCTTGATGACGGTCACAATATTGGACAACCATGTCGGATATTCGATGACTACGATGAATCCTACCCGCAATAGCTTCTCAATTTCTTCTTTGACTGTAGAGACCATTCGGCTTGATCTTCCTCGCTTACGCTTTGCGGCTTAGCATCTGGTGCTAGAGGGATTTTGTGCTCTACCTATTGAACCTGTCTAGCCCCGGCATATCCCTGTATGACCATGCAAACACGTCGACGTATTCTACGAGCGGATCGATCGATCTGTCCCGTTCAACCCCCTGGAAGAAGTTTCCGATCTGTGTCTCTTTAGGTTCCTCGACGGTACCCAAGTTCACACTTGTCAAAACCTCCTCGGCGGCTTGGGCCCGGTTTTCCTCTTTTACGAAACACCTTAAAGATTTCTTTAATGTATTGTTCATTTAGTGTGTTTGCATCTTGTTCAAATGATTCATTATTAAGCTTGTTAAGTTTTAAGTTAATTTATCATTTGTTAAGTTGGCAATAAGAGGATACTCGAAAGATCTGTCATTTCATTCAAAATAAGGGGAAAGATGACATCGATTACATTTTGATAGTCCTCGGGCGTGAGGCCTTCGGATGACTCGAAGGGCCCAGGAATTCAAAGATTCTGACTCGGCGAATAGACGCTACCGACTTTGGACCCTACACTACTTATTGACTCGAGGGTGTTTGACAAGGGTTGGACCGGATCTCACTCCTTCTTGCTTTGTTGCCACAGGGAATAGCGGTCTTGTCGGCGTTCTCATTTGGTGTGCATCCTGTGGATCATAATTGCCTTTGTTGACACCATTTCCATGGGGAATACCCGATATCCGGCGGAATCTCCTTTACGAACTTAACTTTATCCATCGTACCTCAGGGCGGTAGGACCGGTTGTGCTTTCGGCATCGAGATACAACTTTCTTCATCCCAAAAGTCTTCGGCTTGTTCACTCTTCTTTCCACCTTTTCCCAAACAGTGGGGTGATCCTCGGGAGCGGTAAGAGCCATTACAAATACATTATGTTCATCATGGGTGATGAAGGGCTCAAGAAACTTTCATTAACATGGCTTGTTTCACTTCAAACTCGCAATCTTCATAAGTGAGCCTTTCTTACGTAATCTTTACCATGGTTCTTGGTTCGATATCATAGAAAAGAGGCCGAGCTCGACAACATTAACGAAATCGGTTCCGACTATGGGCCCAAACTTGTCCTTCCGTGGCGGCGGCATTAATCAAATCTTTCCACTTTCCTTGTAATTCAGCATAAGGAACATTGAATTTCAGAATATCTAAGATCTCTGGATTTCCAAAGTTGACTGCATTCGTCTCCCCGAACTCGATCATGTTGACCTGGTTGTTAGCAGGAAGAGGGTTCTTGACCACATTGGGACCCCGAGGCGGCTCCAGCTTTCCTTCTTCAATCAAGCGAGAGATTAGGAACTTCAGATAGGTGCAATCATTGGTGTTATGCCCATGATATTTGTGAAAAGGGTAGTGTTTGGTTTCGTCCATCCTGACACTGGGTTCTTGGGTTTCCAATTTTCCAAAGGTCTGATGAGTCCTTCGGCTACCAAACCGTCAAAGACCTTCTCTAGTGGCATTCCAAAATCTTCTGCGGTATAGAAGCGAGGTCTTGGCTTTGCAGCTACTTGGCTTGAATTTTGTCCATCCCTCTCATTCTGAATATAATTGACAGCGCCGACCATTTCTTTTCCTTTTATAGTGACAGCTGTGGCATTTGGAACTGGTGCTTTGTAGCGGTGGGAATTGGCTGTTCCTACGGCCGGGGCCATGTTGAAAGCATTTTCAAACTTAGTACCAGGATTTACCATTGCCCGAAGGTCAGGATAATAGTAATTGCCAATTTGGACCCTTAGTTGAGGCTTTAAGCAAGATTGGAAGATCTCCATCTGTTCCTCTTCATTCAGTGGAGTCATCATTTCACTAAGCTTCCAATTCCATCTCCTGTAAAATTCACTCACTGGCTCATCTGGGCGCTGTAGAGTGCCTTGTAGGTCATTCCTGCTGGTTTCCCAATTCAAGTTAGCCTTATACTTCTCCAGAAATGCTTCCTTAATTTGGTCCCAGGTGGCTCGGGCCTCTGGTTTTACATGCAGGAACCATCTAAGAGATGAACCCTTTAATGACAGCTGAAAATGGTCGGCCATTTGTTGATGTGTACAATCCTTGGCTCTCATGGTAAGAAGGTAGCTTTCAATATGATTCCGGGGACAATCGGTGTCGTTGAACTTTTCAATCAGAGCATTCGGAATTTTGGAGGAAGAGGGACAATTTTGCTGGGGTCAGTAATCTGGTATGCCGCCTTTTTGGTGTTCATTTCTCCGAACTTCTCTTGCATGGACTTAACTTGTTCCATCAACCAAGTCATGTTGGGGTCGGGGGACGGTTTCGATTCTGAAGAAGGCTTGTCAGATTTGAGTGGCAGGACTGTGGGTGGCACAGTGGTAGCTGGTACTATGGCTTGGGGGTCTTTGGAAGGGAAGTAGGTGTAAACTTGGCATGGTCCTGTGTTTCCCTGAGGCTGACCACAGGCATAGGAATTAGGCTCGTAGTTGCAGAAGTAGGAAAAAGGAGCCTCGTGGGATCGTATTGGCAAGGTTGGGGGTGGAAGATCTGCTGTGGCGGGCGGGAGTTGAAAAGGTCACTTGATTGATTACGAGGCCTGGAAGTTGTGCAGGACGGCCCATGCGGGGAGAGGGAGCGAATCCCATAGGGTAGTGCGAGAGGCTGCGTTGCGGGGATAGCTGTGGCGTTTGTTCTCTGTTGGTAGGGAACAAAGATGGGTCTTATACGAGGAGGAGAGGGTGTCGGGACCACGATGGCTTGGGATAATGGAAAAGGCGAAAAGGGACAGTCTTTGGCAAAGGATCATATGTGGATGGAGGAGGGCATTGGTTATAGGCTAGGGAAATTTGAGATGGTTACTTACGGAGTTTCATCTTCTCCCATAACCAAGGAACCATTGGGCTCTACCACTATCTGGACCCCATGACGGCGGAGCGCATCAATGAGCATGGCTTCTTTGTTCCTCATGGGCCTTACGACTGTTTTCCAAGGCTAAGGCTAGCTCTTCTTCCCTAGTCATCTGGTTACCCAAACCAAGCATCGTTCTCTGTTGAATCGGACATTCGACTCTACGGTGACCAAGCGAGGATTACGGCGAGCTGTACGAGAATTCTGCGCTAACAAGTCGGCGGCCGGTGTTCTCACCCACTTCTTTCTCGCTGCGGGAAAGGGATAGGAAAGGTTTAGACTCGGGGTAGGTGTTTAGGCTGAAGGCTCAGGCAATATGCAAATTAGAATCTTCCAGTTTACTTAAAACAATGTCTTTTATTAATATCTATTTGGTTGGAAAAGGGAAATTGCCCTTCTTTTTCGCAACTACTCTAGATCCTGGATCAGTGGGTTCCGTCACTACGTCTATAAGCCCCTCGTATTCCACCTGTATTTCGACCTCCCAGGGTGGACAGCCCCGGGCGAGGGTCCTATAGGGCACGCGGATCCCACCGACCGAGAGTAAAGAACGCTCCTAACGGGTCTAGCGGGTCATAGACCTTTTAACGCATGAGCGATGCGGATTATAGTCAAGGCAATACCGGGAAAGTCTCGTCTTTCTGCCTTGATAGAATTTTGGCAGAATTTCGCTTGAGCGAATGACGTTTTGACTTTCGGTAATGTCCGAGAAGATAATAGGCATGGATCGGGCGGCAAAAGCCGGATGACACAGTGTCACATTGAACTTCGTTGCATACGCCGGGCGTGAGTCAGAATCGAAGTCAATGCCGGGTCAAGATCTTGCCAATTTTTCCTTGTCGGAATTTTGACAGAGCTTCGCTTGAGCGAAAGATCTTTTGATTTGTTGGCAAAGACTCGGTCTTGATTCTTACGCATTCCGTGCGGGTCAAGGTCAAAGTCAATGTCGGAGTCAAGATCCTACCAATTTTTCCTTGTCGGAATTTTGGCAGAGTTCCGCTTGAGCGAAAATCTTGGCTTCCGTTATGAACTAAGGCTTGACCTTTACGAGGGTATGCAACAGGGCTATATGACACGGACTAGACCAAAAACCAACCAAAAGTCACGGTTTTTTGAAACGTGTGACACGGACTGTGCATTGGTCGACACTGGCTGCCATGGGGAGGTTGGAATGATTCCGTGCGCGCCCGGGAGCATCGTAAGGCTGTCCGTGACTGCAGATGGAACCACTCCGGGTTTGAAGGACGTGCGTGCAAAGTGTACATGATATATCAGGTGCGCGTAGTGTGCAGTCTCCTAAAAATGTTCCTTTTTGAGTTAAAACAGAGATTTTCATAAATGTGTTTTAAAGGAATGATTTTCGGGACGGGGAAAATGCAGCACGCAAGCACGTAAATTTTAAGGAGCCCCGATCGGTCATGGAGCGGAGTAGCCCCAAGCTGCTAGGGGCGCCCAGATTAACCATGATTTTTCCTGGTGGAATTGCCACTGAGGTCGTCCGGTCAGAATCCAAGGAGGATTGAGCCGTACGACTGCATGGATCAATTTTCCAGGTTCCACTCCTTTGCTATTTTCCGGGTTGTTTCCCGTTCAAAGTATGCACAGATTCCAAGATGCAAATGATGCAATGCAAGGTAAAGAAAGCAAGCAAGATTAATGAAATCAGCGACGGGAGTCTAACCCGCTCAAAGGGAAAAGCTTTCTTTTATTTTTTTTCAAATTTTTTTTTCGAAAAGGGGTACTGGTACGTGGGATTGTTAAACCACCGGTTATCCCAACTCCCAAATCAGGGAGTGATACAGGAAGGTTAAGTGGTTTCCACCTATATACCGAGTATCGATTTTTTTTTTGTTTTGAAAATAAAGCTTTTCTCCTTTGGGCCATTCCCCAGCGGAGTCGCCAAACTGTGAATGTGTGCCCCAAATTTTGTGTATTGGAAATTCACGTGAGTTTGAATACATCCGGTTTAATTTGAAAAACGGAGTCGCCACGCCATTTTGATTACCTCAAAACTTTGAAAAAAAGGTTTTATGGGTTCGGAGGTTAAGTTACCCCTTGGGAAGAACGGATCGTCGTTCACCCAAGGTGCCTTGCCGGAGCAAGTCTCCCAAGATTTCATTAATCGTGCTTGCTTGCGTGCTTTCTTGTGTGCCTGTGTTTGAAAAAAGGGGGAGGGAATGTCCCAAGTTGTCGTACAAACCATTTATTGGTTGTCGCTCGGGATTCCTTGGAATTTTATGTATTCGGGATTATGATCCCGTCCTCATCTTGGACTTGTGATCATCGCTTTTTAACCTCGGGACTTGCGTGATCGAGAGAATGACTCCCTTTATAGTCACAAAATGAGGTTCTTTAGGAAGGAATGTCCTTAGCCCATCAATCCTACACTTTAAGATGGTCGAGCTCATATAGATGCTTCATACTCATCTTAAGTGATAATCGGAGATATAGGGTTCAAGGTTGTCCCTTTCTAAAGAAATTATGAAACCTTTTATGGAAGGAACGATGTAAAGATAGGATCTTTTACACCGATCCGTTCCAAGGTTGCTAATGGGGACATGGGGGAATTCATGTAAAAATGACATTTTTAGTGAAAATATGACATTTTTGGGTTGCAAAGGATGCATTTGATTTAAAGAAGTGATCTTTATTTGCAAAGGATGCGTTTGATTTAAAGAAGTGATCTTTATTTGCAAAGGATGCATAAAGACATGATTTTTATGCAAAGGATGCATTTTTATGAAGAAATTGGGATTTAAATATGCAAAGGATGCATGAAGATTGTATTTTGAAAAGCATAGGATGCTAATTTAGGATAAAGATATGATCTTTAATGCAAAGGATGCTTGAAAAAGGATTTCATGTGCAAAGGATGCATTTTTATCATAAAGATTGGATTTTTATGTGCAAATGATGCATGAAGATGGCATTTTTATGTAAAAATAGGGTTTTTAGGTGCAAAGGATGCACCTTTGATTCAAAAGATTACATCTTTAATGGCAAGGGATGCCTAATGCATGCAAAGGGGGAAAGGGGGTATAAAGATATGATCTTTAATCTACCAAGTCCCAAACAAGATAATAGCAATATATGAAATGCAATGAGCAATTAGAATTGCATAGAGCAATTAGGATGCAAGTTTAGGGCGTGAGAGATTACCAATGGCTTCCTCTTTTTCTTTGGATGGAGCTAGGTGGAAAGGTTGATCTTGGGATCTTCAAGGAGGAGGGAGGTGGCTTCTTGGCCTTCTTCTTCACCTTCTTGGACTTCCAGCAACTCTTGGGAGTGTATTTTACGTATTATGTGTGATGTTGTTGATATTGTTGTTGTTAAAATGGGTAGAGGAGGGCTCTATTTATAGGCAGTCTGGATAAGGCCAATGAAGCCGTGCGGCCAGAGACCCTTGGCTAATGCAGCCGTGCGGCATTATCCCTTGTGACTCAGCATGTTTCTAGAATCATGCAAGGTGGCAATTTCTAGAACATTTCCTAATTAAGAAAAACGTGTTTCTTAATTAGGAAGCTTCCCCTTCAGCCCTTATTTGTTTTGGAACAGTTTCGGAATATTTCCGGAACACTAGGATGGTCCGGGGAATTATCGGGAAACTTACCGAAATTGTCGGGAAATTTAACCGGAAGGCATGAGCCAGATTTGGGTACTTACAGCCGACATCATCATAGATGCAGAGACCGTCTCCTTCATCCTCTCCTCATTTCTCTCTCTCTCTCTCCTCAGTTTGAAATCACCGTCTCCTTCATCCTCCACCGTCATCTCCGGCGACATTTATCAACGACGCCAATTTTGGCTGCTCCTCCACCGGTTTCTCACTCCAGGCTATGGATTCCAGCCTCGCTCTGGTGTCGCTCCTCCTTAGATCGAAGGGTTTTGAGCACTGACCACCGTCCACTGTCCACCGCCGTCATCTCCGGCGACATTTATCAACGACGCCAACTTTTCTTCATCTTCTTCTCCTTCCTCCGCCGCTCACGCCATGGCCACCGTCCACTGCATCTACACGCAGCCGTGGCTTGTAGGTTTGATTTTGGGTTTGCTTGAGATTTATAAACCCAGATTTGGGTGTTTTGATTTCGATTTTGCCTTGGAAACTCAGATTTCGATTTGGTTGGATTTTGATTTTGATTTTTTTGGTGATTTTGTAAAGATTCAAAATTTTGGAAACCTAGTATGGTAATTTTTATGTTTTCAGATCGGTGGTTGATTGTGGTCGCCGGTGGTTGCTGGTGGTTATTGGTGGCGACTGGTGGTGGAAGTTTGTGAGGACTATTTGAGTATAAAAGAAATTTAGGGGACTGATTCGATAATAATAAAAGTTAAAGGGACTGATATGAAAATAATAAAAATCAAGGGACTGATTTGAAAATAAAAAAAGCTAAAGGACTGATTTAATATATATATATATATATATATATATATATATATATATATATATATATATATATATATATATATATATATATATATATATATATATATATATATATATATATATATATATATATATATATATATATATATTTAAAATATATTAATATATATTTTTATCAATTTAGCGACGAAAATATCCGTCGCTAAAATGGTTCGAAAATAAAACGAGAATTTAAATAGAGACGGAAAATCTGTCGCTAATCCGTTGACGTTCATATCTGTAGCTAATTTAGAGACGGACATATCTGTCTCTAATTTAGAGACGGCCATATCTGTCTCTAAATTAGAGACGGACATATCCGTCTCTAAAACAGCTACAAAACAGCGACGAACCTGCATCCACGGAATAGCTACGGAACAAATCCGTAGCTAAACACGATTTAGCTACGGAATCTTCATTTTAGCTATGGAATTTGCCGTAGCTAAAATCGATTTTCCTTGTAGTGATTATAATTAATAGCAATTTAATTATGAGTAGGTCTCCTGAGAAACGCGTTTCTCCATAAGTTATGGAAAAACGCATTTTTCCAAAACATACCAACTTTCTGGTCATGGCCTTCACTTGTTTCTGGATATACTTTTAACTGTTTTCTGGATATACTTTTCTCTGGTTTCTGGATATAGATTTGGGGTATGTGTTGGTCCCATTCTAACATAACTTCTGGATATCCTTTCAAAAGGTTATGGATATCATGAACAAAGGGTTCTGGATATCCAGAACCTTTGAGACTGATATCCAGAAGTATCCATGGGCCAAGGTCATGGCCAATACAAAATTTATGGATATCCTTTCAAAAGATTCTGGATATCATGAACAAAGGGTTCTGGATATCCAGAACCTTTGAGACTGATATCCAGAAGTAACCATGGGCCAAGGTCATGGCCAATACAAAATTTCTGGATATCCTTTCAAAAGGTTCTGGATACCCGTAACCCGTTTCTCCATAACTTATGGAGAAACGCGCCTAGATTTTGGCTTTAATTATCTTTCTGAAATTTTAAAATTAATCTTGCATAAATTATTAAGTAATTTATCAACACTAATAATTTTTAGAATTTTATTGGGAATGATAAGATTGATTAACAATAATAATAGTATGTCAAAATTCACTTGTAGTGACCATCAAAATTCAAATGAAACTATCATTATTAGACGAGGGTTTTTTCCTTTTTTTCTTTTTTTTTTTGAGAATACAACCTTAAATTTACTTGTAATTTTTACAAGTTTTTTTTTAAATTATCATATCAAATTAAATTATCTTATTCCATAAGAAACCAAAATGAGAAAACATACCTTTCTTAAACGGATGGAGTATGTCTTATTCTATTTTTGATAGTCAACTAGCTTAAGTAAACTTTGGCAAATAATATATAAAAAGTTTATAATCCTTGTAAAGTTATCAGTAAATATTTTTAAAATTTTATTAAGATTATTTTATATATATATATATATTTTTTATCAAAGTAACTTTAATTGATGGTAAATACAAGTGAATATTGACATACTATTATTATGGTTAATCAATATAATCCTTCCCAATAAAATTATACAAATTATTAGTGTTGATAAATTACTTAGTAATTTATGCAAGATTAATTTTAAAATTTCAGAAAGATAATTAAATTGTTATTAATTATAATATATAGTTAAAATTTATTTATATTGACCATTAAAAATTAATGAGAGGTATTACCATATACTGCATTTACATCTACGCTCCATTTATTTCTCAGAAACAAAGGGAGCGCTTCTATAAAATAAAATAAAGGGGAGCACTACCATTTACGCATCGGGTCCATACAGTTCCATAACAAATGTGGTTTTTTTTTTTGTTAAATTCAATTGAATTTGATCAAAATTTGAGATAATTTATTTATTACCAATTATGTTTTCTAAAATTTCAAGAAAATAATTAAATTTGAGTTTTTTTGTTTAGTCAAACTTCAATTATATTATTAAATATTTCAGGTTGCAATATTTGTTATGAGACAAAAAAAATACTTAACAAAATTCTAATAATATTAAGGAAAAAAATATTACTTATTTCATAAGTCACTGAATATCATAATCTATCTTCTGAGATGTATAATCCACATTCATTTTGATATGAAAAATGTCACTATAAATGTAAAAGTGTCATTATTAGTGAGAGCAAAATTATAATTTAATTTTTTTTCTAAAACTTGTAAAAATTACAAGAAATTTAAGGTTGTATTCTCAAAAAAAAAAAAAAAACAAGGGGAGCACTACCATTCACGTGTTTAATTACAAGTAAAAATTATTAGTGAGCAAAATTATTAGTGAATTTGGTGACAGACAATATGAAAAAAAATTATAATTTAATTTTTATGCATTATGAAAAAAAAATATGTGGAAAAAAATTATTATGTCTTGATTAATATATAACCATTGGATCATGGTGATCATGATACACATTATGAAAAAAAAATATAGGCGATTTATGTGATATCTTCCATCCCATCGCATATCGAAAATATGTGGGAATTTGGTGAAATATATAAAAGGCTCGTATATTATTACTAATTATCAAATTATTTATTGGAATTTTGGAGGCATGTGATGTGATGGATTGTGGTTAACCCATCTAAAAAGGTATTTAGTGGACCAATGCATAGTTTACGTAGTGTGTCGAGGTTCGGGTTCGGGTCGTTACAATTTCGCCTCCAAGTCTACTTTTTTTTTTGCCAGTGTAATAGTAATAATAACAATGAGCCTTACCCTCTATAAGTAGCACAGCCATTTCCAAGCTTTCTTAAACATAGAGAGAGCTTTAATTCAGAAATTCCATATCACTCAAGAGATGAAGTTTGCTTTTACTCTTATCACTCTCTTCTCAGCGTTCATTTTGGTAAATCTTTTACCCTACAGTCTTGTTATACTATTGTCGCAGTTGATTTATCAATATGTTTTTATAAAAAATACGTGTTTATATGTTTGTATAGTGCTTGCTTGTACCGTTATAAAAAATCAAATTATCATAGTAGATGTTTTATTTGCTTGTATTTTTTTTATATGCACTATAATTGTTGCTTCTTCTCTTCTTTTTTTTTTCCCCTTAAAATAACATGATTTTATTGGGACAAGTTCAAAATGGAAAATGGAAAATGGAAAATGGAACAATTTTTTTTGTTATAGAAGAATATATTCCCAAACTTTGAAGAAACAAGAAGGAAAACAACTCCCAATTTTTATTTTGATCGATTGATGTGTTTTATATCCTTTGATATACCATATTTAAATATCAGTTATTATATAATTCATATTTTCTTAACATTTTCTTGTCTTTGCGTGAATCAGATTGCAAGCACTATAGATGCAAGACTGGATCCGGGATCAATGGTCGGAGTTGTTGGGGAAGATAGGCCTATTGAGGGTCTTCTTCATAATGGTTTAAAGAACGAAAAGGGTACGAATGATGATTTTGAACCAAGGCCTTTCTATAATTACATTGGTTTAAAGTACAAAAAGGGTACGAATGATGGAGTTGTTGGGGAAGATAGGCCTATTGAGGGTCTTCTTCATAATGGTTTAAAGAACGAAAAGGGTACGAATGATGATTTTGAACCAAGGCCTTTCTATAATTACATTGGTTTAAAGTACAAAAAGAGTACGAATGATGACTTTAAACCAAGGCCTTTCTATAATTACATTGGTTTAAAGTACAAAAAGGCTACGAATTGATGATTTTGAAATAAGGCCAAATATCTCGGTGTGTTCTAAGTTTGGATTGTGTTTATGTATGGAACTTAATTATGTAAAAGTAATGGGTGTATTTCATGTTTAATTCTTAAGTGTGTTCTAAGTTTGGATTGTGTTTATGTGTCCTTCTAAATAAAGGTTTGTAATTTGTTCTTATATTAATGTTTTGAAGTTTAATGCTTTGAAGTTTTATCCCTTTTGGCCTTCATTGACCCCTTAATATTAAAGTAATTTCATTTTTACACCCTTCAAGTTTGTAAAAGTAACATTTTTACTACAAAAAAATAGTAACCTTTTTCAATCTTAACCTCTTTTGATTTAGGGAAAGGAGTATATCATAGTGCGACCCCTTCTAGTAAAATATCTCATTGCTCAGGGTCGGTGATGGGCATATGGAAAGAGTGCCATTGTACATGGCCCAAGAATTTCAAAGGGCTCCCTATGGATGTATTTTTTTGTTTGTCATTTTAGTCCTTTGTTCTCTTAAAAATTATTGTTTAGATCCCATGAAAAAAATAAAATTGACTCCCTCATATAGTCACATGTAAAACTTCTAATATTAAAAACTAATACTATTATTATGGTTTTGAACTTGACTGTCTGCGAATTTGAATTTTTTAGCAAGAAAAATTGAATGATTAATTTTATTAAAGTTCTTATATATTATACTCGCTTCGTCTCACACAATGTTATGCTCTTTACCCCACTTTCTTATTTCTACCTCATTTTTTATACTTACAAAACTTACACTATTTACACTTTTTCTTAATATTCGTGTCTAAAACAAAAGTGCAACTTAATTGGGACAGAGAAATTATATTATTATTTTGTGTAAATTTCTTATTATTTAAGGGTCAAATATTTGTATTTAACATATAACTCCTACAACTATTGAGATGGGCCTGAATTCATCCGCCTCATCTCCACTTGCAGAGATCGACACTTCTTAAAACTTGTCTTTTCAATCTGGTCAGAAAGCTCCGAATTCGACCTACTCACAACACCAGTACCACTATAACATCAAATCTAATTGCTCTAATCAACATTTTAGCCATCAGAACTACCACGTCACCGCAAATGGAAAATTCTAGATTTGTGGGATGGATCTTATTCGGTATCTCCAATCCAATTGAGTCAATTTTTCTAAGTACGTGGTACATTAAAAGACAAACTTTAGTGGACAACTTGTGATTCTCATTTTTTGGAGAAAGGCTGAAAGTTTCGTGTAGCTAGGAATCTTCAATCACGCAACTGACACCGGATGTGAGTACAGATGTGTCTCACAACTGTCCACACATCCACATATAATGCAGCGGAATAAAACAAATTAAAAACAATAACGCAAGCGTTATATACGTTTACTGGTCTGTGAGATCAGCAAACTAGGCTTACGCCCAAAAATTTTTCACTATAAAAAACTTTTGATGCTTACAAAAACAAATAAGTGAAAAACTAAAATACTAAAATACTAAACGAGTTCTAATCACCTTCTATGACAAGAACAATTCCCCTTTCCCAAGTAGGACCTATTCTAGTCAGAAGTAAAACAAAGAACTCTATGAAAACCTAGATGTGAGTTACGGATGTGTTTCACAACCTTCACTCACAACCTAAAACAACTATGTTGAAAACAGTGAAGAATAAGTATTTTCTCTCTCAGAATTTTCGTCGCTTCTCTTGTGCTGAATGCCTTGAATTTATATGCACCATGGATATGATCTTCAAGTAATCAACATCTTCCTTTGTAAGATCTCAAAACCTATAAGGAAACATAAACACACTCATAAAGAAATAGAATATTAGTAGGTTAGTCCTAATATAAAACAATGTACATAAATAAAAGATATTTACTGTATTTACAAAGTCCTAGTCAAAGTAGGACAATAATAAATCCTTCATGAAAGTCACAAAATCTTCTTACCATTATAGAAGTATTTCGAAATAAGGAAACAAGAATTTGTTCCCAAAAAGCTCACGCTTTCAATCTCCCCCTATTTTGGACTTTCTGGTCAAAACCAAAGATTTATCGTAATCACATTTTGTGAATACAAAATTCAGACATAAGCACAACTCCCCCTGAATGGATGTGTGTACAGATGTGTTTACACATCCACACATAAAACTGCATAAACCATGTTAGAGCAAAACACCAACAGTTCATTAAAAAGCAAAAGCAAAAACCATTCAGCAGCAACCTGTTTTAAAGTATTACAGACCATTGTTTGAAACTAAAATTTAAAACAGAAATTAAAATTGTCTTAAAAGAAACCATCGGAGCAAAAGCAAAAAAATCTTCTCCCCCTAAATTAAAGTTCCCAGTTCCTCCAGCCAGCAGCAGCATCCCAAACTTTGTTTCCAGCAGCAGTTTCAGGCCTATCTCCCCCTTTTTGAGCAGAAAGATTAGCATGCCATTTTAGGAGTCTATCCTTAAGAGCTTTAATATTGTTGGCATGGGCAATGGAGGCTTGAAGTTGATCAGTCAATGCAGAGGTATGAGATTCAGCAGCTGCTATCTCAGCATCCAAGTCCTTCATTTGAGCAGCAAAAGGGTCTTCAGATGTGGGTTCAGTTGTGTCCACATCAGGCATAGAGATTTCAGGGACAGCACCCAAAGGAAGATCAACAAATCTTTGCTTAGTATCTATGAGGGTTTTGGTCTCCTTAAACAAATCAAACTTATCAACCTTATCTTCACCTTTTTCAGGCTTAACACCATTGGCAATCAAAATTTGAGAGATGAGAGAGGGATAGGGTAAAAACCACTTTTTAGAGGGGGATTCTCCATAACTACAAATTTTTCTAAAAATGAAATCTTCAAAATTGATATTCATTTTTGCACCCAACCTATACAGCAAGTCAGCTTGTATCCTTGTAACAGAAGTCTTGTTATTTGAGGGGCACAGATTGGCAGCAAGAATTGTATGGAGAAAACAATAAAGAGAGGAGAGAGAACTACTTCCCAAATCTTTTGGCTTAACAGGCCAAGAACTCACTTTGCCATGGGTGATACTAGACACTAGTTCTTCCTCAGAAACAACACAAAGCTGATCCAAAGTATTATCTAACCCAAGTAAATCATTGATCACAGATGGGGAAAAGGGGACAAATTTTCCTCTAACATAGGCAGTGTAGGTAGAGGAGTATCTATCTATCCCTTTGGTCAAGTTGGCATAAAATTCATACACCATCTTAGGATAGAATGGGAGAGGGTGATCCACAGTAAAAAAATAAGCCTCTTTCTTCAAAAAACTTATCCATTCCTAATTTAGAGAAGGTTTCTCTGTCCCTTTTCATTTCAACAATGAAGGCCTTATTAGCAATCAGGCCAAACCTATCAGAGGCATCCTTTGATAAAAACTTTTTAGAAAAGGGTTTAAAGGCAGGAGTAGTGGAGAGAGATGTAGAAATACCCTTACCAGCCTTCTTTCCGGTGGATGTGCGCCTGGATGTGTGCACATCTGCAGGCACATCCTTTGCAGGAGATAGCACTTTGACAGATTCCACCTCTGTCTCATCACTAGAAGAGGCATCCTTTTCTTGATCCTCTTTTTCTTGTTCAAGCTCATCCCTTCCCAGCTTGAAATTAGCATCTGAGGCAGTATCATCACTTTCATAGCTGGATTCAGAATCACCAGCTTCTTCATCAATTGGCTCTAGGTCTGTAGCAGCCATCTTTTTCTTACCTTTCAATTCCATTAGAATATTGGCCAAAGGTTCCTCATCACTAAACACAGAGGGATCATCAACAGAAGGGGCAGCCTCAGGGGCATGAGAAGTATCAACAACTGGAGTAGGAGTAGGGATAATTGGATCAGAAGGCTCAATGGGAGAGGTTGGAACAGGATCAACAGGCTTAGTAGGAGAAATTGCTTCAGAAGGAGTAATGACAGGGGCAATAACTGAAGGAGTAGGTTTTGAGGGTTGAGCCCTAGTTCTAACAAGAGGTGGAACTTCCTCTTCTTCTTCTTCTTCATCAAGAGCAATGGCAGTGGAGGGTTTGCCTCTAGGTTTCTTCAAATTTTTAGCCTTGTCAGCTTCTGACAACTTTCTAACCCTGTGCGATCGACGTAGGTTATGTTGGGAAACTGGATTTACAGCATGGCCCAAGGGTTTCGCAGGGGTTAGCTTCCTCTTTTTGGTTGAAGGGGTGTCAACAGAGGGTAAAATAGAGGTGACAACCGATGGTTGTAAAACCAGAGAGGTTGGAGGTTTAGGGTTTTCAGAAGCCACTGGAACAGACAAAGGTTCCAATGTAGGTGATTTAGCAGGTGAAGCTTCCATTGAAGAGCTAGACGAGGATGAGGGGGGAGGAATTTCAGCAAGAAATTTTGATATTACCGGATTAGCGGCAAGGGGAGCTTCAACAATGGCCACGAAAAGGGTTCAATATCAAGGACGTCTTCCTCACGAATGTTGGAGTGATCGGCCATTTAAATTGTAAAAAGATGTTAGGTTGAATAGTTCAAGAAGAATTAATTGCAATGTGTGTGATTGTGTGCAAAAATAATGGAAGAACAAGGGGTTCAGCAAAGGGTTTATGGGGGAATTGACGGATCTGAGCCCTAATAAATACTTACAACTCCCCCTTTCCAGTTTAAACCAGAATCCTTTTCCAAAAAGGTCTCACACATCCTAAATACCTTAGAAGTCCTCCAATAGCTAGAACCCTTTGAGATTACCACACACAACAACCTTCGAAGAAATAGGGGATTAAAATAAACAAGATTTTGATAGATTTTTATGGAAAAAATAATTCAGCCATATCTTTTACAAAAACAGAATCCCTTTCAAACTTGTCCAACCTTTTTAAATAAGGATTGATACACACCTTTCCTTTTCACATGAGATTTTGGAAAACAAAAAACTTGTTAAATCAAGGAGTAAATTAAGAATGAGAATAAATTGACTAGCATATTTATAAAGCTCCTATGTGACCTAAAAATGCAGTATGCCTAGCATGATGCAAACTCACAAGTGATGGAAAAATTCTCAGCTTATGGATGTGGTATAGGATGTGAGTCACATTTGGGGACACATTTAGATCACAAAAAGTCAATGAGCAATAATCCAATCTGCACAGCCTCTAGGATGCATCCACCAATTTTGTGTTGTGGATTTTTGCATTGTGAGTAGCTTTCACTTTTCTTTGATCCCAAAGATAGCCCTTTTTCCCAATGATCTTGTCAAGTTTGATTTCAAGATTTCTTATGAGAATCACTTGATCACAATGGTATGGCTTCATACTAAGGGTGAAGCAGCTGTTTCTCACATATTTTTTTTTAAGCACCCACTGTGAGATACCTAGGAAGGTTATATCAAGCCATCGAAAGATGGCATGAACAGGAAGTGCTCACAATTAAGTGATCAGATCAATGTCAAAGATGAAGACTCACAAGTGACCACACTGAGAAATTTCGTGATAATGCATGATTTTTTTTTATTTTTTATTTTTTCAGTTAATCTAAAATACAGACGTGTTAGAGGATGTGAGACACATTTGTGCTCACAATCTTAGATATCACACAGACCAAGAGACTTCCTCATGGAGGAAAATCTCTCCAAATCTAATGCCTTTGTAAATATATCAGCCAATTAATTTTTAGTCCCAACAAATTCCAGACACACAGTTTTTTGTTCTACAAGATCTCTAATGAAATGATGTCTAATATCAATGTGCTTTGTTCTAGAATGTTGGACAGGATTTTTAGATATGTCCAAGGCACTTTTGTTATCACAAAAAGCAGTCAAGATTTTGCTATTTAATCCATAATCTTTCAACATTTGATTCATCAAAAGTAGTTGTGTGCAGCAACTCCCAAGGGCAACATACTCAGCCTCAGCAGTGGATAAGGACACACAATTCTGCTTACTACTATACCAAGACACAAGGTTATTTTCTAGATAGAAACATCCACCTGTGGTACTCTTTCTATCATCACTATTTCCAGCCCAATCAGAATCTGTATAGCCAACCAAATTGGTGTTTGTCTCTTTAGAATAATGCAGCCCTAGGTTCACAGTCTCACTTACATATCTAATGATTCTTTTCAAGGCTTTAAGATGAGACACCTTTGGGTTGGCTTGGTATCTTGCACAGAGACACACACTATACATAATATTAGGTCTACTTGCAGTGAGGTAAAGCAGACTTCCTATCATGCTTCTGTACAGGGTTTGATCAACACTCTCACCATCTGAATCATGACTTAGCTTTTGGGAAGATCCCATTGGTGTTCTTTGATGTGAAGAATGTTCAAGTTCAAACTTTTTCACAAGATTCTTGGCATACTTAGACTGTGAGATGAACATGCCATCTTTGAATTGTTTAATATGTAGGCCTAAGAAAAAGTTCAACTCACCTACCATACTCATCTCAAATGTGGAAGTCATGCTGTCCACAAACTCAGCTAGCATAGGGTCAGAGTTTGACCCAAACACAATATCATCCACATAGATTTGTGCCACAAGAATCTCCTTTTTATTTTTCCTCACAAACAATGTTTTGGCAACCTCACCTCTCTTGAATCCTAGGTGAAGCAAATGGTCAGTCAACTTACCATACCAAGCTTTAGGGGCTTGCTTTAGCCCATACAGAGCTTTGTTTAGCTTATACACATGGTTAGGATACTTGGAGTCCACAAAGCCTTTAGGTTGTTCAACATAGGCTTCCTCATTCAATATCCCATTTAAAAAATAACTCTTAACATCCATTTGATGAAGAGTAATCTTGAGGTAACAAGCAATGGCTAACAGAAGCCTAATGGACTCAATCCTTGCAACAGGATCAAATGTCTCCTCAAAATCAATTCTCTCAATTTGAGTGTAACCTTGAGCAACTAACCTAGCTTTATTTCTAGTGATCACACCTTGCTCATCAGTTTTATTCTTGAAAATCCATTTGGTTCCTATGACATTTCCATGAGAGGGTCTAGGAATAAGAGTCCATACCTCATTCTTTTCAAATTGAATCAACTCATCTTGCATAGCAAGAATCCAGTCAGCATCTTTCAATGCTTCAGTAACATTCTTAGGTTCAATCTTTGAAACAAAACAGCAAAAACTTACCTGGGAGTATGCTGAGGAGCAACTCCACAAACCAGCCATCTTTCTATAGTCCACTTTGTCCTTTTGTCTAGTTCTCACTTGAGCATGCACATCTCCCACAACTTGTGAAGTGGGGTGATTTTTCTGGATTTTAGAAGGAATATCCTTTGATCTATCCACACACCCATCCACATTATCATCTAAAGCAACATCCTAATAAGATTCAGAGGAACTATCCTCAGTTACAGGATTTTGAGTGGATATGAGAGCAGATGTGGGTTCAGATGTGGATGCAGATGTGCCCACATCCTTGGTTACATCCTTATCAGGTTCAACATGTTTTTCAGCACTGGAAGTTTCTGTTGGTTTTTGAGCACCTATTTCTTCATCCTTCCAGTCCAGTAAGCAACCTGAAACATCATCCTCAGCAGTCTTGAGGTTAAGATCAAGTGAGTCATCAAAAATAACATTAGCAGATTCCATAATGGTCTTAGTTTTGAGATTAAAAACTTTGTAAGCTCTACTATTAGTGGAATAGCCCATGAAAATTGCTTTGTCACTCTTTGAATCAAATTTAGACAAGTATTCTCTATCATTGAGAATGTAACAGATGCACCCAAACACATGAAAGTACTTCACTGTGGGTTTCTTTCCAAGAAGGATTTGATATGGAGTGACAGTGCTACCAATCCTAAGAAACACTCTATTGCCAATGTGACAAGCAGTGTTTAAAGCTTCTGCCCAAAATTTCTTGGACAGGTTTTAGAACTTAACATAACCCTAGCCATTTCTTGCAAAATTCTATTCTTTCTTTCAGCAATTCCATTTTGATGTGGAGTGATTAGTGCAGAAAACTCATGGGTGATTCCCTTAGAATTGCAAAATTTAGTAAACATTTGGTTCTCATATTCAGTGCCATGGTCAGACCTAATCCTCACAGTCTTAAGACCATAAAGATTTCTAACCCTTTTGTACCAATTCTTGAATTCTCCAATTATTTCAGATTTTTCTCTTAAGAACATTACCCAAGTGTACCTAGAATAATCATCAACACACACAAAGGCATACTTTTTCCTACCAAAGCTTTCTACTTCAATAGGTCCCATTAAATCACTGTGAATCAGCTCCAAACACCTAGATGTGGAGCACTGTTGGACCTTTTTATGTGATACTTTTGTTTGCTTTCCCTTTTGACATGAACCACAAACATCAGGGTTCTTGAAGTTCAGTTTAGGGAGGTCTTTAATAGCTTCAAACCTTTGAGGTTCTTACAGATTTCTACAGCTAGCATGCCCTAATTTTTGATGCCACGGATTGACATCATTAGCCTTTGAGCTTAGGCAAGAAAGATTGTCACCAAATTGGTAACAATTGTCAGCAGATCTAGGACCAGTAAACACACATTTATTGTCTTTATCAAACACTTCACAAAGGTGTTTATCAAACTTCACATAAAGGTCATCATCACACAGTTGACTGATGCTTATTAGGTTGGCTTTCAAGCCTTCTACATGGTACACATTGTGCAATTTTGGGAGACCCTTGACATCTAGGGTTCCTTTCCCAACAATCTTTCCTTGAGCACCTCCACCAAAGTTCACTTTCCCCCCCCCCCCCACAGATTAATTCATAGTCAAGGAGAACATCTTGGTTCCTAGTCATGTGCCTAGAGCACCCACTATCAAAATACCAAGAGCCAGAGATAGTACTCTTGAGGGAAGAGTAAACAACATTGCAGGTGGCACTTGGTTTGGCCACCCACTGCTTTACAGTTTTCTTTTTGGGTTGCAGAGGTCTCAGATTACCAGGATGTGTGTTCGGATGTGCATACATCTTCTCACACATCTGAGGCTGATTGAAGTGACCAGATTTTTTATTAGCCTTAAGTTTGTAACACAAGGGTCTAATGTGACCAGGAGCAAGGCAATAGTGGCAGATGTAGTGCCTTTTCCTAGGTCTTTTCTCACTCAAAAGGACTTTTTCTCTAAAAATTGGTTTTTCCACACCTTTTGAAGTAGAAGCCTCACATCCCTCCTTTACAAAATTACCTTTTTCAAATCCCAGACCAGTTTTGTTAAGCTGACCTATAGAAATAGCTTCATCAAGTTTCATTTTACTTTTGTTTAACTTGGTAAATGTACTCTCAGCTTTCTCACATTCATTTTTGAATTTTTCAAGCTCAACTTCTCTTTTGGTTACAAGGACTTCAAGTTTGGCAATGGTATCTTTTTGAACATCATTTTTCTTTGAAAGTATAGCTTTTTCATCTTCATAAGCAGCCAATTTATCAGAAAGAGATTTATTAACCTTAACAAGTACCTCAATCTTGTCCATTCTCTTCATCCAATATGTATGCAACTCCTTGTATGTTGCAAAGAGTTCTTCATAGGGAATGTCCCTATCTTCATCTTCAGAATCTCCTTTTACAGTGAAATAGTTTAGCATTAGGTCAGATGTGACACCAGATGTGTACACATCTGAGACCACATCCAAAGATTTTTTAGGAACTCCATCTTCTATATCTGCATAAAAGGCATTAAACACATAATGGCAATTGATAATAGACATGTTAGCCACTTCATCTTCATCCTCACTGTCACTAAGGGTAGAAGTTAAGCTCATCTCCTTTTTTTTTGAGTGTGTTAGCACACTCATTGGCATAATGACCAAAGCCATGACATGCCCTACATTGAACAGACTCAGAGGATTTTTTATTTTCAAAGCTTGGTTTCTTGAATCCATTATCAGTGCTAGGTTTTGGCTTTTCAGCAGCACTGTGAGCAGGTCTGTTAGGAAATTTACTCATCCTTTTATTTTTCAGTATTGAACTAAATTTCTTTGAAATAAGAGCTACATCCTCTTCTTCAAGATTTGACTTGTCAATCTCAGAGGATAATTCCACAAGCTCTTTTGGAAGTGCAGCAGCACTTTTGAGAGCAAGACTGTGAGATTTGTTCTTTTTCTGAGCTTCAAGGTTTAGCTCAAACACAGTCAAAATCCCTACAATTTTGTCTAGACCTACGGTATTGGTGTCATTTGTTTCCTCAATCATAGCCACTTTTATGTTGAACCTCTCAGGTAAGGTCCTCAAAATCTTACTCACAAGTCTTGCATTGGAGATTGATTCTCCTAGACTTGTGCACTCATTTGAAATCTCATGAATCTTAGCAGCATATGATACAATGTCCTCAGTTTCCTCCATTCGAAGGATTTCAAACCTATCCATTAAAATTCTAAGCCTAGTAGCTTTTAGACTTGGTGCACCCTCACATTGTGTTTGCAAGATATCCCAAGCAGCTTTGGCTACATTCTCATTAGTGATAAGCTTGTACATATTCCCAGAAACATGGCTGGAAATAGCACCCATTGCTTTAGAATTATAGTTAGCCAAATGTATTTCTTCAAGAGTCCATTGATCTTCAGGTTTTCTTTCGAAAATTGACTCACCAACACCGGATGCAGGCTTCTTCTCCACAGTTTGAGGTTGCCATGCAACAAGAATACACATCTAAGCCCTTTCATCAATATTTTTAATGTAATTTCGCATTTTAGACTTCCAAAGAGAATAATTGGTGCCATCCAAGATAGGAGGCCTGTTTTCGTGTAGCTAGGAATCTTCAATCACGCAACTGACACCGGATGTGAGTACAGATGTGTCTCACAATTGTCCACACATCCACAGATAATGCAGCGGAATAAAACAAATTAAAAACAATAACGCAAGAATTACATACGTTTACTGATCTGTGAGATCAGCAAACTAGGCTTACGCCCAAAAACTTTTCACTATAAAAAACTTTTGATGCTTACAAAAATAAATAAGTGAAAAACTAAAATACTAAAATACTAAACGAGTTCTAATCACCTTCTATGACAAGAACAATTCCCCTTTCCCAAGTAGGACCTATTCTAGTCAGAAGTAAAACAAAGAACTCTATGAAAACCTAGATGTGAGTTACGGATGTGTTTCACAACCTTCACTCACAACCTAAAACAACTATGTTGAAAACTATGAAGAATAAGTATTTTCTCTCTCAGAATTTTCGTTGCTTCTCTTGTGCTGAATGCCTTGAATTTATATACACCATGGAGAAGATCTTCAAGTAATCAACATCTTCCTTTGTGAGATCTCAAAACCTATAAGGAAGCATAAACACACTCACAAAGAAATAGAATATTAGTAGGTTAGTCCTAATATAAAACTATGTACATAAATAAAAGATATTTACTGTATTTACAAAGTCCTGGTCAAAGTAGGACAATAATAAATCTTCCATGAAAGTCACAAAATCTTCTTACCATTATAGAAGTATTTCGAAATAAGGAAACACGAATTTGTTCCCAAAAAGCTCACGCTTTCAAAGGGAACTGAAATGGACGTTCCACCTATCTATATAATATATTAAAAGACAAACATTTAGAGCCCTCACATTAAGCTATGTCACTATTATGACATGGCATTATGTAATTCTCCCATTGATCAATTATTTCCTATATAGACATGATGAATGTGTGATTAATTAGGAATCTTATTTTCTACTTTTAAATTTATTTGATCCTATCCTAATATTATCTCTATCCAACTGCATAAAAAATGTGGAAAGAAAACCTGGGAAGTTTCAAAAAAATTAAAAAAAAAAACATTGACTTAATTAAACACCCATTTGAAGCGTTTTTTCTTTGGTGTAATTTCAGATTTTAAATTTAAAATTGAAATGATAAGGTATTATCATCTAATAATAGAGGATAATTATATTTTTATTTTTTAATACTCCTTTTCAAATACTATGTATCAACTTGAGTTTAACTTGAATTATTTATCTTTCATTCAAAGAGTTACCGTGACATTGAAGAACAATTCAAATTATAATGTGGTTTCATATCTCTTCCCTTTCTGAGTTCTCTTTATATACTTTCTCCGTCTTAAAAAATTCTTATTTTATTTTAAAATTGCTTCTTAACAAGATTAAATTTGAAAAATTTATGATCATTTTGAGACAGAGGTAGTATAATATACATTTCATATCCTCTCCCTCCCAAAGCTTCTGATTTTGGACTGAGTGCTCTTTCTCAACAAGTCCGATCAAAGGCATAATATATATCCATTGATATTACATGCAGACACTTATGTTCTTCAATACCCAATTTATGCCCACATCACAAAAATCTTATCTTGAGCCTCCTCTTAAAATACTCTTTTGCACTATGCATCTTGCATTTGTTGACTAATCATGTCTCATTGCTTTATTGTTTTAGTGTATCTCTTAAATTCTATGTACTTTCACCATCTTACATCAAATATTATAGGGAATTTGATCCGGAAGTTCCTTTTGGAACAAATCACTTTCCCTCAAGTTCCTTATTAAATCTAAATGGCCTGGAAGTTCTTATGCAGTAATATATAATACTGCATGCAATATTATTATATTCACTCATATGTGAATATAATAATGCATCTATAACACAACACGGTGAAGGAACTTCTCGGACATTATGATACTTTTTTAGAACTTCCCGGTCACTCTCCCTATATTATAATTTTTTAATTCGATTTAAAATAAATATCGTATTTTTATATGAAATATAGGATTAGTGAGATCACTCGGCCAATATAATATAAAAAAACAAATTGTAACATGCCATTAAGAATGACTTTTTTAACATATATAATAAGATTGAGTATTCTACTAATGCAATTTCCTACCCTAATAAAACATTTTCTATATAACCATTATAGTGTAACATGTCATTAAGAATGTCTTTATATTATAATTACTCATTTGGATTGAAATTATATTTTCTAAATATACTACTACTCATTCCATTTCAAAACGAATATCCATTTTTTATATATTTGTTTTTTATCAAGAGATAATATTATACATTCATTATGGGATGAAAATAATAATACATGCATCATTTTTGTATTTTATAAACTTCTGAATATAAAGTTTAAATTGATTATTTTTTTACTTATGAAATAAAAATTATTTTAAAATTAAATTTTATATAATTTTATTCTTACTTTTTTTCAATAAACTTTTTTCTTTCTTAAGTTTTGTTTTAAAAAACTAATTTGGATAATACATGTATCATTATATTGTGATTTACTATTCAAAAATTTAATTTTATTACTTAATTTTATATGCATTTCAAATACGTATTTTCAATTTAGTTCTTAATTAATAAACATTAGTATTCCCGTTAAATATAGATGGGTTATTAACCAGATTTGCTTGAATGTATTTCTTTTAGTCAAATGTTTGACCAAACTATTTTATCGGATCCGATAGCTTAATGGATGTAATTTTCATGTGAATTTTAGAGTTTGTGTTGAATCAAAGACTATCAATATTATATGCTTTTTAAAAGATGCTATTTTCCTTTTTTTTTTTTTTTTTACGAGAAAAGGGCAATGCCCCCTATATTTTATTGAAAATTATAAAGTACAATAAATAAAAGAAAAAGCATAAAATAAAATAAATAAATAAAAGGTCAATCAAATTGCCTTTTAGGAATCCAAGGCCTTTTAGGCTTAATGTTTTTTGATTTAGCTTTCGATCCAGATTTTCTTTGTTTTCCTTTAACCTTTTGAAAACCATCTTCTTCATCGTAATAATCTTCAAAATTATCGCAGTCAGCCATTGGAGCCCACGGATTAACATGAACTCCTCCAACTATACCCCCATAAGTGCGAGTATCATGATATGCCGAAGGAAAAGTAGCAGAAAGACCGCCTTCCGGTTCAGAATCGCATTTTTCCCAAAGAGTAAGAGCTTCTTTTAGGTTTTTTGGGTTTATAAATTCGGGATTAAATTATTTAGGATTTGGCATACGACCAGTAGAGGGACGTAGGTTAGGAGCTGATGAAGCTTGAATTTGTCTTAACCTTTTCCCGATCGAAATTTAGTGCTTCGCTATCCAAAACAGAAGCCGTCATAGGGATGGATGGTGAGGTTGTGGACCCCTTTTGAATTGCCAAGGCCCCCATCTGCGCTCCAAGCGCAGCAGTAGCTACCAGAGTTTCATTGCATGTATTCTTCACCTTGAGTGTCAACCGTCTCATTATGGGTATCTATATCTTTACAACCATTTTCGGCTGATCGCTCGTTAGAATGAACAATCCCCCCATCGAGATCAACAACCTCAGTTTTTTGAGCAAAACCATCAATTTTCGCACCACTACTAGATACGACCTTTGGAGAATTAGATTCAACCTGCTTTGGAACATAAACCTTCACACCCTCCAATGCTAATTTGATGGTAGAATCTCTGATTATGGATGTAATTTTTATGTGAATTTTAGAGTATGTGTTGAATCAAAGACTATCGATATTATATGCTTTCTAATGGCAGCGTTAAAAAAGCTTGTCTCAGTGTGAACATCGCATTCATTCCTTTGTTTGTATGCTCCATCATGGAATACCTATTGAAGTAGAAGTAGAATATCCATCTGCAGAAAAACGAAGGAGCAATGAAACTGAATCTTATTAGCCATGTTATATGATAAGGTTTTCCTTACCCTTTTAGTATTATAGATACATTGTATAGATAGCTTTAGTTGTAGAACAAAGGGAGAGTAGAGGCTGCTGGTGTATGATGCTCGAGAGTAGTAGAGGAGGAATTGGACTTTGGAGTGGACTCCATTATAAACCGGAGAAGAAAGAATGATTATCGAGAGACAGAAAAGATATGGTCTGTGCTAATTTCTGGATCGAAGTTTAGACTGATACCATGTTAGATTATACAGTGTATTGATTTTGGCATAAGTTTATAAGCATTAATTGGTACCACATGTGGAAAACAAGAACACCCAAAAACTTTTAAAGTGCGATAATCAGGTTTACGTAACAGTAATCGTTCATAGGGGGACACAAACTTATGTTGACGCATGGGCAACCGGTTAATGAGATATACAGCAGTGTTAAATGCTTCTAACCAAAACTTGAAGGGAAGATTTGCTTTGGATAAGAGACATAAACCGGTTTCAACTATGTGACGGTGTTTTCGTTCAACAACACCATTTTGTTGAGGAGTGTAATGACATGTAAGTTGGTGTCTTATACCGAATTTTTGAAGAAATGAGGTAAAAACCCGACTTGTGAATTCACCTCCCCCATCTGTTTGAACCGACTTGACAGTATGAATGGCACATATACGACGAGATAGTTGATTTTCAATCTCGCTTTAAATGTAGCCAATGTTTGTGTAACATCGTACTTTGTGAAATAATGGGAAAAGCCACACATATCTAGAAAAATCATCAACGATAGATAACTAGAAACGATGTCCATTCAATGAATTAACTGGAGCAGGGCCCCATACATCCAGATGTAACATATCAAGCGGGTGCAAAGAATTAAAAGTCCTAAGAGAAAAAGGTAGCTTACTAGATTTGCCTAACGGACAAATGTGACAACAATGTTGTTCATTTATTTTACAACTTAACGGCAAGCCAGACCGTTGACACAAAATCTTAAGAATAGGGGTGGACGGATGGCCTAGACGAGAATGCCAAGCATCCTGACTCGATCTTTCTCCAAGAAGAGCAATGGGACTGGTAGATGACTTTGAACTGAAGGAGAGCTCATACAAGCCGCCAGAATTATTGCCAGAGATGAGAGTCTTCCGTGTGCGATTGTCCTTAACATGAAAACCACATGAGTCAAGTTCAAAATAACAGTCGTTATCTTTAGAAAATTGACGAATAGACAATAATGGTTTATGGAGTTTAGGAACATAAAGAACATTACGCATACGGAAAGACCGATCATTAAGATGTAAAGATGAATTTCCAACATGTGATATATGCAACTTAGAGCCATTTCCAAAAACAACTGTATTTTTACCTGAATATGGATGATAATCGGAAAGTGAAGATGGATCCGCTTTCATATGATTAGTTGCCCCGGAATCCAAGACATACGAAAGTGGTTGAGAGAAATAGGCTGCAACAGAATTAGCAGGGCTCTGTCGAGCACTATGTCCTGACTTATAACACCATTGACAGATTAAATCACTATCCAACGGCTGTCCTCCGTATGGCGGAGTTGGAAGAATGCCACGACCACGACCGTGGGAACCAGATGAGCCACCACGATGTGCACCATTTCCACGACCACGATCACCATGCTGACCACGACCACCATTCTGATTACCATATGATTGCCAGTTACCTCCACCTCGGTTGCTATTATGACGTCTCTGCCATTTGTTATTACCACGGCTGTGTGAACCACCATGATTACCACCACCACGAGATGCCACCGTGGGTTGTTTCTCGCCAAGAAGGGCAGCAGACTGCTGAACTGGGACAGCAAACTTTTGTTGTAACGTTTCCTCCTTGAGTAGTAGTTCGGACATGTCATCAAAAGAAAGAGGATTTAGAGCATGAATTGCAGTGAGGGCATCAGAGATAGTTGTGGCCCGAAGAAGATAATCCGCAATCGAAGTTTCAGATGCCTTCTTAAGGTCATGCAGTTTTTCCTTAAGATTTTCAATCTGAAGAGCGGAAGTGGCTCCAAAACTCTTGGCAAGAACGGCCCAAGTCTTCGAAGCGGTGTCACAAGAATTGAGATAGGGTTGAACTGCCGGTGTGACCGTTCCCTTGATCCATCCACAGACTAGATCAGTACCTGTAGCCCACATTTTGATTTTCTCCTTGTGTCTGAATTAAGGATAGAAAAACTATGTAGGTTTCTATTGCTTTCCTGGGCTGTTCTTGAGCAATCTGAAGCACAACTTTCAATATGAGAAGTTTCAATTGACCAATTCTTCACGTTTCATCCAAAGCGAGGTCAACTATGGTTTCAACATCTTTAAATCTTTGCCTTGCAGAAACTATAAGTGTTAATAACCTCCAAGCTTTTCCTGAGCTTCCAGCAAACTATATATGAGTACAAGATTGCTTTCTCAAAGGCTGAATCCAAGTTCCTTTGCATAGCATTTTCTATTCCCAGATAAAGCAATATATCTATATTTTTTTTTCAAATATGCTATCATCAATCAAGAACAAATTTGATTTTTTTTAATATTCATTTTGGGATTATTTAAGATATTTAAATGTTGTTTTGATTGTAAAGATTGTATTCTAGGATCTGGAATTTGTTAATTCATGTTAGTGAGTATAAGTTTTATTTATTCTGAGGGTGAGATCCAAGTACGATGATCCATTGGCTCTCTTGGTGAATTTTGTAAGCAACAGATGACTCTGGCTCTTTAGAATGTAGTAATTAGACATGTGGGAGAGTTGTCGAATCGGGGGATCAGTCGTTACATGTCAGAGCTGTGTGATTTGTGCTCCATGTTCTTTAGATCTTCTATTTTTCTTAAGAACAGTCACGTAAAAGGCAACATGGTGCTATAAGAACAGTGTCAAGTAGTAGTTGTTATAGTCGGCTGGAGTTCCAATTAGGTGTTCTTGATTTAATCTCCATGTTCTTTATTTGTTTATTTTAAGTGAATATATTTTCGGAGTTTGCAAATTTATCCTTTTTATGTCAAATATCAAAATTATGAAATCCTTCTATTGCCATAATGTAATTGTAGACCAATACATTTTTTGAAGGTTCAAAATGGGTATTGTCAGTTTGATAGCAACACATAATTTTGTTAGCAATGAAACTTCTGAACTGACATTGGTTGGTGCTTTAAGGAATTTATTAAGCTGAGAAGTATCTAGGATAAAAAGAGGTTCAAGGTTAGCTAATAAATCTTCTTTCGTTGAAGTTTGAAGTTAATATGGTTTGGAGTTTATGTATCAACATATAATCTGATTAAGTAGCACCTTAGCTTGAGTTTAGCATGTTCAAAGTTTAATTGTGTAGTTCTGATAAGACTTGAATTTAACTATATTTTAGCGAATAATTAATAGGCATCTAGGAGTAACATATATTTTCTACTAGGATGGTTCTTTGAGTGTAATTCCTTGCAATATTCACTCCTTTGCAACATTCACTACGAATCGCCTGAACTATGATAATGTTTCACTCAAATTATTCTTTTAATTTCAGAACTTTATGCATTTTACCCAAATTTGGATGGTTGCTATTTGACTTTTAGTAAATTCAACCAAAGGAGTTGTGTTTGTTTAAAATGAGATAGAACTCCATTCAAACTATTGGGAGATCAAATTGATTTACAAGGATCCAAATTCCTTGAACGTTTATATAACGATCAATAATTTGTGTTTTTTGTTAAATTTGATTTGGGATTGGTATGTTATTTTATGAATCTCTTAAATTTCTTAGTTATTTCTTTTACCCATGACTAAACTGTAAATGATACACTATTACTTAGTTAAAATACATTTTATTTCTTTTTATTATAAAAACAACACTTTATTTTTATTTTTTTTCATAGTTAGGCAGTAAGAGATATTGATATACTAATTATATGTGTAGATCTCTCTCTGTCTCTCTCTGTATATGTTCATGTATAGTGACTATATTTACCTACCACTCATCTTTAAAAACTAATAAAATTACATTTTATTAATTAATCTTATTGTCATTTTAAATGTATATTTTCTAATTAGATAATTAGCCTTACTATGCCTGTCGAAATCCTTTCGAGTCGATATAGTTTATTCAGTCAAGTTGACTCAAATTCCAGCACTGCATATTCTGGAATCAGCTTATGTGATCAAATTTTCTTGATCTTTTTGCAACATAATATATTAGGCATAAGATGTAAATTTACCATGCCATACTTCGGTATCACCAAGTTTCTAACTTCAACTCCATGACATAATCAAAGGTTTTCCTTCTGTAAATGCATCTTATTATGAAAGGTTTCATGCTTAGACGTCAAAGTGACTTCGATATGAGTTTTTAAATAACACTACCGAAATCATTTACTTCTATCAAGGAAATCGCAAATTTACTTAGATTTTTCAATTGTCAAAAGAAAATAACATTTTTAATTGCCAATATATCTAGCAAACTTGGATATTTGTCCTGATGAATGCGTTGATGATACTTGATATTTTTTTTATTGACCACAATGCATATAGCATAATGTTTATACTTGAGATTGTGTACGTTAAACTCTAATTATATCCTTCCTCCCTCCTTCTTTGATTGACAATTTTGAAAGTTTAATTATTTTAACCTAACAATTTTGGAAATGGGACGATCTTTTTTTAAAAATAAAAAATAGCAAGTACTCATCATATAGTTTAGTTTTTTCGCCTTTTAATATTTGAACACAATACTAATACTCACATTACCTATATCATTACCTGCTCTAAGGTGACATCTACTATATGAGGTTGATGTTAAATCATATTGCTGGTGCTACATGTCATGATGATTTGAAAACTGTAGACACCATTGTGCACCCTGATTACAAAGCAGCATGTTATGCTCTAGGATTGTTAGATGATGATAAAGAATATGTTGATGGAATCAAAGAAGCAAGTGAATGGGGGTCCCCAGATTACTTAAGAAGACTATTAGTGATGCTACTACTGTTTAATAGTATGTCTAGGCCACAAGACGTATGGAATAAAACTTGGCAACTTCTCTCGGATGATATCATCTACAAGCATCAAAAGAATTTTAACAATCCGGTTAAATATTTTATAATGCTTGATTTAATAATTTTATGATTTATCTTATAGTTTATTCGATGGTTCATGTTTCATGTTTCATATATTATTATTGTTTAGCTAAATTTTGGTTATCATTTTTATGAGCATTCACTTCTTAATTTGAATCTACTGCTTATATACAAGTCTAACACTCAGTGACGAGCAAGTTAAAAAAATTGCATTGGAAGAAATTGATAAGTTACTTGCAGCGAATTGTAGCAGTCTCCATAATTTTAAGGATATGCCTAAACCTATCAGTTCTGTCATTTGTGAAGCGGAAAATATGCTAATATTAGATGAAATGTCATATGAAGTAGATGACATGAAGGCTGAATACTCTAGATTATATGCATGTTTGATCGAAGAGCAAAAAATGGTTTATGATAAGATTATGACTGCAGTTGATAATGACAATGGTGGTGTGTTCTTTTTGTATGGGTATGGAGGTACGGGAAAAACTTTCATATGGAAGACATTGTGCTCGGTCTTAAGAAGCAGGAAGGATATAGTTCTTCCGGTGGCTTCTAGCGGTATAGCTTCTTTGCTTCTTCCTAGGGGCAGAACTGCTCACTCTAGATTCGGTATACCCATCCAGGTCCATGAAAGCTCAACTTGCAGCAAGATCAAGCCGGATTCTGAAGTGTGTGGTCTTCTAAAGAAAACAAAGCTAATAATTTGGAATGAGGCTCCAATGACCCACAAGCACTGCTTATAGGCTCTTGATAGGAGCTTGAGGGACATTATGCGTACTTCTGACGGTCAATGCTCTGATAAGCCCTTCGGTGGATTAGTTGTTGTGTTAGGAGGTGATTTTTGGCAAATATTGCCATTTGTTCCTAAAGGAAGCCGACATGATATTGTGCATGCTACCATCAGTTCATCTAAACTTTGAAATTCATGTGAATTCCTTAAATTGACAAAAAACATGAGGTTGCAGGTAATCTCATCTGCTATCAAAAATTATATATTTTATGTTTCTGTTTTTCATATATTTAAATGTTTTATACTAACAATATTGTCTATACATAGGTCATTTCATCTTCTTCGGATGTTTCAGAGATTAGGAATTTTACTGAATGTATATTACAGGTCGGAGATGGAAATGTCGGTGAAGAAAATGATGGAGAAGCTGATATTAAGATACCGGATGATATTCTTATAAGAGATGCAGAAGATCCTATTACAACTATTGTTGAATATACATATCCTGACATATTAAAAAATATGTTTCTTGATTGATTCTTTCAGAGTAGAGTTGTTTTGGCACTAACGAATGAAATAGTAGATTGCATAAATGATTATGTGATGTCATTGTTGCCCGGTGAAGAGGTGGAGTATATGAGTTCAGATAGCATCAGTAAGGAGGATGGAGATATTACAGGACATGAGGATGTTTTTTCAGTTGAGTTTCTAAATACGATTAAATGCTCGAGATTGCCAAATCGCTTCATCAAATCTTGGAAAGCATGTAGTTGAAGCAAAAATATTGTCGGGTAAAAATGTTGGAATGAAGGTTTTTATTCCTAGAATGATCTTGAGCCCATCAGATTTGACAAAATTTCTCGTGAAGTTTCAACGGAGACAATTCACTTTGGTCGTTTGCTTTGCTATGACTATAAATAAGAGTCAGGGGCAATCACTTTCACACGTTGGGCTCTACCTTCCCCGACCTGTATTTAGCCACGGTCAGTTGTATGTGGCAATATCAAGAGTCACCGTGATGGATGTGTTTTTACACACCCATTTTACATGTTTATGAACCTATTTTAGGCTCAAAATCTCGGGTTTTATGTTGTTTTAATGTGGTTGTTGAGTATTTGATGAGTACAGGGGAAAAAGATGGTTAAGTGTTGAGTTTTGTCAAGAAAAGGCAAGGAAATCAAGTTGGAGCGGAGCGGAGCAGGAAAATAAGTGAAACAGATATGAGCTCCAGGAACTGGCCTCCAGAGCGGCCGCGCTCAGCTTAAGGGCGACCGCGCTCCATTGAAGAAAATCAGACCAAACTCTCGGCCATTCACAGCGGACGCGCTCAATACAATCGCGGCCGCGCTCAAGAAGGAAAATTGAAGACCAAACATTCTGCTAAGGTGCGCGGCCGCGCTCAACACAAGAGCGGCCGCGCTAAGCCCATTTTCAGCACCAGTTTGCAGCAACTAATGAAGGGTGTTTTTGACTTTTCGCACGTTTTTACATATGGATTTTGCCCTAGTATTTATACTTCAGCAGCACACTTTGGAAAAAAATCTTGGATATTGTTTTTGCTTTAGTTTTTGAGTTTTCGTAGAGGATTCTTTGTTCATCAATTCCGGATTCTTCAGGTTTTGATGTTCTTGTATTTTATGATTATTACTAGTTTCATTATGTCGTTGAGTAGCTAAATCATTTAGATTTGCGGATTGGTGGTAACAATTACTGAATCTTTATGCTATCGATTTAATTCTTCCCATTCAATCTCTTTCTAGTTCTTCAAAGTATTAATAATTGAAAGTTTTAAGGTTTCAATTTCATGTTAAGATGACTTTGGCCTTTTAATTATTTGGGTATCGATTGTGCCATTAATTTGGGGATTGATACAATTGAACACTGTTTTGAAGATTAGATCTAATTGAGGCCATAATAGAAATCAAAAGGGTTTAGATTCGATATTCTAAAGTGCTGAATAATTGTTTGATTGTTGTGTGGCCGTAATAGAAAACGCAGCTTGATAATAATTTAAAGGGTTGCAATCCGGGCACCACACCGTTCCAATCCTTACTTTTGTGAATGAATCTTAGATTGAGATTAATGTTTTTAGCAATAAAAATAGCATAGAGTGAAAGTAATTGTGAATCCAATCCGTGAATCTCCATTGTTGATCTGAGTTAATTCTCTACTTTTAAATTGCTTTCCTTAGCGTTAATCTTTTGCTTTCTGTTTTAGAAGTAATTTCCTGTTTTCAATCAAAAATCTCTGGTTACTATATTCATTGCTTTTACTGCACTTGTTTACCAATGAGTCTTTGTGGTTCGACCCCTGCTCGTGCATACTGCTACACCGGTAGTGAGTACATTTGCTCGGTTTTTATTACTAGAGGAATTTCTCTCCATCAAGTTTTTGGCGCCGTTGCCGGGGACTTGTTGCAAGTAAACAAGTAGGTTAGGTAGTGAATGCAAGGTCGTCGTTCTTTGAAGCCTACATTGGTGCCATTGGACGATAACATAAATAGACTTGAGGAAGCATTTGAGGGTGATCCCCTCTTTAATCCCCTCTTTTCAGATTCGTACATCGAATCAGAATCCTCCACCACCGAGGTAGAGGAAGAGAAAGCCGAGATGGCAGAACCACCGGCCCAAACGATGAATGATTACCTTAGACCTAGGGTTGACACTTCTACCTCATGCATAGTGCTATCCGAAGCAGCAAAGAATTTAGAGGTCAAAGGTCAGTATTTTTCTATGTTACATAGTTTTCAGGGGCTACCATGCGAGGATGCCTTGACTTTCTTGAAAGAATACATTATGACGGTAGCCCAGTTTTTATTAAGAGCGGGAGTGACTGAAGAGCAGATTAGGCTTAAGTGCTTCCCTTACACTCTAAAAGGGATAGCAAAAACTTGGTTAATGATGCTTCCATCCCAAAGCATCAGCACATAGACTGAGATGCAAGATATTTTTCTCAGGAGGTACTACCCACATCATCTGCAGGCTAATTTTAGGCAAAAATTGATAAATTTCACACAAGATGTGGGAGAACCTCTCCATGAGGCTTAGGAGAGATTTAATATGATGCTTATTCAATGTCCTCAGTATAATTTCTCTTTACCCTCTTTGAATCAAGCTTTCTATGATGGCTTGAATGATTCCACTCAGTCTGTTGTGGACAATGCAGCAGGAGGCTCTATAGGAGCCAAGACCCCTGAGGAGACTAAGGCCTTATTTGAGATGTTGAGTGCTAATTCTCAACAAAAGAGTTCTAGGGGTAAAACAAGGGGGGTATTGGATTTGACTACTACTGATAATCTTTCCAAGCAAATTGCAGTCTTAAGTAGTAAGTTTGACAAGTTGACTGCTCAAGGCACCTCTTCTAGTGCCAATGTGGTAAATGATTTATGTGCTTACTGTGGTTTAAATTCTCATGCTACTAATATGTGTCCAAGTGGTGTGCAGTTTGGTTTTGATCCTGAACAGGCAAATGCTATGTATGGGCATCCCCCAAGGCCTCCACCGAACATGCCCTATGGCAACACTTATAATCCAGGGTGGAGGAATCATCCTAATTTCTCGTGGGGAGGTAATCAGAATCCACAAAATAAACCTCTCCATCCTCCACCTCCACAAGGGGTATTTGAAAGAAAGAAGGAGCCTTGGGAGGAGGCAATAGAGCAGATGAGAGCTGAACAGCAGCAGGCAGCAAAGAATCATGAAGCTGCAATGAAGAAAGTGGAGATCCAAATAGGGCAGATGGCTGAAGCTTTTCAAGCCTTACAGGGGCACAAGTCAAGGACCTTCCCGAGTCAAGGTCACCAAGCAAAGGCCATTACCACACTCCGGAATGGTAAACAGGTAGGTAGCGAGGTAACTTCTTCTGTCCCACCTCCTGTTGTTGAAATTGTTAATGAGGAAAAAGGTACTAATGCATTGGGGGAGAAATCTAAAGTTGACTCTCCAACCCCCAATCCACATGTACCGGCTGTACCGTTTCCTGGAAGATTTATGAGGAATAAAATGGATCAACAAATGTCGGAGTTGATGGACATGTTCTCTAAAGTGAACATCAATCTCCCTTTGCTGAATGTGATAAAAAATGTTCCGGCTTATGCCAAGTTTTTCAAAGAAATTAATTCCAGGAAACCAAAGTATGGCAAGGATGAGAAGGTTATCATGGGAGAGAATGCTAGTGCAGTGGTACAACAAAACCTCCCACCCAAACAAAAGGACCCCGAAAGTTTTATAATTTCTATCAATATGGGGAATTCGAGTAAGGTGAAGGCGATGTTGGACCTAGGCGCTAGTATTAATTTGTTGCCCCATTATATGTATCTTGAAATGGGTTTGCCTGAATTGAAACCTACTTCCATGGCTCTCCAACTTGCTGATCGATCTATTAAAAGACCGTTGGGGATTGTGGAAGATGTTTTGGTTCAGGTGGACTCATTAATCATACCTGTGGATTTTGTTGTGCTTGAGATGGCCAATAGTGAGTGTAGTCGTCATGATTCCCCAATTTTACTTGGGCGTCCATTCATGGTGACGACAAACACTATTATTAATGTTGGCAATGGAACTCTTTCCATGACAGTGGCCAACGAGAAAATTGAAATTTCTGTGTATGATATTATGCAAAATCCAATGGACAATGGGAATTCTTGTAACTTTGTGGATAGAATAGATAACTGTGTGCAGGAATATTTGTGGCACGATAGAGAGTGTGATAAACTTGAGATGTTGTTGAATGGCAGTGGGAAAACTAGGGATAATACGGGTTCCGAAGTAATGGCCATTGAAAATAAGGCCGAGGGACATTATTCTGTTAATGGCCCGTCTCACTCCCTAGGCTACTTCAATGAGAAGTCAGCGCCATCAGTTGTGGTTCCACCGGTTCTTGAGCTAAAACCCCTCCCCTCCAATTTAAAGTATGCTTTCTAGGGGAGGGCGAGACTTTACCTGTGATAGTTGCCTCAGACTTGACCCTAGAGCAAGAGGCCAAATTAATTGATGTGCTTTGTGAGCACAAATCGGCCATAGGGTGGACCTTGGCGGATATTAAAGGAATTAGCCCCTCAATGTGTATGCATGAAATTAATCTTGTAGAGGGGGCTAAACCTTCGAGGGAGAGACAAAGGAGATTAAATCCTCACATGGAGGAAGCAGTGAGGAAAGAGGTCCTTAAATTGTTAGATGCGGGAATTATATCCCCAATTGCGGACAGTGAGTGGGTGAGCCCGGTTCAAGTGGTTCCCAAGAGGTCGGGCATTACTGTTGTGAAAAATGATAAAAATGAGGATGTGTCCACTAGAGAGGTGACCAGGTATAGGATGTGTATAGATTTGAGAAAGTTCAATGCCGCCACCAAAAAGGACCACTTTCCTTTGCCTTTCATTGACCAAATCCTAGAGAGGTTGGCGGGTCATGCTTATTATTGCTTTCTTGATGGGTTCTCGGGATATAATCAAATCACAATCGCACCCGAGGACCAATCAAAGACCACTTTCACATGTCCCTTTGGTACTTTTGCTTATAGGAGGATGCCCTTTGGGCTTTGCAATGCACCCGCTACTTTTCAAAGGTGCATGACCTCCATCTTTTTGGACATGATAGAGAAGTGTGTGGAGGTGTTCATGGATGATTTTTCTGTGGTTGGAGATAGCTTTGAGGGGTGTCTTGATAATTTGACTATGGTCTTGAGGCTATGTTGCGAGACTAATTTGACACTTAGTTGGGAGAAGTGTCACTTTCTTGTTAGACATGGGATTGTCTTGGGTCACATAGTGTCAAGTAGGGGGATTGAGGTGGATAAAGCTAAGATAGATGTGATTTCTAAGCTACCTCCCCCGGTCTCAGTCAAGGGTGTTCGAAGTTTCTTAGGCCATGCGGGTTTTTATCGGCGATTTATTAAGGATTTTTCACAAATTTGTAAGCCGTTAAGTAACTTGCTAGCTAAAGATACCGAGTTCATATTTGACCAAGACTGTCTAGATGCTTTCACTTTATTAAAAGAAAAACTTACTTGCACTCCCATTCTTTCTAGCCCTGATTGGTCTCACCCTTTTGAGATCATGTGTGATGCATCTGATTTTGCTATAGGGGCTGTTTTAGGACAAAAGATAGATAAATTACCGCATGTAATCCATTATGCAAGTAGAACTCTTAATGATGCACAGCTTAATTATACCACCACTGAGAAAGAATTTTTAGCGGTTGTGTTTGCACTTGAGAAGTTTCGTTCATACTTGCTTGGGTCGAAGGTAATAATTTATTCTGATCATGCAGCTTTAAAATATTTGTTGAATAAAAAGGATGCAAAACCTAGACTTCTTAGGTGGATGCTTTTGTTGCAAGAATTTGATTTGGAAATAAGGGACAAAAAGGGGACCGAGAATGTAGTTGCGGATCACTTATCAAGGCTTGAGGATTTCTCGTTTCAGAATAGCAAAGAAGGGGTGATTCCGGTGAATGAAAATTTCCCGGATGAACAACTACTTGCTTTACATGTTCAAGAGCCTTGGTATGCGGATCTTGTTAATTATCTTGATGCGACATGATTCCTCCTCACTTTACTTATGATCAAAAGAGGAAATTTAAATCTGATGTGAGGAACTACATTTGGGATGATCCTTACTTGTGAAAAATTTGTCCGGATAAAATTGTGAGAAGGTGTATTCCGGAACATGAACAAGTGAGTGTCTTGCGCTTTTGTCATGACTTACAATGTGGTGGGCATTTCAGTGGTCAAAAGACTGCTAGGAAAATCCTTCAAAGTTGCCTATATTGGCCCACCATATTTAAAGATGCGCAAGACTTTTGCAAAAAGTGTGACAAATGCCAAAGAACGGGAGGGATAGGTAAGCGTGATGAGATGCCCTAAAATTATAATCTAGTTGTTGACATATTTGATGTGTGGGGCATTGATTTTATGGGCCCTTTCCCCTCATCCCATGATTTTGTGTATATACTAGTAGCTGTGGACTATGTCTCTAAATGGGTGAAAGCTATTGCCACCCGGACTAATGATGCTAATGTTGTTTCAAAGTTTGTGTGTGAGAATATTTTTTGCAGGTACGGGGTGCCTCGGGCTATCATTAGTGAACAAGGAACTCACTTCACAAACAGGCTTTTCAACCAAGTCCTAAAGAAATATTGGGTTGTTCACAAGCTAGCCACCACTTATCATCCCCAAACATCGGGGCAAGTGGAAGTAAGCAACCGCCAAATCAAGGGGGTTCTTGAGAAAGCAGTCCGTCCAAACAGAAAAGATTGGGCTTTGAAGCTCAATGATGCATTATGGGCATATCGGACTGCTTACAAAACTCCAATTGGGATGAGTCCATACAGAATTGTGTATGGCAAAGAGTGTAACCTTCCGGTTGAGATGGAACACAAAGCATATTGGGCTGTGAAGGAACTCAACATGGATTTGAAGAAGGCGGGTGAGAAACGAATGCTTGATTTGGACGAGATCGAGGAGTTGAGGCAAGACAGCTATAAGAGTGCCAAGCTGTATAAGGAAAGAACCAAGAGATACCATGATCAGTACTTAAAGCCGAAAGTCATAATGCCGGGTAAGAAGGTTTTATTGTTCAATTCTCGATTGAGACTTTTTCCTGGCAAGTTGTGTTCCAAATGGTCGGGCCCTTATGAGTTGGTGAAAGTATTTCCACATGGAGCGGTCGAGCTCAAAGATTTGAAAACCGGAAGTACTTTCAAGGTGAATGGGCACCGAGTCAAGCCCTATTACGAAGGGGTGTCCATCTTGGAGGAAATTGATGTGGTGATGTTGGTGGATGCACCGGAAATCAAATGATAAATCATGAGCATCATGTCTAGCCAAAGACTTAAAACAAAGGCGCTTGTTGGGAGGCAACCCAACCTTAGGTAACTTTTACTGCTTTCTGTCTTTATTTTCAGTTTTACCACTACTCGTTATCTTTGAATTCGCGTTGGATTTTGTTTATGCAATGAGGGCATCGCAAATTCTTAGTTTGTGGGTGGGGGTATTCATAAAAAAAAGGGAATAATATTGTTATTTACCGTTTTTCGAGTCATTAGTGTAGAACGTGTCGAACTACGGTGACCTGAGCCTATTAATGTGTGCTGTTCGCTCACATTAATGGGGACGTAGGCAGCGAAAGTGCCGTCAAATGTTTAACATATTTTTGTCGAACAAAAGTTTTGTGTCACCCTTTATGGGTCTCTCCGAGTTTGTGGGTTTATAGGGGAGTGTAAATAGTTGTCACCCTCCAAAAATATTTTCTTTTATTTTATGTCACTAGGTATTACGCTTGTGTGTGTTTGTGGTGATGTGCAGGATAGCACATAACTGATCAAAACTGAAGCTGTGGACTTTAAGGCGGTGAAAAGGAGCGAAAAAAATGATGAAAACTCGCTGCCAGGGTGCGCGGGCACGCTCTGAGGTAGATCGGCCGCGCTTGATTAAGGGAAAAACATACCAAGTCTCTGCCATCCAGCGCGAGCGCGCTTCAAGGTAGGGCGGCCGCGCTTAATCAATGAAAAAAGGGGCATCAGTTTCGGTCACCCAGCGCGGACGCGCTTGTGTGGAGGGCGGCCGCGCTCGAGCGAGAATTCAGGGGATTTTGAATAAAACCTAATCAGATTCCAACCCTCCCTCCTCATTATAACGCCGCCCCCCTTCTTCTCTCTCAAATTTTTTGAGCCCTAAGCCCTCTCTCTCTCTAAAAATCCTTCACCCAAACTCAAATACTTTCACTTCCAACTCCTAAATTACCCTACCCATCCTATATTCTCAACCCAAAATCCATTAAATCAGGTGAATTTGAGGAATTTCGAAAATTGAAAGGAAGGGGTTCTAGAGTGCAAAATTGTTGAATCAAGTGGGATTGAACTCGAAGTTGAAGGTGGTATTGTGGGTATTAGCTTCGCAAAGACAAGGTGTGGGTTTTCCGGCCATCTTCCCAAAATCCGGCGAGATTTTCCGGCAGCTCCGGTGAAATTTTCCGGCAACCATTGAGTAGGGGTAAGATCTTTGAATTTTAGAATCCTTTTCCTGCTTCTGAGTGTGATAACATGTCTACATCTACTTCTAATCGTCGAAAGGTAACAAAGAAACCCCCGGTTAGGCCACAACCCTTGTATGATGATAATAAATTTGTGAGTATTGAGGTGGAGAAGTTTTTTAACACTTATGCTGCCCGGAGTTTTAATGTTGAAAAGGGTATAGATATTACCGACATGGGATTAGATGAGGTTGTAGAGAGGTGTGGGTGGCAGAATTTGTTGATTGCCCCGGTACAAGGAGGGAGTAGTGTACTAGTCCGCGAATTTTACGCGAACGCTTTTTCTAGAAAAGGGGAAAGAGACATGTCTTTTGTGCGGGGTCGAGAGGTGGGGTACTCTCGGGATAGAATTGTGGCTTATTACAATCTCCCCACGCATGTGCATGCCAACACTTGCTCATTCTTGTACCTTGAGAAACAAATGATGTATAATCCTAAAGGCAACCTCTATTTGATTGCCGACACATTTGGGGCTTTCCCTATTGACCCGACACTGCAAAAAGGAGTATTAATTGCCTCCAAACTTCTTCCCCTACGAATAAAGTATCTGCACAGGGTTATTTGTGAGAGGGTTCTCCCTTCTTCGAGACCTCCTGAGGTTGGGTGGCGTCGATCCGCTTTGATGCACGTGATCTTGACGGGGCAAAATATTGACACCGGCTCAATCATCGCCCACGAGATCAGCCGGACTTATCAACAAATGGGGAAGAACAGCTACAATTACCCATTGATGATTACGGGGTTGATGGGGCTCCAGGGAGTCAATTTTACCAATATCCCTACGGATATAGGGTTGGAGCCGACCATTACAGAGAGAAAGATAAGGGATAAGAGCCACCCCAAGGAGGTGAATGTGATTGAGCCGGAGGAGGAGGAAGAACAAGAATAGGAGGAGGATGTTATCAGGGATTGGAGAGCGGACCCAGCTGAGGGAATGTACTTTCTGTCGCAGCAGATGGAGGCGATGGAATTGAGATTTGATCAGAGATTCACTAATCTGGAGCAGAGACAGACTGTGACTGATGATAGGGTAAGGGCGGAGATAGAGATGGCCCAAGCATGGCGGGCCCAGCAGGATAGTAGGTGGGACCAACTCTTTAGTCGGTTGCCCCCTACTGGTTATACATGGCTGCAGTACCCGCCGCAGTACCCACCGCAACAGCAATTCCCCGGTGGCACATCCAGCCAAGGAGATCCGCCGCAGCAACATTTTCCCGGAGGCTCATCCAGCCAATGGGGCTATCTGCCACCATGATCCAGGATCGTTTGAGGTATCTCTACCTCGAGTTTTATAGTTAACTGCATTGGGGACAATGCAATTTTTAGTTTGTGGGTGGGGGGTATCGGTGTTTTTATTCTGCTTATCACCATGTTAGTTTAGGTTTTCTCTGTTTTTAGTAAAAATTTAAAAAAAAATTGTTTTCTTTATTTTGGGATATGTTGGCCTATGTCTGTGATGATTGAGTGTTATTTGTTAATCATTGTGCTATCTTGGATTTGAGAAGTAGGGTTACATTGAAACAATAAACAACGATTGCACCACCTCTCACTTCCATTGTTATCATTGATCATTGTTGTCATTCTAAGTGTCATTTATGGGATCACTTGTGTATTCTCGGGGTCCCTAGAACATTGTTTGCATGATTGTCAATAACACGTCACTAGGCTATTTTGGATACATATGGCTTATTCTTTCATCCCTTTTGTGAACCTTCAGCTTTCTACCCCAGTAAATAATATATTCCGCTAGAACCCTGGTTGAGCTTTAATAGAAAAGAATGGAAACTTAGACCGCCATTTGCCTTTGTTTGACGCCTTTTTCCTTACCTTTTCACGTAGTTTTAGGATGTCTTACCTTTTGGAAAGTGAACTAGGGAATGAATGGGAATATGGGTTGAATTTGGGTGAGTGGAATCAAATGTGCAAATTGGGGTCAAAGTGCAAAAAGGGGTGTGAAACATAATGAAGAGGGGCAAATGAAAAAAAAAACAAGAGTATGCGTTTGTATATACGTTCGTAAAAAACAAAAAAAAAAAAAAAAACAAGAGTATGCGTTTGTATATACGTTCGTAAAAAAACAAGAGTATGCGTTTGTATATACGTTCGTAAAAAAAAAAAAAAAAAACAAGAGTATGCGTTTGTATATACGTTCGTAAAAAAAAAAATCTTGCCCCTCCATTGTGTCAAAAGTTGGAAACTAGAAGAGGCCCCAAGAATAAGGGAATGTGCTCAACCCAATGTTGTGTGTATGAAAAGTTTTAGTTTGTGGGTTGGCACATTGGGAAGTAAAAGGGTGAGCGGAGTGAATTATCATAGTGAGGATGGACAAATAAAAAGAAGACTTCTTAGTTTCACTTTCCGAGTTCGAATGTCCTTACCTTCTTTTGTAACCGTGAGCCGAGCCATGCGATCTTTCGCACCATAACAATTAGAGCCATATCTTCGTTTCATTATCAAGTAGCCGGGTTGACAATTGTGGAAACATGCATATGAGTGTCCCTTTGTGATTGTATTTGATACACATTATGTTAGAGGATCACTTAGTGAATCCATAAACAATCTTAGAGTATGACAATGATCTACCATACTTCACTTCATTATTCATGCCGCGGTGGAAAATTGTGGTTTTTTGCATTAATGTAACTTTAGTTTGATGATTCATGATAGCACGTTTGTGATTATTTTGTGTAAGGATCTGAGACTGTATGGCCGAAAAAAATTCCCATTTTGAAGAGAACATCCCAAAAATATTGTGTTTTTGTTTTCGTAGTGCAGTTTTATCTTATGTTGGGTAGCTTAGTTTTTGTTTTGTTTTACTCGGGACGAGCAAAAGGTTAGTTTGTGGGTGTTTGATGGATGTGTTTTACACACCCATTTTACATGTTTACGAACCTATTTTAGGCTCAAAATCCCGGGTTTTATGTTGTTTTAATGTGGTTGTTGAGTAATTTAATGAGTACAGGGGAAAGAGATGGTTAAGTGTTGAGTTTTGTCAAGAAAAGGCAAGGAAATCAAGATGGAGCGGAGCGGAGCAGGAAAATAAGTGAAACAGATACGAGCTCCAGGAACTGGCCTCCAGAGCGGCCGCGCTCAGCTTAAGGGTGACCGCGCTCCATTGAAGAAAATCAGGCCAAACTCTCGGCCATTCACAGCGGACGCGCTCAATACCATCACGGCCGCGCTCAAGAAGGAAAATTGAAGACCAAACATTCTGCCAAGGTGCGCGGCCGCGCTCAACACAAGAGCGGCCGCGCTAAGCCCGTTTTCAGCACCAGTTTGCAGCAACTAATGAAGGGTGTTTTCAACTTTTCGCACGTTTTTACCTATGGATTTTGCCCTAGTATTTATACTTCAGCAGCACACTTTGGAAAAACATCTTGGATATTGTTTTTGCTTTAGTTTTTGAGTTTTCGTAGAGGAATCTTTGTTCATCAATTCCGGATTCTTCAAGTTTTGATGTTCTCGTATTTTATGATTATTACTAGTTTCATTATGTCGTTGAGTAGCTAAATCATTTAGATTTGCGGATTGGTGGTAACAATTACTGAATCTTTATGCTATCGATTTAATTCTTCCCATTCAATCTCTTTCTAGTTCTTCAAAGTATTAATAATTGAAAGTTTTAAGGTTTCAATTTCATGTTAAGATGACTTTGGCCTTTTAATTATTTGGGTATCGACTGTGCCATTAATTTGGGGATTGATACAATTGAACACTGTTTCGAAGATTAGATCTAATTGAGGCTATAATAGAAATCAAAAGGGTTTAGATTCGATATTCTAAAGTGCTGAATAATTGTTTGATTGTTGTGTGGCCGTAATAGAAAACGCAGCTTGATAATAATTTAAAGGGTTGCAATCCGGGCACCACACCGTTCCAATCCTTACTTTTGTGAATGAATCTTAGATTGAGATTAATGTTTTTAGCAATAAAAATAGCATAGAGTGAAAGTAATTGTGAATCAAATCCGTGAATCTCCATTGTTGATCTGAGTTAATTCTCTACTTTTAAATTGCTTTCCTTAGCGTTAATCTTTTGCTTTCTGTTTTGGAAGTAATTTCCTGTTTTCAATCAAAAATCTCTGGTTACTATATTCATTGCTTTTACTGCACTTGTTTACCAACGAGTCTCTGTGGTTCGACCCCTGCTCGTGCATACTGCTACACCGGTAGTGAGTACACTTGCTCGGTTTTTATTACTAGAGGAATTTCTCTCCATCAAGTTTTTGCTATAAAAAAGGTCTCAAAGTTCTCATTTGTGAAAAAGATGGTCAGACGCATGATACCACAACTAATGTGGTGTATAAAGAAATTTTCCCCAAATTGTGAGATAATTTTAATAAATAAATATTAATAAGTTAATCATGTGATATTGGAACGGAATTTGTAAGTGATTATATTTATGTAGTTAACTTGACTATTTGTAACTTCTACTGATGTAGTTAATGTCAAGTATTGGATTCAGAATTTCTACAGTGAAAGACTTGCTACTACGCCACAAAGATAAGACACACACACACTCTCTCTCTCTCTCTCTCTCATTTCCCATGAGTTACAGTTTTACTGTAATTGCAAATAATCCAATTCACTTGGCACTAAATTAATTATTTTGGTTTATTCCACTTCACTTGGCACAATTTTTTTTTTTATCTATTCGAGTAATGAACAAGTCTTAATGAAAAATTTAATAGTCTTAATTAAGTACAATATGTCACAGTAAGGATTATGAAACTAAGGTAGTTTTGTAAAATCTCTCACTCATTATATATGTTTTTCTATTTCTTTAATTTTATTATTTTTGATGTTTGTTTTCCTGAAACTACCAGTTTTATTGTGCTACTGCTGATGAGTTAATTTAAGAATTTTTAGTCTGGTGATTAAAAAGAATCTAGATGGCGGAAAGTTATGTTTTTACAATTTTTAAAAAGAATTTGGGCACCAAATAGATGTTTATGTTCAATGCTTATTTTGTTTTTCTTTTTGATTTGGTTGCAGTTGTGAAAAAGATTGATAAAATACCAAATGAGACCAAATTCCATGACATGGGCATGCTTGAGTAAAGGGTTAGTTGCGGAGAAGGTTCTTTCAACAATATGTTGGACATGGTGACATTTTTTATTTTATATGCTTGAGTAAAGGGTTAGTTGCGGAGAAGGTTCTTCATGATGTGCATTGGAGATGCATATAAAATAAAGACATTTTTTATTTTTGTATCTATCTAATAGAATTTAGATGACTTATTTATTTCTAGGATTATGTTATGAAATTTTCATGGTGACATACCGTCTTTAGTGTGTAGCTATGAGATGGTTGGGTATATATTTCACTTCTTATAATTTCTAAAACTATGTTGACTTGAGAAGAGTAGAAGTATTCTTTGAATTTTGTGGAAAATTGACATCTCCATGATGCTGTACTGCAGATAGTGTCTGCTCCTTGAAATGGAAAAAACTTCAGTTTCTTACTAAAGAATAGTTTTCATAGCAAGTGTCCAATGGGGGTATTCACTCACTTACCCTCATTACTTTCCTGTTTGTTTGGGTTTAAAATAATCTCCACAAGTGTCCAATGAGGCAATTTTGTTCAGCTTTAAGTGTTTGGAAACAAAATTGCTTCCATCTGTCCCAAAATTGCTTTCCACTTTTTTTCCCTGTGTTTATGAGGCAATTTTGTTCAGCTTCAAGTGTTTTGAAAAAAAAATTGTCTTGAAAAATAGACTCAATCCGTCCCAAAATAAATGTTCATTGTGTTCTTCTCTTTTTAAAGCAATCCTATTTTCAAGCCAATTTTACTATCTAAACTAGGGATGGCCAAACTGGACCGGAACCGGAAAACCGGACCGGAAAAGTCCGAAACCGCCATGAATCACCACGAAAATCGAAACTGGGGTAACCGGAACCATTTTGGATAAGGGCCGGTTAAAGTTCACATAAATGGTGAACCGCAACCGGACCGGAACCGGACGGAAAATTCCTTGTTTTTCAATAATTTTTAGCTTCTTTATTCATTATTGATCGAAACCGCACCGGAACCGGATCCGGGGTAAGCAAGGGCCGGTTAAGGTTCACCCTTTTGCCAAACCGGAACCGACGGTTTCGAACCGGAATCGAACCCGGAACCGATTTTGGCCATCCCTAATCTAAACTAATATTCCCCTCTATTCAAAACAAATAGCTCATTTGAAGGTCATACATTTTAAGAACTGAAATAGTTTTTTATGAACACCCTAGCTCATTTGAAGGTCATACATTTTAAGAACTGAAATAGTTTTTTATGAACACCCTTGATTTAAGAATATATTTATCCTGATTCTCAGTTTGATGTAATAAGGGTAATATTGGAAACTTATTTTTAAGATACTTTTACAAATAAAACTCTTTGAGTGAAACATCCTGCATGAGATAGTATACTGTGTAGACTGGAGGAAGGAGTAATCAAAAAGTAAATTTTATGCAAACTTTGGAGTGTTGCAAAGTAAAGACTAGAGAGGATGACACCACCTGCTGTATAGAATTACGACTAGAGACTAAATGAAACTCACATTAAACACCATTATACTGCATAAAGGGAATGTTATGGCCTACCGCAGGCAATCCTTCCACCAGCATATCCGGTGCTTTTGCTGATTTCATGGCCTTCTCAAGAAGAAGTGAATATTATTAAGAAACATAAGTACTATCGAGCAAAATAAGGAAAGCATATTCTGACTTACTCCTTCAGTTGCAAAAAAGAAAATTTATGTGATTATTTTCGAATCTGTTGATCGGCTAACTGAAACTATCATCACTAATTCGTAAAAATGCTCCTAAAACAACAATTGAAATTGAATCAAGGTAGAAGAAAATGAAATTGCTTTTATCATTAAGAAGATGAAACTCAACCTTTCTAAGGTCATCAGGATCAGCATGGATAACTAAATTCATGATCATATTTAACATTTTTTTTAGTGGATTTATGAAATCACAAAATTTGATCTAAAAATTGTTTTACCAAAGAATAGATGAAACTTCTCATTGTTAAGCTATAACTTGAGAACTCATTATACATTATGTTTATGCATTTGAATGCGTACTTGATTTGCTAAACAATGTTACGCTCTCCTGGCAAATAAAGTTTATCCATACAATAATGGAAAATACTCCCTTCGTCCCATAATGGATGTCCAAAAAAAATTCAAATTTGCTCTTGATCAAGAGCCAATTTCAAAACTTTTTGGACATTCATTTCAAATATGCTCTTGACTTAGAATAATTTGATAATTGAATTCTTATCCTACTGTAAATTAAATTGATTAATAGTTGATTCATTTAATTAATGACTATATAATTGACAGACAAAATAGCCTACCAAACTACTGTTTGTCAAAGATAATTTTCTCAGCAAGTTTGTGTAAATTTTATAAGCTCAAATCATTACACAAGTTTATGTAAATTATATCTTCTCCATCTCTTAAAAAACCGATGATCAAGTGTACACACATTTTTATTTTTATAATAAAAATAGATTTCTGTGACCAAAATAAGTTTGGCCATCCCAACACATATAGGCTAAATGGAGTTAGTCTGAATGTAGTAATGTAATTTTCTGTGTGTACAGGATACTCCCTCTGTCCCAAAATGATCGTCTCACTTTTTTATTGTTGGATATAAACCTAACACATTGTTTTCATTTATTTAAATGAAATTACAGATTATAACAATAAGTAATAATAAGCCTTAATATGTCCGTCGAATCTCGACGGGTAACTCATTAGTTAGGAATATAATATCACAATATTATATTCAAGTGTATATTGTTATATATAGTTTAGGAAACTCAATCCTTATATTAGATTAGGAAGGTTTTTTGTTTTTTGTTTTTGTTTTTTGTTTTTTTTTTTTTTGTTTATGATTCATGCGTGTAATAAATACCATCACCTTTTCCATCCTTAAATTCCATCAAATTTACCAAGAATGAGACTCCCTTAGCTGACATGTGTTCCCCCCCCCCTCCCACCCCCACTCTTACTTTATTTTTGGATTGAAATTTTGATTATGTATATTATTTAGTATGCTTAAATTGATTCTGATAGTTGACTTTCACAAACTGAATTGGAGATTTAGGCATCATCACATTTTTTAAATATTTTTTGGCTATTTTCTTTTCATTTGATGAAAAATTGGATCTGATATTTATGTATGAAAATTGATCATAATTTGGGGTATATATTTTTGTTTTAGTGTTTCTATTATTTCTTTTATTTGAAAAATGAGTCCGATATATGAATAATTAGAATGAGATTGACTTTGATAATTGAAATATCAGACTTATTTGGCCAAAATTTATTTAGGTTTGCTAGCCGTGCGAGATAATGAAGTTGGCGCGGGTTAATAATGGATTCGGTGGCAGAAGCATAATTTATGACAGAATATATGGTACTTTGTATGAATGGCTTTAGATGCCTTTTGAAAATTATATGGTGTCTTAAGGTATTATATTTAGATTGGGGGTCTTAGAGTTACTCCCCCTTGTTTATAAGGTCATCAATAGAAAATCCTTTCTCTTAATGATAGAAAAATGCTTTTTAGTTTAGTGAATTACTAGCGGCACACGTGTATGTGCACGGCGATATTTTTATTTCTTACTTCATCCGCCCCATATATATCTACGTGTACACTTTTCATTTTGGGCGTTCCAAATTTATGTGCACATTTCCTAAAATGGAAAGGAATCTTTATTATTCCCTCCACTCATTCTCTCTCCTACATTATTTTAATACTCACAACACCATTATAATTTACTATTCTCTCCACTCATTCTCTCTCCTATTTTATTTTCACACTCACAACACTTTCAATATAATACTCTCTCCTTAATTTACGTGAAAAGTCAAACTAGGCACATAGGTCCGGAACGGAGGGAGTATATATTAGTAGTTGAAATTACCAAAAAGAAAAAAAAAATATCGTATAACAAATATTGAAGAAAATCTATATTTTTTCAACAAAAGTATTTTCACAATTTTAATATTTTCCGATTTTTTTTAAAAAAATGAAAATTTATCCTTTTCCATATTTGTTGGCCCATCTATCCAGCAAAAGCCACAAACTTGTAAAAAACACATTTTTTTGAAGCTTAACAAAAAACGTGTTTTTAGACTACGTCGTCTACTCTTCCACTTTCTTCATACCGTCTCTCCCGCCCCGTCACTGTCAACAATCGCCATTGAAAAAAATCGCAATTTTGAATTCAGATCATAAATTCGATCTCAATTAGTGTTATCTCAAGGTTCGAATTTGCTTATTGGGAGTTAATTAGGGTTTTTGTTTGTTGATTTTTACGAATTTATGAACGTTGTGAAGGATTTGTTGTTGGCTTTGATTGGATGGATTCATTGTGAATTTGTCAAGAATGGTAATCGATTGATTGATTGATTTTGTTGGAGAGGGAGAGAGTGAAGAAGGGGTGTATTGCTGCTTGCTGTTGTGAATTTATGAATGTTGGGAAGGATTTGCTGTTTGTTGTTGGTGGGGATTTGATGTCCCAGTGTTAGGGATTTGATGTGCCAGTGCTAGGGATTTGATGTGCTAGTGTATGTGTTTTAGAGTGCCAGTGCCTGTGTTTTGAGTGTCAGTGCATGTGGGAATTTGAGTGCCAGTGTATGTGTTTTTGAGTGCCAGTGTATGTGTTTTCAAATGCCAGTCCATGTGTTTTTGAATGCCAGTGCTTGTGTTTTTGAGAGCCAACAAAAATTATTACCAGTATTTTTTGAAAGTGCCGAGTATATGTGTTTTTGAGTGCCAAGGCATGTATTTTTGAATGCCAGTGCATGTGTTTTTGAATGCCAAGTGCTTGTGTTTTTGAGAGCCAAGAAAATGTTAGTGTAACAAAGTGCCCGTCAGTAGTATCAATAAGTGCCAGTGTAAAAAAGTGCTAGTGCATGTATATTAAGTGACTTTATAAACTAACATTGGCACTTGGTTACACTAACACTGGCACTTTGTTACACTAACACTGGCACTTTGTTAAACTAACACTGGCACTTGTTTTACACTAACACCAGCACTTTGATACACTAACATCGGCACTTTATTACACTAACACTGGCACTTTTTTACACTGGCACTGGCACTTTGTTACACATGTACTGGCACTAAGTTTCTGGACAAAGAGAGCTTTTAACTGGCACTTTTTTAGACGTGCACTGGTACATTTTTATCATAACCCTGGCAATTATTTATACAACTATTGGCAATTATTTAGAACAAATTCACATAATTCCCAATTGAATTGACCCAAACTTCAGCAAATTAAACCCTTTATCCACACCATTGAAGGACATTCTGTTTATCCAACGAAAAAACGAAGAGCTATGGAATCAAATCACACAGTTATCTCCAATTAATTATGTACCAATCAATAAAGTACCAATAAATTATGTAACGAAGCATAGTTGACAATGGACATTAATGGCGGAACTAGGGCACGAATTGTAGGTTACAAAATACTAAAACTGAGTGAACGTCGGAGAACGATCGGAGCTTGGGATGGCCAGAGAAGATGATCGGAGCTTGGGATGGCACGAATTTGTAATATTAACACTGGCATTTATCATGGTTGTCAGTAATTACAAAAAATGTCACCGTTTGTTTTGAAAACACGTTTTTCCTTATCTTAAGAAAAAACTAGTTTTTTATAAGACCAACTCCCAGCAAAATAGGTTTATCAGTTATTATCTTAATTACTAATTAAATTCCAAAAAAAAAAAAATATAATAAGTTAGCAATTATTGCTTCCAAAATATTTCAATAACTAAGCATAAAAACATGCATCACACCATTTTAGCCATTCAATTTACTTATTTTGAATTTTGAAAATAACAAAATAAAGGAAAATACAATTTTAAAACTCAATAATTCTCGAAGTAAACTTGTCTATCCAAAATGGAAGGGAGAGAATTTGGAAAACTTTTAGGACATGCTTCCGAATTTAAAAATGGAGAGAAACAGAAAGAAAGGAAAGGAAATTTTTAAAAATTTCCTTCCTTAACTTGCTTTCGAGATTTTTTAGGGAGGAAGTGGAAAGAAAGGGAAGAAAATTTTTTTAGGATTTTTCTCCCAAAATTTTCCTCTCAAAATTGAGAGGAATTGGGAGGAAAGAAATTGGAAGCTTAACAATTTTTATTATTATCTCACTTTTACCTTCATATATTTTTTGTAATATCATCATTACCCTCATCAATCTCACAACAGTACCCTATAACAAGCCAACCAAGGATTCATAGACGGTAAGATTGGGAGAGTGGATATCATTTTGTTCACAGTATCCAGAAATACAAGCAAATGTTTCTTGTTTCTTGGGATACCCTCAAATCATGATATCACCCTCTATATATCCACATGTTTTACGACCAACCAGCTTGTTTTACCGGCCCCACTCACACCCATTAGAGCTGTGTGAGAACCCCGGTCTGAAAGCACCACTCACACCCTTCAGAAGCATCAGCCTATCTTCAGGCGCCCCTTGGGCTTTCATTTCCTTCAAAAATTACATAATTTACTCATTTAGTCTTGTGCTTATGTGTAAGATCTAATCTAATAACAAGTGTATGTATTTTTGAATACCTGTGGCATGTCAACTGAGTATTTGACATCATCGAAAAAGTAAGGGGAAATTATCGGTGAGTCCTTCATTCCAAGTCAAAAGATCAATTAAGACAAGAATTTTAAAATTTAACCAACTAATTCGACTTCATAATCAAAATTTCTCTTCTCTCACTTTCTCTCTCTACCAACCCTTCCCCTTACCCTCCAGCCGGCAACCCTTCCCTCCCCTCCGGCGACCCTTCCTTTTCCAACTCCGGTGACCCTCCCTTTCCCGATCCATTTCCTTTGATATCACCATCTAGGTACACAATTGTTCATCGATTCAATAATTCTATAAACATTTCGATTGTGATTTAATTTTGTCGATGTTAACTTGATTCATTTTCGCGATTTCATCAACATTTTACTGAAACTCTGATCGTATGTTTTGTTTAGGATTTTGCTTGTGTGATTTTCTTCTCGTCCGATTGCTTGAATTGGCATTTTGATTCGTTAAGCTTCTGATCTGATGTGTATGGTGGTTGTTACTCATTACAATCGATAAATGTGTGTATTCTGTACGATTTGAATCCAAAAATGGTGCTTAAAATGAGAATTGTTTCGTAAAAGTGATAATTTCATGGTAGAATTGTGATGATCTAGGTTTGATGTTTAGATCCATTTGGTTCAGGTACATTTTTTCGTGTATTTTGTATAATTTGACTCTAATATGGAGCTTGTAAAATGTTTTTTTTCTATCAACACAACAATTTCTCATTGTTTCATCTGGATTGGTACTCTTTTACAAGTGGATCCATGAACGTGGTTTACTTTCAAAAAGAAAATGTTGATGTCCGTGTTATAATTAAAGGCATAATTCTATATGATTTGATGTCCGGTTATGGGCTCGAATCCCAGCTGGCGCAGGCAATCTGGACTTTCTACGCAATAGCCAACAGTTTGAAGCTTTTCGAGCCATGGCGCATGCTAATCCACAAATCTTGCAGCCCATGCTTCAAGAGTTGGGGAAGCAGAATCCTCACTTAGTTAGACTTATTAAAGAGCATTAGGCTGATTTCCTTCCCCTGATCAATGAACATGTTGAAGGCGAAGAGAATGTTCTTGGCAGCTTGCTGAAGGTATGTCACACTCCACAGGCTGTAACTGTTACATCTGAGGAGCGTGAAGCCATTGAACGACTTGAAGCAATGGGATTTGATAGAGCACTAGTTTGAAGAATGAAGAGCTGGCTGCCAACTACCTCTTAGATCACATGCACGAGTTTGAAGACTAGTCTTCTTTTTTCCCTTCATCTTTTTCCAAGCTATATTTCAGGAATGGACAGTGGTGGGACAATGCCAAATTGTAACTACATAATTTTGCTTTCATTTGCACCATTTATGTTTTAGGATCTTTGGTGTCTTTACTCTAATGTTATGTGCTTTACTTTCTAATGGCTATAAATTAAAAAAATAATTGTGAAATTAACTAAAAAATTCTGTGAACTTAACAAATATATCAAATATCTCATAAAATTTCAAAAATAGAGGTCATAAAAGACTAAAAATAATTGTGAACTTAACAAATATGTCAAAAAAATCTCATAATATTACAAAAATAGAGACCATAAAAGACTAAAAACAATTGTTAACTTAATAAATATGTCAAAGAATCTCATAAAATTGCAAAAATAGAGGCAATGAAAGACTAAAAACAATTGTGAACTTAACTAAAAACAATTGTGAACTTTACAAATATGTCAAATAATCTTATAAAAGAGGCTTTGACCAATAAGTCCCTCAGATAAATAAAATCAACCAATAAAAGCAAACATTTTCAAAACCTACGAATAAGTCCCTATAATTTTTCTGGACCAAAATACCCCCGGCCACACTCACGCCACTCACGTGCCCATCCTCCCATGACCAGTCGCCTCTCTCTCTCTCTATGTCTCTCTTTTTTTTACGTATAATGTCTAAAAAAATTTAAATACAATATCTTTCTCTCTCCTTTTCTCTCTCTTCCTTTTTTTCCTCTTAAATTTTTAAAATACAATATCTCAAAATCTAAAAGTCGAAAAAATAATCCAAGACTACTGTTTTAATCCCATCGCCAAGACGAATCAAACAAGTTTACTCATCATATATTTCAAATTTTATAAATAAAATAAAATTATTTTTCAACAACTGTGAAATAGACCTCACTGTTGTTCTATAAAAGAATGACATAAAAACAGTGAAATAAATCACACAGTTATGCACAATAACGGAGAAAGTGACCTCAACACTCATAACTATAACTGAGAAATTGACCTCACAGTTGTGCACAAACATAATTTTCAGCTTGGAAATGTGCAAATCATTACACAGTTATGCACAATAACTGTGAAAATCATTACACAGTTATTTACATCAAACCCAACAACCGTGAAACTTGTTTTACAGTTGTCCTAAAGGAATGACATAAAAATAACTGTGAAATGGAATTCACAGTTATGCACAATAACTGTGAAAATCATTACACAGTTAGTTAACATCAAAACCAACAATCGTGAAACTTGTTCTACAGTTGTCCTAAAGGAATGACACAAAAATAACACTCATAACTATAACTGAGAAATTGACCTCACAGTTGTGCACAAACAATCATCAACAACTAATAAATAACGGGTAAACCAAACATACTAAGTACCAAATTAACTGTGAAATTGACCTCACAGTTCTCAGTTTAGAAAGGTCAAAAACCAAACCATTTCACATTCATAAATAACTGTGAAACTGACCTCACAGTTTTAGAAGTGTGAAAAACATTTCACATTTATTCACACCACAACCAACAACTGTGAAATATACCTCACTGTTGTTCTATAAAAGAATGACATAAAAACAGTGAAATCTATCACATAGTTATGCACAATAACTGAGAAATTGACCTCAACAATCATAACTGAGAAATTGACCTCAAAAATCATAACTGAGAAATTGAGCTCACAGTTGTGCACAAACAATCATGAATAACAGATAAATAACGGGTAAACCACATATAACTGAGAATTCTCAGTTTATAAATGTGAAAATCATTATACAATTATTTACATCGAACAGTGCATCATATCTTAACAGTACATAAAAGAAGCAAAATGGCCTGTTGATGAAGCAGCAGTAATCTGTAATCCCAAATTTCAGAGCAGCACCAATAAGAAGCGATGCCAAACTGGCATTTGCTTTATCCTGAGTATTTTAAACTTTTGATCAATACAGTAACACAAGTAACAACATGGGTACAACAATAGTAATACATGGGATGGGATCATAAGAATCTGAACAGCCTACTGACGGTTCAATGGTTTTGCTGCTAACAGACAAACATTTTGACTACAATACTAGCCCTCCTCATATTCTAAGTTCCCCCTACCAAAGCACATCTCATGCTCGAAAATGTCCGTAAATCTGGAAGATGGGTTGCAGGGCTCGTAGGTCCCCACTTGCCAGAAGCCTGCATTTGATTCACAAGCTTCCATAGTTGCTATCGAAGCCAGCAGCCATATACATGTACTCCTTCCTGCAACAATGATAAGCATGCTCCAAATGAGACAGGAAGTCAAGTTGAACCACAAAATAAATTACAGAATATAGATAAGATGCCAACAACATGGAACATGAGTAAAAAATATCGACAATCGGCTGGCCTTTGCTACTATATAACTGCCCATCTTCATTTTCATGATCTGGCTGGTTTAAGGGTCTGGTGGACCAATTATGCTTTTTGTCATGATTGGTTTTATCTGATTCGGCAGCTAATTCTATACCATCTTCTAGTTCCCTCTCTATGAGATCGTCATCATCCATACGACACTAAACAATTTTGTACCCACCTTTACACCTATCACAAATACGACACTAAACAATTTTGTGCCCACCTTTTCCACCTGTAACTATCTCCACCATTGCATAAACCAGAAATTTTCCCAACTAGAGCACCAACAAGCATTTCTCCAGACCTACCTAAGCTGACAGACTACAATTCAGATGAAAAGTTCTGTACAACTATATTTCATCCCAAGTTAATGATCCGAACAGAGAGAGGGGGCTTTTAACATTTTCAGCTTCAAGGAACACAACTGTACAATAAAGTATAGGCTTTCGAACATCACTCTATGTACTGTAATATTGAAGGGATTAGGGACAGCTTAAACCCAAATGATCTACTTGTCTGCCAACTTACGAGTTTTGCCTTTGGCATAAAGATTTTCTTTTGTTTTTGTTTCTCATATAGTTCATTGAGCCAAACTGCTGAAAAGTTAGTACTTTTATTATTTTATATCAATTCAGGTCCAAACTCTGATTAAAATCTAATTTAATTCCTCTTTTTACAAGACAAATCATCAAGTAGAAGATAATCAAAATTGAGTAAGAAACAAAAATAAAACACCTACCAATCAGAAGCCGTGATTACAACTCCTGCTTCCCCAATCGATCGTTCAACACCACCTCGATCATCTTCTCTTTATCTTCTGCAAATTTTTCTCCGGGACGACTCCGGAGCATCAAAGGAGTCGTGGTTTAGAGAAATTGAAGGGAAGACGAGAGAGGAAGCAGCAGCAGCCATTAACGGGGATGGAGAATGACGGAGGAATTGAGATGGAGAAGACGAGAGAGGAAGCAGCAGGGAATTGCGCATAGAGAGAGAGAGAGAAGAGGAGTGCGCATAGAGAGAGAAAGAAAATGGGCATGGGTAGTTTGGCCATTTAAATTGTTATAAAGTGGGTTAGTGACTCTACGGTCGTTTTGATTTAAACTCTAGGATCCTAAGGTAAAATTTAAAATGTATTATTTTTATTGATAAATTCCACCCTATCACAAGGTCTTATTGGTAAAAATCCCCTTATAAAATTGCAAAAATAGAGGCCCTAAAAGACTAAAAATAATTGTGAACTTAAGGAAACACAATTGTGAACATAACAAATATGTCAAATAATCTCATAAAATTGAAAAAATAGAGCCCATAAAGGAATAAAACAACTGTGAACTTAACCAAAAATAACAGTAAACTTAATAAATAGGTCAAATAATCTCATAAAATTTAAAATTAGAGGCAATAAGATACTAAAAATAACTATGAACTTAACAAATATGTCAAATAATCTCATAAAATTCAAAAATAGAGGTCAAATAAAGGACTAAAACAACTGTGAACTTAAGTAAAAATAACTGTGAGCATAACAAATATGTCAAATAATCTCATAAAATTGCAAAAATAGAGGTCATATAAATGAATAAAAAAATTGTGAACTTAACATAAAACAATAGTGAACTTTAGTAAAAACAACTGTGAACATAACAAATATGTCAAATAATCTCATAAAATTGCAAAAATAGAGGCCATAAAGGACTAAAACAACTGTGAACTTAACAAAAAACAATAGTGAACTTAACAAATGGGTCAAATAATCTAATAAAATTGCAAAAATAAAGGCTATAAAATTCTAAAAACAAATGTGAACTTAACAAAAACAACTGTGAACCTAATTAAAAACAACTGTGAACTTAATAAATATGTCAAATAATCTCATAAAACGGCAAAAATAGAGCCATAAAAGATAAAAAAACGACTGTGATCCTAAAAGAAAAATGAGATTTTGCTACGAAAAAATTTGTAGCAAAATGTTAAGATTTCGTAGCTAAAGAGTATTGGCGACGAAACCGTTTTCGTAGCAATTTCGTCGCCTATGCAACGTCGCTAAAGGGTATTGGCGACGAAATAATATTCGTAGTCGTAGGTATAATTTTTAGCTACGAAAAATAAATTTCGTCGTCAAGTATTATCTGCGACAAAATATAAAAACGTCGCTAAAGGGTTTTCCAAACAATTATTTTTTGTAGCCATATCTTTTAGCGACGAAATTAATTCGTCCCAAATCATCTGGCCTTTGCAATACAAAATATATTTATCGTATATAATATCATATTTTATTATGAATTTGTTTCATAGCTATAAATACATTCTTCTAATACAAAATATTTTCGTCGCCGAATGTTACTGTCTAGCTATGAAATATTTTCATAGCTATAAATACATTCTTCTACTACAAAATATTTTCGTTGCCATTTGTTACTGTCTTGCTATGAAACATTTTCATAGCGTAGCCATCTTTTTTACTACAAAATATTGTGTTGCAAATGTGATTTTAATCTAATTGCTGCTCCAAGAAAAAATAATATATATTGAAAATATTATATTTATCATAATACTACACATTATCAAAATATAATTAATTATCATTAAAATTGTCGGTACATTCCGAAATAACGAAGGCAAAAAAATACATGTCTCTAACATCTCAGTTGAAGCGACAAAAACATATCTTCACTATCTCAAATCTTCACTATCTCAATGTAGTTGAAGCAACAAAAACATATCTTCACTATCTTAAATCTTCACTATTTCAATGTCCAACTATATAAATTTTCTTCCATATAAGTAATTACGTAGTAGCTCTAGCCCAATGACTGTACAGAATAATAATGATAAGCTGCAATAAATAGATAATAAGTTATTAAAATTCCATGGAGGTGATCACAATGAGCAATAACATTCACAACATTCACGCTATATAACATATAAAACTTGCAATATTTTGTTGCGTAGACTTCGTTCAACGTACCCACTAAGATTTACCTGCACCTATATGATACACAAAAAGAGAAAAAATTGAGTATATAGTTCTTCATATGTTTTTTCCACAAATCCAAACAATAAACTTTAAATAATAAAAGATATACATTGAACTCCAAATTAATCTCTAATTTAGAGCATATGAAACAACCAAAGGGGACTCATAAATAAAGAGGTTAACATACTGACCGTTAGTTGAAGAAGCATTCACCATTTTAACTACCATCTCTTCTAATTGTTTAATCTTATCACCTTGAGATTTTAACTATTCTTGTTGAGATTTTAACTCCTCTTGTTGTGACAACACAAGAGACTCCAATGAGGTATCTCGAACTGAGCTGGACTTCTCTGGTCTAGGACCAAAGTCAAGCTCAGGTATACGTCCAGACCTCTTTTCAAGGACAACATCAGCAACTTCATCCGGTGGCATTTCAGGATACATTTCTTAACATTTTCCATATCCTTCTGCAAATATAAATATCTTTAAATGCTAAGTATTAACCAAATAAAGCCGTTATAATAGTGAAGAACAAAATAAATTATTAATGCAGTGCAGAATTCCAGCTTTGGTACCCTTCATTGCTCAGAGTATAACTTTTTCTAGAAAATTCCATTTAATGTAATTCTTGCGGCATTGGAAAGGCAGCTCATTTGTCTTTCCATCCATATCTTAAAATTATTCAGATTCTAAGTATGTGAATAGTTATGGCTGCTGAAAGTGACATCCAGAAGCATGGAAGGATGCTGAATAGTTTCTGTTGAAGACTCTTGATTTCCCGTAGGAGTTCATGTATTCCAAAGACCTGTGGCCTATAAATAAGCTGTGATTTATGTTGAGAAGGGAGATTGTATTTTGATTTGAGCATTTGATAATAAGAACTGAGACTATAGTTCTCTTTCTTTCTTGTTCCCAACTAAGAAGTCGATTTCCAGCATTGTTTCTTTCTTTTCCTTTAGTTGTCTTTGTTCTGGTAATTAGCCCCTCATCATTTGGTATCAGAGCTTGAGATACGTTCTAGGCTTTTGTTCCATTATGGCAGCAAGGCGAGGAAGGGGCGGACGTGGCCGTGGAAACATAGACAATCTGGGAGACGAACGAGATGTTGAAATTCAGGCACTTCGGAGACAAGTTGAGGAGTTGACCATACGTCTTGAGCGTCAGGAGGCCAGAAGTGAACGTGGTTCTAGTCTTGGCTATTCCAGTGATGGCTCAGAGTATGTTAATCCTTTTGCAAACAGAAGACTTGAGAATATCTATCCGTTTGATCGGGATCAAGAATTCGGCGACAGGAATGGAGCAGATCCTTCTATGGATATCGGTATGGAGATCGAGAGTCCAAAACTTGGAGGTAAGGCACATCCCGACGACATTTTTGACCCGTTCAATATTGTTACCGTAGAATCAAAGGTTCAAGACCTTGTCATTGATTGGTCGAAACCACCAATCTATGACGAGTGTAATTGTGAAAGATGTCAGTTATTGACATCTCCTCCGGCTGATGTAAAAATGGTTGACGTCAATTTTTTTTCAAGAGATGGGTTGATGTGGAAGTTTGAGGATGACCAGATTCGTGGGTCAATGTTTTCCGCTTCAGTTGAAGGTACTATTATTTGCTCTTATTATAAGGATCCATTTGATATTGAATTTCCAAGTATGTCGAATTCTTCGTTCTTCAAAAGATTGATGATTGAGAGCTTTCTCTTAAATGGATGGACTGAATGGATGGATGTATTGGTGAGTCATACTAAGTATAAAGTTCATCGACGGTTGAAGGATAAATTTCGAGACGTATTTCCAAAAGCAACAATCCAAATTCGAGGTCGAATTTTTTCTAAGAAGGGAAGGATGATGCAGTGCAGAATTCCAGCTTTGGCACCCTTCATTGCTCAGAGTATAACTTTTTCTAGAAAATTCCATTTGATGCAATTCTTGCGGCATTGGAAAGGCAGCTCATTTGTCTTTCCATCCATATCTTAAACTTATTCAGATTCTAGGTATGTGAAGAGTATGGCTGCTGAAAGTGACGTCCAGAAGCATGGAAGGATGCTGAATAGTTTCTGATGAAGACTCTTGATTTCCCCTAGGAGTTCATGTATTCCAAAGACCTGTGGCCTATAAATAAGCTGTGATTTATGTTGAGAAGGGAGATTGTATTTTGATTTGAGCATTTGATAATAAGAACTGAGACTATAGTTCTCTTTCTTTCTTGTTCCCAACTAAGAAGTCGATTTCCAGCATTGTTTCTTTCTTTTCCTTTAGTTGTCTTTGTTCTGGTAATCAGCCCCTCATCAATTATAAACATATGTTGACTTCTCAAACTTGGGCATTACTCCTTCCGTTCCAATAGAACAGGTGATTATTCCTTTTGGACCAACCCAGTTGAAGGCTTGAAGAGTGACATGTTCAATTAAGGAAACTTTTTTACAACAAATTGAATATAATGCTCATTTCAAATAATGTCACTTATGTTTTGAGGGGTAATTCATTCTTTTTCTAGAAGTGCCCGCCAACTTTTAGAGCATATTTATTTAAAAAATGCATGTTTTCTTCAAGAGACCGCCTAGAAAAGGAACTGCGTCCAATCTTGCAGATAGGACAGAGAACCAAACAATATCATTACGAGAAACCTTGCTAAATATGGAGGCTAAAACAATTACCTGTCTCCAGCACTTGCTCAAGGCTGAGGATGGTAGTCTGGGTGGTGCCATTTGAAGCAGGACACCTTCGGTTGTTTTAAATAGTGGCATGACAAGCATAAACACTGTAACTGAAACTAACCCCAGGCATAAAACTTCAGCATTCTTAACCCTGAAAAATAGAAAGTACAGACACCCATTGAGATATACTCCCTCCGTCCCATAAAACCTTACCCGGTTACTACGAACTCAGTTCAACCAAGTTCAACTTTGACCAAACTTTAATATCAATTTACTTATCATAATAAAAATCTAAAAATTGTTATCCATAAAATAACCAAATGATTTATCAATAGCAATTATTAAAATTTCATTAGAATGAATAGATTGATATTAAAGTTTGGTCAAAGTTGTACTCGGTTGACTTCGCACTATTCAAAACGGGAAAGGTTTTATGGGACGGAGGGAGTATACTTTTTCTTTTTCATTTTCAACAAAAGTGAAGTGAAGAAGATGCATCCAACTGAAAGTAGAGTTTACCCAAGGCTCAACAACCAGGATGCCAGGATCAAACCTGCACTGAAGAACAACATAATGCACCAAGGTTATATTTTTATTTGATTGTTATTTCTTTGATAAAATCAAGATCTTATTTTATCCAGAAGCTTTTGAATGGCTCAAATGATCCTACCCAATGTGTTTATCCAATCTCCATAATTCTGCTGTCACTCATCATTGTAAATTAGTTTTAAACTATGAGATTATGGAGCAAATAGTTCAAATGGTTAGGATTTATCGTACAGGCTACAAGAATGAGTTCAATGACTGCAATGCATGTATCATACAACCCCCAAAACTAGTATTGGCTCCTAGCATCCCCAAGCGTTGAGGGGAATTCCCTTGGGATTTTCCCCCACCTACTATTCAGAGACCAATTATCTGTAATGATCAGACTACGTCAACCAACTTGAGCAGCCCCGACGAAGGGGATGCCGAAAATTCCCTGGGTCAACACAAGCAAGGAAACCTTTACTAGCCAAATACCACAAATATCTCTTTCCAGATAATTACTGAAATTAGCATCAGCCTCACAGCGGGTCAAGGTACTATTTTGCAGTAGCATTCCTTTCCCATGAACATTGGGTTACTAGAATACTACCACCAAGGGGCAAGTAAACCCTTAACTTTGGCAGTTGAATTCCAAATCTGTTGATATTAATATTTGTTTACCAAGTCTGCCCATGTTTGTTATCCAGATGTCTTCATCCTGAGTTCTCTCAATTAGTGGTTGGTCCTATCTACATTAGAATGTCTCTCATGCACACTTAGGGGCTTTTGGCTTGGTGACTTCACTTTTGCAACTTGATCATGCAAGAGGAGAAGGGGTGAAAAGAGTAGCAATGCTGCTTCTAAACCCTACTTATATGTAAGCCACATGAGTTCCTCAAACAAAGAAGAGGCCACCCCCTCCCAATAACTCTGTTGGATGTAATGGTTCGATGTCCTGGCAAAGGGCCCGGCGCCTCAGCAAAACGGGGAGCTTCAGCAGGTTTGAGGCGGCCGCCTGGAGATGCTTGAGGCACACGCCTCAAGGGCAGTAGGTTGGTCTGCGTGGGAACAAGTCGAGGCGGCCGTATGGATTCATGCGGCTCCAGGGACTTTTTGGTTGCTGCATTCGTCGCTAGGCTGGCGCCTGGAAAATTGCCAGGAGAGCGCCGCGCCTGGGTGATGGGCTGAGGCTGTTTTGCGGGCTTTTCTATTTTCGTTGTCTTTGTTGTTGGGCTAGGGTTTGGTTCATATATATATGATTGTATCCTATGTAAACAATATTGATTTTGCACAGATTAATAGAAGAGTGGCCGAAATTCATAACCCCAATTACATCTCTTTCGATTGTGTTCTTGGTTATTGTTCATAGCTTCCGCTGCGATTGCACAACAAACTCTCATAAGTGATATTTATGGTTTAAGAGTAAAAAGAAAGTAGCCATTATCATTTCATTTTGTTTCAATGGGTGGAAGAGGAACCTAAAAATCATATACACTCTAGTTTCAAGCAATACTATGGTGTACACAGCTATTTGAAAGGATGAAATTCATCTTGATAGAGAGCAGTTTAAGAAATTAGAAATGAAAGGGGAAACCAACAGGGTAGGTGAAATGAAATTTAACGAATATCACATATCAACATTATCATATATGACATGAGACCTATTTTGTCCTGTGTATGTCAAGTAGAGGAATTATCTGACCATTTTCTTGACACATCTATTTAACAAAAAATAACACTAACACATTTATTAACTGCATGTATAAGAAGTAATATCACTGCAAGTTAGTTGGTTAGTTAGTTAGTTAAAAAGAAGAATATTTGGAGCTATCGGTAATACTCTTTCGAACAAGAATGCTGCCTTCTCTCACACACTAAAAGGTGCGATCTGTTGGAAATTAAATTAACAGCACCACAGATTAAACAAGAATTTAATCAACAATAGGGGATTTTATTAATCAAGTCAAGAGCGTACCAATTAACAAGCCAATAGCAAAAGCGATCGCAAGGAAAACGGGATCAGGAAAACAAACAGAAACAAGAAAATAAACGATTAGAAAATTTATCGTGAGTTGATCGAGTCGCCTTAGGAAGACTGTCCTAAGAGAAAATATTGCCCCCAATTGGTGCAACTCAGGTACAGGCAAATTTCTCCGAGGATAAAACGATCACGGATTACGTACCACAAATCAGCACACAGGTAGGTAATCACCGACGGTCCTATCTCAGTCGCCTTGAATCTCACGAACGGATCTCAATGAACAGGGAGTAAACAAATAATGAAATAAAGCTAGAGAATAGTTTTTCTCTTCAATAATTCATATTCAAAACGGCTGGAGGAAGTTATATATTTATACATATGGTAATTAGGTTTTAAAGTCTTATTAATATGACCTAAAACCTTTAGCAATTCGGCCCAGGAAACACCAAGTCCGTCACAAGCGCGGCAGCCCTCGAAGTTGCGCGACCGCCCTGGACAACGGGTGATTACTGTCGAGCTCTCTGTACACTAGCGCGGTCGACCTTGGCCTAAGCGCGGCCGCCCTCGAGCACAGTGCATTCGACTTGATTTTCCCCATAACCAAATTCTGTCCAAACCCATGACGCTCCAAGGTCATAGAACTATGGACTTTCATACCACATATATCAAATATTCCAACAATCCCCCACAAGTTCATAGAAATATGACATGTACAGATTGTCCATTGTAATGCTTTCAGTAATGGTACCTTCCGGCTTGAACCACTACCTATGTTATCCAACGCAAACCTCCACAGGACCAGATGAACGGGTGTCTTGAATCTGATGCCTTTGGATGTAGAGGCCTTTGCTGGTAACAAACACGACAAAGGCTATGATAGGCCCTCTATCGAACACTTGACGCTTATAAGCCATACGTCCCGATCCTCTATCATGAGTGCTTTCAAGGAATAACCCGAATTCCTCTAATTGCGGCCAACAATAACACTCACTTAGCTGGGCATCTCGGAAGATGTCGCTAACATCTTGTCTAAAAGACTTGATCCCATTCAAAGTTCCAAACTTTTGCTTTATTAGCAGCCACGAGCACCTCTAGGCTATTCAGGGGATAGACTCAGACATGTAACATGTCAATCTAACTTTAGGTGCTCCGACTCACCCCACAGCTTGTTATTACCACATTGAATCTCCTTTGTGGGATCTCCACTCGAGTAGATTGGGTTGCTACTGCGTATGAATCAGACAGGGTTCAGACCCATCCCCAACCTAGATTTTTGAACTAGAGCAAATTCTAGCCCTTTGGTTAAAGGATCAGCTGTGTTATCCTTGGTACCTACATAATCAACAGCTATCACCTTCCGAGACACAAGATCCCTTATAGATTTTAATCTAATTTGGATGTGTCTCCGGTTTTCTGATTGTACTTGATACTTTTCGGTTTCTCAATTGTGGCGAGTGTTGTCACAATGTACGAAGATTACAGGCATGGGCTTGCGACCGTGGGCAACTCGGACATAAGTCCTCGAAGCCATTCGGCTTCCAATCCGGTAGTGTCAAGGGCAACTAGTTCGGCCTCAAATGTAGACCTAGACAACAGAGTTTGTTTGGTCGACCTCCAGCGGCTAACGGCTCCGCCTAAGGTGAAAACATACCCGTACGGCCATAACTCCCGGAGTTATAGGCAATCCGGCTGCATCACTATATCCTTCAAGAACAGAAGGATATCTTCAGTAATGCAGCCCAAGGGAAATCGTTCCCTTCAAGTACTTGAGAACTCTATCAAGAGCTTCCCAATGTGCTTTGTTTGGACATTGAGTATATCTAGCCAACCTAGTAACCGAGTAGGATATATCCGGTCTAGTACAATTGGCAAGATACATCAAACTTCCAATAATTTGAGAATATCTCAACTGAGCCATCGGTACTCCACTTTCATTCTTAGTAAGTGCAGCTGTAGGATCATATGGAGTCTTAGCTACTTTGCAATTCTTATAACCAAATTTCTCAATTACGCTTTCAGTATAATGAGATTGCGATATGGTTATGCCACTAGTTGAACGAGTCAACTTAAGGCCAAGAATCACACTAGCTACTCCCATATCCTTCATCTCAAACTTACTTTTCAAGAATTCCTTAGTAGTATTAATTATCCTCATATCCGTTCCAAACAACAAGATATCATTGACATACAGACATAAGACAATACTACTATCACCAATACTTTTGCTATAAACACACTTATCAAACTCATTAGTAACGAAGCCAAACGATGAGACAATTTTATCAAATTTCTCATGCCACTGCTTAGGGGCTTGTTTGAGTCCATATAAGGACTTAACAAGTTTACAAACCTTTCTCTCATTGCCAGAGGCCTCAAAACCTTCAGGTTATCCATATAAATTTCTTCCTCTAGATCGCCATGCAAGAAAGCGGTCTTAACATCCAGCTGATGGATAGGAAGATCATATACAGAGGCCAATGCAATAAGCATTCGGATTGTAGTCATTCTAGCAACTGGCGAATAGGTATCGAAATAGTCTATTCCCTCCATTTGCTTGAATCCCTTAGCCACTAACCTAGCCTTAAACTTGTCAACGGTTCCATCCGGTTTCAGTTTCCTTTTGAAGACCCACTTACATCCTATCGTGCTACAACCAGGAGGGAGATCGACCAATTCCCATGTCCCAATAGAGAAATTAGAATCCATCTCACTCTTAACAGCATCCTTCCACTGCTTGGCATCAGTAGTGGCCATAGCAGCTTTGAAGTTAGAGGATCACCCTCGACATTGTAAGTGATGAAATCACTTCCATAGTCCTTGGTGGTCCTTGCCCGTTTGCTCCTTCTTGGTTCAATCTCATCGTCAGAATGAGTTGCACTGGAATCAACCCCCACATTTGTCAGCTTCTCTACTTGAGCAGGAATGGAATTAGTGGTTGGGTTAGATTCCTTAGGAAGTCCGTCTTTCATAGGAAACACATCCTCAAAAAATGTTGCATCACGTAACTCAACTATAGAGTTCACATCTATGCCAGAAATTTAAGATTTGATAATTAGAAATCTCAATGCATAGCTTGTTTCAGTATAACCTATAAAGATAACATCAACAGTTTTAGGTCCAAGCTTTTTCCTTTTGTGTGCGGGTACAAGTACCTTTGCAAGGCACCCCCACACTTTTAAGTGTTTCAGGCTAGCCTGTCGACCTCTTCAAAGTTCAAACGGACTTTCCTTTCTATGTTTAGGAGGTACTCTATTCAGAATATGGCAAGCCGTATTCAAAGCCTCTCCCCACATATATTTGGGCAGTCCAGAACTTATGAGTAAATTGTTAATCATATCGGTAAAGGTTCTATTCTTACGTTCAGCTACACCATTAGATTGAGGAGTGTAGGGAGGAGTCTCTTCATGTACAATTCCGTTTTCTTGGCAATAATACATGAATGGGTTAGACTCATATTCACCTCCTCTATCAGACCTTAACCGTTTAAGTTTCTTGCCAGTTTGTGTTTCTGCTTCATTCTTAAATATAATGAATTTATCTAATGCTTCATCCTTAGAATTAAGCAGATAGACATAAAAGTATTTACTAGCATCATCAATAAAGGTGAGAAAATATTTCTTTTTGTCTTTGGTCAACAAGCCATTAAATTCACAAATATCAGTATGAACTGAATCTAGAATTTTAGAATTTCTCACCACCGATTTAAACGGACCTTTCGTAGATTTAGCTTCAACACATATATGACACTTAGAATTTTTATCAATAGCATGTTTAGGAATAATATCTAAATTCATCATTCTTTTCACATAATCATAATTAATATGTCCTAAACGACCATGCCAAACATTTGAAGATTCAATGGAATAAGAAACAGGATAATCAATAGAACTAAAATTATTGTGCGAACAAACATCAGTTTCAACTCTAATTTTAAATAAACCATCCGAGGAATAACCTTTCCCCACAAAACTACCAGAATCCAAAATTATGACCTTATTACATTTAAACGAGATCTCAAATCCTTCCCTAACTAAACTAGAACCACTAATAATGTTGCGACGAATATCAGGAACGTGATACACTCGATGCAAGGTAAGAATGCGCCCATTAGGAAACTTCAGGTCCACGCGTCCAGTCCCAAGCACCTTTGCAGCACTAGAGTTCCCCATCGTCACTGATCTACCACGGTCAGGCTGGTAAGACACAAATAGCAATTTATCAGCACAAACGTGCACATTTACCCTAGTGTCAACTAGCCACTCGTTGGGTTCATAGACAGTAAAGAGTTCAGGACAAGAGGTTACATACTTTGTAACATTGCAGGTCAGAGCGTCAACTACAGGTGCGTCAGAGTCAGGATCATCATAATCCTTCGGACTCAACACCATGTTGACAGCAGGATGGTCATCAGCAGAGCCTTGTGTTCCTTTTCCTTTCTTGGACGGGCAGTCCCTAGAAAAGTGTCCACCTTCTCCACAATTCCAGCAGTTCAGTTTTACTTTTGGCTTCTTAAAGTTATTTTTCTTAACTTTAATCTTATCATGGTTTTCTTTATCCTTAGAGTGGGTTTTCACACCTTTTCCTTCAAACTTGCTTTTACCAGTCACCATATTAGCAGCAGCCTCCACAGGTACGCTAGGTTGGTTACCATTATGCACCTCCTGAATCGCAATTGCATTCACCAGCTCATTGAGTGTCAAGCTTCCAGTACGATGCTTGAGGGTCATACCGAATTCCCCCCAAGATCGAGGAAACTTCTCAATAATAGCCATGACAGCGAACTTATCAGGAAGTCCCATGTCAGCATCCTTGAGTGATTGCAAAATGATTTGGAGTTCGTGCACTTGGTCGGTAACCGACTTTCCCTCACTCATGCGATAATTCAGGAACTTACCCACTTGGTACTTTTCCACACCGGAGTCATCGGTGCTGTACTTTGTGGAAAGTGACTCCCACAATGACGCAGCAGTGAGAGGAGCGGAGCAATAGACATCAAAGAGTGCATTCGACAAAGCTGACAGAATGCATCCTCGAACAACATCGTCCTGCTCCTTCCACTGTTTAACAGCAGCCACACTAGAGATATCATCGGCTTTCAGAGCGGGACATTTGGATGACAGCATACCAGACATGCCCTTAATTGACAGCCAGATCTTCATGCGTTCAGACCAACGCTTAAAGTTCTTACCACCGAACTTTTCCGGAAGATCTGAGGTGTCAACTAGGGACTTAAATGGAGAGCTAGAGGTACTTCCAGACATGATTCAATAAAACTATTTTCTCTTAGACTGTTGGAAATTAAATTAACAGCACCACAGATTAAACAAGAATTTAATCAACAATAGGGGATTTTATTAATCAAGTCAAGAGCGTACCAATTAACAAGCCAATAGCAAAAGCGATCGCAAGGAAAACGGGATCAGGAAAACAAACAGAAACAAGAAAATAAACGATTAGAAAACTTATCGTGAGTTGATCGAGTCGCCTTAGGAAGACTGTCCTAAGAGAAAATATTGCCCCCAATTGGTGCAACTCAGGTACAGGCAAATTTCTCCGAGGATAAAACGATCACGGATTACGTACCACAAATCAGCACACAGGTAGGTAATCATCGGCGGTCCTATCTCAGTCGCCTTGAATCTCACGAACGGATCTCAATGAACAGGGAGTAAACAAATAATGAAATAAAGCTAGAGAATAGTTTGTCTCTTCAATAATTCATATTCAAAACGGCAGGAGGAAGTTATATATTTATACATATGGTAATTAGGTTTTAAAGTCTTATTAATATGACCTAAAACCTTCAGCAATTCGGCCCAGAAAACACCAAGCCCGTCACAAGCGCGGCAGCCCTCGAAGTTGCGCGACCGCCCTGGACAACGGGTGATTACTGTCGAGCTCTCTGTACACTAGCGCGGTCGCCCTTGGCCTAAGCGCGGCCGCCCTCGAGCACAGTGCATCCGACTTGATTTTCCCCATAACCAAATTCTGTCCAAACCCATGACGCTCCAAGGTCATAGAACTATAGACTTTCATACCACATATATCAAATATTCCAACACGATCAGTGTGTGTTTTTTAGGGTTTCGGCCTTCGGTCGGAATTAGTTTCTTTCCGGCGATTGAAGCCATGGCTTCCATCTTCTCTTCTCTAAACTCTAGTGCCCGTAATCCGTATTACAATCCCTCCGTATTGCAGAATTCGACTTGTCATGCGGCAAACCATAGTATGGCGCCGCCCTCTAACCCTAATTCCCAAGCACTGCCGTCTTTCCCTCATGGAAACCTTAATGGTATTGCGGCACAACTGCAGCCCCCTCAATCGCAAATCATCCCCACATCCGCCACAAATCAAATCCCCTCATCGACCGTTTCTAAATCTTTTGCTGACTTATTCTCTCAAACTGCAACCCCTTCATCTCAAGGAGATCCAACTGCTGCTAAGAACAACATCCCTCTCTCAGCTATTCAAACTGGCTCTCATAAAGGTTTGCCGGCAATAAAGCTTTCTAAGGAAATTCTTGCCGCATTTGCTAAGCCGTTTCAGTTCACTTTGGTTGGTAAATTCATGAATGGCAGACCTTCCATGGAGGATGCTATAATTACCTTTGCTAAATTCCATCTGAAAGGTAATTACAAACTTGGTCATTTGGATAATCGTCATATGCTCATTCAATTGTCCACCGATGAAGATTATCAACGTTTGTTCATGAAAAATGTGTGGTATGTTGATAGATTTCCTATGCGAACCCTTGCTTGGTCACCATCATGGCGGCCGGAGCAGAAGTCTCCTATTGTCCCGGTTTGGGTTGGTTTTTCGGGACTTCCAATTCATTTGATGAACAAACTTTTTTTATTTGCAGCAGCCTCTATGATTGGAACCCCTTTATCTCTTGACAAAGCCACCGCTGAACTTTCTAGACCTAGTATTGCCAAAATTCTTATCCAAATTGATGCTACTAAGAAGCTCCCCCATGAGATTTTCATTGACTGTGGTGATGCTTGGCCGAGTTTTGTTCAAAAGGTTGAGTATGACAATGTTCCTAAGTATTGCAAGCATTGCTTTATTTTGGGTCATGATATTTCTGTTTGTCGAAAGGCCAATCCCTCTCTTAATGCCCAAAAGTCCGTATATCCTAATTCAAAACCTAAGGATTCAAAATCAGCCTTGCAAGTGGAGAAGGGTGAAAAGGTTTATGTGCCAAAGCAGGTTGAATATAATCCTCCAAAGGTCGTATCTAGTAGTGGTGCGAAAATTGATGGTGTTGCTCAAGAAACTGAGGTTGTTGATCTCGATGGGGGGATTGTTCAATCTAACGAGCAGTCAGCCGAAAATGGTTGTGAAGATATAGATACCCATAATGAGACGGTTGACACTCAAGGTGAAGAATTGGTAGGCTTGGATGACACAGCTATTGTTGATATAAATACAGGCAATGAAACTCTGGTAGCTACTGCTACGCTTGGAGCGCAGATGGGGGCTTTGGCCATCCAAAATGGGTCTACTGCCTCACCATCCATCCCTATGACGGCTCCTTCTTTGGATAGAGAAGCACTAAATCTCGTTCGGGAAAAGGTTAGTCAAATTCAAGCTTCATCAGCTCCTAACTTATGTCCCTCTACTGCTCGTACGCCAAATTCTAAATACTTTAATCCCGAATTTATAAACCCAAAAACCTAAAAGAAGCTCTTACTCTTCGGGAAAAATGCGATTCTGAACCGGAATGAGGTCTTTCTGCTACTTCTCCTTGGGCATATCAAGAAGCTCGCACTTATGGGGGTATAGTTGGAGGAGTTCATGTTGATCCGTGGGCTCCAATGGCTGACTACGATAATTTTGAAGATTATTACGATGAAGAAGATGGCTTTCAAAAGGTTAAAGGAAAACGAGGAAAATCTGGATCGAAATCGAAAGCTAAATCAAAAAATATCAAGCCTAAAAGGTCTTGGATTAATAAAAGGCAATTTGTTTGACCTTTTAATTTTATTTATTTAATTTTTATGGTTTTTCTTCTTAAAAAAAAATAAAAATAGTTAGTTAAAAAGAACATATAGGACCCAAATCACAATAAATAAAAAATTCAGACTTTGAAGTCAGATGAAACAATTTTCTAAGCTAGAGAGTACTTCTAAGTGCAACTCTAAAACTTTTTAGCTGATCGGTATGAACTGAGCACAAGTTTCCTTTACATTGATTAATCAACATTGGACACAATCACTGAAATGCTCAGTTTAATTCTTTCCAACACCTACTCATACGAGAAAAGGGAGGGGGGTTAGGAAACCTAGTCAGCAGTAATTAGAGACTAACCAAGGTTTACACGAGCATAATTCCGGAAGAACCAAATGCCAATAAGATTCACCAACAAGTTTGTCACCGCTGAAACGATCAAGTAATGCCTAAAGAGAAATGATAAGCAACAATTAGCAAGTATCTGAATTTAAAAAAAAAAAAATCTTTAAGACAATAGCAAAAGCTTACGAAATGCTACACCATAACTAACTTATGAAGCAAAGATTCAGAAACTTCAGCTATAGAAACTTCATGAAATAATGCTATTCCCTCCCTTTCAAATTTGGTGTTCTTTCTTTTTGTGAGGCTTTCGAATTTGTTTCCTGGTTTAATTTTGAATATCTGACGTTGTCATTTCAGGTTGAAGGGATAGAAATTCCTGAGTGGGACCAGGTATCTCATTTTCTTTCCCTTTCCTTTTGTTTTGTTTGGTGGATATTTTATTCCTTTGGAAATAGTCAAATTCTATACAAAAACATTAACCTCACTGCAGCAAAGACTCGGGTAAGGGGGCGGATATACGCAATCTTGCTCTTATGTATACATTGAAATATGATATTTTTAAGGTGAAAATTCATTTAAGAACAAACATTCATTTAGGATAAAGGAAATAGCATTCTAGTTAAAAATTGTTTGTCTTTGGGCCTTAGATCATCTGGTATTTTGTTTTGTTGTTCCCTTAGATCATCCGTAAGGGGGTCGGATATACGCAATGACTTGGGTAAGGGGGTCGGATATACGCAGTCTTGCTCTCTATCAATTTCCTGCTTCTTAGGATTCCAACAAAGCCACAGCCTACCTAACCTTGCATATGCAGAATTTTGAGAAGATTTCAATTTACAAAACAGTCAATACTTCTTCATGATTTGGGTGCTGCAGTCTACTTCAGTTAAGCAGACTTGTTATACTCCCTCCGTCCCGAAATTATATTCCTACTTTTTATGTCGTTAACGCGAAGGTACTAATTTTTGGTTGATTTAAATATCTGAACGAACATCTAAAAAGTGTTACTGATAGTAACTATAACGGTATAACGATAACAAGTTTTAAATTTTCGTTAGGATAACTAAATCATTAATTATCTGAACGAATATCTAAAAAGTGTTACCGATAGTAATTATAACGGTGTAACGATAACATGTTTTAAATTTTCGTTAGGATAGCTAAATCAACCTTAAATTATTGCTCAAAGTACCTTCGTGATGATCATTTTGGGACAGAGGGAGTAGCTCTTGTATAGTGTTGGTTGCGAGAGGGTAGTCTGCTAGGTGCTGAGTGTACCTTAAACCCCTTGTAATACCATATTCCACCTGCTTTTGGATAATATAATGACCCGAGCCCGAATCGCGACCCGATATGCAAGCACCACACACTGGCCCACTAAGCACCTAATGAGGTCAAGAAGTCAACAGACAGAGCTGAGGGTCTGTTGTGTAAATAATTGTAAAGGTAGGATCTAAATGTAAATAGGTTGGTTAGTTTGTTAGGAGGTTAAGAAAGTTGTTGAGGTTGTTATATTCAATGTATATATACTGATGTAGCTATGCTGTAATATTCAAGAGTGAATGAATTCATCTTTCACAATTCAGTTCAACATGCTCATTGTTCTCAGTTGTAACATGGTATCAGAGCATTTGATCTGATGACCTGATTTGCTTCCGCTGATTCAATAAGATTAGCTTTCGCCAAAATTCATTCGAGTTGTAATTTCCTGTTTCTTCCTCAAATCAGGTGATATCCTTCCTTTTCTTCATAAATTTGTGATGGAATTTGTTTGTAATTGATAGAAGAATTTGTGTTTACGAGATCTGATCATTTTCTCGATTGATTCTTCGTATTTCATTGATCGATTTGTGCTCTGTTGATCATAATTCCATCTGCAATTTGTGCTCTGTTTCTTCATCATCTGCAATTTGTTGATTCTTCGAGTTTCTTCAATCTGATTTGTTGATTTGTTATTCATTGGTTGAAATCGAAAATGACTGATTCAAGTGATTCTGATACTGATCCATATGAAATCAGTGAAACTCTCATTCAATTAAGCTCAAATCATCCTCTCTTCCTTCATCAAAATGATCATCCTGGCATGAAGTTGATTACTCATGTTCTTACTGAATCCAATTACTCTCAGTGGAGTAGAGCTATGACATTGTCGTTGGAATCCAAGATAAAATTAGGCATGATAAATGGCCTATCACCCAAACCTAAAGCTAATTCCAAATACTTCCCTCTTTGGACCAGATGCAACAGCATGGTCATTTCTTGGATTACAAATGTTCTATCTCCTGACATTGCTTCTAGCATTGCCTACCTTCCAACAAATTTCGGCTTGTATGGGAAGATCTCGAGAACTAGATTCGCAGCTGTCAAATGCCCCCAAGATCTTCCGTGATTCGTAAAGAACTTGCATCATTCTCTCGGGGACACTTGTCTATCTCGCTTATTATACAATGTTCGGGAGTATGTGGGATGAATATTATGAACTCACACATCTATCCAAATGCCTATGTCAATGCACTTGTGGTCATACCAAATCTCAAGAGGATTTTGAGCTATTGCATAAGTTGACACAATTTTTAATGGGACTTAATGATGGTTTTACTTCTACCAGAGGTCAAATTTTAATGATGAAGCACAGTACCTCTTTGTGAATGAAGCTCTGAGCATGCTTATTCAAGAAGAACAACAAAGGGGTCAGTTCACTGTGACCATGAATATGCAAGAAATTGATAGTTCTTTGTCCACTGCATTACTTAGCAGAGGTAGTGGCAACAATTTTAGAAGCAATCAATTCAGATCTAAACCAAGAGGCCAACTGTTCTGTGATTACTGCCATGGTGATACTCACTCTAAGGATAAATGTTTCTTTCTTCATGGGTATCCTGACTGGCATGCTCTCTATGGGTCGAAACCTGATTTGGCAAGGATGCCTAAGAATTACAAAGGAAGGTTTGGAAGAAACACAAGTGGTCCTTATCAGAACAATCACAATGTTGCTGCAGTCTCTTCTGAGCAAAATGGGAACAATATTTGATCTATTCCTCCGGTGATCCTTCATCCAAGACAGTAGCTGCTTCCTCTCTTGGAAATCTCTCTACAGGGCAAGTGCAACAACTGTTGCAACTTCTAAATATGCCCAGTTCCAACTCTGGTGACTCACCTTCTGCAGGTATCCACTTGTCCAACACATGTATTGCTAATTCTCTATGCTTAAATTCATTTTTCACTGCACATAACACTTGGATATTAGATACTGGGGCTACTGATCATATAACTTCTTCATTTGATCTTCTCAGTAATCCCACACCAATCAATTCATATATGTATCTTCCAAATGGTCAAAAATCTCTTATTACTCACAAAGGCACCATTCATTTGACAGATTACATTACTTTGTTCAATGTCCTGTTTGTGCCTGATTTTTCTTTCAATCTCATCTCTGTGAGTAAACTTACATCTGATAGTCCTTGTACTATTTCCTTCACTGCTGGTGATTGTAATATGCAGGACCAAGTGTTGAAGAAATTCAGACTGATTGGTAAAGAACTACAGGATCTGTATACACTGCTCTTATCAAATTCCATCTCCAGTAGCATTCATAAGTATTCTGATATACAATGTTCTCATATGTGTACTAGTTCAACTTCTGTTTCTCTTTGGCATCATAGATTAGGTCACATTCCTATTCAGAAGTTGAAACTAATTCCTTCTATAGTTTGTAATGACACTCATAAATGCAATGAATTTCTTTGTGATATCTGTCATTTGTCAAGGCAAACTAGATCTCCTTTTCCTCTCAGTATATCAAAGAGCAATTCTCCTTTTTCTCTTCTACATTGTGATGTGTGGGGACCTTATAATAAAATGACTCATGATGGTTTCACTTCCTTCTTAACTATAGTAGATGATTTTTCTAGGTCTACTTGGTTATACCTTCTGAAATCAAAAGATCAAGTCCCTCAAATGCTTCTAAACTTTCTCACTCTTGTCAAAACTCAGTTCAAAGGTATTGTTAAAATCATTCATTCGACAATGGGATGAATTCTTCAAAAGCGGTTTACGCTATTCTTCAACCTCTTGGCATTCTGCAAACCAGTACATGTATTGAAACTCCACAACAAAATGGTAGAGCTGAGAGAAAACATAGATATGTCTTGGAAATTGCTAGATCTCTCAGATTTCAAGCCAATCTTCCATTGAAATTTTGGGGGATTGTGTTATCACGCCCACTTACTTGATCAATCGACTTCCAAGCCTTTGTTCTTCTTAACAAAACTCCTTTTGAAGTTCTTCTTGGTGTCAAATCAACATATTCTCATCTCAAAGTCTTTGGATGTCTATGTTTTGCTTCTACATTGTCTCATCACAGAGATAAATTCTCACCTAGAGCCACCAAATGTGTTTTCCTTGGATATCCTCCTCACAAGAAAGCCTACAAGCTTTATGATCTTCAGTCTCACAAAATTTTCTACAGTAGGGATGTAAGATTCTATGAATCTATATTTCCTTTCTTCTCCAAAGACATTTCTTCACCTGTTGCTTCTCCTATTTTACCAAACACTGATATTGATTGGTTATGCACTGACAATGATATCATTTCTTCTCCTTCTTCATCTCAATCTGCTCCTCCATCTCAATCTTCCATTCCTCATTCTTCTCCATCTCAATCTGTTCCTTCTCTTTCACCTCCTGTTTCTACCAGACCTATGAGAAAGAAGAGTGTACCTATCAAATATCAAGATTATGGTAATCTTCCAAGTTCTTTTACCAATCATGCTGCATCTCTCATCACAAGGTACACCTCTCCTTATCCCTTACATGATTTCATTTCTTATGACAATCTTTCTCCTCAATACACTGCTTTCTGTTTAAATATATCTTCCTCTCCTAAAGAACCATCCACATATAAGCAAGCTGTTAAGAGCTCTGAGTGGTGTGAGGCTATGAAAAATGAACTTGAAGCTTTAGAACATAATAATACATGGGTTCTACAAGCTTTACCTGTTGGGCAACACACTGTGGGATGGAAATGGATCTACAAGCTGAAATATAACTCTGATGGCTCATTGGATAAGTACAAGGCTAGGTTGGTTGCCAAAGGTTTCACTCAGATTGAAGGACAAGATTTTTTTGAGACATTTGCTCCTGTAGCAAAGATGACAACTGTTAGAACTTTGCTAGCTATTGCAGTGTCTAAAGGTTGGTCTCTCTCTCAGATGGATGTATCTAATGCATTCTTACATGGAGATCTTCATGAGGAAGTTTATATGGATATACCTCCAGGTCTTGTTCTTCCTTCTCATCTTCAACAGTCAAGTGCAACTTCTCCCATAGTGTGCAAGCTTCTGAAATCTTTATATGGACTGAAACAGGCTCCTAGGCAATGGTTTCATAAGTTCTCAGATGCTCTTGTGGAATTTGGCTTCCATTCTACTCATGCAGATCACTCATTGTTTATTCTCAAGACTGCTACTCAGATCACTGCTGTGTTGGTTTATGTGGATGATTTGATTATAACTGGTAATGATTCAAAGGTTATAGCTGCTGTTAAAAATCATTTACATTCTAAGTTCAAGATCAAGGACCTTGGATCTCTTAAATACTTCTTGGGCTTAGAAATTGGGAGGTCAGATAAGGGTTTTTACCTACATCAAAGGAAATACACCTTAGACATTATCATTGATACAAATCTTGAGTCTTGTAAACCTGCAAAAGTGCCTATGGATGTTCATCATGAGCTTGCAGCTGATCAAGGTGTTCTTTTATCTGATCCTAGTCCTTTTAGAAGATTGGTGGGTAGATTGATCTATCTCACAATTACAAGGCCTGAATTATCTTATCCAGTTCATATATTGAGTCAATTTCTTTCTTCACCTAGGGAGCCTCATATGTCTGCTGCACTCAAACTGGTGAAGTTTCTCAAAGGGAATCCAGGTCAAGGCTTGTTTTATGGACCTTCATCTCTTACTCTCACTGCCTATAGTGACTCAGATTGGGCTGCTTGTCCAACCACTAGGAAATCATTGTCAGGCTTCTGTATATTCCTAGGGCAGTCTCTAATATCTTGGAAGTGCAAAAAGCAATCCATTATTTCTAGGTCTTCACCGAGGCTGAATACAGAGCTCTAGCCAATGTGTGTTGTGAAGTTACTTGGCTTCTCTCTTTACTCAATGCTTTTGGGATCTCGGACTTAACTCTGTCTCTCTTTTGTGACAATAAGGCAGCACTTCATCTTGCAGCCAATCCAGTGTTTCATGAAAGGTCCAAGCATATTGAGATTGATTGTCATCTAGTCAGAGAAAAGATTGTTCAAGGGATCATCAGCACTCATCACATCCCTACATCAGAACAACCGGCTGACTTATTTACTAAATCTCTTTCTTCTGATAGATTGACTCATTTATTATCCAAGATGAATGTGTTCAACTTATTCCACACATCCATCTTGAGGAGGGGTAATGAGGTCAAGAAGTCAACGACGGGCGAGGGTCTGTTGTGTAAATAATTGTAAAGGTAGGATCTAAATGTAAATAGGTTGGTTAGTTTGTTAGGAGGTTAAGAAAGTTGTTGAGGTTGTTATATTCAATGTATATATACTGATGTAGCTATGCTGTAATATTCAAGAGTGAATGAATTCATCTTTCACAATTCAGTTCAACATGCTCATTGTTCTCAGTTGTAACAGCACCTCCTCATTTGGGTCAACCAAAGCCCATCACAACAGGCGTCCAAAAGTCTACTTCAGTTACAAAACAGTCGATACTTCTTCATGATTTGGGTGCTGCAGTCTACTTCAGTTAAGCAGACTTGTTATACTCCCTCCGTCCCGAAGTTATATTCATACTTTTTATGTCGTTAACGCGAAGGTACTAATTTTTGGTTGATTTAATTATCTGAAGGAACATTTAAAAAGTGTGAGGACCCCGACCCGGAACCTACACGTGTTCCGAGTTGGAGCGCCCTCAAACTAACCCGAAAACACTAAACTTTTAAAACTTTACTTTGACTTTCAAACATAAACATTAATAATATAACATTTCAAACTAACTCCACTCTACTCCACATCGGAGGAGGAGATAACTAACTTTGAAAAGTAACAACCTGTTTTAATTACAAAGACTTTAGTTATAACGTACAAACTAAGTTTTATACTCATAAACTCCATAAAGGAATTATACCAAAATACATTCTTTACACCAACCTATACGTACCCTGACAAATCCCAAAATACCACGTACCAACTCCTTTCCGTCCTCACTTGGCCGGTCCGCCTGTCTCGTGATCTAAAACAAGAAAGGGAGAGGGGTGAGAATAAATCTCAATGAGCTATTATGATATGCAAGCAAGATGCCAAACAAAGTGCAACACATAGCATGGTAGCACATAACACACTAGGAAAGCGGTAAACACATTCCGTTACCTTGGTTTACCTTTCCCGTCTGAACAATAAGTCGTATAACTGTGGGTATCAATACTCCACTACATCCGAATGCATATTCACCGGATCCCATACCATGTAACCGAGACAGTTATGCTTATAACTCATCTCCGTGAACTGCTTAGGCATATTCACATCTTATAAAACCCGTTTTCAGGGGAAAATATAAGACATCGGCATTCCTATGAACCGACCGCACATATCCATGAAGCCGAACCCCGCCCCGTGGCCGCAGAGGGGGAGAGGTCACAGTATGATGAATCTTCAATCACTTAGAGAACAAATCAATAACTGATTGAAATCCATTATACCCGCCCATTCACATAAAATATCAACACGTTCAAGCACATAATAGATACTTGAAATATGATCCACAAACGGGATAGCAATATAACCACATGGTAAAATATACTCATGCCAATCAATGCCATAATGCAACATTTAAGTAATACACTATGCATAGTATCATCAACAAATATGAATGATAACAAATAAATTCACAAATGGAATAACCATACAACTACATAGTAAACATATCCACACATTGGGATAACATAACACTTGCCAAATAATCCACAAAGGGGATAAACAATATAGTCACATGGTAAAATAGAATATCTGGAAATGATCATTACATATTTAGTTTATAAAACCAATTCCATTTGAGAGATCACCTAAAAATACTCAATTTGGACTCTTGAACCATCCAATTTCGAGTCCGTATGAATTAACTATGATTTATTCAATTTCCACTCAACTTCTAACGTACAATACTACCTGCTGTAACCAAATCAGATTTTTGGGACATAAGGATAACTTCTTTAGCTATGAAACCATCACATTCAGAAAGTACTCAGAAAAACACCCAATTTAGACCCAAGAACCATCCAATTCCGATTTAATATGATTAAGTTATGACCATCACAAGATTGCTAAACGAATTCTGGGTTCGATTGAAGTTAGGATTTCTGGGGTCTTGGGCGACCGCCCAAACCTCTTGGGCGACCGCCCAAGAGGGTTTTCAAGGAAATGTGAGTTTACTGCCGGCATGGGCGGCCGCTCGGCCCCTTGGGCGACCGCCCAAACCTCTTGCCAGCCCAAACTTAGGTTTTTAACCCCTTTAACCCTAGTTCTTCCTTTCCTCTACCATTGATTATTCAAGAACACCCAAGAACACCTTCATTTCACCAAATCCCAAACAAACATGTAAACTTCAAAACCAAGTAACCCTAGATTATTTATCACTACTATTTCTACCCATTTCAACCCTTTTAACTCATCTTCATTGAACCCTAACTTCAACAATTTCAAATTCTATCCATTCCTTAAAAATCTAAATCAACTCCCATGAACCACTATCTTTTTAAGCCATTAATCCATTTTCTAACTCCAAGAAGATTTCCAAAGCATATAATAACAATCACAACACTAAGAACAACAATAGATAGATTATGAGCACATAGATGAAAGGAGGTCATAACAACTCACCTTTGGGATTGAAATGGAAGGTTGATCTATTTAGCTAGATGAGTTCCTCTAGGCGATCCAACTTCAAAGGTGCTCTTGGACTTGAATTTGGTGAAGAAATTCTTGGCTTCAAGGTTTGGAACTTGGGCTTCCATGGAGGTTCTCTCTAATTCTCTAGGTTGAAGATGAATGAGAAATGAGGGAGAAGGGAGGGGTAGTAAGAGGAGGTGATGGGAAGAGGACACTTGGCAAGGCATGGAAGAGTAAGAAAGTTGGCCCCTCCTACAACTTAATCCAAGGCTTTCACCCTACTCCCATTAATTTAAAATAAACCTTATCCCATTAATTTATCCTACTCATTTAACCTCCCCACATATTTATCTATTTATTAAATTTCCATTTTGTATCATTTCCCTTAGTTTCTTTATTTAATGTCCAATAAATTCTTATAAGCTCCTTAATTTACTTTTCACCCAATTTATCCTAACTCAAGAATTTAAAGATAAAATTGAACACATAAAGTCAACATAATATTAAAAGCATATAATTAAATATTAAAAATTGAGTGCCTAGGGTTGGGGTCGTCACACTCACTCCCTTAAAGAAAATTCGACCCGAATTTTAAAAAGACTTATCTTAATGATAAATTAAAGAAGATAACCTTCCCCACAATCAAATTACACTTCCAAATAGTTTTCTCAAAGTATTATTATTATACCCATTTTCCACAACCCTAATACTCTCAAAGTTTAATTTCGGACTTACGATTTTAGTAACTCTCAACCATTCCCTCACATAAACCAAACCCGTTAAATCATCATTAGTTGAAGAACTCCGCACACATGAGGAATTTTAAGGACAACTTTCCCATACAATACTTCATACAATACCACTTAATACAGACTCGAAAACCACTAATATACGCAATCTCATCAAGGTTAAATAACTTCTCAAGTTGAAACGAAATCCATCACACAACACGCAATTTATTCTCAAGAATTTGGATAGTCTTCTTTGTCTGTCCATCTGTCTGAGGAAGAAACGCACCACTGAAACTTGACTTGGAACTCAAAACCTTGCACCCTGCTTTCCAAAACACAATGAATCCTCGATCCCGATCTGGTAAAATGTTGATTGGTTTTCCACGAAATCATTCAATCTCCCGCATTCACAATGTTTTAATTTCCCCCTCGAATACTTCGTTAATATAAGTTGAAAGTAAACCGACTTGATCTATTCATCCACTATCACTCCACCACACCCAACCTTATCGACGTTGAAAGTAGTACAGGTTACAAAATTCCATCGCACCGTCTTCCCATTCGAATCTTCTAACTCTTCTTCAAGTCTTGATACTTCTTCAAACTTTTCGATGAGTCGCAATTCTAGGTTTACGGTCTTCCTCTAAAACCGGTATTCTAATCTCTTACAAAGAATGATACACACTCCGAGTTGAGGGTTAAATTTTCATCCCAATTAGATACAAAATCCTTGGTCTCCCGCCTTGAAACTAGCCGATAATCCTCTTAACTTCGAATCATGGTTGAACTTCCTCTAAGGTCTCCACACTATAAGTATAACTTGAATTTTCGCAAAATATCTCACCATGCAACTCAAAGGATATACTTGTTGACACATAAGCCTTTCGGCTAATCGCAATCGCAATCACAATAACTTTTCCGTAACAAGATATAACCTCATTTAAGTCTTTCTAATAATTTCCACCCTCGACTCGCTTATTGTTAAATTCCTTTCGAACCAACAAATACTTTAAACTTTCATGATCGTTAACACATCTCAAATTTGGTTGCAACTAGTTAAAAATTCCGCTAGTAAAACGCAATATAATCTCAGTTACTTACAAGTTGAAAATAAGAAGATTCTGCTCCGCCTGATTCACTTCCTCTAAACATAAGTTATCACTTTCCCATTTCGCATCATATCACAAATTAGCCTTCCATTGATACACAATTAAAAGCGTCAAGTTCTCGCATTCATTACTCAATAAGGATCATATCTACAGTCGACCTATTCTTCCTCTCTACTATACGATTCACCCTTATTGCATTCTACATCCAGGATACCTCTTCCAGGTTAACTCTATCAACAATAATACAATTCTCAAGAATCTAATGACACTCCCTTGGTAGCACCCCTTTCAATCCTAAAACTATGGACTCATTACGGCAATATTCCAAAGCCAACTTACAATTATTAAACTTCACACATAAATTTTCCTATTGGAAAATAGATAACACAATTCACAATTAATTTTCATGATATTCTCAACGTCAAGTAAACAAGGATGTCACCACTAATAATTTCCACTAGCTATCAAGATAAGGATAGAACTCTACTCCTTATAACCACAACAAAAATCGAGACCATTCTATAGGGTGCTTTTGATATGGGTATTTAACCTGACACTACATCAATACGTGATTCCACTTCCCAACCGAAAGTCATATAATACTTTGCTGAAAGCATACTTACTATTTTCCTAATTAGCACATAACATTTTTCGAAGACTTCTTACCTAAGTCTACCACATTTCAATTAAGCTTCACACTTCTTAACCAAAAATTTTCAATCTTTAAGGCATATCTAACAAGGATACCACATAAAGGCTTATTTGCATCTAATACCATATAGACCAATTAAGCATAGTAAAAAAAAGACTCGCTTCATACGACAAGTCTATCACCGCTGACCACTACTTACCATTCTAGGCCAGGTGTATATCAAAATCACACATTGGTAATCATACCAAATCAACTAGCAATACATGCTCAGTTATAACCACGTCACACTAGTGGTAAACCAAATAATATTCGAGGTATTCTCTCATAAGAGTAGAAATCTCTAACACATAAAACACATCTTAAGCAATGTATGCCACATGAAACAAAATGCAATGTCACACGTGCATGAGATGAACCGGGATCTATAAAGTATGACCCCTACTTCGAGACAGTATATTACCTCTAAAGGTAGCTGAGGGATCTATCCCTCCAAAACTCAAAACAAGTATTCGACTTTAAACGTTACCTTTTTGGATTCCCTTCATTGTTCCTTTTTATTCCTCCTTTAGGCCCCCTATGTCCGGTACCCAAAGCTAACCTTCGATGAAATATAGGACAATTCTTCTTGTAGTGTCCCATTTCTCCACAATTCAAACATTTCCCTTGCTTACTCCAACACTTGTCTTCGGAATGACCCATCTTCTTGCAATATCCACATATAATCCTTACCTCGACTGAAGTCGGATGATTTGTCCGAGTCGTCACTTTTTCTCCTCTTGCTAACTCCGGTGCCGATCCTTTCGATGCCCTCTATTATATCCAGAACCTTGGCCTTGAAACTTCTGCTTACTTCCACTTCCACCCTCAGATTTACCCCGGTGCTCGTCAATATCATTCTCTATTCGGTAGGCTTTATTCACTGCTGTCTGAAAATCTGGGAAGTCGTGCGTCAATAATCAAGCTTCTGAACTCTAGTCTTAATCCCTTCACAAATCGATATATCCGTCTCTCTTCTTCCGGTACCAAATGTGGACAATAGCGAGCTAGCTCCAGTAAACCTTGCGAATACCGCGCCACGGTCATTGCTCCTTGCTCTAATTTCAAAAACTCAACTTCCTTCTTATCTCTTGTAACTATTGGAATGAAATGATCTCGAAATTTACGCGTAAAGTTCTCCCCAGTCTGCGGTGTAAGGTTTCGATCCCACCGTCCTTCACTACTTGCCACCAATGCTCTGCAGTCCCTCTAACTTGAAGACTGCGCATCTCACTTTTTCTGCATCCGTGCTCTCCATCGCTGCGAAAATCTTATTCATACATTCAAGCCATCTCTCAGCCTTCGCCGGATCCGGATCTCCACTAAAACTTGGAGGTGTCATCTTAACGAACTTTTCCAAACCATGCCCATGCTCGCCTCCTTGATGCCGCCGTGCTTGCCCTTGTGTTGTCATATTTTGCAAAAATCCTCGAAACATGTTCATCGTCTCAACATTCGGATTTCCATCACCCCCCGGCCTTACCAACATTGCCCGGAACCCGATGCCGATCATCCTCATTTTCAGCCATTGAATAAACTCCCGCAACAAACACTCGACGTAATTTATCACACACTCTCACTCGGCTAGACTCTACCCGAGAACTCTAACCGAGCTCGATACCAACCGTGAGGACCCCGACCCGGAACCTACACGTGTTCCGAGTTGGAGCGCCCTCAAACTAACCCGAAAACACTAAACTTTTAAAACTTTACTTTGACTTTCAAACATAAACATTAATAATATAACATTTCAAACTAACTCCACTCTACTCCACATCGGAGGAGGAGATAACTAACTTTGAAAAGTAACAACCTGTTTTAATTACAAAGACTTTAGTTATAACGTACAAACTAAGTTTTATACTCATAAACTCCATAAAGGAATTATACCAAAATACATTCTTTACACCAACCTATACGTACCACGACAAATCCCAAAATACCACGTACCAACTCCTTTCCGTCCTCACTTGGCCGGTCCGCCCGTCTCAGGATCTAAAACAAGTAAAGGGAGAGGGGTGAGAATAAATCTCAATGAGCTATTATGATATGCAAGCAAGATGCCAAACAAAGTGCAACACATAGCATGGTAGCACATAACACACTAGGAAAGCGGTAAACACATTCCGTTACCTTGGTTTACCTTTCCCGTCTCGAACAATAAGTCGTATAACCGTGGGTATCAATACTCCACTACATCTCGTGAATGCATATTCACCGGATCCCATACCATGTAACCGAGACAGCTTATGCTTATAACTCATCTCCGTGAACCGCTTAGGCATATTCACATCTTATAAAACCCGTTTTCCGGGGAAAATATAAGACATCTGCATTCCTATGAACTGACTGCACATATCCATAGAAGCTGAACCCCAGTCTGTGGCCGCAGAGGGGGAGAGGTCACAGGTATGATGAATCTTCAATCACTTAGAGAACAAATCAATAACTGATTGAAATCCATTATACCCCCCATTCACATAAAATATCAACACGTTCAAGCACATAATAGATACTTGAAATATGATCCACAAACGGGATAGCAATATAACCACATGGTAAAATATACTCATGCCAATCAATGCCATAATGCAACATTTAAGTAATACACTATGCATAGTATCATCAACAAATATGAATGATAACAAATAAATTCACAAATGGAATAACCATACAACTACATAGTAAACATATCCACACATTGGGATAACATAACACTTGCCAAATAATCCACAAAGGGGATAAACAATATAGTCACATGGTAAAATAGAATATCTGGAAATGATCATTACATATTTAGTTTATAAAACCAATTCCATTTGAGAGATCACCTAAAAATACTCAATTTGGACTCTTGAACCATCCAATTTCGAGTCCGTATGAATTAACTATGATTTATTCAATTTCCACTCAACTTCTAACGTACAATACTACCTGCTGTAACCAAATCAGATTTTTGGGACATAAGGATAACTTCTTTAGCTATGAAACCATCACATTCAGAAAGTACTCAGAAAAACACCCAATTTAGACCCAAGAACCATCCAATTCCGATTTAATATGATTAAGTTATGATCATCACAAGATTGCTAAACGAATTCTGGTTCAGAATTGAAGTTAGGATTTCTGGGGTCTTGGGCGACCGCCCAAACCTCTTGGGCGACCGCCCAAGAGGGTTTTCAAGGAAATGTGAGTTTCTGCCAGCATGGGCGGCCGCTCAGCCCCCTTGGGCGACCGCCCAAGCCTCCTGCCAGCCCAAACTTAGGTTTTTAACCCCTTTAACCCTAGTTCTTCCTTTCCTCTACCATTGATTATTCAAGAACACCCAAGAACACCTTCATTTCACCAAATCCCAAACAAACATGTAAACTTCAAAACCAAGTAACCCTAGATTATTTATCACTACTATTTCTACCCATTTCAACCCTTTTAACTCATCTTCATTGAACCCTAACTTCAACAATTTCAAATTCTATCCATTCCTTAAAAATCTAAATCAACTCCCATGAACCACTATCTTTTTAAGCCATTAATCCATTTTCTAACTCCAAGAAGATTTCCAAAGCATATAATAACAATCACAACACTAAGAACAACAATAGATAGATTATGAGCACATAGATGAAAGGAGGTCATAACAACTCACCTTTGGGATTGAAATGGAAGGTTGATCTATTTAGCTAGATGAGTTCCTCTAGGCGATCCAACTTCAAAGGTGCTCTTGGACTTGAATTTGGTGAAGAAATTCTTGGCTTCAAGGTTTGGAACTTGGGCTTCCATGGAGGTTCTCTCTAATTCTCTAGGTTGAAGATGAATGAGAAATGAGGGAGAAGGGAGGGGTAGTAAGAGGAGGTGATGGGAAGAGGACACTTGGCAAGGCATGGAAGAGTAAGAAAGTTGGCCCCTCCTACAACTTAATCCAAGGCTTTCACCCTACTCCCATTAATTTAAAATAAACCTTATCCCATTAATTTATCCTACTCATTTAACCTCCCCACATATTTATCTATTTATTAAATTTCCATTTTGTATCATTTCCCTTAGTTTCTTTATTTAATGTCCAATAAATTCTTATAAGCTCCTTAATTTACTTTTCACCCAATTTATCCTAACTCAAGAATTTAAAGATAAAATTGAACACATAAAGTCAACATAATATTAAAAGCATATAATTAAATATTAAAAATTGAGTGCCTAGGGTTGGGGTCGTCACAAAAAGTGTTACTGACAGTAATTATAACGGTGTAACGATAACAAGTTTTAAATTTTTGTTAGGATAATTAAATCAACCTTAAATTATTGCTCAAAGTACCTTCGTGATAATCATTTTGGGACGAAGGGAGTAGCTCAATTGTAACCCGACCCGATACGCAGGCACCTGGCCCACTAAGCACCTCCTCATTTAGGTCAACCAAAGCCCATTACAGGCCTACAAAATTACAATGGATGATTTGATGACTAGTAGTAGTGTATGGGTCTTCTATATATCTCACCAAATTTTCATATATTTCCGATGTGGGATGGGGGGATATCACAAATAATGTACTCTCTTCTTCCCCAAGTGAATGTCCATACCGTGAAGAAATTACTAAATCTTTCCTTCTCAATTATCATCTTCTAATTTACACTTGCAATCTTGATGTCATACGATGAAATCATTAAGGGCGTTAATGTTATTATGCTAGTTATCTCATTATCGCTCCATACTTGAGCTGCAAGTAATCATTTCAAGTTCCATCTCCCCAGTTGCAACCGAAGCTGATCATCAGAGTAAAGCTGAAGTCATACTTTGTGCCTCTAATGGAGGATTCGTGCAAGAAGATCTTAGATGCAGCTAGAAAAACCAATGCCAAGGTCAGTGGGCCCGTTCCATTGCCCACGAAGAAGAGGATTCACTGTGTGCTGAAATCTCCTCATGTTCACAAAGACGCGAGGTTTCATTTTGAGATCAGAACCCATTCGAGACTGATTGATATTCTCTACCCAACTGCTAACACCATTGATGCTTTCCTGTTGCTCGATATTCCTTCTGCTGTCGATATACAGCTCGAATTTTTTCCCAAAATAACTATGTTTAAAAAAGTTTTTCCCAAAATGACACTGTTTTAAAAGTATTTCCCAGAATAGCCTAGTTTTTAGAATTCGCGGTTGTCAACTGCGAATTCTAAGTTGAATTCGCAGTTGCCAACGTGTTTTTAAAAAAAAAAAAAAAATTTGAAAAATTATAAACCCGCGGTTGCCAACTGCGAATTCATTAATGAAAACGCAGTTGCCAACCGCAAATTCTAAAAACTAGGCTATTTTGGAAAATACTTTTAAAACAGTGTCATTTTGGTTTTGGGAAAAACTTTTTTAAACATAGTTATTTTGGGAAAAAAAATTCTATACAGCTCACGTATTGAGGAACAAAACGGTGCAGTTTTGTAAAGGCTGAAGTGAATGTATGCCACTAAATCTCAATTTTTTTTTTTATTTATTTTTTTGCAATATTATTGCATGTTTAAATTATTAAAGAGAAAATTACGTCTTAATCCCTCAGTTTAAATAAAATTACATCCTAAAACATGAAATTATCAATTATACCTCCTAGTAGTCATGCTTAAAAAAAAAGTAACCACATAATCCCCCAACCCATTTATAATATATTTAAATAAAATAATACACCCCCTCTCCTCTCCACGTCACACAAACACTTTTTCTAAGGTTCTCTCTATATTCCATCTTTCCAGTCATCTCTCCGGCGACCCCCTCCACACCGTCGGCCGGCGACTCTTCTCTGCCTCCGATGAACGGCCTCTTCTTCTCCGGCCACATCTACAGCGACCACCCCCTCCCTCACCTCCGACATCCCCCTCTCCACCTCCGATCTCCTTCCTTCTCTTTCCCGACTGTTGTTGTAATAATAGATTGTATGGAATGGGAAGAAAGAATTAGTATGCTTCGCTGCGTGCTTTGATGACACTGTCCTTAAGGTGTTATTTGCCCCCACTATGTTGCTGCAGGTTTTGTGGGCAAATTACCTCTAGGATTCAACGAAACACTCGAGAATCTCCAGGCAGCAAAACCTGAAGATTCTCCCTCTAGAATATTTTGGGAGAGACTTTCAATATGAGAGAAATTAGAAGAGAAGAATGATGGTATATCTGTTTTCTGTAACTGATCTTATATATATAAGAGAAATTAGAAGAGAAGAATGATGGTATATCTGTTTTCTGTAACTGATCTTATATATATAGGACAGTGATGACTCTTCAAATGAATGGATATGTCCATTCAGTTTGAAAACAGCTTTTGAATTTAAAATAAAACTGTTATTTTAAATTCAAAAATGCAGTCACAGAAAATCAAATAAAAAATAAAACATAGAAGGCATTTTAGAAACCACGCCTCGTGCCAAGTGCCAAGTGCCAAGTCTTTGATATATATATATATATCTAATGCTTCCGGCAGGAATTGATCTCGCGACCTCCCTTTAGGCATGCAACTTAACCACTCGGCTGAGTCCTTCTTATGTTTTATTTTTATATCATTTTGGATATATTCATTCTTCAATATTTACAAAGATAAAAACATCAACAATCCCCCACTTAGCTTTGCAAATATTTAATGTCCTCATACTATTGAATCTATGCTTAATTAAAGGTGTTCTTCAGAATTGAACCTTTACTTAGAGTATATATTTCAAAGATATAACGAAATCAAAGGTGGTTGTATGCTTGAACCAAGATTCCTTTGTTAAATCCGGAAATACTACTCACATAGTTCATTCCAGTTTCTCTTAAAGGTCTAGATATGCCTAGCACTCATATGGCCATGTGCTACCTCCTAGAATTCATGAACATGTCCAAAAGTCAAGCCTTTTACTTTTGATGGAGAAGCGGCACCACTTCTTAATGTTCATATAGGTGGAGTATCCTAAGTTTCTATATGATATAGAAACTTCACCATTAAGAGTATAAAACTCACCCTCCTGTTGTTAAAAAAAACCAATCACATATCAGTAACTTGTTGTTACCCATTGAACATTTATACTAGTGGTAGTTCTAGCTAAAATGTTGGGTTCCTATTACTGGTGATTCTATAAAGGCTTCAACCCCATTTCAGTTGAGGTTCTTCTCACCAAATCTTTGGAGAGACCTTTAGTAAACGGATCCGCCAAGTTTTCACTTGTTTTCACATATAAGATTGTGACTATTCCTTCTGTTAGTAATTGTCTGACATATTCATGTCTCAAGCTAATGTGTCGAGATTTTCCGTTGTAAATTTTACTCAATGCTCTCGTCAAAGTAGCTTCACTATCACAATGCAAAGATATGGCTGGCATTGGTTGTGGCCACAACTCTATATCTAACAATGTATTCCTCACCATTACGCCTCTTTGCTGCGGTACGCTAGAGCAACAAACTCGATTCCATTGTGGAGTGCGTAATACAAGTTTGTTTCTTTGAAGCCCAAGAAACAGCCTCCTCCACCAATAGTAAAAATCCATCCGTATGTTGACTTATTGTCACTAGCACTAGTAATCCAACTAGCATCTCGAATATCCTTCCAAAACTGCCGGATAGGAATTATAATATAAACCCAAATTAATAGTTCTTTTGAGATATCCAAGAACTCTGCCAATTCCTTTCCAATGTTCAGTACTTGGGTTATTTGTATATCTCGAAAGTTTGCAAATTTCAAATGAGATATCAGGCCTGGTACAATGCATGACATACATAAGGCTTCCAATGGCGCTTGCATATTCAAGTTGTGCAATAGTCCTTCCTGAATTCTCAGAAAGCTTATTTGCAACATCATATGGAGTACTAACTTCACATCAATCCCAAATATTTAAATTTCTTTAAAATTTTCTCTATGTAATGAGATTGAGATAAAGCAAATCCCTTACTATGTCTTTTAATCTTTATGCCTAAGATGGTATCTACCTCACCAAGATCTTTCATCTTAAACTGTGAGGAAAGATAATTCTTAGTTTCATTTACACCGTCCATATTTGTCCCAATAATAAGCATGTCATCAACATATAGACAAATGATTACTCCATAATGATTAGTGAATTTAGAGTAAATACACTTATCTGCATTATTATGCTTAAAACCATGGGACAATATGATAGTGTCAAACTTTTCGTGCCATTGCTTTGGAGCCTGTTTTAGACCATATAATGATCTTACAAGTTTGCACACCTTTCTTTTATTTCCATGCATTATAAAGCCTTCCGGTTGTTCCATATACACTTCTTCTTCAAGTTCACCATTTAGAAATGCTACTTTAACATCCATTTGATGTACATATAGCTTATATAGAGATGCTAAAGCTAATAATACTCTAATGGATGTCATCCTAGCTACTGGTGCATATGTATCAAAATAGTCAATTCCTTCCTTTTGTCTAAATCCTTTAGCAACCAATCTTGCTTTAAAAGTCTGAACTGATCCATCAGTATTATATTTCCTTTTAAATACCCATTTACACCCTATAGGTTTTGATCCAGGAGGCAAATCAACTAAAATCCAAGTTTTATTGGATATAATTGAGTCCATTTCATCCTGTATTGCTTCTTTCCAGAAAGCCACATCTCTAGAAGTCATAGCTTCTCTATAAGTTTTAGGATCTAGAAGTCATAGCTTCTCTATAAGTTTTAGGATCTGTGTCTTCTAAGTTAAGCAACATGGGTATTTTAGCAAGAATACCATCCTTATTACCCTCAACTAAGAAAGTAATAGCCTGAGATGATATAAAATCAGGATCTAAGTTTTTCTCCTTTCTAGCTCTTTGACTTCTTCTTGGTTCACTTGGAATTTCAGACATTGTTCTTTTTGTACCAGAAGATGCACTAGCATTATTATGCATTTGTTCAGAAGTATTATTGGATTCATTTATGAATTTATTTTCAATAAATTCAACATCTCTAGATTCTATTATTACGTTAGAATCTAAATCCAACAATCTATATGCTTTAGAATTTTCTGCATATCCAACAAATACACTTTTTAATGCTCTAGGTCCCAATTTAGTCCGTTTAAGATTTGGGACTCTATAAAAAGCTAGACAACCCCAAACTTTAAGATAACTTAAATTTGGTGCTCTTCCTTTCCATGATTCATATGGAGATATCTTTAATCTTTGTGAAGGAATTCTATTATTAATATAACAAGCTGTAAGTAATGCTTCCCCCCATAAATTATTTGGCAAGTGAGCATTTAATAACATAGCATTAGTCATATCAACTAATGTCCTATTTTTTCTTTCCGCAACACCATTCTGTTGTGGAGTATAAGGAGGAGTACAATGATGTTCCAAACCATTTTCTTCACAGAATTTATCAAATTCAGATGGAAAGTACTCACCGCCCCTATCACTTCTTAATTGTTTTATCTTCTTTTCTTTCTGATTTTCAACAAGGGACTTATAGCACATAAATTTCTCAAAGGCCTGGTCTTTAGTTTTCATGAGATAAACGTAAGTAAATCTGGAATAATCATCGATAAATGTGATAAAATATCTATTTCCTCCTCGGGTAAGCATGCCATTTAATTCACAAATGTCAGAATGAATTAACTCTAGCATTTCTGAATTTCTTTCTACGGAGGGAAAAGGTTTCTTAGTTATTTTTGCTTGAATACATATTTCACATTTATCATTTCTGTTCATATCATCTTGACAAGAAATAAGACCATGTTTTGACATATATTTTATGGAACGAAAATTAACATGTGCAAGCCTACTATGCCATAAAGAGAAAGAAGATTCAACGATATAAGCAGAACTGGCGTTTATCGCCTTATTATTATTAATAATACTGAGTTTGAACATCCCATCACAAGCATACCCCTTTCCAACAAAAACCCCATTCTTAGACAGTACAATCTTATCAGATTCTATTACAATCTTCAGACCCTTCTTGTTCAAAGATATTTGCGTAAACAAGATTCTTCCTTATTTCAGGAACATGAAGCACATTCTGCAACACCAACAATTTTCCAGAAGTGAATCGCATGGAAACATTTCCTTTTCCCAAAACTTCTGCGGTATCATTGTTTCCCATGAGCACCTTTTGTCCATCCTTAATCTCTTCATATTCTTTGAATTGAGATTTATCATGACATACATGAACAGTTGCTCCAGAATCAATCCACCAGTCTGATGATTTGGTTACACCGGTCATGTTGATTTCGCAATCATGCCCAATATGCAAATCGTAGATCATTGCAATAATTGCGTAATCATCGGTTTCTACAACATTTGCAACATTGGCATTTTCACTCCGCTGTCTTTTTTGCGACTGCAATCCTTCTTGAAGTGGCCCAATTTTTGACAAAAATAGCACTTCTTTCCTTTCTTCTTGTCATTGGAATTTGTGTTTGAATCGTTGCTTTCTTTTGTTTCCTCCCCTTTTTCGATTCTCGAAAGTTCTCACTCCTCCACATGATTAACTTTAGACGAAGATTCAATAGCATGTTTTTATGGATATTTCGAGATTCCTCTTCAATCCTTATATGCTTTTGAATCTGTTCTAAAGTGAATCCTTCAGTGGCGTGCATCAGTTTATTTCTATAATCATTCCAACTAGGAGGCAATTTTGCGATAATCGCCCCTACTTGCAATGATTCAGAAATTTCCACTTTCAAATCTTTCAACTTGGAAACCATAACTTGCAAATCGTGTACTTGATCCATAATCGAAATATTATCAGTCATAAAATATTCAAAGTACTTCATAATTAAAAACTTATCTCGCGCCTTGCTTCTCATTGTTGTACTTGAATTCGAGATTTTGCCAAATTTCCCTAGGAGATACAATCGAGACAAAACGTATCATACAGGCGATCTGATAGTGTATTCAGAATATGACCCCTGCACAGCACTTCATCGTCCCTTCGTTGCTTTCTACTTGCTGTGATTTCTTTAGTTTCATCATCTTTAGGTTCGGGAATTTCTGGCAGATTTGGATCAAGGACGTAAGCAATCTTCAACGTTGTGAGCACGAACATCATCTTGTCCTTCCAGCGATTGAAGTTTGTTCCATCAAACCTATTTAGTTTGACGAAATCCTGACTAAGCACTTTGAAAGCGGATTCTGACTCTGACTCCATCTCCAATCAAAACAAAATAACACCTTAAGATTGTTGTTGTAATAATAGATTGTATGGAATGGGAAGAAAGAATTAGTATGCTTCGCTGCGTGCTTTGATGACACTGTCCTTAAGGTGTTATTTGCCCCCACTATGTTGCTTTGCAGATTTGTGGGCAAATTACCTCTAGGATTCAACGAACACTCGAGAATCTCCAGCAAAGAAACCTGAAGATTCTCCCTCTAGAATATTTTGGGAGAGACTTTCAATATGAGAGAAATGAGAAGAGAAGAATGATGGTATATCTCAAGTTTTCTCAGAATCGATCTTATATATATAGGACAAAATGATGACTCTTCAAATGAATGGATATGTTCATTCAGTTTGAAAACAACTTTTGAATTTAAAATAAAACTGTCATTTTAAATTCAAATAATGCAGTCACAGAAAATCAAATAAAAAATAAAACATAGAAGGCATTTTAAAAACCACGCGCACGTGCCTTGTGTCCAAGTGCCAAGTGCCAAGTCTTTGATATATATATATATATATATATATATATATATATATATATATATATATATATATATATATATATATATATATATATATATATATATATATATATAATGCTTCCGGCAGGAATTGATCTCGCGACCTCCCTTTAGGCATGCAACTTAACCACTCCGGCGACCCCTTCACACCGTCGGTCGGCGACTCTTCTCTGCCTCCGATGAACGGCCTCTTCTTCTCCGGCCACATCTACAGCGACCACCCCCTACCTCACCTCCGCATCCCCCTCTCCACCTCCGATCTCCTTCCTTCTCTTTCCCGACTAGATCTATAACTCCAGCAACCTTTCCTCCAACTCCAGCTGTGGTAGAGATGGCGTTTCTCCGGCATCGAAGGCCGCCGTTGAGGAAATGTCGGTGGCTTAACTCCAACACCCTGATTCCCCTGCTCAAACTTTGTGCCAGGCGACACCTTCCATCCCAAGCCAGATAACTCCACGCCCACATAATCAAACTCGGCCTCGACCAATACCAACATCTTCCCAACACTCTCCTAGACACGTAAGGTAAATGCGACCTTCTCCAAAATGCCTTCCAACTGTTCGACGAAATGCCTCAACGAGACTTATTTTCATGTGCTTCACTCTTCACTGCTTATAATCAAGCCAACCTCCCCAACCGCACCCTATCCATCTTTCCAGCCATGTTTTCTCTTGATGGAATCCAACCTGACCATTTTGTCTTTGCTAGCCTCGTTAAGGCTTGTGCTAGCTTGAGTGCTTTAAGGGTAGGGAAGTAAGTACATGGTCAATTTATGTCGTCGAGTTTTTCAGCTTACGATGTTATTAAGTCATCTCTTGTTGATATGTATGTGAAATATGGATTAATGGATGATGGTCGTTCTGTTTTCGATTCAATTTTGTTGAAGAATGTGTTTTCTTGTACATCTATGATTTTCGGATATGCCCGGGGCACAAGGAAATCGGAAGCTATCAAGCTTCTGAAGGATATGGGAGCAAAGAATTTGTTTTGTTGGACTTCTTTGGTAGTTGGGTTGGTACAATGTGGACATTAGATCAACGCGATCAGTCTTTTTACTGAAATGAGAAAATAAGGGATTGATGTTGAAGTTCCTTTTATTCTTTCTAGTTTAATTGGAGCTTCTTCGAATTTTTCGGCACTGGAGCTCGGAAAGCAAATCCATTGCCTAGTTTTGGTACTTCGTTTCCAGTCTAACTTATTTGTGAGTAATTCGCTCGTGGATATGTATGGGAAATGTAGTGATATCAAAGCTGCTAAAGGAGCATTTGATAGTATGTATAGAAGAGACGTTATTTCTTGGACTTCGATTATCGTTGGGATGGCCCAACATGGACCATCAGAGGAAGCATTATCATTATATGATTAGATGATTTCTTCTGGACAGAAGCCAAGTAAAGTGACATTTATTGGTTTGATTTATGCTTGCAGCCATGTTGGAATAGTTAGCAGAGGATGGCATCTTTTCAAATCTATTATTGAGGATTATGGGTTAAATCCCTCTCTGCATTATTGGATCTATTCAGTCGATCAGGACACCTAGATGAGGCTGAGAATCAACTAAATACCATGCCATTTGAGCCAGATGAAACAGCTTGGGCTGCTTTATTAAGTGCTTGTAAGCGGTATAGGAATACCCAAATGGGAGTCAGAGTTGCTGATCATATATTCCAACTTGTAAGTGTACTTGTTTTGGGGTCTGATTGGGCATTGGGTCACATATTCAGGCCCATCTCCCCATGGATTCCTTCGGTGTCTTACTCCGTGCCTGCACCAAATATTTTTCAACCCCACATTATAATTTCTCTAGATATTTTTCTTTTTGCCATTTTATTGTGCAATGCTTTTGCTTTTCATATGGGCATGTAATATATCACGGTTGACATTAAGAGGGTGGGTGCGCAGTAAGATGAGATGCATAACAAAAAATGTTATATTTGGCCAGCCATTGCACATGAGTGGTATTTTGTGTTTTGGCTTTTGGCTCAAAATATGTTATTCATAATATTTTTTGTACTATTAATAATAATTTTAAGATATGTAGCAAAATTAAATTAACCACTAATAATATTAAAGTGGGACTTTTAAGACATAGGGAATATTTGTTTATTTACATGTTCTTAGTAGTTTAGTTGACAAATGAGAACTTACTGATAAACTCTTAGTTGTTTAGTCGTCGGAGTTGGTTATCGTCGGAGTTGATCGTGTTGTTTTAGTAATTTAGTTGACAACTAAAAACTTATTGATAAGTTAAGTTCTCAGTTGTTTGGTCGCCGGAGTTGGTCGTGTTCTTAGTAGTTTAGTTGACAACTAAGAACTTACTGATAAGTTAAGTTCTCAGTTGTTTGGTCGCCGGAGTAGGTGGTCGCCGGAGTTAGTAGTCGCCGAAGTTAATTGTGTTCTTAGTAGTTTAGTTGACAACTAAGAACTTACTGATAAGTTAAGTTCTCAGATGTTTGGTTGCCGGAGAGGTTGCTGGAGTTGATCGTGTTCTTAGTAGTTTAGTTGACAACTGAGAACTTGCTGATAAGTTAAGTTATCAGTTTTTTTGTCGCCGGAGTTGGTGATCGTCGGAGTTGATCATGTTCTTAGTAGTTTAGTTGACAACTGAGAACTTACTGATAAGTTCTCAGTTGTTTAGTCACCGAAGTTGGTGATCGCCGAAGTTGATCGCGTTCTTAGTAGTTTAGCTGACAACTGAGAACTTACAGATATGTTAAGTTCTCAGTTGTTTGGTCATCGGAGTTGATCGTGTTCTTAGTGGTTTAGTTGACAACTGAGAACTTACTGATAAGTTAAGTTCTCAGTTGTTTGGTCGCCGGAAAGGTCGTCGGAGTTGGTAGTCACCAGAGTTGATCGTGTTCTTAGTAGTTTAGTTGGCAACTGAGAACTTACTGATAAGTTAAGTTCTCAATTGTTTGGTCGCCGGAGTTGGTGGTCGTCGGAGTTGGTAGTCGCCGGAGTTAATTGTGTTCCTAGTAGTTTAGTTGACAACTGAGAACTTATTGATAAGTTAAGTTCTCAGTTGTTTGGTCGCCGGAGTTGGTAGTCGCCGGAGTTAATTGTGTTCTTAGTAGTTTAGTTGACAACTGAGAACTTACTGATAAGTTAAGTTCTCAGTTGTTTGGTCACCGGAGAGGTCGCCGGAGTTGGTAGTCGCCAGAGTTAATTGTGTTCTTAGTAGTTTAGTTGACAACTGAGAACTTACTGATAAGTTAAGTTTTCAGTTGTTTGGACGCCGGCGTAAAAAAAAAAAAAGTAGTCGAAATTTATCGCCGGAGTTTCTCACCGGAGTTGGTTGTCGGAGTTAATGGTTGCCGGATGTGTTGACTGGAGAAGATGGGGAAGGAATGACCTAAGATGATGGTGGTTGGAGAGAAATTAAATTGATAAAGAGAGTGGACTTAATAAAATGATAGGAGGGTAGACTTAGTAAAATGCTGGGAGGGTGTACTTATTAAGCTAAGAATTATATGATTAAGCAAAATACAACTTGTCCTAGGAGGTAAAATTGTTTTGTTAGAGAAATTATATGGTAGATGCCTCTTTATTAAACATGTACTTCCTTTGTCTTTTTTAAAATTACAATTTTTTTAAAATTATAAGTACTACATTTAAAATTGTAAAATATACAAATGTAAAGATGATATACAAAGTGAAAATAAATAGGGAAAACTCATAGTGAGATGATATACAAAGTGAAAATAAATAGGGAAAACTCATAGTGAAAACGAGTAAATTGGTGAATGAGTTTTTATTAGTGAAATACACAAATATTTGTTACCTCCAATGGATTACACGTTTTCGCTATAATTTGTTTCTATACACGTTTTTACTATACATGTCATTATCTTTAAATCAATAAGACTTATTTGTTATATTTACACAAACTAATCTATTTTGTTATAATTTAATTAATCAAATTAGTTTTTATGTTTATTTGTTTTTCTTTTTTTTTTTTTTTTTGATACCTGTGTTCCCCGGCTTGCGGTTAATCCTGAACCACTAGCTTCCGGCCCCTCGGTGTCCTAGCGGAGGTAAATTGCGGATGTGCTCAATGCAGTCAGGGTGGCAGCACCCTTTATACTCCTGGCTCCAAGGGAGCCCTCCTACAACGCGGTAGTTGAACTCCCCACACTGAGGTTGCAAGCCCAGCAATGCCGCTTCCTTAACTGCACGGATGTGCCCGGGGGGCTCCAAAGGTCCCTGAAACCCAAGGTATGAAATTAAACCACAATGATCCCCCGAAGGGAATCGAACCGGCGACCTCCCCGAAGGAAGGCCACCCATGATACCGCTGGGCCATGGCCCATTTGGTTTATTTGTTTTTCACTTAGACGGGGAAGAGAGACGAAAACGTAATGGATTGGCCATTAGTAATAGTCAACTAACACTGAGGCTCTGTCTGGTACACGGTTTTAAAAACGCAGCTTTCTAAAAACGGAACAGTTTTTAAAATGCAGCTTTTTCAGACGAAGCAATTTTTTATAAATGTGTTTGGTGCATCATTTAAAAACGCTAACTTTAAATTTTAATATTGTTCTACAATGACATGTTTACCCTTTAAAAATAACATGATCAATGTGGACCCCTTCATTAATTACTTTCATCCCCTCCACTGTTTGCTGCACTCCACTACTCTCTCAAAAAGCATTCCACATTTCCACCCCTTTTTTCCTTCCTTCTCTCAGCTTTCTTTTCTAACCATCTGCCATGAAATTCGATCATCGAAAACCAAAAATATCACTGATTCTTGTCACCAGTGAGTTGTATGTATTTCACTATTTCCATGGATGGGAGCTGAAGCCAGATCTGCAAGGAAGAAATAAAAGGGCAGATTTGTTCAAAAATTTGTCAACTCAACTCATTCTCTCTTTCTCTCTCCTCTCTACCCCGAAGTAATGAAGAAAGAAGGGGTAATTGTGTACAATGAATTGAGTCAAGCTTTCCGTTTTATTTTCCGCTCCAAAATATAGCGGCCAAAATTATAGGTCCGTTCGAAAAATCACGGCACCAAAACTCTCCATTGATACACAAAATAGGTGAATAAGCTGCGATTTAGGAAACGGTTTGAGGTATACCGCTCCACCAGACAGGCTCTGAATCAAGAAAAAAAAAAGGAAATAAAATGTCAAATCTATTGAAGCTACACGTCATCACTAACTTGTCAAATTACCTAAGGTCTCTCTGTCTTGTGGTATGCTAATCGACCTCCCTATCGGGAGGTCATGAGTTCGATTCCCCCGGAAAAATATTTATACCATGAGTTTCAGGAGTCTTTGGAGTCCCCCGAGGCACATCCGAGCAGTAAAGAAAGCAGCATTGTTGGGCTTGCAACCTTAGCGTGGGAAATTCGAATCTTGGTAGCAGAATTTGGCTCCTTGGCCAGTGAGATAAGGCGGCACCACCCCCCGATTACTCTCGGAAGATATCTCGCGATTTACCTCCGTCAATCACCGGGGAGCCTGTGAATGCGATCCTGATTAACCGGCAAGGCTGGGACCTGGGTAAAAAAAAATAAAAAAGTCAAATCTATTGAAGCTACACGTCATCACTAACGTGTCAAATTTAAACGTTTCAAACCTTTTATCGACTTATCGTCCACCGTCTTTAGACACGATGGCCTATTGAACAATCATAACAGCATTAGGTACAATTTGTAACGGCATCAATGCATTATTTTCTAATCCATATTTAGACGTGATCATCCGAGAATACGATTATTGATTTCGTGAAACAAGAAAATGTATTGGAACAGAGTAATTTCGATTTATAGTTTCCGATTTTAACCGCCAATTCTCGATTTCAATTCCTCCGAATTAAAAAAAAAAATTATACTTCCTCCGTTTCACGATAATTTGCAAAAAGACATCTTTTTTGTGCGTCTCACGATAACCTACACTTTCACAAAAAATTGAAAATGGGAGTATATCTGTATCCTATCGACTTGCAAAAGGGGAGGAATATATTTTCGGAATGCTTGACGCCTCAACGGACCATTTTATTCGTCCATTGATACCCCCAGGTGGAAAGAAAAGAAAACTCGATATTTTTAGCCATGGTCTTCCCCCGATCCACGCCTCTCCCTTCCCTATATAGGTGTTCCTTTTCCCCTTCACCGCTTCTTCCCAATCCCATGCTCCCCCATTTTCTATCCTCCCCATCAATCTTTCATCACAATCCCAATCTTAATCCTAATCGAACAACATCAATGGCTGCTTGTGTTCATGATTCTCGAACCGACACCGTCCGCCGTCCCAACCCTAATAGAACCAACGTCGACGATGCCGATAGTCTATACTCATATTCCCGTTTCTGCCGACCCAATTTGCCGGATCTGGCTACCTGTGTCTCCATTTCTCGAACCCATGTTACCCAGCCGAAACCCATTAACAGGCGTGGCAAGTTCCACAGCTCCGCCGTTGATGAAGGCGGCGACGATTTGTGGCTCAAAATGAAGGATGAAGCTCGATCAGATGTTGATCAGGAACCAGTTCTGTCCAATTACTATTTCAGTTCGATTTTGTGTTTCGATTCGATTGAAGCTGCTCTCGCGAATCATCTCTCCATGAAGATGAGTAATTCGAGTCTTCCTAGTGGAACCCTGTTTGATCTTTTCGTGGGGGTTCTTGTAGATGATCAAGAAATTATTAGGGCTGTCAAGGATGATTTGAGGGCGGTTAAGGAGAGAGACCCGGCTTGTATTAGTTATGTCCACTGTTTTTTGAATTTCAAAGGTTTTTTGGCTTGCCAAGCTCATCGGATTGGGCACAAATTATGGTCACAGGGCCGAAAAATCTTGGCACTTATGATTCAAAACAGGGTATCGGAGGTTTTCTCATTGGATATTCACCCGGGGGCCAAAATCGGCCGGGGAATTTTACTCGATCATGCTACCGGAGTTGTCATCGGAGAGACTGCGGTGATTGGAGATAATGTTTCGATTTTGCATAACGTAACTTTAGGTGGGACCGGAAAAGCTAGTGGGGACAGACATCCCAAAATCGGAAATGGGGTTTTGATTGGTGCAGGGACTTGTGTTTTGGGGAATGTTAGAATCGGAGACGGTGCTAAAATTGGTGCCGGATCGGTGGTGTTGAAGGAGGTTCCGGCGAGGACGACTGCGGTGGGGAATCCGGCTCGATTGCTTGGAGGGAAGGAAAATCCAATTAAGCTTAATAAAATTCCTAGTCTTACTATGGATCATACTTCAGATATATCTGAGTGGTCCGATTATGTTATCTGAAATTCAATATTCAGACATTTTATTTTCTAGATTAGTTATTTATTTAGATAATTTTGGGGGTTTAATTTGATTTTAATTTTTGATGTTAAGCTAGAAGTGAGAACTAAAGTTCTCCTTGTAGGAAAGGCCAAGATATGTATAGTGAAGATGGTAAACAAGCTTTTTTGTGTACCACAATGTTAGGGATATATGTACAATAAAAAAAAAAATACTTCATCCGTCCCTCTTCAAACCGGATTTTATGTCATTTTCGTCCATCTCATCTCATTGAATTTTTTAAAATGATCAAGATTTTACACTATTTTTTTGAGGCATTTACAAAAATCTACTTTAGAAAGATGAAAATTACAAAAAAAAAAAAAAAAAAACACATAAGTTCGAATTACAAAAAAAAAAATTGGTTTTTTTTTATCAGTTTTGGTCAAACAACTAACAACCGACAATTTCAGTTATCAGTTGTTCAAACAAGTGATAATTTCAGTTATCAGTTAACTGATAACTGAAATTATCACTTGTTTGAACAACTGATAACTGAAATTATCACTTGTTTGAACAAAACTGATAAAAAAAATTAAAAAAAAATTTGTAAAAAAAGAAAAAAAAAATATTTTTTTGTAATTTCTCATCTTACATGTTTTTTTTTAAATGCCATCTTTTTTAGTGAGTTTTTTTTTTTTTGTAATAAACCCTATTTTTTTCTCATACTTTATTTTTATATGCACAACGTTAATCAACTTACAATTCATTTCACTCTTTCTTTATTTTATTTTTATTTTCATACTCACAATATATTTTTCATACTTTTGCCTTAATTACTGTTTCAAAAAGTTGATACGGTTTAAGGGGGGAGTGGAAGGAGAATATTTTATGGATATATATGAATAAAAAAGGAATAAAGTTTGTCTTTAAATCATTAAAATTGAAAATTTTATTGTATTTTTATTGGAGCAAACTAAAAATAATAAAGATTTGGTTTGATTTAGCTTGGATTGGAAAGATATTTACGTTACCTTATTACATAATAATTGACATTATTGTGTTTGGTACGTCAACAAATAATGGAATTAGGAAAGTTTGTTACGTCTAGAGACTAGAATGTTAATTCTATGATTATTAATACAATATACTCCCTACCTACGTCCCCCATCATTGTAAATCAACTTTTTAAATATAAAAATTAAGAAAAAATAGGAGAGAGAAATAGGTGGAGAACGTATTTGTGAGTATAAAAAATTAAATAGGAGAGAGAATGAGTGAGAAGAATAGTTAGGAGAGAGAATGTTGTAAGTGTAAAAGTAAAGCAGGAGTGAGAATGAGTGGGTGGAATAGTAAAGATTTTTTGCCATTTTGAACAGTTCACAATGGAGTGGGACGTCCCAAAAAGAAAATAAGTCCACATTAGAATGAGACGGATGGAGTATTATTATTGGTTACAGTAATATGAGTTGTATTTTATATTAATATAAATTGATTACGCCTCGGCTTCTCACTTGTTTAAAATATCTGATTTGTATATGAGTTGTACCTAGAACACAATAATGACAATGAGCACCGTTAGAGATCAAATCGGAGTTAAATCCAGCTCAGACCCTCGGGTGTGAGAGTAAGATCTCTGAGGTTTATAACTGAGAAATAAGACTTGAAATGTCTTAGTGAGTTGTGTGTTTATATTTTAGACAATGTGGCTTACAAATGATAATTTGGCACTTACCTTGTTCATGGGAAGAAATGTTGATATTTATAGTATGAAGAAGCTGCTTGATGATATCAGTCATGTAGGATATCTTTGTCTTTGACCTAGGACACATGTCCCTATCTGATGAACTCTGCCATAAAGCAAGATTTACTACAGAGGGATGCCGCTGAAGGACATGTACAGAGGATAGTTGGCGCCGCGCCTTATATGCATAGTGGCACATGAGCCACCATTTAATACGATGGGTACAAGCCAGCTTATTGCACTACAAGAAATAGAACTATTAAGGTCGGCCATTTTCCGTCCTAAGTAATCATTTTTCCGTCCTTAATAGTATTTAGGTCGGCATTTGGGACGGAAAACGAGGGTCCTAAATAACATGCGACTCTAAAAGTTTTAGGAACCCCGTCACCGTCTCAAATACCTTATTTATGTCGGGATTTTGCCGACCCTAATAAAAAATAAAATTTTTCTATTTATTTTTGTTTTTGCGAGAAATTTTTGGATCCAAATAGTTTTTGGTACCAGTTGTTAGGGACGAGGTTGCCGACCCAAATAATATTTGGCGCCTAACATTTTTTTGGAGGAAAATTATTAGGGACCATGTCGCCCGACCCAAATATATTTTTGAGCCAAAATCACATTTTTTGTGGGAAAGTAATAAGGCCGGATATAGACGACCCAAATAAAATTTGGTGTCAAAATGTGAGTATTTACCATTAATTATCAAACACTACTAATCTTCTACTAATTATATACTCCCTCCGTCCCGCCTAAAAGGGCATTTTGTGTTCTTGCACGGAAATTAAGAAAAGTGATGTAGGAAAGAGAAAAAGTGTATAGTGAAATAAATGTTGTGAGTGAAAGATGATATAGGAAAGAGAAAGTGGGGTAGAGAATAGTTAGTGGATATTTATTGTGAGGGTATGACATTTGGGTCCCACAAATAAAGAAGTAATAAAAAAATTTCCATTTTTGGATTGTGTCATTTCAAATGGGACGCCCAAAAAGAAAATTTGTACCCTTTCGAGCGGGACGGTGGGAGTATATGCACAACCACACATGCATACATTTTACTTGTAAATATATCAAATTATAATTGTAAATATATCAAATGAACCTGACAATAAGAAAGTAATTTATTAACTAAATTTAATCAACACATCATCTAAATAAAAAGTTAACTGTTACCTAAAAACTAAGATAGATGAAATAGAAGGATTCAATACTCCTTTTTAAATAATTTGATCTAAAAATATTCTCTACGTAAATCAAATCATCCATATTGCATACGTGGAACGTGCTCCCCCAAAACATTGTTGAGGTCGAAGAACAGAACAAACCTCTCTAACGGACTGCATAATCTTCTCATTTGAATATGCTATTTTATTTCCCTTGTTTTTGCCAAAAATAGACAACTGTAACTGCCATCAAGGAGCTCATTCAATGACAACTCTTCTAAATACTTAGTAAAGTCAGAAGTTTTGGGTTTCAAGCCATATGCTCTTGAATAGACAGTGCATGAAAATTTACATAATCTGTTAATGCAATATTCAGCAATTCACATGATACAGACAACACAAAAAAAAATACCTAAAGAACTTATCCCTTTTCAAGATTGGGACACCTAAACAACAGAATGCAGCAATATGATTATACTCATAAAGCTCAAGTTTACATGATAAAACAACTAACTTTTTCCGCTTAGATATTACTTTACGCAGAATGTTGAGAAAAGAGAAAAGAGAAAAGAAGACGTGAAGCATGATGGAGAGGCAGAAAAGTCGTAATCGGATAGTGCTTTGGAGCACTCTAAATTCTCGGAACCAATATTCATGAACAAACTACCAACCTTAGTCACTTTCGTATCAAAAAGTAAATCAACAGGTAGCACTATTTCTGGTAGCTTAGAGCAGATGTACAGGGCCTTCACAACATGCTATAAAGATAAAAGGCAAACAAAAAAAGGGAATCAGAAGAAGACATAGAAGAAAATATAGAAGTGTCACATAAGTATAAGAGGATATCCACAACCAGCTCGAGTACAGACCTCCATTTTCATTGCTTCTAAGACTAATATAGGTTGCCCTCCCTCGACCTTTACACCATCCTTGACCATGACTTTAATTGCTAAACCAGCCATAGGGACAACGACAACCCCTTTAGGGTGGGATGATATCTTATGATCCAGACTTATGTACGATTTCATGGTCATCCGACAGCTCAAGTGCCACTATTTTATGTTATGGATATGAATAAAAAAGGAATACAGTTTGTCTTTAAATCATTAAAATTGAAAATTTTATTGTATTTTTATTGGATAATACTAAAAATAATAAAGATTTGGTTTGATTTAGCTTGGATAGATATTTACGTTACCTTATTACATAATTGACATTATTGTGTTTGGTACGTCAACAAGGAATGGAATTAGGAAACCATGTTACGTCTAGAGACTAGAATGTTAATTCTATGGTTATTAATACAATATACTCCCTTCGTTCCAAAATATTTGTCCCATTTGACTTTTTGGTTGAACTTTGATCACAAATTTATGAGAGATTAATCATGTTCATGAAATTCTAAAAGTTGTTGTTGATAATATTATTAATGGTTAATCAATAGAAATTTTTAGAATTTCATGAACATAATTAAATTGTCATATATTTGTGGTCAAAGTTCAACAAAAAAGTTAAATGAGACAAATATTTTGGAAAGGAGGGAGTATTATTATTGATTACAGTAATATGAGTTGTATTTTATATTAATATAAATTATATTTTATAACAATATATATTATATTTAACTGTTGTTAAGTAACAGTAGTAATAATAACATTTAATGATATAATAATTATTTTTTAGTAAAATTTGCCAAATTTATATTTCCTAAATTCATGTCAATGACATTTTTCATGTTTCGATGTCTATTTGAAAATGAGAATTGTTATATAGATCTGTAAAAGTGTTTAGTATACACGTATTACTAAGTCTACCCAATAATTCTTATACCCAGCACTTGATAAATTATTTATCACACTTTGTTAGTTACACTAATTTTTCTATGGCACATCGTTGTTTCTTGGCTCTGTTGACTCAGGATATGAATCAAAGCATTTTTGGGAAGCAGTTAAATATCCCCATTGGTGTGAGATCATGAACAAAAAAATTGCTGCTCTTGAACAGAATGGTACGTGGAAATTAGTAGATGCTCCCATTGACAAGAATGTGATTGACAATAAATGGGTCTATAAGATAAAGTATTGGGTAACCGCCAAGTTGAAGGTGTGGATTTCAAAGAAACTTTTGCACCAACAATCAAGATGGTCACTGTCCGGGTCTTTCTCTCCATTGCTGCAGTTCGTGGCTGGGAACTTCATCAAATGGGTGTTCACAACGCATTCCATCACGGCGATCTTAGTGAAGATGTCTATATGAAGCTACCTTTGGGCTATCATGCTTCTTTTTCAGGAAAGGTATGCAAGCTCACGAAATCATTATATGGTTTACGTCAAACTCCTCGTTATTGGTTTGAAAAGTTGTCAACTGCCTTGAAGAAATATGGCTTCCATCAGTCATATTCAGATTATTCTCTCTTCTAAGCACCACTTCCGCTGTCCGCTGCTGAGCTACACATCCTTGTGTACGTGGATGATTTGGTCATTGGTGGTAATGATCATGAGGTAATTCAATGCTTCAAGGCATATCTCAGTAAATACTTTCATATGAAAGACTTGGGGCGCCTTAAGTATTTTTTGGGCCTTGAAGTAGCTACACATCCAAATGACATTTTTCTTTCTCAACGAAATATGCCCTTGATATTATTTTCGAGACAGGACTCCTTGGTGCTTGTCCGACCCTTACACCCATCGAACAAAATCACCGTTTGGCCTTGAGTGAAGACAGGGATTTGCGTGATCCTGAGCCTTACCGGCGTCTTGTGGGGCGACTTCTCTATCTCATAATTACACGCCCGGAGTTATCTTATATTGTGCATATTCTTGCACAATTTATGACCAAGCCAAAGATTGCTCATTGGATTGCTGCTTTACGTGTGGTTCGTTATTTGAAAGCACATCCTGAACAAGGAATTCTCTTGAAAACGTCCTCCGTTTTACAACTGCGAGCCTATTGTGATTCTGATTGGGCTAGTTATCCCATCACGCGACGTTCTCTCACTGCCTATTTTATCTTTCTTGGTGACTCACCAATCTCATGGAAGACAAAGAAGCAAGGTACGATCTCTCGCTCTTCGGCTGAGGCAGAATATCGATCTATGTCTAGAGCCATATGTGAGCTCAAATGGTTACTTGGTCTTCTTCAGTCCTTCGGAATTAAACATCATTCCCGGTGCCTCTTCACTGTGATAGTCAATCTGCTTTACATATGACACATAATCCAGTCCATCATGAAAGCACGAAGCATATCGAAGTTGACTGTCATCTTGTGCGTGATGCTCTTCGAACAGGTGTCCTCACAACTCGGTATATTCACACATCTGACCAATTGGCTGATGTCCTCACCAATGCCCTGCTTCCGAGTTTAAAAATGGAGAGAAAGAGAAAGAAAGGGAAGGAATTTTTTTAAAAAAATTCTTCGTTAGCTTGCTTCCGAGATTTTTTAGGGAGAAAGTGAAAAGAAAGAAAAGGAAATTTTTTAGGATTTTCCTCCCAAAATCGAGAGAAATTGGAAGGAACGAAATTGAAAGCTTGACAATTTTTTTATTATCCCACTATTACCCTCACATATTCTTTATAATCTCATCATTACCCTCGTAATGATGAGTTTTAATATTTGCACCGATAGATATTTGCGACAATACAAAATGTGCTATATGCAATGCTCAATTAGCTATTGGAGTTGATCCGTTTGTTTTTGTCATACAGTTTCCCTTAATGATATATTTTTTTTAATTCTTGTTGTCACTATGTATGAGTTTATAGATTCGATAAAGTAGGATGGTATGAACTTTGAGTCCTCTTTCACAAGTAGGATGATGTTTCACTCTTGAAACTATTAATTGGCTACAAAATGAAGGAGTGGGGGGGGGTTTGCAATGCTCTTCAACTAATTTTTTATTTTTATAAATGTGGGTATAGAATTCATTTTCTTTTTATTTCCTCTCATTTCATTCCAAAATTCGGAAGCATGAGGAGAGAAAATTTTGTTTTTCCTTTCATTTCTTTCCTAACTCGGAAGCACATCAGAAGGAATTTAAATTAACTTCGCTTGACTTCCTTTCTTTTCTCTCCTTTTTCCTCCCCTCCCCTCACTTTCTTTTCTCTTCATTAAAAACTCAGAAGAAGCAGACCCCAAGGCGTTGGGTAGTCGACATTTTCTCAATCTACTTGGCTAGTTGGGCGTTTGTGACCTACACGCTCCAACTTGGGGGGGGGTAGGGGTGTGCAACAAAATCGGAAAATCGAAAAAACTGGACCGAAATCGAGAAAACCAGACCGAAAAAACTGAAACCGACAAAACCAAAATGTTAATGGTTTTAACCATTTAAAAACCAAAACTTTCGGTTTCGATTTTGGTTTCAAATGAAAAACCGAGCCCTTAAAATCGAACCGAACCGATATTATTAAAATGACGTGTCATTTTGATATATATATATATATAAATTTCATCTTCTCATCTTACTTTGGAGTTAAAATTATGCTTACGGTAGTTTAACTGTTATTTGTAGTGGCAGGTAAAACACTTAAATTTGTCATGAAAATCTTAAGTACTTTGGTATTACATCTTCTCATCTTGCTTTGCTAATGAGGGATTAATAAATTTTATCTTGCTTAATGTAACTATCATAATCCAACCATCAATATTTGCATGTTCTTCTCGTCTTATTGAAACCGAACGACACCGAACCAAACCAAACCGACACCAAACCGAAACCGAATAAAATTGAAACCGAATAAAACCGAAGCTTAATGATTTTAAAATACAAAAATCGATGTCTTTCGGTTCGGTTTCGATTTTTGCCTAAAACCGAACCAAATGGGACCGAGCACACCCCTAGGGGGGGTTGTTGAGATATTGACAAAATATCTTTGTCAATATCTTTTCATTTTCCTTGTAATCTTGTTTCCTTGTGTAATGTTTGTAAACTGGAAAGAGTTTTTCTCCAAGTAGGAAAGTAAAATATATGATTAGCATTAGAATTTTTTTTCCAATTAAGACACTTGTGTATATATATAGGGATGTAATCCTTCTCAAGGGAAATATTTCCCTCTTCACAATTTCGGTTCTTAACTCTACACCCTACCGAAAAATAATTTAAATTTGGTCGGTGAAGCCGAAAATCGATTTAAAATGGATTAATCAGGGCCGAAATTTGTTACTAACCAGCGTCGAATCATTTAATTTTTTTCGGATGAACCCAGCTGAACTGTCAAGCAAAAATCGGTTTTGAAGGAAAAAAGAGAAAAGCAGGCACCATGCAGAGAGGATCGATATGGGGGAAATGAAATGGAATTGGGGAAGGTTGGGAACGCAGATAAGCATTCAACTAGAGATGTCCAATCGGGTCCGAACCGCCTGTTCAAACCGGAATCGGATCGGTCCAAAATCGGAGGAAAATCGAACTGGATGAACCGTGAACCGCCTGAACCGGTGAACCGGCGATTTTTTGGTCCGATTACGATTTGTATATTCAAAAACCGGTGAACCGCCGGTTCAGGAACCGGAACCGTGAACCGGAAGCGGAACCGCCGGTTCACGAATCGGAACCGTGAGCCTAACGGCTAGTTGATCTGGGCCGTTGATTTGGCTGATCCGACGGTGCTTGTTTAATGACCGTTAGCTAACGGTTATTTTGACTATTTAGTGATCAAAATGTAAAAAAAATTATTTTCTTAACCGTTTTGGTCCCTAAAACGATTTTTTTTTTGGTCCCTAAAACGTGTTTTTTCTTTTTCTCTCCAACCTATAAATATCATCCTTCTTCATTTTTTTCATACTATTCTCTACTCATTCTCTCAATCTCTCTCTCAATCTCTCAAATCTCTCTCTCAATTAATCTCTATATTATCTCAAACTTGCAAAGTCTCAAACTCAAAGTCTCCATAATTCTATTTTTTTCACATAATTTCATCTTTTCACAAAAAAAAATGTCTTCATCTCGTGGCGGCAATAGCGATAAGGGAAAGAATGTATCAACTACGCATCCAATTCCCTCCCCCCCTCGATGATTCCATTTGGGATAATCTTAATGTACAACCAGTACCACATGAAACGCTTGATTTGAGCGATGACGAAGTTGATGCAACATTTTCAATAGGTAGTCATGGTCATACCGAAGGGAATAACACTCAAATCACTCAAACCCAAAGTGAAGCGCGAGGGGTTGGTCAAACTCAAATCCGAGGTCGAGGAGGTCGAACCACGGGGAGGTCGGACATCAAATGGTGCTCGGCGATTGACATAGAGCCGAACTACGACTTCAAGATAAAAGAAGTAGTTCCGAGGAGGAGGAGGCCTTTGATGAAGATACATCGGGGAGCGAAGCCGAATGAACTACGCCGCTCTTTAGACTTTAGATTAGGTTAATTGTAATTTTATAGATTAGATTTTAGATTAGGTTTATTTTTATTTAATTGTAATAGTTAGGTTGAGGTAAAGGCTCCTAAATGTCCCCTCTTATTTATAATAGGGTAAGATTGATTGTCCCCCTCATTTGTAATTTTATTTTAATTAATAAAATTTAAGGGTACCATCTCTCTCTTTTTTTTTTATATATATACTTTTGTTTATTTTTTTAAAAAAATTAAGTTTTGTTTCTTTCAAAATTCATAACTTTTTTTTATATAAATTTTTTCAAAAAATGTATGTAGTAAACAAAAGTCTAAAATAGTCTTATTTATCTAAAAAAAAAAAATTTAAAAATTAACTTTTTTATAAAACTTAACAGAAACTGTTAAAAATTTAATTGTTTTTTTTTTTTTTATGAAAAACCTGTACACTTGGGCGACCGCCCAAATCATTCGGCCCTCTTGGGCGGCCGCCCAAAAAAAACATTTTTTTTTTGAAATTGACGGTTCAAAAACCGTACGACCGGTCTGAATCGGGAATCGGAACCGTGAATAAATCGGGGTGGTTTCGGTTCAAGGGATGACGGAACCGTGAACCGCCGGTTCGGAACCGGAACCGGCGATCCGAACCGGATGGGCAACTCTACGTTCAACATAAGTTTTGATTTGGATTGTAAATTGGTTTTGATTTTTTGTGAATTTGGACAAATAGTTTTGTTTTGAAGAATTGCATAGGATTTTTTATTTGAAGAAGATTTAAGATGGATGGCTGGAAGTTGGGGAGAGGGAGATTTTTTTTTTTTTTTTTTTTTTTGAAGAAGATGAAGTTTGCCGGAAATCATGGAGGTGGATGTCGGAAAGTTATGAAAGAGAGGAAAAGACATATGATATGAGGTATAATATGTGAAGGTTAAAATGGATATTTAGGCTCCGTTTGTTTGGGGGAAAATGTTTTCCGGACAACATTTTCCCCAATTTCGGGTGTTTGTTTAGCCACAATATTTTGGGGGAAACTAGTTTCTCCCTAAGTTATAAAAAGTCCTGTTTTTTTAAACTGATCTTATATTCGTCAAATATTTGCAAGTTGAAAAAAATTGAACTTTTTATAATTTATGGAGAAACTGGTTTCTCCCAAAACTTACTCTTGTTTAGCACTGAAAAATGGGGAAAATGTTTTTCGAAAAATATTTTCCCCACTTTTCTAAATAAATTGATTTACGATTTTTTTCTAAGTAAAATATTTTCCGAAAAATATTAATACCCTCACATACACACACACCCCCATATTACCCACCCCACATCAATCACCCCTACCCCATCACCACCCCCTGCCAACCACCCCCAACCCCCCCCCACCCCCACCATAGTCTGCATTTTATGAAAATGGACGGACTCCACCTGATTGCTGTGTAAAGACGGTGGCTAAAAGTCGCTTGCATGGACGCAGGCGGACAGAGCTCAGCCACCTGGCGACGACTGCCAAGGCAGGCGCCAGCTGGCTTGACTACTTTTAAAACACTGATAAAAGGGCTAGGCATGAAGCTGTGTACTATTATCCTTGGTGTAACTGGCAGGCGAACCACCATAATCATTTTCTCAGTTGCTTTAATGGAGCCGTAAGGGGCGGACATCCGACCCTACTGATTTGCCTGGAAGCTTAGGTATACTATTTTTTGTTTTTTTCATGTTCTGAACAACAGCCATGGGTGCACCTTCTTGGGGGGGGGGGGGGTTGAGTGGATTGGGGGAGTAGTTGTAAAACATAAATTTAAAATAATTAATTTTTTTTTACTCGACGGGTGGAGGGGGGATAGGGGGTAGTGGTGATTGGGGTGGGGTGGTGGTTTGGGGTGAGTAAATTTGTAGTCAACTCAATCGAATATTTTTCGGAAAACATTTTTCTTGCCAAACAATCAAAAATATGTTTATCTTATTTTTTGTAAAACATTTTCATTTTTCGAAAAACATTTTGCAGGAAATCATTTTTCGAAAAATGTTTTACACTAAACAAACGGAGTCTTACTTTAATGATATTTTTGAAATCTAAGCCTGCCTTCATCGGGCCAAGTTATTATGGGCTGGGCTAGAACTGACTATGGGCTAGATGAAAATGTGGACTATGAGTTTATGTTAAGTGTAATTCTTGGGCTCAGCTTGTTACACGGAAAATAAATTCGGAAAATGATTTCTTGAAAAATATTTTTCGAAAAATGAAAATGCTTTTCGGAAAATATTTTCCGTTGTTTGGTGAATCTTAAGAAAATATTTTTCGAAAAACATTTTCCAATGTTTGGTAGTTTCATTAAAGTAACTTTTTAAAGGTAAAATCAATACAAACAAAGGAAAATTAGGAAAATATTTTCCGGAAAACAACTTCCTTAGGTAGTTAGGTAGAGGTAAGGAAGTCATTTTCTTTAGAAATCAAGCTCATTTTCTATTTTCTATTGACCCTAAAAATATTTTTCGATGACTTCATTTTTCAAAAAATATTTTCCCCAAACAAACGGAACCTTAGTTTCTATTATTCTGCTTTACCCTTTACCCTGTGTAATCAAACGTTTTGGGCCTTGGGGAGTGAAATTAAAATTGGTTGGATCTTCCCAAATTCAACTATAATTGGTAAAGTTCTCCATGTTGCTGGATGAACGGTCATTATTAATTTGATATATGTAAAATTAACGTCATCAAATTAATATCAATCACTTATTTCGAAAAAGAGTAAGCATATTCCCATCGTATTAACTCGCTCGAATCCCCGTCGTCGTATTAACTCGCTCGAAGGAATTAGCAAATTTTGGTTTGAGCGATTCGAGGTCCATGAACCTATCAGAATCCCAACAAGATATCGATAATTTTTTCAAAATTTTAAGAGGTCGGTAAGGAAAATTGTCTAAATGAAGAATGAGTGGTGACAATTAAAGTAGTACTAGTACTAGGTCAATAATGAACAATTGTAAAGTATTCAATTCAATAGTGCACATTTATTACACATAGGACCCTGTGGGTTTGTCAAAGCACAAAAGTCTTGAATCGAATTTGAAGGAAATACTCCAATGTAATATTGGACAAGTATGAATACTCCAATGTCAAAGCACAAAAAGAGGCATCGGTCAAGTGGTGAAGAGTCTAGGACTTTCTTCGAAAGGTCTCGTGTTCGAATTCTGACAAAATGCAACTAGGTATAAAAATTGATGTGGACAAAAAAACCCTTCCCCTACATCTGACAGATAATTCAAGTCCAGAAAGTCACCCAACTTGAAAAAGTAACACACAATAACAAATTTTGATTTGTTCATCTATTACTTTGTTATAGATCAATCGATCATCTTAATTTTTGAGTTGTGTTATTTTTTATTACTACTAAGTTTAAGAATTTAACATTTTTACCTCTAAAAATAAAATTTTATTATTTTGACCCCCTTTGATTTTGAATAAAATATCGATATATTATAATTTTGATTCCATTTTAGAAAAAATACCTATGAAATTGGACTTTCTTCAAAAGGAGTTTTGATTATCCTTCCTCCTGCAAATAGTTATAATTGATGATGTTCGTTGTTACGTTGGCGACTGAAGGATCATTTTTTTTTTTTTTTTTTTTTGATACCTGCTTTCGCACAGACTAATCCCTGACCACTGTGTACGCATGACGCCACAAATTTCGTAATCTTAGTAATCTTACTAGGTTTGATGTGCCGTCTAGTTGGGATGCCTAAATTAGGAGATTAAACAACAATTTTCGAAATTCCTGACACAGCTAAAAAGGGAGTGACCACGCACAGCTGAGGATGCGGTCGCGCTAAGCTACTTGACAAACCGAGCGACCGCGGGCCCTATGGGGGGGCGATCACGCCCTTGTTGAAGCGGGCAATCGCGCGCCCAAAGGGGCGACAGCGCGGTAGGCGAATCCGGGTGTTGAGCGGCCAGATCTGATTTAGGGTTAAAATCCTGCAGGGTTAGAAGTAGGGCATATAAATAAACCTATCCCTAACCATATTTGATAGTTTCTTTTGCTCATCTGTTTCTCTAGATCTGGGATTTGCACAGATGTGAATTATTTGCCAATAATTCATGCATTAGATTAGAGATTGTAATCGATTGATTTCCAGAAGATCATAATATTATCTCCCTCTGCTCGTGGACGTAACCAAAATTGGTGAACCACGTACATTCTTGTGTTGTGTGATTAGATTAGAGATTGTAATCGATTGATTTTCTACATAGACTCAGTTCTAACAAACTGGTATCAGAGCCGGTCAGGTTGAGAAAAATCTAGGGTTGTTTCACTGCAGAATAAGATGGGATCAGGAATTGAATCACCGGTCGACAAGTTTAATGGTAAAAATAGTTTTTCTCTTTGGCAAATCAAGATGAAAGCCTTGTTGAGAGACAAGGGCTTGTGAGCTCCAGTGACTGCTGCAATCAGGGATCGTCAGGATCCAAAGGGCAAAGCAGAAACCGTTCCCACCGGTGCTGTCGCGGCTGCAACAGCAGAAGGTTCGGAGAAAACGAAGAATATAGCAGAGAAGGAAGATGCAGATCTGATCGCGCTAGATGAGAGGGTCCACTCTAAGATCATCAGGTGTCTAGATAATGATGTTCTAGCGGATATTTCAAATATCGATTCTGGAGGTGGTTTGTGGCTTGCGTTGGAAGATATGTATTTGACACGATCATTGACCAACAAGCTATATCTGAAGCATAAGCTATATTCTCTCCGAATGCAGGAAGGTACGTCCATTAGGGATCACCTAGATAGATTTACATCTTTATTACTTGAACTGCATAATATAGATGCTTAGGTTGATGATGGGGATGCTGCATTAATGCTTCTTATTTCCTTGCCTTTATCATATGAGCACTACGTTGACTCTAGTATCATTGGTAAGGAGAAGGTGACTCTAGAGGAGGTGAAATCCTAGCTCAAAACTAGAGAGTTACGTCGTAAAGCAAGTGATAATAGTGGTACAGATAATCAGACGGTAGGTTTGGTTGTGAAAGGCATCATGGGTTCTAGCAGTAAACAGAAGAAGAAGAAGAAATCTTCTGGTAAGAGGGGCCCAAAACCTGATGATGTTTGTAATTACTGTAAGGGGAAGGGACATTGGAAGACAGATTGTCCTAGGAAGAAGCGAGGCGAGCCTCCAAATCACAATGAAGCTAACGCTACTGCAGTTGATACGAGCAGCTCTGATGGGGATTATACTCTAGTGGTAGAAGAATCTGTAAAACAGTCGGATGCATAGATTCTTGATTCTGGAGCTTTTTATCATATCAGTTAGAGGAGAGAGTGGTTTATAACTTATGAGCAGGTAGATGGTGGTAATATTCATATGACCAACAGTGTTACTTGCAGGGTATATTTTCAAGCTACAGACTCATGATGGTAAGTTCTGCACGTTGAACGATGTGAGGCATGTTCCACAGATGATGAAGAACCTGATATCTCTTAGTCAGCTCGACAGTAAAGGGTATATTTTCAAAGGTAAAGGTGGAGCAGTATCTGTCTACAAAGATTCTGAAGTGATTCTTAGAGGCCTTAAGCGGGGCTCCTTGTATTTCCTCCAAGGAAGGACACTTTCTGGGTCAGTTTTGGTTGCATCATCTGAAGTGGTCAAGGAGGATATGACAAAGCTATGTCATATTAGTCTTGGACACATTAGCATTAGATGGATGCATATACTAGCAAATCATGGTCTTCTGTGTGGCCATAAGATCAAGGACCTTAAGTTTTGTGAGCATTATGTACTTGGGAAGTTGCAGTGAAGCAAATTTCCTAAGGGGGTTCATAGAACGAATGGCAGTCTGGATTACATTCACTCAGATTATTGGGGACCTTCACGTCAGGAATCATTGAGGGGTCACAGGTATTTCTTGTCCATGATTGATGACTACTCGAGGAAGACTTGGGTAATTATTATGAAGCAGAAGAGTGAGGCTCTCACCAATTTCAGACAGTGGAAGACAGTAGTGGAGAATCAGACATGGAAGAAGATCAAGCGACTCCGGACAGATAATGGGTTGGATTTCTGTAGTGCTTAGTTCGATGAGTTCTGTAAGCAAGTGGGGATCTCTAGACATCTCACTATCAGGGGTACACCACAGCAAAATGGTGTAGCAGAGCGCATGAATCAGACATTGTTAGCTAGGGAAATATGCATACTTTCTAATGTAGGGTTGTCTAAGCGATTCTGGGCAGAAGCGGTTAGTACAACATGTTATTTGATACATCGCGGACCACATACAAGTATCAGTCTCAAAGTTTCCAATGAAGCATGGTTAGGTAAACCTGTTGATTATTCTAATTTAAGGGTTTTCGGCTGTACTACTTATTATCATGTGGATGATGGAAAGTTGGAGCCGAGGGCTAGAAAAGGAGTATTCATGGTTATGGAGATGGTGTCAAGGGATACCAGATTTGATCTCCATCAGAGGGTAGGGAAATAATAAGCAGGAATGTTATTTTTGATGAAAACTCTGTGCTTAACCCTATTATGAGATCTGTGGTTGTATCAGATATTGGTAGTATTGATAAACAGGTGGAGCTACAAGATACTTCAGAGGTGAGCAGTTTACAGTCAGATGTTCATCAGGATCTACCGACAGAAACAGAAGCACCAGAAAGTTCATCACCAGTTTCTGAGGAACATGGGTTAGTTCAAGAGAGGTCTAGATGGACTAATTTCGGGAAGCCTCCAGTGAGGTATGGTTTTGAAGACATGTTGTCTTATGCACTTCAGGTTGCCGAGGAAGTAGAGTCCGATGCTTTGGAGCCAACTCTTTCAAGGAAGCAGTTACATGTTCAGAGTCCGCTCAGTGACATGCAGCTATGGGGGACGAGATGGAGTCAATTCACAAGAATTCGACATGGGATCTAACCAAGAGGCTAGAGGGCAGAAAGATTGTGACTTGCAAATAGATTTTCAAGAAGAAGGAAGGTATGTCACCATTAGAGGGGTCAAGTATAAAGCTCGTGTAGTTGCAAGGGGTTTCACACAGCGGGAGGGCGTTGACTACAATGATATTTTTTCACCAGTGGTTAGACACACTTCTATCAGAGTGCTATTAGCAATGGTGGCACATCAGGATTTGGAGCTCGAGCAGCTAGATATGAAAACAACTTTTCTACATGGAGAGTTGGAAGAGGAGATTTATATGACACAACCCAATGGGTTTCAAGTTCCGGGAAAAGAAGACTATCTGTGAAGGTTGAAGAAGTCTTTGTATGGACTCAAGCAATCGCCTAGGCAGTGGTACAAGCGGTTTGACAACTATATGATAGAGATTGGCTACACAAGGAGCGCGTATGAATGTTGTGTGTATCACAATAAGTTAGTGGATGGTTCGATCATCTATTTGATTATTTATGTTGACGATATGTTGATAGCGACTGTCAAGAAGTCAGATATTCAGAAGTTGAAGGGTCTACCGTTAGATTCTTCGAGTGCAGCGAATACACGTCTGTCAGTTGCCTTTGCACCCAAATACGGATGAGGAGAAAGAGTACATGGCTCGAGTAACCTATGCTAGTACAGTTGGTAGTTTGATGTATGCTAGGGTTTACATTAGGCTAGATCTTGCTCATGTTGTTAGTGTTGTTAGTAGGTTCATGGGGAATCCAGGTAAGGAACATTAGCAAGGAGTGAAGAGGATCTTCAAGTACCTTAGGTGTACATCAGATGTTGGGCTCATTTATGGAGGTGGTATAGAATGTGAAGTTGAGGGTTATTATGATTCGGACTACTCTAGGGATGTTGACACATGTAGATCTATGACCGGGTATGTGTTGACTCTTGGTGGTTCAGTTGTCAGTTGGAAGGCTAGTCTACAATCTACGGTGACATTGTCTACTACAGAGGCGGAGTACATGACATTGACATAAGCTGCTAAAGAAGGGATATGGCTAAAGGGCTTGATCAGCGACTTTGGGTTACAGCAGGATCAGGCTACAATATTTTGTGATAGTCTGAGTGCAATTTGTTTGGCCAAGGATCAAGTTCATCCCGAGAGGACCAAGCACATAGATGTGAGGTATCATTTTCTAAGAAGTGAGAAGCGGATCAAGGTGAAGAAAGTGGGTACTCGGACAATCCTGCTGACATGTTCACGAAGTCCGTTCTGACTTAGCAAGTTCATACACTGTTTGGACTTGCTGAATGTTCGTAGCTATTAGATAGCATCTGAGGCAAAGTGGGTTTTGTTTATGCTTCGGAGGTTAGATGTCAAGGTGGAGATTTGTTGGGTTTGGTGTCATCTAAGTTGAGAACGCCTAAATTAGGGGATTAAATAACAATTTTCGGAATTCCTGACACAGCTGGAAAGAGAGTGACCGCGCACAGCTGAGGGAGCTGTCGCGCTAAGCTACTAGAAAAATCGAGCAACCACGTTTCCTATGGGGGCGATTGCGCCCTTTTTGAAGAGGGCGATCGCGCTCCCAAAGGGGGCGACCGCATGGTAGGCGAATTCGGGTGTTGAGCGGCCAGATCTGATTTAGGGTTAAAACCTTGCAGGGCTAGGAGTAGGGCATATAAATAAGCCTACCCCTAACCAAATTTGATAGGGCTTTATACATAACGGCATCATCCGAGTAGAATAAGACCATCTATCCTTCAAACCTCCCCGTATGACACTTCGCATTGGTGGAGCCATCATAAGTCTCTATTTGAGAAGGTTTCCCTCTCTGGATTGGCGCGTTGGCAATCTCGTCCGCAAAGGCATACATGGTGCGACCACATTTCGTGGAGCCTTGCTGGTGGGTATCTCACATTTGGTGCATGAACGCGATAAAATCTGGGTTCGCATTGTCCATTTTTGGCTTCTTGGAGGGAGAGATCACGACATTCCCCTTTGCTTTAGCCGCGGGTCTTGTTTTGAATTTTTCGGGGAGAGAAGTAGATTCTGCTGCCTCTCCTATCTCTTCATCCAATTCCTCCTCGTGACCGCGGTCAACGAGGGTGGGTTCTAACCTCTTTGTCCCCCTAGCTTAACTAGCTAGAGATATTATTTGGGAGAACCTGTGAAAACCTTTCTCTAAGGGGACACCCCCATTGGCTTCCAACTCAATCAACTTGAGTTGGGCATCATTTATAGCCATGACCGCAGCCACGAGCCTAGCCCTCTCAGTTAGAGCTTGGTTTATATTGAGTATTAATTCAGGAGTGATAGAAGAGGTGGGGTTTTTTGGACTTGGATTTTGGGGGGCTTTTTCTTTACGGGCAGCCTCTAGCTTTTTCCTAAGGTGTCTTTGAGAAGGAGTAAAAGACCCTTTGCTGTCAGAACGGCCACCCAACCTATTAGAGGCTGAGGTGCTTGGTCTGGCAGGATTGAGTTGGGAGGAAAAAGTTTGGTTATTACCAGGAGGAGTAAGAAAACCAGCATTTTGAAGAAAAATGCCAATCATTTTTCAAGGGAAGAAAAGAAAAGTGTTTGGAAAAAGTGTTTGTTACGATAAAGACATAAAGTTACACAAGAAAACTAGACGTTTTTCGGCAATGGAACCACTGATGATGTCACGTCTTTCGGGGTTTCACTGTATAAGGATATCTGGCTTGTATATGAAATTTGTACCTATAACACAACAAAGACAAGAATCACCGTTAGAGACCAAGTCGGGTTTTAATCCAGCTCAGAGCCTCGAGAGTGAGAGTAAGATCTCTGAGGTTTTATAACTCAGAGTAAGACTTAGAATGTTTTATTGAGTTGTGTGCTATGGTTTAGATAATGTGGCAATGGCTATTTTTCACTTGCCTTGTACACGGAGACAAGGGCTGATATTTATAGTAAGTGAGAGATGTTGATGATGTCAGCCCTGTAGGATATTTTTGTCTTTTTACCTAGGATACGTGTTCACGCCTGGTGGACTCGTACAATAAAGTAAGATTACTGCAAATTGATGTATTTTATTGGACAAGTACAGAGAGGGCAGACGCTAGTTGGTGAGGCGTCATACGGATATTGAAGGCGCCTGAGCCACCATTTAATAAGTTGGGGATAAGTCGGCTCTTGGCGTCAGTGTAGATACATGCATTTGTCTCACTAGCTTTGAATTTAACCGGAAGTCTAGTAGAATAACCGGGAGTGTGGTATGAGAACGCGATCAAAATAGTTGACGCGGTCTTGTATATCACGATCATGGCTGACGCGGTAAACTCATTGACGGCATTTACGATCTCGATCTCAACTTTTGCGGTCATGATGCCCGTGATTTTGAATCTAGCGGTATAAGTTCCCGCTCTCAAATAGGCCACATAATAATTGATCTTTGTAACATATTATTGAGCTCCAAGCACATTCTAAAAGGTCCGGGCTTATTATCACGTAGGAACATCACCAAATCAAATTAATACAATAAACTTCAAAAGTAGTAAGACAAAATATTGGGTGATCATGTTTTTAAACTGGTCTCAAATGGAGTGCTCTTTTTACCTTTATCCAGCGGACATCAGCATAGCATAATTCCTGATTTGTGTCGTCGGCAAACTTTAATAGATAGGGTTTAAATCAATAAATAAATAAATAAATAAATAAACAAACTAGTTAATCCCCGTAGGTCTCGTGGCCAATTGATATAGTCAAGTCTTATTTTTGATGAACTTTTAAAGTTTGATTTCTCTTCTTGCCTCTTAAATCTTCGTGGCCAATTGATATAGTCAACTCTCACTTTTGATAAGTTTTAGAGTTCGATTTCTCTACTTATTTCTTAGGGTAGAACTCGTTTGGTTGCCGGATAAGAATTAGCGATATTATTAATGAGGAGATTATTATGAAAGGGATTAATAATACTTTCCTGAGATTAGTATAATTAGGGAGGAAATTAAGACCTAATCCCAATAAATCGACTTAATTATCCGGATGTCTAATTTACAACCAAACATCCTCTTAATAAACCTTATTAATGTTATCCCGTCTTAAATCTTCTAATCAAACGGCACTTAATATACTAATATACGACATCGTAATAAAAAAATAAAGTTAATCCACCATAGTGTCATGTGCCGTGAGTCAGTAGATACAGATTAAAATAATTGTTGTGATGAAGATTGATTTGTTAATATAAAAAAAATAATAAGCTTCTGAATGGGATTGGTGATTTTAACCCTATGCGTGGAAAATTTAACACCATTCACGTTTAATCAATGTCTAATTAATTATTCCAACGTCCAACGCAACGCATATGCTAAACTTTAACGATAGTGCTAATTAATTTACAAAAGGGTATGATGTTAAAGTTACCGTTTGATCTAAAAGATTAAATCTTTAGATCGTATTTCAAAAATTTATATCAATATTTCACACTTTTCCTAACGTGTAATTTGGTCGCACACGTGGAGAAATTACAAACATGTCACATTATCGGGTATGATAAATTTCAAACATGCCACCTTTTTGAGCATGCCAACATAGTGCAATTTTTGCACACTTAAATCTGGCTAATACTGTAATCGAGCGTAATCGAACCCGGAATCTTACGATCTGATACAATGTTAGAGTTACTAATTGATCTAAAAGTTTAAACTGTTAGATCGTGACTCAACAATGTATATTAATCTTTCACTTTCACATGACAACAATTTCTAGGATCAAAAATTGATTGAAAGAGATTAAATTATGATAGAGTGACATTTTTCCTAAACATAGTGGGTTAATAATAGAAATTATAACGGTTAAATAGTTTTCTTTTTCTAAAATTTGAATGTAGCAAGAATCACGCACCTTCAAAATTAAGAGTTTAAATGACCCATCACCCATACTAAACAAAAGTATTAAACTAAAGTATGATGTTTCACTATAACATAACAAACAGTGACGGATTTATATCAAATATTTTGGTTTTGCCTGTTTTTTACTGTTAAAAAAAAAAAATTTGACATGAAACTAAAATTCAAAATGTTTACATACATACATAAGAAATAATAGGCTTCACTAGGCACCACTTTACATACATAAATATAATAAGCTTCACTAGGCGCGAAACATTTGGTGTTGCCTATTCTTTAAAATAGGTCAAAACGACATCGTTTTGCAAAAAAAAAAAAAATAAATAAAAAAAAATTGGATTGTCTATGCAATACTAGGCACTACTACATTACAATAGATCCGCCCGATAACAAACGTTAAAAAGTTTGACCACATCAGCATTACCGCATGAACGAACTGTAGAGACAATCGCTAAATTTTACCGTTAAATTTCTGCTGCTTGATAGGTCCATGTCCTTCGATAATTAGGTTTCAACTACTCCTGGCCTGGCCACTCGAGCAAGTGGTACAGATCCGTTACATATTAAATGCTGCTGCCCTAGTGGCCTAGTCCTAGACGGCCGCAAATATTTTTATTTTAGACGCCAAACACGACTGTTGACTTTTCTTAGATACCAAAAGTTACTATAAATAGAGATCTTCAACAATCATAAAAAAGCACACACTCCACTTCTAATTTTAGCATCAAATCCTTATCCATGGATTTCCAATTTCCTTCCCTTTCCATTCTTTTGCCATCCCTCTTCTTTCTATTCATGGTATTCAGATATTTGACAAGATCCAAACCCGTTAATCTACCACCCGGTCCGAGGCCACTACCCCTCATCGGAAACATGCACCAACTCGTCGGGAAACTGCCCCACCGTGCTCTAAGTGAAATGTCCAAAAATTATGGACCACTTATGTTCCTCCGACTAGGTGAAGTCCCGTCTATTGTGGTATCCTCTGCCAGCGTGGCAGAGGAAGTCCTCAAAACCAACGGAGTGGTCTTTGCTCAGAGACCATTTCCGTTGGCATCAAAGGTACTTCATTATGATTGTACCGACATCGTCTTTTCTCCATATGGCAGTTACTGGAGACAGATGCGTAAAATCAGTACTATGGAGCTTTTGAGCGCCAAGCGTGTTGCGTCTTACAGAACAATTAGAGAGGAAGAGGTTGCCAATATGATCAAAGAAATTAAAGCCAACGAAGACCCAACTCTCAATTTCACTAGGAAGATATTTTCATACACATATGGTGTCACGGGTAGAGCCGCTTTTGGTAAGAAGAGCAAGGACCAAGAAGAGTTCATTAGACTCGTGGAGGAGTTCAGCGAGTTAGCGAACTTTAACGTTGCCGATATGTACCCTTCGGTTAAATTGATCCAAGCGTTTAGCAAAATTAGGCTGAAACAAATGCAAGTTAAAGTTGAGAAGATTCTTGATGATATTGTTGATAGACATAGATTGAAGAAGCTAGGCGAAGATGAGAACGAAGACCTTGTCGACGTGCTTCTTAGAGTTCAAAAGGACGCAGCTCATGAACTCGATTCACCAATCTCCGACGACAACGTTAAATCAGTCATCTTGGTGAGTAATTCAGTTCATCAATTTCAATTCTTGTTAGAGATATTATCTCACATTGAAAATTGACAAACCTTGCCTATAATATATAAAGATTTTGGACGACTCTCCTTAGTACCGATTGGTTTTAAGGTGGAACCTCAGACTTTAAGAATTCTTTCAAACAAATCACTGTAAATTTGGAAGTATAAAGCTGAAAGTTGAATATTTTACAGGACATATTTGCAGCGGGGAGTGAGACATCATCAACCACAGTAGAATGGACAATGTCGGAACTGTTAAGGAATCCACAAATGATGAAAAGGGTACAAACAGAAGTACGAGAAGCATTTAATGCTACCGGAATCATCGACGAATCGAAGCTTTCGGAGTTGAAATATTTCCAAGCACTGATAAAAGAGACACTAAGATTTCACCCTTCAGCTCCATTACTACTCCCCAGAGAAAGCCGGGAAGAATGCGTTGTCGCCGGCTACACAGTTCCGGCGAAGACGAGCGTGTTCATTAACGGCTGGGCGATTGCCCGGGACCCGGAGTATTGGACGGAGCCGGAGGTGTACAACCCGGAGAGATTTTTGGAGAGCAAATTGGAATTTAGGGGAAATGACTTTGAATATATTCCGTTTGGTGCCGGCAGAAGATCTTGCCCGGGGATTAATTATGCATTGTCGAATATTCAGATTGCGTTGTCGAATTTGCTTTACCATTTCGATTGGAGTCTTCCTAATGGGATGAAGCCGGCGGAGCTGGACATGACGGAGGCGTTTGGGCTGACGGCGAAAAGAGATAATGACCTTATTGTCCAGGTCACTACTTATAACCGTGAACAGTAATAACTACTTATAACGGTGAACAATAATAACTACTTATAACCGTAGTTACTGTGTGAAAGATAGTACTAGATCCAGTGGTACAATAAGTTAGAAACATCACGGGCATGTTCAAGGTGACAAGTGTGTGTGTGTGTTTTTTCCAAAACGATTGGTGTGTCTTGTAGCATGCTCCTTCCGTCCCATAATACCTTACCCGGTTACTACGAACTCAGTTCAATCAAGTTCAACTTTGACCAAATTTTAATATCAATTTACTTATCATAATAAAAATCTAAAAATTGTTATCCATAAAATAATCAAATGATTTATCAATAGCAATTATTAAAATTTCATTAGAATGAATAGATTGATATTAAAATTTGGTCAAAATTGTACTCGATTTACTTGGCACTATTTAAAATGGGGAAGGTTTTAGGGGACGGAGGGAGTAAATGATAATGAAGCAACATTTTTAATTCACACGTATACTTGTAATACAATATAACGAGATCATTGAGGATTTTAATTACTTATATTACTAAAAATTTTGATTCAAGATTTTTGTAAATGTCTTTTTCAAAGTAAAATTTGTACGAGTTGATCTTAGAAATATTAGTTTTCTATAACGCATACGAAAAATGAGTTTTTAAATCGGACCAAAAATCGAATCAGAAATGATGACTGTCAGTTTGTGTATTCAAATGTGTCGATGTTAATGTAAGAACACATGTCAATAGTAGTATTTTTGAAAGCCAGCAATACTGTTAAATAGTATTGATGCCGCAAGTAACGTGCTGTATCAATTTCCGTCCAGCTGTAAGACTATCTCCTAGCTTTTGACCTGAAACAAGGAATCCACGACTAGCCGGAATGATTTTCGGCTTAGACCCTCGAGCGTGAGAGTAAGTATGGCGTTTAGAGCTGATAAATTATAATGAATAAGATATATCCAGAATAACAAATAACAATTACCTTTAAACCGTTGAAGTTGTAAAGTATTTATAGGCTTTGATATGAGTTATAATTGTAGTAGGTTTGTATAAAATTCCTAGAATCGTGGATCAGGGATTGTGTAAGAGATCACGTACGTAAATAACTCCTGATGTGTAGGACTTCTGTTATGGAAAGAGTTGTATATACGCCATGGCTCTGTATGTCGACGTACGTCTTGTAGGCTGAGGTTGTCTGCATGGGTCTAGGTCGACCTGACTGATTGATATAGCCGGATGATATTCGTATAAGATACGGATCGTATGTCGGACAAAGCTAGGTCGGGACCAAGGAGGTCGAACAATGAGCTAGGTCGACTGATCTTTGCTGATGGGTCTTGGGCCTTGTAATAATTGGGCTGACCCACTAAGGATGTGGTGGCAATAACGTTTGAATAACTGGGCTTCGTATGTTAGGCCTAGCCCGTCACTTTTATTCCGTTCAGTGGCCCCCAACTTTCTGGATTGATTTTGTCGACCAGGAAGTTATATAAGAAATTTGATGAAGATTTATGTAGGTCGTAGCTAGATGCTTGAACGGCTAGATGGTCGACCATGATGACGTGGCTCAATCTCGACCATTAACTGTTTTGACGGCCAAATTTGCTAAAGCGCCACAATGATGGGAAAGTACGGCGCTTGGACAACTGCCTTGGGAAATGGCGTCGGCATTAATTGCAGAAGTGAACCGTTTGAAACCCCCAAACTTTTCCAATTCAAATCAGGAAAGGTATAAGAGGAAAATCCTTCTCCTTTTCGAACTTTTACATCTCTTGGATCTTGAATATACTTAGCAAAAAGAGCAACGAAGCAACCGAAATTCTCAGCGTAGCCAGACCTTCGACTTACCGTCCAAACCTATCTTCTCTGAATCAAACAAGGTACCCCTCTAATCCTTCATTTTTAGGTTTAATTTCTGATTTCCCCTTTCAATTCCGCCATGGCTAGGACCTTTAGCTGCAAATCGGGGGTTTGGTATGGGTACTGCACCACCAACCGTAGGGTTTATAAGTGTATAGGCGGGGTATGGAAGGAGATGTCCCGGGAGGAGTGTGCTTCCATCTTAACCAGGTGGGATTTAAGCTTTAACGAACTAGAACTTCCTGTAGGAGAAAATTTGGGCGATGTGGAGGTAGACGACCAATGAATTGTTACTTTTCACCTTTTCCATGAGCTGCTAGATCACTTAGTCCTGTTCAACATTAGAGGACCTAATAAGCCTTCATTCCTTAGAAATAGACAAGGGTTTCCAGGGGAATCTAGGTCGCTTTTAGGTAGGTCACTTGAGTTGTAAATAGGACTGATTCCTCTATTTCTTCTTCCTCAGATATGTCGACCCAAGCTTCGGCGAGCTCTTCCTCTGGCAGGATTGTGGATGCTTTTTGCTCGACAGCAGTTCCAGGTCGGAACGAAAGGGGATATGTAGCTCCCACGCCAAATGCGGGGAAGAAGAATGCTGAATTGAGGATATAAATACTTTACAGCTTCTTTGAGATCAATAGGGAGGAATACCGTCTCACTCACTTCACGGACAAGGAGAGGAAAGCTCAAGAGTGGGCACATTGGGCCCTAAACCCTTCTAGAGTAGCCTTTTATTATGGCCAGTTCGAGGCCGGGCTAAGACTCCCCTTAAAACCTTTCATTTGCGAACTTCTGGAGTGCATGGATGATGTCCCTATGCAGTTAGGAGCCAATACTGTGAGGGTTTTGATCTGCTTAGCCATGGTGTGCAGGTTCATTGGGTATGAACCTTGTATGTTTATGGAATTTTTCAAGGTCGTAGTAGATAAGAGGACCTTAGGGATTAGTACCCCAGCTAGGGCAAAGGCCCCCAAATTATTTGTAAATTTGCCCGACAAAGTGGTGGGCTAGAACACCCACATGATCTTGATTAAGAGTCGATCTGGTTGGGAATTCCCACTACCCACTGCTAAATCCCAAATAATGAAAGAGGAGGAGTACTGGGCTCTTGATTGGTGCAAGGAGCTGATCCATAGGTTGAACCTGATAGCTGGTAAGGGACCCATCAGCTGGGGCCTGCTGGGGACAAATAAAAACAACTTCATCCAGGCTGGCATGCTGTTGGGTGGATATGGGGATGTAGCCCCTTTGGCCCTGATAATTAGGGGATTGAGGTACCCAGATTGGGTAATTAATGAGAGAGAGAGAGAGAGGTTTGAGGCTCAATGTCACTTTTGTAAGAACGAGGCCAATCATTGTAGGACCCAAAGAGAGAATCTTGGGGGTAAAGTGTTTTCTTGCTTCTTACTTCTTTGCTCGTAACTTTTTGCTCGTCAAATTTTAGCTCACCTATATCCTACTAAACGTTTTCCCCTTGCCTGTGCAGTTCTCACATCTGATCAAGCAACTAACATGGTACGTATTTTGAGTACCAGTCAAAGGAAGAAGAGCACCAAGGCTCACAGTGCAGCCAACGCACGGGCCAGCAGGGAGAAGGAGGCAGTAGAGATGAACAAGCTGCTGCCCAAGGATGGTGCGGGGATGGTCCCCATTGAGGAGACTGGGTCGGCTGACTCCCTGGAAAGTGACACCCTCCATGATCAAATAGCTGGAGTTGAAGTTGATGAGGTCGATGCTTCGACCAAGCCTAGCTCGGACTCCGGTCCAACACTTGAGACTGCTGGAGAGGCTCCCCATAAAATTGCTGATGTCGACGTCGTCGATTTAGAAGATGATGATACCCTTCCATTGACCAGGCTGAGGAAGAGGTCGATGCTCGATCAAAAACCTGAAGGGGTTAAATCTCAAAAGGTATCAGGCTCCGATCATCCTTCATCCCGTATGTGACGACCCCAACCCTAGGCACTTATTTTAAAAATTAAATTATATGCTTTTAATATTTATGTCATCTTTATATGTTCAATTATATCTTTATATTCTTAAGTTAGGATAAATTGGGTGAAAAGTAAATTTAAATCTCATAAGAATTTATTGGACATTTAATAAATGAACTTGGATAATAATAAAAATGGGAAAATGATAAATAGTGTAGGGAGGTTAAATGAGTAGGATAAATTAATGGGATAAGTTTTTAATTTAAATTAAATGTGTTGGATGAAAGCCTTTGTAATTTCTCATGGGGGGGGGCCAAAGTGTTAGCTTCCCCTCCTTGTGCCATGTGTCATCACACCCTCACCTCTCTTACTCCCTTCCCCTCCTTCTCCTCATTCACTACACTACTCATCTTCAACCTAGAGACAAGCTTAGAGAGAGAGACCTCCATTGAAGCCTTTGCCAAGCTTTGAAGTCATTCTTTCTTCACCAAAATTCAAGTCCTAGAGCTCCATTGAAGTTGGGTGATCTAGAGGAAACCTTCTAGCTAGAAAGATCAAGCATTTTCTTCTAAAATCCAAGTAAGTTGTTATGACTTCTCTTCTCATGAATGCTCATGAATATTTCTTGTGATTCTTGTTCTTATGTGGTGATTTCTTGCTTGGGAAACCTATTGGGAGTTGAATGTGTTGATTTAGAACCTTGATGGGTTTGTAGGAATATTGTGAGTTATGGAAGTTGAATGGATCTAGGTTAAGACTTGATTTCATGGAGTTAAAGGAGTAGATTAAAGTTACCCAAGTTGGAAATGCCCTTTAGGTTCATAACTTAGAATGCATTTGGTTATACATTTGGTTTCTTGGGATTTTGTGTTGATTTCTGCTGTTTGTGCAAATTCTGGGCCGAGGGACGAGTCGTCCCTTGGTCGAAGGGAAGTCGTGACCTAAGGGGGGACGCCAGGTTCAGTGGGGGGTAAAGTGGGGACGAGTCGTGCCAGGGGGCGAGTCGTCCCTGGCCATTTTCTCACCTCAACTTTATAGCTATTCAAACCTAATCAAACTCGAACCTAAATGAAATCTTTTTAACCTAGATTAAAGTAGAATACTTTGGCTTCACAATGACGTTCTAAGTGATCAAAATGGAATAGTGGAAGTACCTTAAATATTGCTTGGAAAACGTTAGATAAACTAGTTTAGCAACCAAACAATCATGATCCCAACTTGGTAGATTCCCCTTAGACCTTTCAAGAGGCTATGTATTATTGTATAATGACCTTGTAGGATGGATTTATGCTACTTCCTTGCCTTACATTGAGTTCGTATACATTATTTCTATTGCATAGTGTATTGAATAAATGTTGCACTATGATATTGGTTGGGCATGAGTATAGTTTACCATGTTGATATGTTGTTATCCCTTTTTGTGGATTTTATTCAAGTATCTATTATGTGCTTGATTATGTGTGAGTCGGCGACGTTGGGGTATAACGAATACGATCAATTATGGAAGTGTGACCTAATGTGATCGGATTATGTTATATTCGTGACCGTCCCCTCACTGTGGCCACGAGGTTGGGGTATAAGCGTCTGTATTGAGCCAAAAGCCTTACGTAGTTGCTACTGTCTTTATTTGGTTCCCTGAAAAACGGGTCTTATAAGACGTGAGTATTGCCTAAGCAGCTCACTGTAAGATTGGATTATTATTATTATAACCAATGTTGTACGACTATCGTTCAGACGGGAAAAGGTAAACCAAGGTAGCAGGAACGTGTTTATAGCTTTTCCAATGTGTTACGTGCGACTTGTTATATGTTGCATTTATTTGGCATATTGCTGCATATCATAATAGCTTGCTTTGAGATTTATTCTCACCCCTCTCCCTTTCTTGTTTTAGATCCCGAGACGGGAGGACCGCCCAAGTAAGGACGGAGAGGAGTTTGGAGTAATCTTTTGGGGTATTGTCAGGGTATGTTTAGGTGACGTATAAATTGTATTTTGGTAATTCCATTCTTGGAGTTTGTAATTATAAACCTTAAACTCTACGTCATAACCTTAAATCTTTTGTAACTAAACAGTTAACTATTTTCAAAGTTAGTTATCTCCTCCTCCGATGTGGAGTAGAGTGGAGTTCTTTAGAAATGTTATGTTATTCATGTTCATGTTTGAAAGTCAAATGAAAGTTTAGTGTTTTTGGGTTAGTTTGGGGACGCACCAACTCGGGACACGTGTGGGTTCCGGGTCGGGGTCCCACGGTTAATATCGAGCTCGGTTAGAATTCTTGGGTAGAGTCTAGGCGAGTGAGAGTGTGTGGTAAGCCGACGTCGAGTGTTTAATGCGGGAGTTTGTTGTAATGGCGGGAAATGAAGGTGATCCGAATGCTGGTTTGGGTGGTGGTAATCCGAACGCCGAAATGATGGACATGTTCCGAGGGTTCCTTCGGATATGGCAACGCAGATCGAATTTGAATCGGAATCTAGGCGGACAAGGGCAACATGGTTTGGAGAAGTTCGTGAAGATGTCTCCTCCTAGCTTCAACGGAGATCCGGATCCGGTGAAGGCGAGAGGTGGCTTGAGGCTATGAACAAGATTTTCGCGGCTATGGAGAGTACGGATGCGGAGAAAGTGAGGTGCGCCGTTTTCAAATTGGAAGGACCGGCGGGCATTGGTGGCAAGTGGTAAAGGATGGTTGGGACCGAGATTTGACACCGCGGACGTGGGAGAACTTCACGCTCAAGTTCCGAGATCACTTTGTGCCGATGGTTACTAGGGACAAGAAAGAAGGCGAGTTCTGAAGGCTGGAGCAAGGGACCATGACGATGCGCGGTATTCGGCGAAGTTCACGAGTTGGCCCGATATTGTCCCCATTTGGTGCCGGATGAAGAGAGGCGAGTTTACCGGTTTGTGAAAGGTTTAAGAGTTGAGTTTCGGAAGCAGTTGTTGACGCATAACTTCGCCAATTTCCAAGCAGCAGTGAATATGGCGTACCGGATTGAGAACGACATAGAGGAGCATCGTGGTAAGAATGAAGGAGGAAACGAGAACGGATTTCGGGGTCAAGGATCGGGACAGAATAGAGTGCGGCCGAGGACTTTCACCCGGGAGCGAATCGAGGAGGTCGTGTGGCGGCTCAGAGCAAATCGTGCGACTTCCGGCCGGCTTGGGACAACATGTGGGTTTTGCAAGAGGATAGGGCATTCGAAGACAAATGTTGGAGCAAACAAGGCAAGTGTTTGGAGTGTGGATCGCCGGGCCATTTCGAAGGAATTGTCCCAAGTTTGAATAAGCAAGCGGACTGAGATTCGGGGTCGAGTAGTGGTGTGAAGAGAGATGTTGATGGGAAACCTAAGGATAGAGTCCAAGGTCGTGTGTTTGCTTTGGGTCGAGGAGAGGTCGATCCTAATGCCGTCATTAGAGGTATAGTTCTGTCTCGGGAGTTAAGGCCCGCATTCTTATAGATCCTGGTCTTCCCATTCATTTGTGGCGTCTCATTTTGCATTCTCATTGCATATCTTGCACGAATCTATGCCTTATGTGTTAGAGGTCTCTACTCATGGGAGAGAGCCTTGAATCTTCTTTGATATATCGTGGATGTGATGTGACTATATGTGGGCATGTATTGCCGGTGGATTTGGTCGAGCTACCAATCCGTGATTTTGATGTGATCCTTGGTATGGATTGGTTGAGTCAGTGCCATGCTTTGGTAGACTGTCGTAGGAAGCGAGTCTCATTTGCTATGCCTGATGTGCCTACATTTATATTTGATGCCGATAAATCTATGTTCGGGTTACATGTTATTTCTGCCTTAAAAGCTAGAAAGATGCTATCTAAGGGGTGTACGGGTTACTTAGCTTATGTGGTAGATTCCAATAAGAAGTCTCCCGAGTTAGCTCATGTTCCGGTTGTGAATGAGTTTAGTGATGTGTTCTCTAGTGAGTACTCTATGCCTCCGGACCGTGAGATAGAGTTTTATATTGACTTAGTACCCTACCGCTCCTATCTCTAAAGCACCCTATAGAATGGCTCCTACGAGTTAAAAGAGTTGAAGGTCCAATTGCAAGAATTGTTAGACCGAGGTTTTATTCGTCTAGTGTGTCTCCGTGGGGAGCACCGGTCTTGTTTGTTAGGAAGAAGGATGGTACCTTACGATTGTGCATTGACTATCGTTTGTTGAACCAAGCCACCATTAAGAATAAGTATCCTCTTCCGCATATAGATGATTTGTTTGACCAACTCCAAGGTTCCGTTATCTACTCAAAGCTTGATTTGAGAAGCGGATACCATCAGTTGAAGATTAGACCGATGATATTGCTAAGACAAACTTTCCGTACTAGATATGGTCATTATGAGTTTGTGGTGATGCCGTTTGGGTTGACTAATGCTCCAAAGTGTTTATGGATATGATGAACCGTGTCTTCAAGCCTTATCTCGATAGTTTTGTGGTGGTCTTTATTGATGATATTCTTGTGTATTCTAAGTCCCGGGAAGAGCATGAGAATCATTTGAGGATTGTCTTGTCCGTTCTTCGTGAGAAGCGCTTGTATGCTAAGTTCGAGTGCGAGTTTTGGCTTGAGCAGCATTTCTTTCTTAGGGCATGTTGTATCGAGTTCGGGAATTTCCGTTGATCCTTCGAAGATTGAAGCCGTGGTTAATTGGAAGCAACCTTCGATCGTGACCGAGGTCCGTAGTTTTCTTGGTTGGCGGGATATTATCGGAGGTTCATCAAGGGTTTTCTCGGATTGCTACTCCGTTGACTAGGTTGACTCGGAAAGATGTATTGTTTGTGTGGGATTCCAAGTGTGAAGCAAGTTTTGATGAATTGAAGAAGAGGTTGACGACGGCTCCGGTTCTCACCCTTCCGAGTGGTTGCATGAGAATTTTGTTATTTATAGTGATGCCTCGAAGGCGGGTTTGGGATGTGTGTTGATGCGAGAATGGGAAGGTTATTGCGTATGCCTCTAGGAAGTTATCACCGGCGGAATGAATTATCCTACTCATGATATGGAATTGGCGGCAATTGTATTTGCGTTGCATAAGTGGAAGCATTATCTTTACGGAGCGAAATTCGAGATTTTCACCGATCATAAGAGTTTGAAGTACCTATTTACCCAAAAGGAGTTGAACAACCGGCAAAGAAGATGGTTAGAGTTTTTGAAGGATTTTGATTGTGTCATATCCTATCATCCGGGAAGGCCAATGTGGCCGATGCGATTAGCCGAAAGGCGTATGTGACAGCCTTGAGTTCTCGGGAGTTGAAGAGTGAAGTGATAGTTGCGAATGTTCGAGCCGTTCCGACATTGTATGGTGATTTGAAGGAAGCTCAACAAGAAGATCCGGAATTGAAGAAAATTTGTGATCAAGTGCAAGATGGGAAAGCCGGGGATTTTGCCTTGAATCGAGATGGGATTTTAACTTTCCAAGGGAGAATTTGCGTTCCGTCATCGCCGGAAATCAAGAAGCGTGTTTTAGAGGATGGCCATAAGTCCAAGTTTGCGATTCATCCGGGGAGTACCAAAATGTATCAAGACTTGAAGCGTGGATATTGGTGGAATGGTATGAAAAGGGAAATAGCGGATTATGTATCTAGGTGTTTGACGTGTCAACAGATTAAGGCAGAACATCAAAGACCGGCGGGACTACTTCAACCATTGGATATTCCGGAATGGAAATGGGAAGGAATTTCGATGGATTTTGTTTCGGGTTTGCCTCTCACCGTGAAGAAGATGGATGCTATTTGGGTTATTGTGGATAGATTGACAAAGTCGGCTCATTTTCTTCCGGTATCCACCAAGTTTTCATTAGAGAAGTTAGCTCAGTTATATATGAAGGAGATTGTGAGACTTCACGGGGTTAGGTTAGTATTGTGTCGACGTAGATCCGAGGTTTACATCTAGATTTTGGAGAGCATTGCATGAGGCTTTGGGTTCTAAGTTGTGTTTTAGTACCGCGTTTCATCCTCAAACCGATGGTCGATCAGAGAACTATTCGAATACTTGAGGATATGTTACGAGCTTGTGTGATGGATTTCCAATTGTCTTGGGAGGATCATTTACCTTTAGTGGAGTTTGCTTACAACAATAGTTATCAGTCAAGTATCGAGATGGCTCCGTATGAGGCGTTGTATGGTAGGAAGTGTCGATCTCCGATGTGTTGGGACGAGGTTGGTGAAGCGAGACTTTGGGGCCCGGATTTGGTTCGAGATTCGACGGAGAAGATCAAAGTAATTCGGGATAGATTGAAGACAGCTCAGAGTCGACAGAAAAGCTACGCCGACAATGTAAGACGGGATTTATCTTTTCAAGTTGGTGACTTTGTGTTCTTGAAGGTCTCTCCGAGGACGGGGATTAAAAGGTTTGGTAATAAGGGTAAGTTAGCCCCGAGGTTTGTGGGACCGTTTGAGATTCTAGAGAAGATAGGGAATTGGCTTACCGGTTAGCGTTGCCTCCGTCTTTTCTTTGCTCCATGATGTTTTCCATGTCTCGATGTTAAGAAAGTATTGTCATGACCCCTCCCATGTTTTGAGCTCTCCTCCCGATGATGTCCAAGCGGACATGTCGTATGTTGAAGAGCCATTAAGAGTCCTAGAATTCCAAGTTAAGGAATTGAGAACCAAAAGTATTCCGATAGTAAAAGTCCTTTGGAAGAATCACACCGTAGAGGAAGCGACGTGGGAGCTAGAGTCGGAGATGAGAGCGAAATACCCGTGGTTGTTTGAAAATCCAAGTAAGTTTCCTTTTTAAAATTCGGGTCGAATTTTCTTTAAGGGGGAGTGAGTGTGACGACCCCAACCCTAGGCACTTATTTTAAAAATTAAATTATATGCTTTTAATATTTATGTCATCTTTATATGTTCAATTATATCTTTATATTCTTAAGTTAGGATAAATTGGGTGAAAAGTAAATTTAAATCTCATAAGAATTTATTGGACATTTAATAAATGAACTTGGATAATAATAAAAATGGGAAAATGATAAATAGTGTAGGGAGGTTAAATGAGTAGGATAAATTAATGGGATAAGTTTTTAATTTAAATTAAATGTGTTGGATGAAAGCCTTTGTAATTTCTCATGGGGGGGGGCCAAAGTGTTAGCTTCCCCTCCTTGTGCCATGTGTCATCACACCCTCACCTCTCTTACTCCCTTCCCCTCCTTCTCCTCATTCACTACACTACTCATCTTCAACCTAGAGACAAGCTTAGAGAGAGAGACCTCCATTGAAGCCTTTGCCAAGCTTTGAAGTCATTCTTTCTTCACCAAAATTCAAGTCCTAGAGCTCCATTGAAGTTGGGTGATCTAGAGGAAACCTTCTAGCTAGAAAGATCAAGCATTTTCTTCTAAAATCCAAGTAAGTTGTTATGACTTCTCTTCTCATGAATGCTCATGAATATTTCTTGTGATTCTTGTTCTTATGTGGTGATTTCTTGCTTGGGAAATCTATTGGGAGTTGAATGTGTTGATGTAGAACCTTGATGGGTTTGTAGAAATATTGTGAGTTATGGAAGTTGAATGGATCTAGGTTTAAGACTTGATTTCATGGAGTTAAAGGAGTAGATTAAAGTTACCCAAGTTGGAAATGCCCTTTAGGTTCATAACTTAGAATGCATTTGGTTGTACATTTGGTTTCTTGGGATTTTTGTGTTGATTTCTGCTGTTTGTGCAAATTAAGGCCGAGGGACGAGTCGTCCCTTGGACGAAGGAAGTCGTGACCTAAGGGGACGCCGGGTTCGGTGGGGGTAAAGTGGGGACGAGTCGTGCCCTGGGGGACGAGTCGTCCCCTGGCCAGATTTTCTCACCTCAACTTTATAGCTATTCAAACCTAATCAAACTCGAACCTAAATGAAATCTTTTTAACCTAGATTAAAGTAGAATACTTTGGCTTCACAATGACGTTCTAAGTGATCAAAATGGAATAGTGGAAGTACCTTAAATATTGCTTGGAAAACGTTAGATAAACTAGTTTAGCAACCAAACAATCATGATCCCAACTTGGTAGATTCCCCTTAGACCTTTCAAGAGGCTATGTATTATTGTATAATGACCTTGTAGGATGGATTTATGCTACTTCCTTGCCTTACATTGAGTTCGTATACATTGTTTCTATTGCATAGTGTATTGAATAAATGTTGCACTATGATATTGGTTGGACATGAGTATAGTTTACCATGTTGATATGTTGTTATCCCTTTTTGTGGATTTTATTCAAGTATCTATTATGTGCTTGATTATGTGTGAGTCAGCTGACGTTGGGGGTATAACGAGAATCACGATCAATTATGGAAGTGTGACCTAATGTGATCGGATTATGTTATATTCGTGACCGTCCCCTCCCGCCACTGGGTTGGGGTATAGCGTCTGTATTGAGCCAAAAGCCTTACGAGTTGCTCTTGTCTTTATTTGGTTCCACAAAACGGGTCTTATAAGACGTGAGTATTGCCTAAGCAGCTCACTGTAAGATTGGATTATTATTATTATAACCAATGTTGTACGACTATCGTTCAGACGGAAAAAGGTAAACCAAGGTAACGGAACGTGTTTATAGCTTTTCCAATGTGTTACGTGCGACTTGTTATATGTTGCATTTATTTGGCATATTCTTTGCCGCATATCATAATAGCTTCTTTGAGATTTATTCTCACCCCTCTCCCTTTCTTGTTTTAGATCCCGAGACAGGAGGACCGCCCAAGTAAGGACGGAGAGGAGTTTGGAGTAATCTTTTGGGGTATTGTCAGGGTATGTTTAGGTGACGTATAAATTGTATTTTGGTAATTCCATTCTTGGAGTTTGTAATTATAAACCTTAAACTCTACGTCATAACCTTAAATCTTTTGTAACTAAACAGTTAACTATTTTCAAAGTTAGTTATCTCCTCCTCCGATGTGGAGTAGAGTGGAGTTCTTTAGAAATGTTATGTTATTCATGTTCATGTTTGAAAGTCAAATGAAAGTTTAGTGTTTTTGGGTTAGTTTGGGGACGCACCAACTCGGGACACGTGTGGGTTCCGGGTCGGGGTCCCCACACCGTACCCCTCCAATTACTAGCACCGAGATCGTGCAAGCTGAAGTGGCTCGGCTCAGTAAGGTGCCTCCTCTAACCTTGATCGACAGCTCGAGCCGCCGGTATCCCGAACTGGGATATGACCAGGTTGTAGTGAGGCGAGCTGTGGATCCCAATCCGCTAGCTCGCTTTACTGAGAAGGGGCTCACCCCAAAAGAATATATTGAATGGTCCAGCCTGTTTCATAATGAGGCAGCGCTCTTAATCTTTCCTTTGTTTTTGGTCGTTTGATTTCTCTTAATTTTTGATCACTCTGCCGACTTGACTCTTGTGCTTTGTTGTTTGTGCAGTCCCTTACCCTGAATGAGCACGCTAAGATCAGCTGGAGGGCTGCAATAGAGCAAGAGAAGCTAGCGTCGACCCAATATGCTCGGAAGTCCCAAGCGGTAACCGAGCTGAGGGAAGAGCTGGTGAATGTCAATATTCTGCCTATGACTCCCTGAAGCTGGTTCATAATGATACAGTGAAGGAGATGGATGAGCTGCAATTCGAGCTAGGAGTTGCCAGGGCTGAGCTGGGCATGCTAAGGGAGGAGACCACCACGGCCAATTTGGAGAAGAAGGAGCTCAAGGTCGAGCTGGAGACATATAAGAAGACGCTCCAAGATAGAGATGAATTCCTGCGCCAACAAAATGAAGACCACAGGGCTGCCAAGACACAATGGGAGGAGGAGTCCCATGCCAGGGAGAAGGCTGCTGCGGCGGATGCGGTGGAAGCTTATAAAGATAGTGACGAATGTTTTAACGTCACCGAGAGCCAAGTCTTCTCATTTTATGATGTTGGTCGACGTCACATGGCTCATCGTATTCTCGTGGATCCTTCTGTCGACATCCCCCTCCAACAATTGGCCAAATGGGCTTCGGAGGAACAATATGACATGCTGGCCCGTAGAGGTCACCCCAAGTGCCTTATAATGATAACGACCTGACGACCATTGCCCAAGAGGATGAAGAGATGGGAGCTGAGCCTTAGGTCGCACCTCCTATCGAGCAGATAAATTTCAACACAATGCTTAAAGACCTTGAGGAGGCAGATGAAATGGAGGAGGAGGTCGACCAGGAGCAAGTTTTTGCTGATGCCGAGCAAAGAGAACAAGGGTAGTCTGTCAGTGATCAAGCTAAGACCAATGGCCAAACTGAGGACGATCCAGCAGTTTGAGTTTTCATTCTTTTGATTTGTTGATGTAATGAAACATGTATCAAACAATTTTTCTTCTTTTTGTAATCACTGCCTCGGCCCAGTTTGGGAGGCATGATACTCGTAATATTTGTTTGCTCAAGTCCTAGCCCGCTTTTGGGGGACTTTATTTATTTAATCAGAGTGGACTTCTCTGAATCTCTTTGCCTCGATCCATATGTTCGTTTGTATGTCAAACTATATTGATTGATGAACGAAACTGACACAAGTTATTGGTCGGACCAGTTTAAGAACGAAGTCGACCAAACTTTTTAGTCGAGTTTGTTTTAGGAACGAGATCGACTAAGAGTCGGATCTGTTAAAACAAGATCGGCTAAGAGTCGGACCTGTTAGAAAAACGAGACCGACTAAGAGTCGAATATGTTAGAACAAGGTCGACTAAGAGTCGAACCTGTTTAGAAAAAACGAGACTGACTAGCGGTCAAGTTTGTTAGAACGAGATCGACTAAAAGTCGGACATGTTAGAAAAATGAGACTGACTAAGAGTCGAATCTTTTAGAATGAGGTCGACTAAGAGTCAAACCTGTTAGAAAAACGAGACTGACTAAGAGTCGAATCTGTTAGAATGAGGTCGACTAAGAGTCGGACCTGTTAGAAACACGAGACTGACTAAGAGTCGAATCTGTTAGAACGAGGTCGACTAAGAGTCAGACCTGTTAGAAACACGAGATTGACTAAGAGTCGAATCTGTTAGAACGAGGTCGAATAAGATTCGGATCTGTTAGAAGCATAAAAGTAACACAACTTGTTTGAATAGAACTGCTGCTTTATTGATGTAGTAGATCAGTTACATAGAAAACTGAAAACTGAAACTGAAATTTAAAAGTAGTACTTAATAAGGTGGCTAGCATGCCACGGATGTTTCAATTCTTCACCCTCTGGATGACCAATCATATATGTTCCTTCTTTGATAATTTGAGTGACGACATACGGACCTTCCAAGTTAGGAGATAACTTGTTCTATTCTGCTTTCCTTCCTGTTACCTCGATCTTCCTCAGCACGTAGTCCCCTACTTTAAACGACCCCTTCTTGGCTTTCTTGTCGTGGTAGCCCTTAGTTTTCTGCTTGTAGTTGACCATTCTTAGCTGAGCTGTAGTCCATCTCTCGTCGAGCAAATCCAAGTTGAGCAATATGTTGTCGTCGTTCTTTTCGTGATCAAAGAAAACCACCCTTGCTGTAGGACTAGTAGCTCGGCTGGTGCCATGGCCTCTGATCCATATCTAAGGGCGAATGGGGTTTCACCCGTAGGCCCCCGGGTGGTTGTGCAGACTGCCCAAAGAGCAATGGGAAGTTCTTCCAACCATTTGTCAGCTCGACCAACCAAGCTTGTTTTAAGTGCTGATAGGACCAGTTTATTCGCTGCTTCTGCTTGTCCGTTACCCTGAGGATATGCGACTGACGACTTCCAATGCTTGACGCCCAATCTGTTCATTTCCATTTCAAAGGCTGTAGAGAATTGTAGCCCGTTATCCAACACAATAGCTCGGCGAATTCCAAATCGACACCAAATGTAATTATGAATAAAATTGATGGCGTTCTCTTCCGTAATCTTGGCTAAGGGCTTGGCTTCAATCCACTTGGTGAAGTAGTCAATGGCTATGATCACGTACTTACAGTTTCCCCAGGCGGGTGGGAAGGGACCAATCAAATCAACTCCCCACATGCTAAAAGGCCAAGCTGCGACCACTGGAGTTTGCTCGGTAGTAGGCAATTTAGGAAGGTCGGCAAATCTTTGGCATTTGTCACACTGCTGCACAAAATTATGAGCATCTGCTCTCAAATGAGGCCAATAGTACCCCAATGTAATTAACTTGTCGGCCAACGTTCTGGCCCCCGGGTGTCCACCACAAACTCCATAGTGTTCCTCGTGCAAAAGCTGAGTAACCTCCATGAGGTGAACGCACTTTAACAATGGTTTTGTGAAAGATCTCCTGAATAGTGCATCTCTGTGTATGACAAACCTTAGAGATTTCTTCTTGATCACCCGTGCTGCTTGCTCGTCATCGGGTAGCTCGCCCTTTTCTATGTAGTCTTTTATTCTTCGATCCAACACTTTGTATTAATCCAGCCGCCCCTAATGTCGTCAATCGAGCATAGAATTTGAACCCTTTCGTATGCTGGATGTTCTAGGTAGGAGATCGGTTCTCCATGCTGCTCGTCTGATGTGGCCAATTTTGAGAGTAGGTCAGCCAACTCGTTATCATCTCGACCTACCCTTTGTATCTCCTAGAATTACAAGTCTTTGACTTACTCCTTCACTAGGTCGCAATATTTGACTAGGGTAGGGTTTAGTACTTCATACTCCTCTCTGACTTGATTTACGATCAACTGATAATCACAGTAAGCCATAACCTTAGTCGCCCCAAAACACTTGGCATACTCAATAGCTGCGACCAGGGCCTCATACTCGTCTTGATTGTTGGAGGCTTCAAACTTGAATCATAATGCTTCCTCGAAAACTATTCCTGTCTCTGGCTCGACTAGAACAATCCCAGCTCCGCTAACATTCTTGGTTGCCGACCCATCAGAATAAACTTTCCAGCAATCGTCGGGCAAACTTATTGCAGGCTGACTTGCAGGCTCTTTTCCCTTCACACTTTCCTTCTGGGCTCTCACTTCGCTATCTTCCTTGGTGAACGTAAGCTCGGCTAAGAAGTCTGCCAAAGGTTGAGCCTTCAACGCCTTTCGAGGCCTATACTCAATATCGAACTCCATTAGCTCTATTGACCAATTGAGTAGTCGACCTGAACTTTCTGGCTTGTGTAGAATCTTCCTAAGGGGAGCGTTGGTTAATACAACAATAGGGTGAGCCAATAAATAACCTTGAAGCTTTATGGATGCAACGACCAAGGCATAGGCCGCCTTTTCTGCATTAAATTATCTGCCCTCTACGTCAGATAGGGCCTTGCTCACATAATAAACAGGCTTCTGAAGCCCCCCTTCTTCTCTAACCAGCACGGCTACCACAGCTTGGTCGCCAACCGATAGATATACAAATAAAGTTTCCCCCAAGACCGGGCTGCTCAATAGTGGAGGAGAGGCAAGATACTCCTTAAGCTGCTGGAATGACGATGAACATTCGGCCGTCCATTCAAAGCTTTTCGTCCCCCTCAAGGATTTAAAGAAGGGGAGAGACCTCTTTGCTGACTTGGCAATAAAGCGACCTAGGGCTGCCACCCTACCGTTTAGTCACTGCATCTCCTTAATACATTTAGGCTCTTTCATGTCGACCAAAGTCTTAATCTTCACAGGATTGACTTCAATACCTCTTTGAGAAACCATAAAACCAAGAAATTTCCCTGCTGCTACCCCAAATACGTACGTGATTAGATTGAGCTTCATGTCTTCCACTCGCCAAGCAAAGACATTTGTGTTTTCTTTTAGTAGCCCGACTATTTCTTCTTTCTCCTCAAATGACATCTGTCTTCCTATTTGAATTTTTTGATCGGGGTAGGAGGGATTGGTTATTACTTCCTCTAGCTCATCCACAAGTTCCAACTCCGACCATCTCTAAACTGCATGGTCTCGATGATAATTTCTCGAACCCTCTGTCTTTCCTCGATTCCCAAGTGTGGAGCCTCTTCAACTATCAGATCATCCAGTTCAGCTGCAATCTCCCCAGTGGTGGCCCCCCGAGTTTTGGTCAATCTGAAGACTTAGCTCACCTATAATGACTTGGTCGACCATAACGGTATCTGTTTCGACCATAGTGTTTGGAGAGGGACGTGTCGGCTCAATCATGACTTGGTCATGTGAGTGATAGGTCGCCTCATCAACACATGCGATTGTAGATAGCCTTGATGTTGTGGTGACAGATTTTGAGAGTTTCCAGCTTGCTTCATAGCTCCCTCTTCTTTCTTGTTCGTACGACGTGATCAAGATAAGATCGGGTTGTACTCAAAACACAGCCTACTCCAGCTAAGGTGAAAAACTTGACTCGCTGATGGGGAATTGAGGCCACCATTCCCAGAGCTACCTGATCAGGGATACCCAAAATAGCAGCATAATCACTTATTACATCTATAACAATAAAAGTTACCTTAGTCACGACCCTAAAAGGGTGCTGTCCTATATCGACCTCCAGCTCGACCTGCCCCTTGGCCTCCACCCTATGATTGGTGAAGCCTTCAAGTCGACCATCGTATGGCGACAATATTTCCTTCGTCAGTCCCATTTCTTTGAAAGTTTAGTCCCATTTCTTTGAAAGTTTTGTAGTTGAGGATGTCCTTGTAAGCCCCCATATCTACCAATATTATGCTCATCGTACAACCATCTATCAACCCTGGAATTACTAGAACTTGCTCCCTGGCAGACATGTTGGTAGCTAGCTCCTCAGGAGAGAAACTGATTACTTCCTCTTTGATGTAGCTCCTAGGTGGCACGTATGGAGCTTTAGTAAGTTGGAAAATCTTATGTTTCAAACTGGTGTTGCTAGTTTGCTCGGTGATTACCCCTAAATCCAATCGAGGCTGCCTTGGTTCAGGTATACCTCCTGCAGCTCACTTGCCTCCGCTAGGTCGAGCTCCCTTTACAAACCTATCCAGCTTTCCACTGTCGACCCACTTCTGAATGATCCATTTCAGGCTCATGCAATCCTCTGTAGTATGACCTGTGTCTTTGTGGAACTCGCAATGCTTGATGTTGTCCCTTCTGAATTTATTCACCGGGTTCATTGGAGCAGGTGGGCCTAGCTCGATTGAATTCATGATTTCAGTTATGCTTACTGTCAAAGGGGTGAAAGTCTCAGGCACTCTCTCAGTCGCCCTTGTTATATTTTTCCCCTTATTGTTATTGTCATTTTGTTTGCCTTGGTTCCCTTTGTTAGAATCTCCAGCCTCGGACTGCTTGGAACCCTTTTCTTTTTTTTTTCTCCTTTCTTTCCTCAGCAATGGCCACATTGTTGGCCCTTTCAAACAATTTCGGCCTGGTAGTCACTCTTTTGACCTGTAGCTCGTAGTCTAAATCAAGAGAGGACACCCCATTCCTGAAGCAGTTAATCACTTCCTTGTCTGTTAGGTCCTCCTCAATTTGGTCGACCATCTCCTTAAACCTTGTATAGTAGCTCATCGAGGTTTCAACTTTGCCCTGAGTCAGGTTGTTTAAGTTGATGACCGTCTTCTTTCTGGCCCAGCTGGGGAGAATCGATCCAGAAACTTCTTCCTAATGTACTCCCACGAGGTAATGCAGCCCGGTGCCAATCCACGGAACCAAGTCAGTGCTGCACCTGTGAAGGTGCTGGTTAGTGCCTTGCAAAACACATCATCCTCGGAGGAGACCAAACACATGGTGGCCTCAAATGTTGCATATGGTTCAGGGCATTGGTCGCACCTGAATATTTGTCTAGTGAAGGCAGCTTGAAACCCACGGGAGGCCGAAGCTCGAGCAATTCTCTGGACAAGGGTCGAAGAGTGTTGTAGTTTCGTTAGCCCTTTCCGTTGTCGTCCTCCTTTCTGTCCGCCTCCATCTTTTCCAACCTCCTTTTCAGATTCATCAGCTCCCTAGCATCTAGGTTGTCGTTCCTTTGATAGGAGACGTTGTTAGACCTTTGCCTTTCTTCCTGGTGGGGTTCTCTTCTAGAGTAGGCCATACGCCTTTCACTCCTAGGTGGAGTCACTTCTTTACTCCTTCTTTCCCTGTGGGAGTGCGGCCTAACTGACCTTGCTGGTGACCTGCGCCTTTCCCTTTCGATCTCATGCCGTCTCCTCGAGGCAGACTCGGCCTCTTGCTCTCTCCGTTGGTTGAGCCCATCTTTTAGATCGCCGGTGGGATCTACGTTGATGAAAGAGGGAGGAGGCATCTCAATTCTTGGCTGCTCGGCAGAAGGCCTGGGACCTCCATTCTGTCTAGCACTTCCATTAGCTCGTCTATGAGAGGTAACGGATGGGACAGGTCGCTGCGATCTCCTATCAGCCTGAGGAGATTCAGGCATCTCGAGTAACTCGTCATGAACATCCAACAAACTTTGGAGGAACCTAGCTCGTTCCAACAAAATTTCTTTCCTAGTAAGGTGAGTAGTTGAGGGACCTGGATTGTTGCCTGCAACTGTTCGACCTGTTTGGATTCGTTATGGCGGAGGGGCCTCTTCTTGTTCTGCCATAGGCCTTTTCTGCTGCCTCTTCTTGTATATACGTCATGGCTTTGTAGGTCGACGTACGTCTTGTAGGTCGAGGTCGCCTGCATCGGTCTAGGTCGACCTGACTGATTGATATAGCCGGATGATACTCGTATAAGATACGGATCGTATGTCGGATAAAGCTAGGTCGGGACCAAGGAGGTCGGACAATGAGCTAGGTCGACTGATCTTTGCTGATGGGCATTGGGCCTTGTAATAATTGGGCTGACCCACTAAGGATGGGTGACAATAACGTTTGAATAACTGGGCTTCGTATGTTGGGTCTAGCCCGTCACTTTTATTCCGTTCAAGTATCAATGTTTTTTTTAAAATTTAATTGTTAGTGTTAAAAAGTGTTAGAAGTGTTCGTGTTAAAGAATCTCATATGTAGTGTTATAAAGCGTCAGTTTTATTTTAAAGAGTGACGAGTTAACAATTTCCGATTATTTTCAAAAATATCATTACACAATCTTAAAAAAAAATTCAGTTATTTATAACTTCGCGTTTTAAAAGAAGTTTTTGTTATTTATAAAAATGTCATAACTTGGTTCAATTTTTATTTTTTTTTATGTCTTTTTGGAAAAAATTAATTTTTCCTAAAATTTGTGAATCAGAAAGTATTATAATGCAAACGCCACATATCGTAATGCGAATCTTACATTTGAAATTTAAATATCATTCTGAAAAAGTAGAAAAGGTTGATTTTTAATAGAAAAAATTATAAAAATATTACTTTTCACTTCCAAAATTTACTTTATCAAATACTCCCTTTATAATATATAAACTTTTCTTTTTTTGGGCTTTCCACAATAATATATACTCCCTCCATCCCATTAGTAAAAGGAAAATTAATGTTCACGCGTAGATTAAGAAAAAAAATAATGATATAAATATTGTGAGTGTAAAAGTAAAATAGGAGAGAGAATGGGTGGAGGGAATAGTAAATTATAATGGTGTTGTGAGTATTAAAATAATGATAGGAGAGAGAATGAGTGGAGGGAATAGTGAATTTGTGGTTTGTAATGGGACACCCAAAAAGGAATATTTGTGGTTTGTAATGGGACGGAGGGAGTACTTTCCTAAAATGAAAAGAAATCTTTACTATTTTCTCCACTCATTCTCTCTCCTATATTATTTTAATACTCACATCACCATTATAATTTACTATTCTCTCCACTCATTCTCTCTCCTATTTTATTTTCACACTCACAACACTTTCAATATAATATTTCCTCCTTAATTCCCGTGCAAAACCCAAAAATCTATAAAAAGATGGGACGGAGGAAGTATATAACTAACTAAGAAAAAAATAATCTTTTGAACCCTAATTTCTTTCATTTCCTTCTCAATTTCTATGGGATCCATTAACCTAGACATGTCCAAATGGTTTCGATTTCGGTTCCCGATTTCGAAATTGTCGGTTCCCGATTCCCAAATAACTGGAACCGTATTCGAACCATATTAATTCGGCTCCCGGTTTTCGGTTCTATCCGCCTGTTCCGGTTCCGATTCCAACGATTTCATCGGTTGCATCACCATCTAACTTTCTTTTTTTTTTTAATTCAAACCTCTTAAGACAGTAAAGACGCTAAATATTATAACATTTATCTAAATTCTAGTCTAATTTAAATAAAACAACACTACACTACAAGTACAAATACTAAATAAATGCTAAATATTACATTTAACTTACCTTGATCAATCGCCGGTTCCCGGTTTCGGAACCGCCGGTTCCCGATTTCGCCGATTCCTCGGTTCCCAATATGATGGATTCGTATTCGAACCGTTTCAATCCGGTTCCCGGTTACGTTCGGTTCCCGATTTCGGCGGTTCCCGATTCTCGTCAATTTCCGATTTCGGTTCTACCTGCCGATTTCGTCAATTCCCGATTCTATTTGGACATGTCTACTTTAACCATCTCGATAGGTTGGATTCCTTTCATTTTCAATCTTTCTAATTTTCCTCTCTCTTTCTTTATCCTTCTCATTTGTTGTTCTTGTTCTCAACTTCGGGCCAACTAAGTTTGAACCCATTTGAAGATTTCATCGCAATCGATTCCACTTTCGTAAAGGAAAAGAGACGTGATGAGACCGACCAGGACCCTCCAAATCGAGTCCAAGATTACAAACTTATTTTTAGGCTCATATGAGCCCACTTTTATAGATTTTGGGATTTTGTCGAGTTAAAACAACTTAACCCACCCACCCCACCCCACCCCACCCCCATTGGCCAATTTTTATGTAAAAGATGCGAAAAAGATAGAAAGTGATGAAAAGATTTTGATGCTAAATCCCAAAAGTGATTTATTATTGTTTTCTCAATTATTGAACCATCCAGCAATTCACGTTTGTGGTTCATAACCACTCTACTAAAAATATACTCCCTCCGTTCCAAATCCGTTCCAGATCAAGGGTTCATCTTTTCTTTTTGGTTCGTTCCAGATCAAGGGTTTATTTTCATAAATGGCAAGTTTTTGAATATATTTATACCCTTATCATCTCCATATATTTACAAAAAAACCATTCATTATACCCTTATACATTCTCTCTCCTATTTTCTACCACACATTTAACTACTATTCCTCCCACTCATTCTCTCTCATATTAAATATTTTTAACTTTTACATTCTCTCTCCTATTCCCTACCACATATTTAAATTTTATATTCTCTTTCCTATTTCCTACCACACAATTAACTACTATTCCCATTTCACATTTAAGTTTTATTCATTTTTTAAAAAATTTCTTAAGAAGCGTGAAATTCACCCCATATACCCATGGTCTGGGACGGAGGGAGTATTTTTTATTAATAAATCCAAATGGCCTAACAACATTCATAATTGTTAGAAAATCATAACAAAACTTAACGACAATTAACTTGATCGTTTTGTTGACTTAACGTGTATTAAAACCCCAATTTGAAACCCTATAATAGCTTCAAGCCCACAAATAGCGTAAAATTCATAAGATTGGGGAGAAGAAAATGATGAAATCCAGGAAAAAAAGAAGCAAAATCAAGGTGAAATCTTCAATCATCAATAGCTTCCCACAATTTACAAAAGAGAAAGAGAGAGAGATGTCGAATTGAGCTCTAGTTTAAGCCATTTGCATGGGCTAACTATGGTGTTACGAAATATTGCAATTGCAATCAAATTGCACCATTATGGACCTCTTGAACGACCGACCCACAAATTTGCTCCGTGTCCAAACTATTAGGTTGTGTTCATTTGTTTCTTTTCCCTTTGTATTGCGTAAATTTTGATTAGTTAACAATCTTATTTTTCTTTGTTTTGTGCAGAATCCTAGGCTATATTTTGTTTTGTTTTTTTCGCTGGATTGATTCGGAGACAAGGGAGAGGATAAAGTTTCAACTCAATTCTAGTTTTTGATAAATGATCCAGTTAACTATCGTTAGATTCGTTAGGATTATTTAACAATTATGGATGTCGTTAGGCTATTTGACTTTATTAAAATCGTACTTGGAGTAGAGTGGTGAAAACAACTTAAAAAAATATAAGGTTGGTTAAAACGGATCTTAATCAGACAATATCATACTAATTTGGAAAGTAGTGGTGGTGATCCCGGTCCAACAAATGGTGTTAGAGCCATAGTTCGGTTGGCCCGATCGGGTGGACCGTGTGTGCATTTATGTGTGGGATTTCCCTTATATGACACTACAAATAGAGTATTTTCTGATGGTTGTTATCATGCGAATTGACTTGCGGACCATAGCGTCGTTTGGTACAAAGTTTCTCGAAAATGGGTCATAGGACACATGGCGGACCATGTAGGTATCGTCCTTAATTGGTTTGAGTGGAGGATTATTGGGTGCAACCCAAAGTCTCACATAATAATGTATTTTATTATTTTGTTAGAAAATACAAAAAAATTGTGAAAAAAATACTGTTATACCTAATTATAAATAGTTTTATACATTTAGCTATAGAAAAGTATAGAAGAAGCTTATTTAATAAAATATAAGTCTTTTATTATTATTATTAAAAAAATATGAAAAAATATAAAAAAAAATACTCTTAAATTCAGGTATAAGAGTATTTATAATATGAGATTTTTACCAATAAGACCTTGAGATAGGGTGGAATTTACCAATAAAAACAGTACATTTTGAATTTTTCCTTAGGATCCAAGAGTAGAAATTAAAACAACCGAATAGTCCCTCGCCCTATTTAAAACTATTTAAATGCCCAAACTGCCCCAACTCATTCTCTTTCTCTCTCTAATCGCTTTCTCTCTCTAATTGCATCTCTCTCTAAACGCAATTGCTGTTCTTGACGCAATTATCAGTGAGGTGAACAGCTTCAACAGATTGCGACGGAGACGGAGAATCCGATGAAGATTGAGTTTTCGGTAACGCTGAAGCAGTGGAGGAGGTAAGAAGTCTATGGTTGTGACGAATCCAAGCGGCAAAATACGGAGTCAATCGGAGTATCAACGATCTCGACGACGACATGGATCGATTCCCCGCTTGATTGTTGTTCGTTTCAGAGCATCTTTGGATTAAGAGAGAGAGAATGGGAATTTGGGGCGGATTATGAATCCTGCACCGCTTTCTACCTCAATTGGAACTTCGTCTTCTTCTTCAGACTCCAATTTTGGTTTCTTAAACTCTGTCTGCTACTTGAACCCACATAGTGGATAGGAATAACATCTATTGCCCCTGAACCATTGCTCTAATTTATCTTCGACCTGCTTTTTCAACAGATGTTTGATGATCAGGACCTGGGTTTCTTCGCCAATTTTCTTGGTATCTCTATCTTTGTACTTGTTATCGCTTACCATTATGTGATGGATGACCCGAAATATGAAGGAAACTGAAGTTTCATATTTTTATATGGTTGCACTAGGTAGCTTTAGCAAGATGATATTCAATATTGGCTAGGTTTTAATGTAGCTAAGCCTATTTCTTCAAAGTATGTGCACGTGACTACTATATTTGGCAGACATGTTGAGATTTTATTATGCTTATACTATATTACTCTATCCCTTTATACAGAGATTTTGAATTTACATTTACAATTCATATTCCTTTGTTTATGTCAAATGAATCTGTATCTTGTACATTAGCGATTAGAGGTATTTAGTGGGGATAATCTGTATTTGAATCTACTGATCAAGAAGGTAATTGAGAGGTTGGGTTGGGATGCTGAATGAAGTTGTGGTGATATCTGAATGAATGTCTGAACTGAACTTGTTATGGCTTTTAGCTAGTAGGGAATTAATTAAAGTAGGTTTGAAGGTAGAAATGGAGGTTAAGAGGTTTGTTGACCATTAAGTCTTTGTTCTTGGAAGGCAAGTTAAAACTATGGAATTCTGGGTTTCGTGTTTTATTGTAAAATAAAATTCTCAGTTATTGGTCAAAATCATGTAAATAACTGTATACTCTCTCCGTCCCACCTCACTTGACACCCTTGAGGTGGGCACGAGAATTAAGAAAAAAGAATAAAATAAAAAAAATGTGTGATAGAAAATGAAGAGAGAGAATGAGTGGGGTAAATAGTAGTGTTGGTTGAATAAATTGAGTGGTGGAAAATGAAGAGAGAGAATGAGTGGTGGGGTAGAGTGAATATAAAATTATAAAAAGTAGGCTATTTTGGGAAGTGTCAAGTGAGCTGGGACGACCCAAAATGAAAATAAGTGTCAATGAGGTGGGACGGAGGGAGTAATGGTTTTCAAATTTATAAACTGAGAATTCTCAATTATACGTGATTTACCCGTTATTTATCTGTTATTCATGATTGTTTGTGCACAATTGTGAGCTCAATTTCTCAGCTATGATTGTTGAGGTCAATTTCTCATCTATGATTGTTGAGATCAATTTCTTAGTTATTGTGCATAACTATGTGATAGATTTCACTGCTTTTATGTCATTCTTTTATAGAACAACAGTGAGATCTATTTCACAGTTGTTGGTTGTGATGTGAATAAATGTGAAATATTTTTCACATTTCTAAAACTGTGAGGTCAATTTCACAGTTATTTATGAATGTGAAATTGTTTGGTTTTTGACCTTTCTAAACTGAGAACTGTGAGATCAATTTCACAGTTAATTTGGTACTTAGTATGTTTGGTTTACCTGTTATTTATTAGTTATTGATGATTGTTTGTGCACAACTGTGAGGTCAATTTCTCAGTTATAGTTATGAGTGTTATTTTTGTGCCATTCCTTTAGGACAACTGTAGAACAAGTTTCACGGTTGTTGGGTTTGATGTTAAGTAACTGTGTAATGATTTTCACAGTTATTGTGCATAACTGTGAATTCCATTTCACAGTTATTTTTATGTCATTCCTTTAGGACAACTGTAGAACAAGTTTCACGGTTGTTGGGTTTGATGTAAATAACTGTGTAATGATTTTCACAGTTATTGTGCATAACTGTGTAATGATTTGCACATTTCCAAGATGAGAATTATGTTTGTGCACAACTGTGAGGTCAATTTCTCAGTTATAGTTATGAGTGTTGAGGTTACTTTCTCAGTTATTGTGCATAGCTGTGTGATTGATTTCACTGTTTTTATGTCATTCTTTTATAGAACAACAGTGAGGTCTATTTCACAGTTGTTGAAAAATAATTTTATTTTGGTTCAGAAAAATTATAGACTTATTGGTATGTTTTAAAAATGTTTAATTTTATTGGTTGTTTTCATTGATATGAGGGACTTATTTGGTCAAAGTCTCTTATAATATTATACACTTGAATATGGATATAAAAGGGACGGGGAAAAATATATATAAACATGAATTTATGTAGAATTTCAAATATCGATTGAACTTTTAATAATTTTTACGCCTCTCTGGGCTTTAGGGTCCTCAATGGACCGCTGTTTCATAAGTCAACAAAATCATATGTAGTCGTAAATAGCAACTAAAATTGAATATTCAGAGTAAAACAAAAATAATACATCTATTGTGGGCATATTCAATGAATGTTGTACATTTTTTAATTCTTTTTTTATTATTTTATTTGAAGGAATATCTTTTAAGTCCTAACCAAATAAAATACTTATTTTTTTAAAAAAATTATTTTTCCCCTTGTGAATCGTTCGTTTAGTTTGGCTATTTTAATAATGCCAATTTTCTTGATTTTTTTTTTTTTTTGATACCCAGGTTTTCCAGCTTCGCCGCCCTCAGTGACCGGTGGAGGTAAACCGCGAGATATGCTCGATATAGTCAGGGTGACAGCACCCCTTATACTCCTGGCCCCAAGGGAACCCTCTTACATGACGCTTACATTGATGGAATTAATTATACATAAACCCTAGAATGATGCGGAATATTTATTCTAGGACAATCATGCTTCATGTTATCAAAGATTATGGAACGATAGACAAACCTGAATCCATAGCAATATCTTGAGAATCCTTTGATGAAGCCTTGATGAACGATTATTGCCTTCCAATTGATCCTTAGGGTTCTTGAAATTCAATTGATAATGGGAATCAAGAGAATAAAACCTAGGTAGGTCAATTGGGGACCATAACCCTATATTTATAATGACCTAGTATGTTAGTCAGCCCATTATAGATTAACAACTAGGCCCCTTAGGTATCTACACATATTAATTATAGATCCCATACTTATAAAAGATGACTTGGGCCCCCTTCAACTTTAGTAGATCACTTTATTAGGCCCAAATACTTTAATATTTAATGTGACATATACAATTAATTATAGTGCACATACGTCTATGTGCCCAAAGACTTTATTTATTATACTAGTATATGTAAAGTCCATAAAATATTCCAACAATCTCCCACTTGGACTTACACATGTAAATAGTATAATACCTTAGTTTAATTGCATATCACATTATAAACCTTAACAGCAATGCTTTACCAAATTGCGTCATCTTAAACCAATCCGGTCCATTAGTCAAATCAACATAAGGATCAAAGAGGTTTTCGTCACTATTAGCGCAACTAGACCCATCAGTGGTCACATATATTAACTCAACTAAATGACATGGATCAAGTATGGATGTGTAGCATGGAATAACATGTAATGTGATCTTCACATGTTTATTCTTAACTGGTCCAACCTTATTTTGAGATCAACCAAATATTCAGAGTGCAAAATAACTTTATTAACCAAAACTGAAAAACCAAATATACTTATAACAATAAATGTAAGAGCAAAATACAAAACTCCCACTCAATCTAAGCATACTCTAGTGATACAACACCCATACAAGCAGTGTGCTCGTGAAAAACCTTCGGTGTTACACCCTTAGTAAGCGGATCCGCGACCATGGAGTTAGTCCCAATATGCTCAATACAAATCTGTCCACTCTGAATCCGTTCCTTAACAGCAAGATACTTAATGTCTATGTGCTTAGACTTAGACGAACTCTTGTTGTTATTAGAATACATAACTGCCGACTTATTATCACAAAATAACTTTAATGGCCTTTCAACGCCACCTAATATGCGCAGCCCAGTGATAAAATTTCGCAACCAAATTGCGTGATTTGATGCCTCATAACACGCCACAAACTCTGCCTCCATCGTAGAAGTAGCAACAAGTGTCTGCTTAACACTCTTCCAAGAAACTGCTCCTCCACAAAGTAGATAAACGTAGCCCGAAGTAGACTTACGACTATCTTGGCATCCAAAGAAAGTCGGAATCCGAATACCCAATGATCTCAAGTCTATCCGACTTTCTGTAAGTGAGCATATAATCCTTTGTTCTCTGTAAATAACGCATGACCCTCTTGGCTGCTATCCAATGATCCTTTTCAGGATTGCTAAGGTATCTGCCTAAAACACCAACTATGAATGCTAGGTCTGGGCGAGTGCAAACCTGAGCATACATCAAGCTCCCTATAGCCGAAGCATAAGGGATGCTATTCATTTCCTTAGATTCAATCTCATTCTTGGGGCACTGAGCAAGATTGAATTTGTCACCTTTAGCCACTGGGGTGTCACCCATTTTACAATCCTGCATGCCAAATCTCTTAAGTATCTTATCGATGTAACTCTTTTGTGACAATCCAAGAATGCCTCAAGAACGATCTCTGTGTATTTGAATTCCTAATACAAAAGATGCATCTCCCAGATCTTTCATCTCAAATTTCTTTGAGAGAAATTTCTTAGTTTCATGCAGTAAGTCCGTATCATTTGTGGCTAGTAGGATGTCATCCACATATAAAACTAGAAAAATATATTTACTCCCACTGAACTTGTGGTAGACACAATCATCAACTGTATTTGTCGTGAAACCAAATGACAATACAACTTGATGAAATTTGTAATACCACTGACGGGATGCTTGTTTGAGTCCATAGATGGATTTCTTGAGTTTGCATACCATATCCTTTGAATCTTTTGAAACCAAGGTTTCTGGTTGCACCATATAAATTGTTTCTTCAATGTCTCCATTAAGAAACGCAGTCTTAACATCCATCTGATGTGACTCTAGGTCATAATGTGCCACTAATGCCATAATGATTCTAAAAGAGTCTTTCGAAGAAACCTGAGAGAAAGTCTCTTTATAATCTATTCCTTCTTTACGAGTAAATCCCTCAGCGACAAGACGTGCCTTATGTCTTTCCGCATTGCTCTGTGAATCCCTTTTGGTTTTAAATATCCATTTGCAACCAATAGGTTTCACTCCTTCTGGCAATGGGACAAGATCCCATACATCATTGTCTTTCATTGATTTAATCTCACCATCCATAGCGTCTATCCACTTTTGAGAGTTAGAACTACCAATGGCCTCATGAAAGTTGATTGGATCATCTTCCAATTGACCAATGTCTACCTCTTGTTCATTTAGAAATACCAAGTAATCATCCGAAATGGCACTTCGTCTCTCTCTAGTGGATCTTCTTAAAGGCACTTGTTCTTGAGGTTGTTGAGCTTATTCCTCATGGACAACTAGAGGGATATTGACAATGTCTTCTTGATCCAAATTTTGTTCTTGAACCACATCAGGATTGAGATCCAAATCATGGTCGAGACAATTGTAGGAAGAGGAATGGTAACCGAACCTCTTCAAAGACAAAATCATCTCTAACTTGTCCCCCACAAGCTCAACATCCTCAAAGAATTGAGCATTTCCGTGTCAAAAAAATTTACTGGATTTGGGATCGTAAAACTTAAAGCCCTTGACCTTTCGAGTAACCAACAAAGTAACTACTAACAGTCCTTGAGTCCAACTTCTTTTCGTTAGGCCTGTAAGGCCTAGCCTCAATGGACATCCCCAAATGTGTAAATGCCTTAATACGGTGTTTCTTGCCGGTCCATAGTTCATAAGGGGTTTTGTTAGCGGCCTTTGTGGGTACCTGTTAAGGAGATAAACTGCAGCCTTTAATGCCTCTCCCAGTGAGTCTGGTAAAGTAGTATGACTAACCATACTTCTCACCATTTCCTGTAAAGTTCGATTTCGTCTTTCAGCTACACCATTCATGCTAGGTTTGCCTGGCATGGTGTACTGAGGGACGATACCGCACTCCTCTAGGTATTTAGCAAAAGGCCCAGGACGTTGTTCACCTGATCCGTCATTTCTGCCATAGTATTCACCACCGCGGTCAGATTTGACTTTCTTTATTGTTTTGCCATATTGATTTTCAACCTCGGCCTTAAACTTTTTGAACATATCCAATGCCTGTGACTTTTCATGGATCAAATATAGGTAACCATAACGTGAGTAATCGTCTATGAATGTAATGAAATATTCTTGACCATTCCACGAGGGTGTAGGAAATGGTCCACATATATCCGTATGAATTAATTCCAAAACATTCATAGCTCTCTCAGCTTTTAATTTGCTTTTGTCTGTTTGTTTTCCCTTAATACACTCAACACATATTTCATAATCTGATTTGTCAAGTGTTTCAATAATTCCGTCTGACACAAGCCTTTTCATTTTCTGTTTTGATATATGCCCTAATCGCTTGTGCCATAATGACATGGAATTATTGTTAGTAAATTTGCGTTTAGTACCACGTGTTTCCACATGCAGGTTTTCATGATATGAAGCAACAGTATCCAACATATAAAGATTATCATAAACCGACAAAGTACTAGATCCAATAAACTTAGAATTATATGAGAAACGACATTCACCATTTGCAAATGAACAAGTAAATCCTTCTTTGTCCAAAACTGAAATGGAAACCAAATTCCGTCTAAAAGACGGAACCACATGTGTCTCATACAAATCTAAATAAAATCCAGACTTTAATAATAATCTAAAAGTTCTGATTGCTTCAACTTCAATAGAATTGTCGTTCCCCACATAGATGAATCTTTCAGCATCACTTGGCTTTCGGCAGTTCAGGCAACGCTGCATAGACACACTGATGTGAGTAGAAGAACCAGAATCTAACCACCAAGTGTGTCTAGGCACTGAAACCAAATTAACCTCAGAACAAACAAAAGCAAGAGATATACCTTTCTTTACACGCCATGCGTGATATTTAGGGCAATCTCTCTTCATATGATCCATTTCCTTACAGAAAAAGCAACCTGGATCCTTATCTTGTCCCTTGGACGTTGACGTTGCTAAATCCTTAGCTTGTCCCTTCGATACTTTATGTTGCTTTTTCTTTGGCTCATTGACCGCAGTTTCTTTAGCCTTCCTTTTCTTGTTATAGCCCGAAGAGGAAGCCGCAAAGTGAGTACTCTCAGTCTTTTCAGACTTTAACCTTGATTCCTCTTGCACACACAGTGAAATGAACTCATTAAGAGTCCACTTTTCCTTCTGGCAGTTGAATGTTACTTCAAATTGCCCAAACTGTGGTGGAAGAGATATCATAACCATATGAACAAGCATGTCATCCGACAGCTCGAACTTGAGAGCCTTAAGTTTAGATGCCAAATTGGCCATCTCCATAATGTACTCACGCACGTTCCCTTTACCTTTATACCTCATGGCAACAAGATTACGCAAAAGCGTGCTTGTTTCTGCCCTTTCATTCTTAGCAAAACGCTTTTCAAGCTCTGTAAGGAATGTCATTGTAACTTTCTCATCATCTATATCGCCTCTGAATGATTCTGGGATGCTTTTCTTCATGATCATAAGACACATGCGATTTGAGCGTTTCCACTTTTCCATATCCTTCTTAGCTTGAGATGTACTCGTGCTAGTCAGGTCAGCGGGTTTTGGCTCCCTGAGTGCAAGGTCTAGATCCATAACTCCCAGAACAATCAACATATTTTCTTTCCAGCTCTTAAAATTCATCCCATTCAGCATGGGAATCGAGTTGATGTTAGCAGATACATTAGAAGCTGATGAATTAACTGAATAGAGAACAAAAATAAAACAAATAAGCTCACATATAACTTTAAGCAGATAAATGTTTGAAATTAAAATTATCCCATTACAAGAAAATCGACGCAACATTAATTTTAATCTTTGGATAGAAAATTAACTTGCAAGTGATTTTCTTGAAGTAGAAATCAAATATTAACAGTAAAATCCTGTCAAATATCAAGTCTTTCTTTGGACCGACTCAATATTCACATGAACACTTAATAACGGTTACATATTTATCTCCACAAACGAATTTGAATTTCTGCCAAATAATAGCCTTCCTTTGGGCCGACCATTACCCGCATGAAAAACAAACACGCTAAAAACTTCAAATAATCATGTATTTTAAATTATAAAAAATTCATAGGAGAGGTTACTTTGGTAACATGCTACGAAAATTTAATAACATAAAATACAAGATGTGTTCGAATAAACGAACCCAAAGTAATTTCAAACATGGGCATAACTTAAACATTACTATTGAAATTTAAAATTATTAAGTTCATAATAATAATTTCAATAAATAATATTTACTTAATCCAAATAACACATAATTATTACAAACAAAACAAAACACAATACATATTGCAACATAAAAATATTCCAACAGAAGTTTGTAACAATTAAAACTAGAACCAACCCAAAAAAAAGCTCAGTTATTCAAGATGATTATCCTAACTCCATAAATATAATTTTCATACCATTAAACAATAGAAAAACAACCTAAAAAAACTGTAATCCAAATCAACGAGGGCTTAAGAGCGAAAAAATGGGTGTTTCAGATTGTCATGAGCTCAAGATAATTACTAATTTCAAAATTAAGCGAAAAAGAAAGAGCCCTAAAATCCATAGGTAAGAATTACTATCTCACCTGTATTGATTTCAATCCCAATTCGTCAATTTAACTGACCTCTCAATAATTGCAATTCCAAGATTAGGAAACTGTTAGTATAATCGGAACTGAGACATGTTCGGCGGTACAGGGGAAACCCCTACTTGGATTATGGTTGAATCAAATCATAAACAACAAAATCAATTCGATCCAAATAATTCCAACAACAAAGCAAGATTATGGCTCTGATACCACTTGATGGAATTAATTATACATAAACCCTAGAATGATGCGGAATATTTATTCTAGGACAATCATGCTTCATGTTATCAAAGATTATGGAACGATAGACAAACCTGAATCCATAGCAATATCTTGAGAATCCTTTGATGAAGCCTTGATGAACGATTATTGCCTTCCAATTGATCCTTAGGGTTCTTGGAATTCAATTGATAATGGGAATCAAGAGAATAAAACCTAGGTAGGTCAATTGGGGACCATAACCCTATATTTATAATGACCTAGTATGTTAGTCAGCCCATTATAGATTAACAACTAGGCCCCTTAGGTATCTACACATATTAATTATAGATCCCATACTTATAAAAGATGACTTGGGCCCCCTTCAACTTTAGTAGATCACTTTATTAGGCCCAAATACTTTAATATTTAATGTGACATATACAATTAATTATAGTGCACATACGTCTATGTGCCCAAAGACTTTATTTATTATACTAGTATATGTAAAGTCCATAAAATATTCCAACAATCTCCCACTTGGACTTACACATGTAAATAGTATAATACCTTAGTTTAATTGCATATCACATTATAAACCTTAACAGCAATGCTTTACCAAATTGCGTCATCTTAAACCAATCCGGTCCATTAGTCAAATCAACATAAGGATCAAAGAGGTTTTCGTCACTATTAGCGCAACTAGACCCATCAGTGGTCACATATATTAACTCAACTAAATGACATGGATCAAGTATGGATGTGTAGCATGGAATAACATGTAATGTGATCTTCACATGTTTATTCTTAACTGGTCCAACCTTATTTTGAGATCAACCAAATATTCAGAGTGCAAAATAACTTTATTAACCAAAACTGAAAAACCAAATATACTTATAACAATAAATGTAAGAGCAAAATACAAAACTCCCACTCAATCTAAGCATACTCTAGTGATACAACACCCATACAAGCAGTGTGCTCGTGAAAAACCTTCGGTGTTACACCCTTAGTAAGCGGATCCGCGACCATGGAGTTAGTCCCAATATGCTCAATACAAATCTGTCCACTCTGAATCCGTTCCTTAACAGCAAGATACTTAATGTCTATGTGCTTAGACTTAGACGAACTCTTGTTGTTATTAGAATACATAACTGCCGACTTATTATCACAAAATAACTTTAATGGCCTTTCAACGCCACCTAATATGCGCAACCCAGTGATAAAATTTCGCAACCAAATTGCGTGATTTGATGCCTCATAACACGCCACAAACTCTGCCTCCATCGTAGAAGTAGCAACAAGTGTCTGCTTAACACTCTTCCAAGAAACTGCCTCTAAATATTGATAATAATCTCTTTATAACAAAAAGATGGTCTTAATGGTCAATTTTAATTTTTGAACAAAATTATTTATAATTTAATAATACTAATGTAAATATATAACTCTAAATATTGATACTAGTTTTCTTTAATACTCCCTCCGCCCTGTTCGAAAGGGCACAAATTTCCTTTTTGGGCATCTCATTTGAAAGGGCACAATCTAAAAATGGAAAGTTTTTATTAGTTTTTTATTTGTGGGACTCACTTATCATACTCTCACAATAACTACCCCACTTTCTCTTTCCTACATCACCTTTCACTCACAATATTTATTTCACTATACACTTTTTCTCTTTCCTACATCACTTTTCTTAATTCCCGTGCTAGGTCACAAAAATGCCCTTTCGAACGGGACGAAGGGATTATATACTAGTAAATCTATAATAAAAAACTATTTTTTTGAGGTGGTCTCTTGTGAGAAGAGAAGGGTTGAGCACCTGCCGACCCGTCCGGAGACTTGCCCGTTTTCTTTTTTCTCTTTTTTAGTCATTTTTTTCTTATTCATAACACTTACTTCTACGAATGTAACATTTTTTTCTGAATTGTATCAGCTTTTGTTCAGAAATATAATTATTCAACTCCCCATATATTTACATAGTTCAAAGGTTAGCTATTGGCTTTGTGGACTTTCCGGTCAAATTTTGAGCTCTGAGGCCAAATCCTTTGACATTCTTTACTTTCCTTTCTGGATCACTCAGCTGGTGTCAAAGCGATTGATTTACAAGCAATCAGCTGTTGAAGTTGATTTGGAACTTTTATGTATTCGAAACCAAGTAGAAGACACATTCCATTCCTACAACAGTGGAAGGCTGAGAACCATAGAAATTTGGTGCAAGCTTTATGCTTAGGACAACCATATCCTTTTTCCCTTTGGTCTAAGTTAGAGTTCATCTTTTGACCTTCTGCTATCCTTTTATAGCTTGAAAATGATATGATCAATATGTTTTTTTTTTGTTCCTTTCACATTGCACATGGCAGTTAATGAGCAATAAGTAAAGCAAGTCCTTTTAATATTTCACCGCCTCATAATAAATGTTTCAACTTGATTTTTTGATTAACTTAATTGAAGTTTGACCAATGGTTATTGAAAATCCGATGATCTTAATGAAATTCTAAAATTTCTTATTGATACTCATTAAAAATAGGAGTTTTTACAAAAAAACTCACTGAAAAGAGGCTTTTACAAAAAAACTACTTTTATAAGTTCAATATTACAAAAAAAAAACACATAAGTTTAATTTTACAAAAAACTACTGCTTATTTTCCTTAAACTACACTCTTATTTTCATTTTTACTATTAAGTCCTTTCTGGTCTAGAACCGCCTTTAATCACTCCCTCCCCAAAATGCACAACTTACACCAAGCACAGACTCCATCAAAATAACGGCCAAAAGAAATTTCTCTCTCTCACACTCTCCATTGTCATTTTTCGCGATGATAACTCTGGATGAAATCGCCGAAAAAATTTAAGAGTACTCCAACGAAATCTAAGGTAATGCTTCTATTTTCAACTGATAACTGTGATTTTTGATTTTTTTTTTTGAAATTTCTTAACTATTCATTCGTTTGAAATGATTTTGACCTAGATTTGTGTAAATGTTCGATTGATTGTGTTTCGATTTCTACAAACATCTGATAGATATGTTCTACGCACATGAATTTATCAGTTATTTTGTTCAATTTCTGTTGTTTGTGTTTTGATTTTTGACCTAGGTTTTATTCATATTTCATTTTATCAGTTATGTTTTTTGCACATTTTGCAAAGAGTTTCATATAAACAACTGATATATGTAATTATCAGTTGTTTTGAACTGTTTACGTGCAAAATTTTGACATGAACAACTGATAATTCATTTTGACATGAACAACTGATAATTCCTTTTATCAACTTATAGAAGTGAATATCAGTTGTTTATATGAAACACTTCTATCAGTTGTTTTGCATGTGCATTTGTGTAACATGTTGTGAAAAGTACATATGATAGAGTGAATATCAGTTGTTTGATTAAGTATTTTTATTTTCATATTTGTGAAATAAACAACTAATGGTTACTCTTATCAGTTATTTTTGATAAGCATTTTTGTAACATGTTATAAAAGTACAACCGATAAGAGTAAATATCAGTTGTTTTGAGCTGTATACATGCAAATTTTTTACCTGAATAAGTGATAATTCATTTTGACGTGAACAACTGTACTCCTTTTTATCAACTGATATAAGTGAATATCAGTTGTTTGTATATTCACTTCTATTAGTTGTTTTGCATGTGCATTTGTGTAACATGTTGTGAAAATTACAACTGATAAGAGTGAATATCAGTTGTTTGATTAAGTGTTTTTGTTTTAGAATTAGTGAAATAAATAACTGATAGTCACTCTTATCGATTGTTGTGCATATGCATTTGTGTAACATGTTGTGAAAAGTACAACTGATAACAGCGAATATCACTAGTTTGATTAAGTGTTTTTTTTAGAAATTGTGAAATAAACAGTTGATAGTCACTTCTATCGGTTGTTTTGCATATGCATTTGTGTAACAATGCATTTGTGTAACATGTTGTGAAAAGTTCAACTGATAACAACGAATATCACTTGTTTGATTAAGTGTTTTTGTTTTAGAATTTGTGAAATAAACAACTGATAGTCACTTCTATCAGTTGTTTTGCATATGTATTTGTGTAACATGTTGTGAAAAGTTACACAAATGCACATGCAAAACAACTGATAGAAGTGACTATCAGCTTTTATTTCAAAAATTCTAAAACAAAAACACCTAATCAAACAAGTGATATACGCTGTTATCAGTTGAACTTTTTACAACATGTTACACAAGTGCATATGCAAAACAACTGATAGAAGTGACTATCAGTTGTTTATTTCACAATTTCTAAAACAACATGTTACACACTTTTATAAGAATTTTTAAATAAGGTAATTTTGATAATAATCATGGTCTTAATGGTCAATTTTAATTTTTGAACAAACTGATTTATAAATTAATAATACTAATATAAATATATAACTCTAAATATTGATACTAGTTTTCTTTACTATACTCCCTCCGTCCCACACTAGTGTGGACCATTTTTTTGGGCACGAGAATTAAGAAAAAATAGGAGAGAAAAATAGGTGGAGGAGGTGTTTGTCAGTATGAAAAATTAAATAGGAGAGAGAATGAGTGGAAGGAATAGTTAGGAGAGAGTATATTAGTAAATCTATAATAAAAAACTATTTTTTTGAGGTGGTCTCTTATGAGAAGGGTTGACCACCTGCCGACCCGTCCGCCGACTTGCACGTTTTCTTTTTTCTCTTTCTTAGACCATGGGCAATAGGTAGTTGAGAAGGGGGGTTGAATGGGATTAAATTAGTTGAGGGTGGGCAATAGAATAGTTGAGAGGGAGGTGGTTGAAGGGTTGAGTTGAATCTTTCCAACCGGTTGAAAGAAAAATTGTGGGACCCGGTTTTCCATTTTTTTTTTTTGTTTTTTATGGTTGTGCCAAGTGTCACGGTCTAATTGGTCCATTGAATTTTCAAATATTTTTTTATTCCAATTCTTTGAGCTTATTTATCACCTAGTAAATTAATTTTTTTTAATTTTTTTTTCACCAAAATTCATCATTTTTTTTCCCTACAAATTGATATAAGTTTCATTTTATTTGGACACAAAAAAAAATACTCATTTTTTAATTTGAGCTTAATTATCACCTATTAAATTAATTTTTAAATTTTTTTTTTCACCAAAATTCATCATTTTTTTCCCTACAAATTGATATAAGTTTCATTTGATTTGGACAAAAAAAAACACTCACTTTTCAAAAACAGAGAATATAAATAAAATAAAAAGTGGTGGGGTATAGAATGATGAGTTGGGAGGAATTGAATTTTAAACTAAACTAGGTTATTGTGGGGGGGTGTAGTTGAGAAAGTAATTGAATGATTAAGTGGGTGGAGAGAGAAGATGAGGTGTCGTAATATTAGGGTAGTTGAATGTTTTTTTGGTAGTTTACCTATTGGACTTGGTCTTAGTCATTTTTTTTCTTATTCAATAAATATAACACTTACTACGAATGTAACATTTTTTTTTTGAATTTTATTAGCTTTTGTTCTGAAATGTAATCATAATTTTGCAGAAAAGGGATTAAGGATAAAATAAGATTTACTGCAAAATTGCTCTTACATTTTATAATAAAAATTGTTACATTCATTTAAATCTTACTTTTAAAAAAAAACTAACAATTTTATTTTTGAAATGTAAACATAGTTTTGCAGAAAAAGGATAAAAGGATAATATAAGACATACTGCAAAACTACTGTTATATTTTATAATAAAAACTTTTATATTTATTTGCGAAAAATTCTTATCTTTTTTTTTTTTTTTTCAAAAAAGAAAAAAATATAACATTTACTTTACAAAAACTATTATATTCATTCGTATAACAAATTATACTCATATATATAGTTTTTCACATTTCAATTATTACTTTTTTCTTAAAAAAAAACAATCAAACTATTAAAAAATTTCTGTAAAACTACAATTACATTTTATAATAAAATTGTTACAGTTTTGAATTTTAACAGTTACTTTCGTTCATAGTAAGTTTTACATTTCAAGCGACGAACAACTCAACTTTTTTTGTTTGTTACAAAATATGATTTTATAAAAATATTTCAAAATCATATCATCACTCTGCTACTTTAATTTGTTTCGTCAAGATGAACACAACGGTTTTTTTGGATTTTTTTCAAATTTCAAAATGTCAAGTTGTTTCATTTTTTTAAATGACACGTGGCAAGGATTGGCCGGGCGGGTGGGCTGACGCTTCTCACAGTGTGAGACAATCTGGCACAAATCTTTTTTTTTTTAGCAAATAAAAAATCAAATTAATTGTAGATAAACTATCTATATTAAAGGTTTTTTTTATAAACATTGGGCTGAATACAGGCCCAAATAGTACAAATATGAAGTAAAGTTTTGTCGGGACTAGTTTGAAATAAGCGTTGGGCTGAATAGATGACCTAAGCTAGCTCCATACAAAATTCTGGCCCATTAGACTATACCATAATCCTTTTTCGCTCCTAAAACGTTGTCGCTGAATTAAATTTTTATTACAATACTAAAATTGACCTAATTTAATGTTCAAATTACCTTAATTCATATAAACAACACAAAGAGGAAAAGATCATTTCGGGATGGAGAAGGGTGTTGTATACTAGGTGTGTCGGTCGTTCTGTTCAAACTACAGTTAGTTTGAGACCTTGAGACCGATGAACCAATACATGCAGTTTAGTTACGTTTTCAAGCATTGTGGTTCAACTCGGTTTCAAAAAACAGTAAACCGCGTGGTTTGGAGTTTGACTTACAGTTTGATTCCTCCAAACAAAGCCGATCCGAACCGTACCAAACTATTTAAGACCAAACCATTTCAGAAATTATATATCTCTATCCTATCCTTCTCTATGATTGTTATAGTTCTGTTCCTGGTTAGTGCTTCCCTCAAACACCTTGTATAGAGCGAATATCAATAATTTCAAGATATGTCCATTAGAATTAGATTATGTTTGTTCAATCGCCTCCAAAAATGTGTGTACTAGGACAAACTGCAGATATATGGATGTGATATACATGATCCAAAGTAAATCATGATTTGTTATATGCCTATGTCTGTGAGGACGATGGTTGTAATGAGTTATATAAACTCTATATTTTGGGTAGTTTAGTATAGTTTCTGTGATTTAGTTGTTGTTATTATTTTGGGGGTAACACGTATTGCTAGCCCTGGGTAGGGTTTTTATAACTTTAGTTTATCTTGTGCAGTAGTTGAGGCAATTAGCCTATGATATTTTTATGTTTTACAATACCAATTAAGAATGTACATGATTCATTTGCAAAAAAATAATTATGAACGAATGAGATTAAGTTGATATATGTGAACGAACTGGCTGGGAAAACTTAAACTCGGAAAGAATCGCATATTAATTACTATACGGATAATAAGGTGGCTCTCTGAAGGTAAACTAACCTGAAAATCTGGAATACAAATTAGCAATGTCGTCCATGATCATGAAAGCCGATTCTGCTTCTTGTGATCCGATGATCAAGATCATCTAGTGTTGACTCCGGCTTAAAGAAGCGGCCAGAACTTGTCCTGTGATTTTGTTCTGCATGCACCTGCACCTGCACTGGGAATGGAGGTGGTCGCTAGTTGGACTATGTTAAAATGATATCTAGGATGATTCTATATCTAGACATATCTGGAAATTATTAAGGTGACAATGACCTAGGTAAGATTGAATGTTCAGATTAAGGGGTAAAGTAGGAGGGTTTGCAGCGGAAGTAATAGTCGAAGCTAGGAGTTGTCATGGCAGTAGAAGGAAAGGCCGACATATGGATCTTTAAGCGACTGATACCATGTAAGAATACCTAGGCTACTGACGAAGGGAAGGTAGAAGATGGGTTGGGTTGTTAACTCTAAACGAGTTCTACCTTTGGTAGATTTCCATTATATAAGACAATTATTGTACAAGAGTCTTAATATATTACAAAAGTGACACTTGATTGGTAGAAATTGTATTTGGTGAGATTTGATTTATTGACCTTTTATATAAAAAGGGATATTGAATATCGCTTTTAATTAATAAAATTATGTCCATGTGTGATCCTGAGCTATTCTATATTATAATGGGAATTGACTATAGAAAGAGTGCAAGTGTGAGGTGGTTTCTAATTTGATTTGTCAACTGCAAGTATACTAATTTATTTAATTTTGTCATGTGAAGAAACTGATAATTTGCATGCAAATGCAATGCACCTCAATTTGTAGGAAAATGGATATGGTTCATGCACAAGAGACAGTGCCCAGTTGAACTTTCAAAAAACCAAATATCTATACAGCCTTAATACAATGACATTCTGTTTGTTACATACTAGTCCAGACCATGTGCGGACCGCACGGGTCAGTACCCCTAATCTATCATTATTCTTTTTCTCATCACCTTCAACCTACTCTATTATTCACTATCGAGTACCCGCCACCTTCTATGTAAAACCATCAAAACTAACTTGAAAACAAAGAGACAAATTATGTCGAAAAAGTGATTAAAAGAAAAGCGAAAACTGAGGATCTACCTATTTGTGGTATTGAAAAGTTATCAACGGTATAACTTCAACATTTTATGATAGAAAACATTATACATCATATGAAAAAAAAAATATTAAAATATTATACAAATAAAGCATCTTCATTCTGTACTATCCATATCTACATCCACCCTCACCCCACCCCATCAATCGCCACCCCCACCACCACATACACACAAAGAAAAAGAAAAAGGAGGCAAAAACAAATCTGAAACATTTTGAATTTGGGTGATCGATAAAAAATAGAAAACTTTAAGCACTCTATATGAGTCACCATACAAGAAGCATCTTCTACATAATAAAAATATATTATATGTAACCCTCACACCCCATGAACCCCCACCCACCCACCAGCTCTCTCTCTAACGGACACATAAACACACACACACAAAATAAGTAAATCCATAGTCAAAATCCCCCCCCCCCACGCACACAATGTGCCTCCGATCAAGCTATGATCAAAACGCTTTAGGAGAGTCCAAGAGAGAGTTTGTTATATGCCAAAATAGGATGTTACTAAGTCGGGTCTTCCCCGAGCTTAGGACCATAATATCAGATCAGGCAAAAACCCCATGCACATACGCTCTCAAATTTCGAGTTTCAGAAGTGGATAACTCAAAAAAGAATATAGTCTGTAATAAGATGATGGAGAAATTTTTAGTCAGCATACAATGTCATTTACCTATCAACAGAAATAGTTCCTCTACTCATGTATGAAGCCTTTTCTTAAGCTACTGTACTAATACGATAAATCCATACTATCAATTCTCAAAGCACAAAATAAAACACTTAAAATCAATATAAATAGCAAGTACCTAATATGTTTATACTCTCATTTGATTACTCCAAGCATGGTAGCAAAAACAACTCCGGATGAGAACATGCCTCAATCTACCAAAGAAATATCCTTTTGGAAAGCCACACCTCCTGAATTCAGTTCTTCAGTTCTACAGTACATCCCAACTTCAAATTATGAAACAAATAAAAGAAAAGGAAAAAATAAATAAAGTACCTAACACACATCTCAAATCACCAGGAAAAAAAATTAACTCAGACTTCTCTACTAAGACCACCAAAATTAGGAAAATCTACCCAAAGCATTAGCTTTAAATTTCATATCAAGAATGTCCCGAGCATATTTCTTAAATCCAAAAATTCTCAAAAGCTATATGTTAGGTCCAATTGGCAAGAAAATAGGCTAGGGGGGGTGAATAGCCTTTTTACTATTTTAAAAGAAAATACCTTGAAGGTCAAAGTCACTAATCAGTAGATTGTAAATCAGTCAGTAAGCACAGCGGAAAGTTTGTGACTTAGTTTAAACTCACACAAAATCAGCAAGAAGTTATTTAGAGCTTGGTTTTAACACGTGGTATTTCTTAAAGCTTTATGCAGTGCAACTTGTTTGGTATAGGAAAAAACTTATGAATCAGTAAGATGAAATGCTGTAATCAGAAACAGAGATTGACTGGCAAGATGAAAGTAAAGCGAAGTAGAGTAAAGACAAGGACACGGTATTTGGAGAGGTTCACAGCGTGAATGCTGCTACGTCCTCTACCAAGTTTGGTCAGAACTTGGATTTGGAGAGAAGTTTACTATCAGTTGGTCCTAGTCTATTACAATAGCGGCCTTGCCGGTTACAAGGATTCAAATCTAGGATCTACTGACGGATCGTAAGACAAAAACTGACCAAGTGTTTTTGAGCGGCAAGTTATGAACTTATCTCACTCAGGTGTGTGTGTGTTTCTCAATCAATGCATTCCAATGATTGTCTTGTTAGGGAATGCTTACAAATTTGATTGAGTTGTGCACGAGTGTATGTCCCTAATAAAGTCTAATGATTTTCTGGACTTGAAGGCTTGAGCTTCATTGATTGCTTCAAGCACTATCTCTTCAATGCAACAACCAACCGTCTTCAATGCAGCAAATTCTTCAATATATACTTGGAGAGAGAAGAGCTATGTTGCCATTGAAGGGTAGATTCGGAATTTGAAAATTAAGGTTAGTAGGTGAGGATCAATTAATGACATATCTTTTGCATTTAATGCGGGAGATTTGGGATAAGGCATTTCGGCGTTGTCCAGCGGGTAAAGACCCCTTTGTCCCAACCGGTTACTTGCAACACGCAGACAAAGGACAAAGTAGAGCTAAAAGTAGCTCTTGTATCAGAACTAGCAGAATGGGGTTAGCAGAAAGATATAACTACTTTTGGCAAACAAGTACGATGAAAGAGATAGAGATGTGACCGTTGTTACTGGAAGACTGTCTATTGAAGAAAGTCATCGCGAGTTCCAGTCACCTATCTTGCTGAAAGATGTTGCTGAGTAGTGTTCTCTTCTGCTGGTCACCATACTGATCTCACCAGCAGGTTGTCAACCTGCAAGACTTAATACACTGGCACAGAAGGCATCAGCTAGAGATTCAAAAATAAAATCTAATTAAATTAGGGGTCTCTAACTAGCCACGTGATTGGGATTAAGCAATTCTGAGTCCACATATATTTTTGACCCAACAATCTCCTCCTAATTGCTTAAGTCCAATCACCCTAAATAGAATTACTTACGAAGTCTAGATAAAATAAGCTATGATGCAAATGATAACTGTTAAGGCAAAATATTAATGCACCTGCAAGATGGTTAGATAAACATATAAAGATTAAACAAAAGACACATAATTAAAAAGCAAACTGTCAGCACAGGATATAATTGTTTTGGAGCTTCACAGAAGGATATCTATTTCATCGGTTACAAGACAATTAGGAATCAGCAGGAGCAACGACAGCGACATCAGCAGAATCAGCAACAGACTTTGACTTCTTCTGCTTTTTGGCTTCAATCTTTTCAGCTTTCCTTTTCTTTCCAGCACTTCATTCTTCCCTTCAAGCTTTGCAATCTTCAAATTTGCTTCAGCAAGCTTGGCTTCAGCAGCAACGGCCCTATCTTCAGTAGCCTTGAGCTTGAGTTCCAATTCCTTAATGCTGAGATCTTGATTTTCATTAACAGAAACTAGCAGTTGCTGAGTCTTGAGAGTGCTGTCAATAAAATCACATAACTGACCAAACTTTTCTTCACCAACATTCAGATCACAACTGAGGGTAGCTCTGGCAGGAGATTTGGTGACTTTTGTCTTGCTGATAGCTTTGGTAACTTTGGCTGAGATTCTGTTGACTAAGGCTTCCTCCTCCTGAGTGGACTTAAGCACTAAATCGTTGATATCATCAGGCCTATCTCGGAGATACAGACCCAAATCACCAATGTCACCTCTAAGGGCAGGCTGATAAGCTTCAGACAGATAGCCATGCAGATTAGCAATATAGCCATATAAGGTGTAGACATGAGTGGTCAAGAAGGCAGCAGGAATGATGGTGCTAACAATTAGAGGAACATCAGTAGAGCTTGAGGTAGATGAAACAGTGAGAGGAAAATCAGGATGAACTATGATAGAAGTATCAGTAGACAGAGGAGGGTCAAGGAACATCTGACCATTGTTTTCCATGGAGAGCTTGATCGCAAGCATCAGATTCAGAAAAGCTCTACCATTGAGCAGTATGCGCATGAGGCCAAGGCTAAGCATTCTGCCTGTATCAACTAAATGGTCTTGCAGAAATGGTTTGGAGGCATAGAGAGGCAGAGTGATAGTAAGGGCATGCTGGTAAACAAGCTTCCAAAGGCCAGCAGCAGACAGAGGGGAGTATTCAAAAATATCAGTGACCAGATCATTGATCATCAAACATCTTCTCTTGATGCCATCAGAATAGATACAGACCTCTATGGGAGATTCACCAACGGGACAAACTTCACCACGAATCTTCAGGGAGCTAGGTTGATTTATATCAGAAGGAGGGGCTTTCACTTTAGCATGAGAAACATCAGACGTCTTCTTCTTGCCGTGCTTAACATCCTTATCCCATTTTAGCCAGATAGGAGTCATGCAAGAAGATCCTGGAAGAGACTAAGAGTTTTTGAAAGGAAATTTTACCTTTCTGGATCTTGACCTCCATTTCAACTTTTGATGAGGAGGGAAAAGAGCATTATCAGCAGAGTCCTTTGGACTGGATCTCATGGTAGTGTACCAGTTGGAGCAAATCATCAACCTACAATCATCATTTAAAGAGTTGTACCAAGAAGGAGGTGAGGTATCCTCTTCAACATCAGCAGGAATTTCCTCATAGTCATCAGGGTCAATTTCATCAGGGCTATCATCAGTAGCATCAAGAATGGGCTCAGCAATGGAGATGGAGTCAGCAATGGCTTGTTGGACATGGGTTTCTTCAGAATTGAACAAAAAAATTTCAGAAAAGGCATTATCAACTTCTTTAGTTTGGAGATCAGCAGCTAGATCAGCATCTATAACAGCTCCTCCTCCCAAATAAGCAATTTCTAAGAGGGTGTCAGCAGATTCATCAAACACAGCAGGACTTTGCTCAACAGCCGGATCAGCAGGTAAGACTCCTCCTGAAATCACTATCGGTGCAGACTGAACAGGATAAAGGAGAATTCTTCACCAAAATGGTGCTGATAAATTTGTTATCATCATCAGACTCAGTTTTTCTTGAGTCAATGTTATCACTTGAGGAATCAGTAGCTGGAGCACCAACAGCTTTGCCAGAACTATTGTCAGAGGAGCCATTCTTCTTCTCTTCTGAAGAGCTGCCATTCCTTCTCTTCAAAGCTTCTTCAGAGAAAGTGAATGTTCATTGCGTCCAAATGACATAGTAGGAATGTTAAAGATGTACGATGAGAAGAACGTGAGCACTCCGATGCACGTCCGCAATGCCATCACAAAATATAGAGAAGAAGAATGACAAGGGAGGACCCTGCTACAACAATTCCTTAAATTACTCGACGATCATGAATATATATACTACACGAGGGAAGACGCTGAGAGTGGCATGATCAACGACATATTCTTCTCTCACCCATTAGCAATGAAGATGCTAAACTGTTTTTCATATGTTGTACAAGGTGACTGCACTTACAACACCAACTGCTATGGACTGTACTTCTTGCAGTTTGTAGGATTTACTTCCACCGGGCATAATTTCACAATAGCGTATGTGTTCCTCAAGTATCAGAGTGCGGATGATTACATATGGGCATTGGATAATTTGCACAGTCTGTTTACACCTCCCTGGTTGCCAACAGTTTTTGTCACTGATCATGAATTGGGTTTCATCAGCGCTCTCCGTACAGTTTTTCCCGACACCGCACATTTCTTGTGTCGGAGGCATATCGAAGTCAATGTTAGAAAGCATGGGTTGAGTCATACAGGTAGCGAGGATTTGGCAGAATCATTCATGAGGAGTTTCAATTATGCAATCTCAGCCCCTACCTCCGGCGAATGGGACGAACGTTGGCAAGGGCTTTGTGACCGTTTCAGATCTTATCCTGTATTATTGGATTACCTCCGCGATACATGGATTACTCCATACTCTCAGAATATTCTGTCTATGCACACGGATGTATTACCACACTTCGGGACCCATACCACAAACAGGACTGAGGGTGAGCATAACAGGTTGAAGAAGGCATTGGGGAGTGCTTCTTCTAATTTTGACACAATCTTCAAAAAGGCTCATAAGATCTTGGATATCCAACTAAAAAATATCAAACAAAGTATGAATAGATCAAAGACCAGAACTCCAATTGATTTGAGGACCCGTAATCTGTATCACAACATATTGACTAAAGTGTCAACGGAAGCCTTGCGCAATATCAGACAAGAGCGGGCTCGTATTCAGAAAATCATTAAAAACCAGCGGGGTCGTAATGGGGGTAATGTCATCACTGAGGCTGCCTGCGGGTGTTACTACAGGCGAACACATGAACTTCCATGTAGTCACGAGATTGCACGGATAGAGGACCGTGGGGGACGAATTGAGCTGTCCTCGATTCATGATTTTTGGAAGAAGTTGGACATTGAAGTAGACAACCCTCCATCTGAGACTTCAATAAATAAAGACAATTTTCAAGCTATGTTGAATAAAGTTGAGAAAACACCTGAACCGGTAAGGAGAAAGTTATTCAAAAAGATGAAAGAAGGGCTTAATCACCATACGAGAGATGCTTACGAGCCAAATCATATTTCAAAGGCAAATAAACCCCGGACCGGAAGTTCCAGAGAACCGTCAGATTGGGAGCATACTAACAAATTTTTTCGAGTCCCCGCTACACCATCCTCGACTAGCAAAGGGTATAGATCTTCATTCATTTTTGGCTCACACTTTACGTTTTTGATGTATTTGATTTGCATGTTGATAGTATGAATGCTTCTCACTCTTTTTTTTTGCCCTATTTCAGGTCTAGATCTGCATTCATTGCATCAACCCAAGCGAGTTCGGAGTCCACGCACAAACGAAAACCAGCTTCAGAACCCACACCATCTACCCCTGCTTGTACTCCTACGTCTCATCCACCACTAGCTGCTTTCGGTCGTGGGAGAGGACGGGGTCGAGGGCGAGGTCGAGGATGAGGACGGGATCAGGGTCAGGGTCGTAGAGAGGGAAATGGACAGCCCAATCACACTAGTATATATAGACCTCCGTATATGACGTCTTTTTTGCCTTTCATTATCCCATGTATTGGAGGCATCACAGATGTGGCATCTGATGGACATTGTGGCTATAGAGCCGTAGCAAAGACGTATATACTAAATGAGGAGATGTGGGCTCGAGTGCGCATAGAATGTTACAATGAGGTGCATGCTCGCCAAGACCTTTATCAAAGAGTTCTAACTTGGATAAATGTAAAGGAACTCTTACGTAGGATTGCTATTTATGTCCGACCGACGCCGGACAATACTTATTGGATGGACCTCCCAGATCTTGGGCACATCATTGCCACAAGGTATAATGTGGCGTTCATTTCGTACTCGGCTAGCGGTGGCAACTTATGCCTTCCAAAGGATCGGTACTGCCAGGAGTAGGACCACCGATAAACACGCTTGTGGTGGGACAAGTGACAAACCATTTTATATTGGTATGATACTTTAATTCGTTAAATTTAACAATATTATTTAAATTTGTTATACTTAACTGTCTCATTTATATTAGTTATATTTAATTGTCTTACTTAAATTCGTTGTACTTAACTGTTATTACTTTTGCAGCTGCACATGTCAGGCAATGATTATCCAATACCACCACCACCGAGCACTTGGAGGGAACACTGTGATCCAAGCGCAAGTCAACTGATCCTCCAATACCGAGATAGGATAGCAGCATTCAATGAACTCTATGATCAGGATAACGATGCAAGAAGAGAAAGATTACGTAGGGGATAGTATATGTGTAATGGTTTTTGAATTATCAAGTTTGTATGAATGTTTGGATGTTTTGATGTTTGAATTATATGCTTAAGCCTTGTTAACACTTTTATTTCGTATACAATTTGGCGATAGTATATGTGTAATGGTTTATTGGTCCCTCCCACTGTTTTGTGGAGATGTGCTATCATATTAAGAATCAAATTTCAGTTCTAGTTTTGTTTCTTGTTGCTTTTGCTGTTGCTGTTGTGAAAATGTAGGTTCAGACACTATTTCGTGTATATGTACACGAGACATCTCATCTGCGTACACGAGTCATCAAGTGTACATATACACGAGATGTAATCTATAATCTCGTATATATGTACACGAGACATCTCGTGTGCGTACACGAATCATCACGTGTACATATACACGAGATTATAGATTACATCTCGTGTATACTTACACGAGACGGGTAAGGACAGCGTTGAAATATTTCGTTCTCTGTATATTATTTTCTCTGTATATAACCATATCCTATCCAATAACATTTTAGTTATATTTTTCAGATTTGTCGTAGCCTTTATTCACTTGACTTTTATTATTCTTTAATAATAAACTTCGATAAACATTAAATATATGAATGTCTTTATTTGTGTTACTTGGGCCTCTCTAACTCCATCTGAAACCAATTGTTCAAGAGTTCATTTTTTGTTTTAGGTTTCTATAAGCAAAAATATAAAAAAATAATGGGGCATCAATAACAAATTTTAAAATTTTATTATAATAATAAAATTAACCTAAATTTAATGTTCAAATTACCTTAATTTATATAAACAATATAAAAAGGAAAAGATTATTTCCAGATGGAGAAGGGTGTTGTATACTAGGTGTATCGGTCGTTCTATTCAAACTACAGTTTGAGACCTTGAGACCGATGAACCAATACATGCAGTTTAGTTACGTTTTCAAGCATTGTGGTTCAACTCGGTTTCAAAAAACAATAAACCGCATGGTTTGGGGTTTGACTTACAGTTTGATTCCTCCAAACAAAGCCGAGCCGAACCGTACCAAACTATTTCAGACCTAACCATTTCAGAAATTATATATCTCTATCCTTCTCTATGATTGTTATAGTTCTGTTCCTAGTTAGTGCTTCCCTCAAACACCTGTATAGAGCGAATATCAATAATTTCAAGATATGTCCATTAGAATTAGATTATGTTGGTTCAATCGCCTCCAAAAATGTGTGTGCTAGGACAAACTGCAGATATGGATCATGATTTGTTAGAAATTTTGCACAAACATGATGACTATGGTTTTCCATTTGGTTTGTGCCGTTGTCGAAACCGTGGTCTGTATTGTGATTAGAAGCGCAAAATCAAACTGTGGTTTAGATTGGGACGGAGGTAGTATATGTGAACGAAATGGCTGGGAAAACTTAAACTCAGAAAGAATCGCATATTAATTAATATACGGATAATAAGGTGGCTCTATGAAGGTAAACTAACCTGAAAATCTGAAATACAAATTAGCAATGTCGTCCATGATCACGAAAGCCGATTCTGATTCTGCTTTCTTGTGATCCGATGATCAAGATCATCTAGTGTTGACTCCGGCTTGCAGAAGCAGCCAGAACTTGTCCTGTGATTTTGTTCTGCATGTACCTGCACCTGCACTGGGAATGGAGGTGGTCGCTAGTTGGACTATGTGAAAATGATATCTAGGATGATTCTATATCTAGACATATCTGGAAATTATTAAGGTGACAATGACCTAGGTAAGATTGAATGTTCAGATTAAGGGGTAAAGTAGGAGGGTTTGCAGCGGAAGTAATAGTCGAAGAAGGAGTTGTCATGGCGGTAGAAGGAGAGGCCGACATGAATCTTTAAGCGACTGATACCATGTAAGAATACCTAGGCTACTGACGAAGGGAAGGTAGAAGATGGGTTGTTAACTCTAAACGTGAGTTCTACCTCTGGTAGATTTCCATTGTATAAGACATTTATTGTACAAGAGTCTTAATATATTACAAAAGTGACACTTGATTCGTAGAAATTGTATTTGATGAGGTTTGATTTATACTGGCCCTTTATATAAAAAGGGATATTGAATATCGCTTTTAATTAATAAAATTATGTCCATGTGTGATGAAACTGATAATTTAAACTTGTGATTGAGAATAATTTGCATGCAAATGCAATGCACCTCAAATCAATTTGTAGGAAGATAGATATGGTTCATGCACAAGAGACAGTGCCCAGTTGAACTTTCAAAAAACCAAATATCTATACAGCCTTAATACAGTGACATTCTGTTTGTTATATATATACTATACATACTAATACTAGTAAAAGTCTGTGTCCGAGAACACGTTTTTTTTTTTTTTAATTAATTTTTTTTAAAGGGCAAAATGGGAAAGGGACAACTTAGTGAGGGAAAAATGGAAAATTTGACACTTGAAACTGTTCATTGTACTGTTCACGGAAGGTATATATATATATATATATATATATATATATATATATATATATATATATATATATATATTGATGAATAAATATTCCCTCTTGTAATAAGATAATCTAGCAAGTGTACTAGTTGCTATGACCAATCTAATATTCTATAAATAGAAATAGCAATAACAGTAATTACAATAATATTTAAATCAAAATCAGATTATAAAACAAATATAAACCTGAAAACGCTACAAATTCTTCAAAGTGAGGCCTGCTTGGCAATGTCCAAAGTCATAAATTCGTCCCCGCTTCTGCTGTAGATAGAACATCTGGCTTGAGGATACAACACTTTGCAACAAGTTCTTGCAGAAGAACTTGTCCCAGACGAATGTATGAAAATGCTTTCTTTAGAGAGAGAAGGGAGGAAGGAAGAAGATGAATTTTTCTATATCTCTGTATACAATCAGAGTCTTGTTTATATAGGACATCCTTTTTCAATTTGGCCAATACAACCTTTCAATTTCAAATTTGAAAAGTTACAACATATCAGACATAACTGTCAGGCAGTTATAAATATCTAAACAGGTTTTCTGATTTTTATCCAGAACTAGAAAATAATTTTTTAAATAATATTAAAAAAATTCAATATTTATTTGCAAAAATTTAATCACTTCAGTAACCTATTTGATTGCCAAGATTCGAGCTTTATGTTTACAAAAACCTGTGTCATGGGGCATAAGCCCATGACTTTTGTCCGTCTCAAAAAGAGCTTTGATTTGATATGCGGTGCATTCCGTGGTTCATCCGGAATCAAAAGTTACGCTCATTTTAGCGCACACACATAAATTTCACTAAAAGCTCTATTTTTTCAATAAACATCTTTAACTTTCATCTTTTACCACACAAGTCCACATAAGTTCCAAAACTAATTACCATTATAATAGTATGCACAATCAGAGTGTCGAAGTATAAAGACTTGGGTGTCAAACAAGTTGATTTAAAGCAGTGCAAACTAACTAACGCAAAAAGTAAATTAAGGGGGGGGGGTTTGATTATAGTTATTAAACTAATTACCGAAGAAAATAAAGACTAAATTAACATAAGTAACTTAAAGCAAGGGGTTTGATCAAATTAAAAGAGATATTTACGGATTTGATTTCATAACTATCTTCACTCTATGCTATGTTTTCATAAATCTCGTTCAAAATTTCGTTCACTGAATTAAGGGTTGGGACGTTAGTGTGCGAATTGCAACCCTAATATTTCTTTCATATTATATTTTTCGCTAGATCCATGCAACATGCAAGAAATTCATTAAGTCCTTAAGAACAAGTGAACATAGATTCTTTAAACTTCCGCTAGATTATCAATTAAATCTAATCAACTGAATAAGGATTTGTGTATAAATTATCCATACTAGTGTAACGATTTATATCCACACGATTTAAAGGTCAAGAGTATTTTATCATAGAATTAAACCTAAAAACGATTGATTAATACTATGATGAACATGAACGAAATAGATTGAAAGAAGTAAAACTTTAATAGGATAGAATTCAATAGTCACTACTTCCAATCCATCATAAAAAAAAATTTAGCTGCTCATACTCATGGTGATGAACACAAGAAGTAAATTGAAAAACATTAATCTTTGGAATTGATGAATGAAAATACTCGAATCCTTGCTACGAACTTGTAAACTACAATAAAACATAAGTCCAAAAACTGATAGAGTTCTTCTATTTATACTTAGGTAGTAACGTATAAAATAATAAGGAAAAGATCTTCAAAATCCTTGTTGAAAAGGATTCTTTACATGCTGGCCGAGCTTGAGAGCGGACGTCCCCAAGGATTGGGTATGAACGCTCCCCATCAGGTACTTGTGTTCTTACTGCAGGTTTGGGAGCGGACACTCCCAAAGTTTGGGTGTGAGCACTCCCCTTTCTTCTTCCAGATTCATCCTTAATTCTTTCGTAATTCCTCTTTGGTCCTTGCATCTGTTCTGTTGAACAATCCCTAGACTATAGTAAATATCTTCAAACCCTTTTTACTCTTTTAAGCCCATATATCACTTCATTTTTATTTCTTTACCTTGCACTCGTAGAAGACTAAAAAGAATGTTAAAACACTAACAAACCTCAGGTTGAGCATCAAACCAGACTAAAAAGTCTATCATTTGGACGTCTAAAAAGAAATCCATCAAATACTCCCGAACTAATCTTTTGCTCGTTCTCGAGTAAAATACACTGCTCACAAAATTCTAAAAAGAAAAGCAATAAGCAAAATAAAATAATTTTGGGATGTTCTCAACATATAGTGACGCCAAGAACTTGATGAATAAAAATTTTCTCTTGTAATAAAATAACCTAGGAAGTGTACTAGTTATCGTTGTAATAGTATGCACGAGCAAGGTGTTGAACCACGTAAATAAAACTTGGACGTCAAACAAGTTGATCAATAAATTTGTTGTAAAAAAAAAAACTCTATAAGATTTACCATATACTCCCTCCCACTTTTCCACGCCATTTCAACGGATATTAAATTTTTGGGTGTGGTGATTAAAGAAAATTAGGAGAGATAATGAGTGGGAGGAGGTGTTCTGACTTTTAAGTATGAAACGTAAAGTAGAACAGGAAATGAGTGTAAGAAATAGTATAAAAAATTTGTCATTTTGGACAGTCCTTATTGAGATGAAATGGACGAAAAAAGAAATTAGTCCAGGTGAGTGGGAGGGAGTATTATTTCTTACCTTCCTCTTTTGTTGTGAAGGATCTTCGCACGGGGCAATCCTTCTCCAAGGTCCAACTAAATTCGGTGTCTATGAGTGGCCCTCCTCATCACCAACTATCCAGTCTGCTTCAGTTTCTTCTTCAAAATGGCATCATAGATTAGGCCATCCGTCGTCTACTATTTCAAGTTTTCTCAGCAAGTCGTTTAATTTAAACATTCCATCGTCTATTTCGTTTAATTGTAATTCTTGTGACTGTAATAAAAGTCACAAACTTCCTTTCAATGATAATTCAATTTCTTCCAATGGCCTCTTGATCTCATTTACAGTGATGTTTGGACCTCACCTTTATTTTCTTTCGATGGCTATAAATACTATATTATCTTTGTTGATCATTACTCTAATTCTCTAAATACATATGGTTCTATCCTCTGAAAAATAAAAACAATGCTCTCTCTATCTTTACACACTTCAAATCTTTAGTGGAATTTTTTTAATCGACCCATACTCACTGTTTACAGTGACAATGGTGGTGAGTATATTGGGCTTCGACCTTTCTTGGCCTCTCATGGCATCTCTCATTTAACAACACCACCACATACTCCCGAACATAATGGCTACTCTGAGCGTCGCTATCGTCATATAGTTGAAACTGGGCTCTCCCTTCTTCATCATTCTTCCATGCCCATTAAATTTTGGTCCCTCGCATTTGCTACTGCATGCTACCTTATAAATCGGATGCCTACTCCCACACTTAACTATCTCTCACCTTACTCTAAACTTCACAACAAAAATCCCAATTATATCAAACTTAAGGGTTTCGGGTGCTTGTGTTATCCTTGGCTCCGTCCCTATACCAATCACAAACTTGATCCTCGTTCGATACCTTGTGTGTTTGTTGGATATTCCGCCACCCAAAGTGCCTTTTACTGCCTTGATCCAGAAACTCACAAAATATATGTTTCTCGCCATGTGAAATTTGTTGAACAAGTCTTTCCCTATTCCTCTAAACCTTCCTTTGATAACTCTCACCCCAATATGGAAGATTGGTGCACTCACCATCTTCCCATCATACCTACTGTCACTTCTCAACAATCTGTACCCCCACCATCACCCACTGCCTCACACTATAGCCCTATTCCTTCGGCCACTAGCCTAACCTCCTCGGCCGCTGTTCCCATTTCCTCGGCCAACAGCCCACAGCCTTCTCCCGAACCCAACTCCCCAGCCAAAATACTTCCCTCTGATTCAGTCAAAAATAGCCCCACTAGCTCACCTTCTCCACCACCTCATCGACCCGTCACACGTCTTCAAAACAATATCACTAAACCTATCCAAAAACTTAACCTTCACACTACCCTTCAAGCAACCTCCTCTCAACCTACAACCATTGTTCAAGCACTTAAAAAATCTCTCGCCATAAATCTCATCTTGTGGCTAAGGGTTTTCACCAACGACCCGGATTTGATTTCTTTGAAACATTCGGTCCTGTCGTAAAACCTACTACCATCCGGACCATTCTTTCCATTGCCACTATGAAAAACTGGCCCCTTCGTCAAGTCAACATAAATAATGCCTTTCTTCAAGGCTCTCTTTCTGAAGATGTGTTCATGTAACAACCCCCAGGTTTTGTCAACTCCTCTCTTCCATCTCATGTATGCAAGCTTCGTCAGGCTATTTATGGTCTCAAACAAGCACCTCGTGCTTGGTATAATGAACTCAAGTCTTACTTGCTCTCTGTTGGATTCAAAAATTGTGTCTCCGATTCTTCTCTATTTATTCTTTGTTATGGCAATGATCTCATTTATCTCCTGGTCTATGTAAATGATATAATAATCACGGGGTCCAACTCTACTTTACTCAACTCCTTTATCTCCACATTCTCTTCTCGGTTCTCTCTCAAAGACCTTGGGTCTCTCTCTTACTTTCTTGGTGTCGAGGTTCTTCCTCATCCGAAAGGACTTCTTCTCTCTCAACATAAATACATCCAGGATAATCTTGCTAAAGCTAAAATGACTAATGCCAATCCTGTCTCTACACCTCTTGCCATGCACCCTCCTCTCTCTGTTTCCTTGGGTTCGCCTCTTCCAAATCATTCAGTCTATAGAACTCTTGTTGGTAGTCTTCAGTATTTATCTTTAACTCGCTTGGATATTTTGTTTGCTGTCAATCGTCTATCTCAGTTCATGTATTGTCCAACTGATCAACATTGGGTCGCTCTTAAACGACTCCTTCGTTATCTTGTTGGTACCTCCTCTCATGCTCTTCTTATTCAGCATTCATCTCCCTACACCTTACATGCATTCACTGATGCCGATTGGGCAGGTGATAAAGATTCCTTTGTGTCTACAACCGGTTATATTGTTTATTTAGGCCGGAATCCATTTTCCTGGAGTTCTCGCAAACAACGCACATTCGCTCGATCCTCCACAGAGGCTGAATATCGTGCAGTTGCAGCTATAAGTGCTAAAATATTATGGGTGCAAAATCTACTTCGAGAACTATCTGCTTCAATTACTTCGTCTCCTATCATTTATTGTGATAATTTGGGAGCAACTTATGTGGCAGCTAATCCCAAATTTCACTCCAAGATGAAACACCTAGTGTTGGATTATCATTTTGTTCGGGAACATGTCCAAGAAAAGATTCTTCGTGTTGTTCAAATTTCAAGTGGAGATCAACTTGCGGATGCTCTTACTAAACCATTAGCTCGTGGTCCGTTTCATACAATTCTGTCCAAGATTGGACTCACTTCCCGGTCGTCCATCTTCGGGGGCATGATAGAGATACTAAATAGACTTTATTTTCTGTATATATTGTTTCCTTATCACATTAGGTATTTATGGTTATGTTGTAATCACCTTAAAACCAATTGATGATAAGGGGAGTGACCCATGATCTTTATATATTATAGGCAAGGTTTGTCGATTCCCAATGTGGGATAATATCTCTAACAGTAATGACCCATTACCCCAATTTTGACCTCAATCTATTTTATTCAAATCAATCCACTTCTGCTAAATTAGTATTCGATTGTACTATTGCAAGGTGGAACCAGCTTCGTCGAGATACTATTCTCCCCAATTTCATCATATGATCATTGGAACAAACTCTTATCGTAGTAAAATGGCTGAATTAGTGATAGTATTGAAAAGTATCATTGCTAGTATTGAAAATTACATGTGTGGTTAAGTGCAAATCTCTATATATATAAAACAAAGATAATTTAGTTCCCGCCTAGAAACATCACTATCAAGGGCAAAATCGTCATTATATTGCTTATGTTTGTAGTTACTAAAATAGCCTAGATGTTCTGTTCATGATGCAGTTAAAATAAGGGTATAGTAGTCATTAGACTTCGAGAATAGATGTTAATTTTGTGTGCATGTAAGCCATTTGTTTATTTTGAACTGTAAAAGTTTGACAAATGTTGCGGATGTTGTGTGTATGTTGTCCATTTGTATTTTTCTTTCTACAAAAATTTGACAAGTGTTTTGATCCACATCCAAATGTTTCTCCCTCTTCTCTTTTTAAGACTCTTTCTACATTCAACACACACACGAACACTCACATACATAGGGCACACATGGAAAATAGTTCGCCAGAGAAAATAAACGGCACCGGTGAAGGCAACACCGACCATGATGTGGGTGGAAGGTGGTGGCGTACACTGAAGTAGATGAAGAGAGACTATGTCACCGATGAAGGTCAAAATCTGTAAGGAATATATAGAAAAGAAACAAAGAATTGGACGTGAATCTGGGCTACTGGAATCGATTGTGTTGGTTGCAAGTTATTCAACGGAGTACTAAGATCTGGCCGGAATTTATGGTATATAATGGCCGGCTTCGGTGATTTCAAATGTAAGAAGAGAATCAGAATGAAAATTCGAGATGAAAGAAACACAGAGAGTGTGTGAGAGAGAGAGAGATGGAGAAAGACGGAAGCGTACAAGAAAGAGAGAAAGAAAACCTTTCAAAACACGGCGACAATGGACAAGGATAGAAAACGACGGCGTCAATCGTGGTGGTAGGTCATGGTGGCGTGGAGAGAAGGGGAAGTGGGGTGGGGTGGGGGAGACGAAAGAAGAAGAGGAACAGGGAGAGTTAGAGAGAGAAAGAAAGAGAGAGTATGGGTTAAGTTTAATTAGGTTAGAGGAATTTATGTAGGATAGGTTTAATTAGGTAGGTGGATTGGGTTGAGAAATTTAAGTAAATTAAGGGGAGAGAATTACGGGGAAGTGGGAGGGGGTTATGGGGACGGGAGCTGTTTTTATAGGGACTAGGAAGTGTAAATCTGATTATTTGATAATTGCTCTTCCTCTCATTATTTTATTTATATATTAAATTTTTTATTTAAAAACAATTGTGTGTGTGTGGAGACGTGGGGCGAGAGAGGCAGTAAATCGGTTTTTAGAATTACAATAATTTAGGGATATTAAGAGATATTTATGGAAATAAAAGCTGTATTTAATTATTGGATTAAAATTTTTAAATATTTAAGGATAAATGAGAAGTTTAATTGGAAAACAATTTTTCTCTTTCTTTGAAAATTGATATTTTTTTCAATAATGGCATGGATAATGTTCTATGAATAATATGAGGAGAGAGTTACCGTGTAATTATGTATAAGAGATGAAAAGATTTTGGGGAGGTCGGAGGATTTTTTGGGATATAATTGAGGATTTCTCGAGAGAGGTTTAATTTTAATTTTTATTTTTCCATGGAGAGTTTGGATATATATATATATATATATATATATATATATATATATATATATATATATATATATATATATATATATATATATATATATATAGAGAGAGAGAGAGAGAGAGAGAGAGAGAGATTGATTAAAGGGATGCAATGTTTGTTTTTGGAAATTGAAAAACTTGAGAATTTCCCAGGAAAAAAATGGGCAAAATTAAATTATCAACTTTTCAAATGGAGGGGAGAATGAGGGGGAAGTGGGAGAGTTATCATGGGAAGGTGGTACGAGACTTCCCCATTAATTTATCTTCTTAATAAAAAAATATTGATAAAGAAGAATTTGGAAATTACATGGAATGCAAGTTAAATGTATCATTTAAAAAAATGATTATTCTTTTTTTATTTGATGGGATTCATTTTTTAAATTAAAAAAAATCAATTTTTTTGAAAGAAAATTCGTTTTTTAAATAAATATATTAATTACTTATTATTACGAACAAATGATAAAATAAAAATCTTTTCCTTTTTATAAACAAAAATAGTTTTTTTTTTGTTAAAAACTACTATTTTTTACTATTACTTTATTAAAAAATTATTTATCCAGTATATGTTTTTAAAAAATGGATAAAATATAAATAAAGTTATTATGTTTATGCATTAAATGTTTGTTAATTTGAATTTACTCATCATTAATTTTATAAATAATTATCAATAAATTGTGAATGTTTGGGTGAGGTTGATGTCATTGAAAAACTGTAAGGATGAGGGAGAGGTGGTGTTGAAAATAATTTAGACGGAGGTAGGGTAGAAATCAATAGACTTAGAGAAAGAATATGGATAGAGTTTTTTATGGGAAAAAATATCTGCTTCTAAACAAAAGGAAAAAAAATATATTATTTTTAAACATAGAAAAAAATCTATTACAAAAATGGTGATAAATATCTTTGATGTTGAAATATATTAGGGATATCAATCCTATCCTATTATTTCTTTCTTTTATTATTTTCTCTTTCCTTTTATTTTTTCAAATGAGCAAAGAGAAGGGAGAGAAAGGAATGTTAAATATATTTGAGATGATTGACATGCTAATACTCATTTAAGAGTAGGTCTCCGGAGAAACGCGTTTCTCCATAAGTTATGGAGAAACGTGTTTTTTCAAAAAATGAGTATTCAGAAACCTTCAAATGTATATCCAGAAATCATCAAATGAATATCCAGAAACATTCAAATGTATATCAAGAAACCATCAAATGAATATCCAGAAACATTCAAATGAATATCCAGAAACATTCAAAATGAATATCCAGAAACTTTAAACTGGCAATCCAGAAATGTGTTAGGTGCATATCCAGAAGTATGTGAATGTATATCCAGAAATGTGTTGGGTGCATATCCAGAAAATTGCTTATTGGCTTTGGCCTTGACCTTGATTTTCTGGATATTCATTTTGAAGGTTTCTGGATATTCATTTTGAAGATTTCTGAATATTAAAAAACCCGTTTCTCCATACAGTAAGGTTTCTCCTTAGATTTTACGCTAATTTAATAATTAAATAATTGAAAAATAAAAAATAAAGACAATGCATGAAATCTTTCAAAAAAGTAAAAAATTGCGAATGAGATTGTTTAGACAAAATTGTTCATGAAATATTTTCTTTATCTTATTATATTCTTCTTTCCATAACATGTTTTTTTTTTTTTTGGAAAAGAGATGAATAAGAAGATTTGGAGGTATAATATTATTGATAAAGTTCAGTTTTTTTTAGAGAGAGAAATGATTTTTCTTTCAAAGTGAAGTGCCAGCTACTCCCCCTATCACTACTAGAAACAACCCGATTATCGACGGAATTTTACCGACGGACATTCAAGGGTTACCGACGGAAAAATAATTTTCATTTGCCGGGATTTTTTTTTAAATTTTCATTTTCGTCCGTCGGTAATGCTATAATTTCCGTCGGTAAAATCTACAGTCGGTAATACCGACGGACTCCGTCCGTCGTTAATAAGAGGTATAAATCTAAACCCTACGCCTTTTCCAGTCATTTACGCGTAAATTAAAATCAGAAACTCAGCAGCGCCGTTGCCGTTGCCCCCGTTCAGTGCCACCATTCCGTCGTCGTCTCTCACCGGTTAGGTTAGTAATTCTCTCTCTCTCTCACTCGCTTTCTCTCTCTCTTTCTCTCTCATTAAATTCTTAAAAATCAGATTTCCACTCGCCGTTGATCCGCCGTTGTTGTTGCCGTTGCCGTTGCCGTCCGCCCTCCCTCCGTTCAACTTCAGCCGTGTTTAAAATCACTGAGGTAAGGACCAAGTCAAACTCGCATCTCCTTTCAATGTCTATGTTTAGTTTAATTGTTCAGGTCAATTTAGTCTATTCATTTTTATTTTAATCTCAACTATTTATCTTCAATTTGCGGAGTTATTTTGAGATAATTGTGAAGTTTGTGAATATTAAAAATGAGTTTTATTTTATATTTTGAGTAAGTTTTTTTTATATTGGGGCGAAGAGAGTATTTGTATATATAGTTATTTTAGAATATTGACTATTTGTTCCGTCTTTTACATGCAAAATTAAATTTAATTGTTTTATACATCCGTTTGTATCTTCTACTTCAATGAGAACTCTGTCTCCATTTTTCAACTAATTGATGTTGCACATCTTCTTAATCAGTTTGTTGGACATGTAAGTACTCCATGTTAAGTTGCTTGCCATTCTTTGCTTCCAAAACTACTATGAACTTTTGTAGTCATAAGTGTACCTGATTCATTGCTACCATTGAAACTTCTTGCCACACCCCTTAGCTACATCAGACTACTAATTGAAAAGACCCGGATATGTGCAAGATGTTCTTTGAGTTATGTGTGAAAGTCAAAGGGGGAGGGGGTGTATGTCTCAATAATGTAACATATTCAGCCGCACACTACCTCAATGGTTCTAGATCCCATTTTGGGGCGATTGACGGCATCGCGGACGGTGATGTATATCGCCTACGTTTGAGCGTCTGATATCAATCCTGGCACCCTAGATGCAGCTTAGGTCGAATCACACTTTTTGATCAAGCATTCAACTGTTTACTCTTAATTTGTATTAGATGGCTTGTGTAAAGTCAAAGAGGGAGGGAGGGGGGTGAATGTCTAAAATTAGGAAGACTTGGATGGAAGTATTGTTAAGGAATTAGACTCCTAATCATTGTCTAAAATTAGGAAGAAAACTCTTAGTGGCACTACTTATAGGTTATTGTGGTTGGTGGTTAACATCTTAAAATATAAATAAGATGAGAGTCTTTCTCACCCACAGCTATCAAAATTCGTCCATCTTTGATCAAGAAAGATAGAGCAAATAAGTTCTCTACTGTTTGAGCAAATGATTTTCTGTTTAATAAGAGTTTTTCTAGTTTCATTGTCCTCTTCTCTCTAAGGATCTCAAACATCACAGCCATGTTTGTGACAGTGTCTGTTTTCTCTTCACTGGTGTTATACTGTTACCTTGTTTTTACTTGTGACCGTATAACACCAGTGAAATCAAACATGGTCATCACAAACATGTTTGTTAGAGAGAGAGGACAAAGAAACCTGGAAAAATTTCTTAATAAACGAGGCTCAAACAGTCGAGAACTTGTTTGCTCTGTCTTTCTTGGTCTAAGATGAGATAGGGTTTTGATAGTTGTGGATGAGAACGACTCTCATCTTGTTTATAAATGTTAATTTAATTCATCATTGTCTATTAATAGTAATAGTTAACATATATAGTTAACTAATACAATTAATAGTAATAGTGATCAAGATTGTAGTGAATGAATCAGTTTAATTTTAATTCAGATAATGTTTTGTATAAAATGTTTATATTTTATATCACTTATCACTGTCCAATTTGTCTGCAATTAATAGAATCATTTTTTTCATCTCTACTATGCATTTTCAATTTTACTTGGTTACTCTTACATGCTATGTAATTAATGTTTACATTTTATTATTGTAGTCTAAATGAATGCTTCCTACTATTTAAATTTTGTTTTACTTGATTCATTTTCTGTCTACATATTTTATATTCTAGTTTAGATATGTCGGGTTGAGGTGGCAATCGTTCAAAGAGAGGGAAGATTGCGGGTTTTGTGCATCGTCTTGTTTCACCAAGGACGGGAGGGAGGGGCACTACTTTCGGTTCTGGACGTAGTGATGATGATGTGAGCAGTCCAGGTATTGATAGCTCTAGTGTTCCTGTTAGTGAACCATCCGGGCGGGTTAATTTGGACACAATTATTAATGAGGAAGGAAAAATGGAAATATCTATCTCTTCCAGTGGCCAGTAAGTATTATTTAATTGTAAATGTCATATATATAATGTTTACATTTTATTATTGTCTTTTTATTTGTATATATATTGATATATTATTTTTTAATTAATATCTTAATAGGTTTATACATGGTGGTTGTCGAGACCTTGCTCGATGGTTTGGGGATTTATTCAGTGGGTACACTTTTGAGGAATTTTATCCCACCCCAAAGTCAATATCAAAAGATGTGTACGATATCTGGTATTGCCAGTTTCGGGTAAAATTACTTAATTCTCTTTCCTTTGTAAAGTTTGTAGACTAGTCCCCTGTTCATCTTTATGTACTAATTTACGCTTAATAATTAATTAGCAACAACTATGTTACTCCCTATTTATTTAACTACTTTTACTATTTTTGTAGCACACATATTCATGCCCCAGATTCTCCGAAGTTCAAATAGAGAAGGCTTTCAAGCAATTAGTTGCTAAGCGGTACGCTGGCAAAGTATATGACATGAAAAAAAAGTGGCTAAGGGATGGTTTGCCTCCAGCTAACTTCTGGAATAGTGCGTGGGAGCAGTGGGAAGCCTATTGGAATAGTGAAAATTTTCAAAAAAATTCAAAAATTGCAAAGAATAATAGGAACTCACAAGAGGGGCGGGGGAGTGTGCACACTGGAGGATCGATTAACTTCAGCGAGACTTGGTCCCGAATGGTAAACTTACTTAATTTATTATCCGTTTGTAAATTAAGCAATACTCTATTTTATTCATATATTGTTATTATTTGATGAAATTTTGAAGTTTTAATTTTTTTATATGTTAAGCGAAAGAAACACGGAGATGATGAGGCTGATGATGCTGCTGTGTATATGGCTACACATACTTCGAAGGCTCCTGATGGCTCAGGGCCACAATGGGTTAACCATTATTACCAGACCCTTTATGTAAGTGTTAATAGTATTTTCTATTAGTAAATTATAAATTATTTAGTTAAAGAAATATTATTTTCTACCATAGTGTATAATGTATTTTTTTTCCAGGAAGAGTATGATAGGCGGGCTCGTGACGAGGCTATTGAAGAAGGAAGTATGGAGCCTGAGAACACCGAGCGGCCCGCCTTTCGTGAAAAGCTTTGGGCGGCCATTGTCTTTCGAGACAAGCAACCAAAGGGAGACCGCTTGCCTGGATTCGGAGAACATGGTGCTGGGTATTTTAACATCCCATTCCGCAGCCCTACTACGCAGTACTTTTCATCTTCTTCCTCCGGCAGTCAGCATGTGGATCAAGAGCCGTTTGATGATCGGGTTCAGAGAGAGGTTCAGAGGCAAGTGGAGCAGATGCAGAGCCAGATGCAGAGCTAGGTGCAGGCTGAGGTGCAGGCCCAGGTGCAGGCTCAGGTGCAGAGCATATTGGAGGAACAGTTTGAGCAGCGCATGCAATAATACTTAGCTACCATGAATTTGCAACCACAGCAACCTAATTGCGGTAATGCTTCTGACTCATCAGTCGGTCAATTTCTTAGGCGAAGTGGCGGTAGCGGTAGCGGTAGCGGCAGCGCTCGTGGTCGTGGTCGATAAACATTCATTTTATTTGGCAAGTAATAAACAAACATATTTTGTTTCCCTTTCCCTTTCCCTTCCCCTTTCCCCAAGCGAAACAGTTTCCTTTCCCCTTTTCTCCTTTCCCTTTCCTTTTTCCCGTTTCTCTTTTGGTTGTTAGATACAGTTTCTTTCCCTTTATTTGATGTTCAAACAAAACACTTTCCCTTTCCCCTTACCCCTTTCCCTTTCCCCTTACCCATTTCCTGTTTCGCTTGATTTGGATGGTTGTTTCAAGCGAAACAGGTAGTTTGTGTTTCTTTGTATGTTGGGATTTGTTTAAAACAGGTTTGACAGGTTTGACAGGTTTACAGGTGGTTTAATAATAAAACAGCATTTTTTTTAAAAAATCTGGACAGATTACCGAAGGAAATTTCCGTCGGTAAAAAAATAAAATAAAACTCATTACCGACGGAAATATCCGTCGGCAAATAATAAAAAAATAAAACTCATTACCGACGGACATTTCCGTCGGTAATGAGATTAGATTTCCGATGGACATATCCGCCGGTAAAATTTCAGGTTGCCGACGGATATAACCGTCGGTAATGGATTTTATTTTTTTATTTGTTTAATGTTTACCGACGGATATTTCCGTCGGTACCCTCCGGCGATGTCTCCGGTAAACCGGCCGGCATACCTCATTGCCGATGGATGATTTCCGGCGATATTTTGGATTTTCCGACGGACTATCCACCGAAAATATCGACGGAATTGGTCCGTCGGTATTACCAACCAATTATTACCGACAGAATTCGACGGACGAAATCCGTCGGTAATGTCCATTTACCGACGAAAATGGTCCATTACCGACGAAAATTTCCGTCGGTAAAAGCTCTGTTTCTAGTAGTGTATTTCCCGCATTAAGTATGGAACGTAAGATATCTTTTCTGTGAACGAGGTGAGTGTTTAAAAACTGCCCCTCACGATTTTAGAGAATTACTCCAAGGTTCAACTAGATAGTCAATCATCACTTGAAGCAAAGTAGAAAGAAAATAAAATCCACATGAAATATCTGATGGACCCAAATGTTATAGCCACAAAAACAATATCACCCGAATCACCATTTAAAAAAAAAAAAAAAACTTTACCTAACTCAATATAGTTCTGAAATTCAATTACTATTAAGTAAATCTTTTAAAGATTGTGATTATATACAATTGAAAAATAAATGATTTCAAATGATGTTTATATCTTAGTATATCAATTTTTCAAGTATTATTGAAGCTATATTTGTGAAATTGAAGATATGGAGAAGATGAAGTTTGTCTCTCTTTTTTTTTTTTGTTTTTTACATTTATGATTTTTATTTTGTGATTAGTTGTATATGTAATCAATAGTATGGGACGGAAGGAGTATAAATTAGAATTTTTTGTTTAATTGTTTATGTAACTATTGTAAAGAATCGAAGGATTATAAATTTTGTACTGTATCACTACTTACTCATATTAATTCATCTGTTCATGTAATTACTTATTTGATTGTGATATGAGTGAGAGGAAGAGTGTTTTGTAAAATTCTAATATCTGTAGAATTACAATTATAGTTACATACTTTTCCTTTTTTTATTTAGTTTAATTTCTATTTTACACAAATACAAACTATTCATATTCAGTTATTTATTTAAGTAATTTTTTATTTGGTTATGAAATAACTTTTAAATGTTTAATTTTAATTACATAATAGAAAAACTTGATCATACTGTGCATCGCACGGGGTAGTGTTAAGGAGTGTCAGCGTAAATGTAAAAAAATGTCAGTGCATGTTTAAAAAGCGCCAGTGTAAAAGAGTATCTGTGTTACGATAAAAAATTGTCAGTGCTAGTATAAAAAAAATATCAATGTAAAATAGTGTTAGTGTATTTATTATTAAGTGTAAGTATAAAAGAGTGTTATTGTTAGGGTTGAAAAGTGTCAGTGTTAGTGTAAAAAATGTCAATATAAAAAAAAGTGTCAGTGTATATATTATTATGTATCAGTGTAAAAAGAGTGATATTATTAGTGTAAAACAGTATCAGTGTTCAGCAGAAAAAAAAAATTAGGTCATATGCGGAGAATTATTTTGGAGACTTGAAATATCAAACAATCAATTCTTCAATTTCAAAAATGAGCGGTGACGGTGACTCATAGAACACAAAATCTAGGGAGAAACGCGTTTCTCCATAAGTTATGGAGAAACGGGTCCCGACATGTCGCGCGACAATGAGCTAGATAGCCAGAAACCTATGAAAGTGATATCCAGAAACCTTCAAATGAATATCCAAACCTTCAAAATGTTTCTGGATATACATTTGAAGGTTTCGATATCCGTAAACCTTCAATAGCAATTTACGGATATGCCCTAACACATTTCTGGATATGCACCTAACGCTTTTACGGATATGCACCTAACAGTTTCTGGATATACATTTCACATCCTTCTGGCTATCAAATACAAAGCTTCTGGATATCAACTGCAAAGCTTCTGGCTATCAAATGCAAAGCTTCTGGATATTCAGAAGCTTTTGGTCTTGGCCTTGGGTTTTTTTTTTCTGGATATACATTTCACATCCTTCTGGCTATCAAATACAAAGCTTCTGGATATCAACTGCAAAGCTTCTGGCTATCAAATGCAAAGCTTCCGATATCCGTAAGCTTTTGGTCTTGGCCTTGGATTTTTTTTTTCTGGTTATCAAATGTAAAGCTTCTGGCTATGAAAAACACGTTTCTCCATAGTTATGGAGAAACGCGTTTCTCAGCAGACGCACTCCTCATAGAAATAGAAGCAACTGGACACGAGATATTTTAACTTTTTCTTGAGAATTTTCATACAATTTGATTATTTTCCAAATGAGGTTTTCATTTTTCTTTTCTAAGACAGACTTTAAGAAAATAGTGAAACAATGTTTTAATACTCCCTCCGTCTCAAAATGTTTGTCTCATTTGACTTTTTTGTTGAACTTTGACCACAAATATATGACAATTTAATTATGTTCATGAAATTCTAAAAATTCATATTGATTCACCATTAATAATATTATCAACAACAACTTTTAGAATTTCATGAACATGATTAATCTCTCATAAATTTGTGGTCAAAGTTCAACAAAAAAGTCAAGTGGGATAAATATTTTGGGACGGAGGGAGTACAATTTAAGTTTATACAAATACACAAATACTTATTTTTCACGCATGTTTGCTTCTGATTTTTCTTAAACATTTTTTTTAGAATGTTTCTTTTAGTTAAAAATAAAATTTTATTTAGAGACGGACCAAAGAAGCTAGTAAAGTATAATACTCCATCTGTTTCATTATAATGGTAGTCTCACATTGACTATTCAAATATTTTAATAACTTATTTTTATTTTCATCAATAATCTTAAAGAAATAAATTTACTTATTACTCCATTAATCACTTTTCTTTCTTGGTTGACCCTCATCTCCCTCTTATGTTTTATATTGGTTTTCTCTTCATATATATGTGTGAGAGCTTTTATTTCCTCTTCATAGTTGAAGGCTTTGTTTATTTTATTTGTTGCTATTACGATCAACGTGAAGACTGAATGAATCTGACTCGGAGGAGTGGAAGATGGTTAGAGACTCAATATTTAGGCTCCGTTTGTTTAGCGTAAAACATTTTTCGGAAAATGATTTCTGGTAAAATGTTTTCTGGAAAATGAAAATATTTTCTGAAAAATAAGATAAAAATGAAGTTTTTCCCATTTTCTGGTGCGAAACAAACACCGGAAAATGAGGAAAATGTTTTCCGAAAAACATTTTTCCCCAAACAAACGGAGCCTTAATCATACTGTTCATGTAATTTCAGCGTTGATAAAGGAGGCATCTTCCAAATTTAGGTCATCTTAAGATTAACCAGAAATAAATTCATTCATTAGGTGTTGCAAGGATGTGTTTACTAGGAACTATTAATTTTCTTTGCAGTTGGTAAATTGATAAATGCATATATATTGACGGTTATAATTTATAGGACAATGTTTGTAAATATGAGTCGCATCGTTTGGGTCAAACTTCATCGGCTTCAAAACATTTAATATTTCCCTTTTGGTATAAAAAAAATGCTTTCATTAATTAACCTGCATCTTTAGGCCATCTCCAATAATTTGCTTCAAAATTTGCACCAAAATATCAAAATTGTGCAGTTTCAGTGCCGGGTAAATTGCATTTTAAATACCTGAGTTCGTCGAGATATTTCAATTGGTTATCGAATTTGCATTTGTTACAAGTTGGTTATTGAGTTTGTCTTTTTGTTGCAATCAGGTGTAATTTTGGATGAACCGTTAAAAATCTAACGAATATCATAACATGTGCCGCTCACGTGAGTTACTTGTGTGCTATTTTGGTCTTTTTCATCGAATTTGACATAGTGAGTACCTATTAATTTTTGTTTCACTAGTATATATATCGTTCTTTTTTTAATATTATTTTGTAATAATGATTTGGTCTCATTATTTTATTCAGTATGATCAAGCGAAAACACTCTTATATTATATCAGGATCCAGAATTTGCAAAAGGATTTAAATGTGATCATCTATGGGAGCAGATGAAAAATATCGAAAAATTTATCGCAAACCATGGTGATAGTTCGTCACACATCAATTCACAAGCACTTGAGACGCCCATATCATCATCATCTCCTAGTTTGTTATCATTTTCTATCAATTTAAGTGACGATAGTAGCCCCTCTCCTACTTCATCCCAAAGACCAATTGGGATTAAAAAAGCTAAACTTAAGAGAAAACAAAATGATTACTCCACAACAGCTATCAATTTGTTAACATGTTAAAATGAAGAAATGGTGGAAGTGATAAAAAAGAAAGTTGAGCAAAGAGAATTGCGCGATGAACGTAAAATAATGATGGTAGACATCAACACTATTTCGGATCCAGTTTCACGTGCGTACATTGAAAGTGAACGGACAAAAATAATGCAGAAAATAGCTGATCAACAAAACTTTCAAACTTCAAATAACATAGATGGGTTTGAAAACTTATACAAAATATTGGACCATCCGATAACAATCTATCAGTTTATTAAAAATGATTTCTATTTCATGTTATTTGTATTTGTATTTTTTATTTGAATTTGTATTTTCACTTTGAATGTAATTTTATTTGTGTTTGTGTTTGTGTTTGCATTTTAAATTTGTATTTCAAGTGAGTTTCTTCAATTAATTCTTGTTTTTTATTTCATTTTCAATATTTTAACATATTTTCAAAGTTTTGTAATTTTATTTAAAAAATTAATGGTACAAATTGGATAATTCTGCTTAAATGAAAAAAAAAACAAATTTCATAATATAAATAATAAATATTAAATTAAAAATATATACCATCTTCATCTCAAATAAAAAAATTGATAATTCATTTTGAGATGAAAGAGGAATTTAGTAATTAAAAAAAATTGAAAAAGCTTCTAGATCCACCGCACAGGTAAAGAGGTGCAAATCAATGAAGCTCAAGAGAAAGAGTGCGCTCAGCGATGAAGAAGACGACGATATTCAAAAAAAAGGGGGACGGTGCAAGAAATTACCTGCGCCAAATTTGATACATTTTTAAGGCATCACCAAAATAACAAGAGATTTGGCGTCACTATCGAAAGAGGGCTCTCCCACCAAATTGGAATTGGAACAGGTAAGGTAACAGAGGTAATGTCGTTGCTATCGGATATGTCTTATCACCTTGTTTCTTTGTGTGTTGAATATCAACAACTATTTTGAAAGGCCCTTGATTGATATGCAGATGATCAGACAGCTATGGTTTGGCTTAGCTGTCAGATGTTTGTTGAATTGTGCAGCGGAATAAGTGAAGCTTGAAATAATGATAGGACAAAGAACACAAAGAAATAATGCAAGTGTGTGAATGTGTTTGCAGAAATATAATAACACAGAGAATTTAAAGTGGTTCAGAGTTCACTCCTCCTACATCCACCCCCACTGTCAATCTTGACAAGTGAGATCAATTTTATTATAATCTTAATCAACAAGAATTACAAATGATTGATAAGGCAAGTTTCTTGAACTTCCTCTTCCTAATTAGTACAGTCAACTAGGGATACACTTAAAGTACAGTCTTAAGTGCTTTTACAACTTGAAGTACAGTCTCAAGATTTTACAAAAACAACTAATACACTCAAGAAACAGTCTTGAGTGTTTACAAATTATTTCTACACCTAAAGTACAGTCTTAGGATTTGGAATTTGTGAATTAACACACTAGGGTTGTTTGTTGTTGAAACAGGGGTTTCAGGCTGAAGGTTTTTGGTTTGGAAAAGGGATTGGTGTGTAGGGATTGGTGTGTAGGGATTTGTGTGTAGGGATGTAAGGGAGAGGTTTATGGACTGTGAAAAAGAGTATTTTTCAAGAGTGTTTTGTGTAGAGGATGAAATCCTCTATTTATACCCTTCAATGTAGCCGTTGGAATATGACTGTTGCAGCTACATTAATGAGCCTTGACTGGTCTTTGCCCCACTTGTCCACTTGCAGGTCTTCATGAGCTGGCTTGAGCTGAGAGCTTCCAGAAGGTCTTCAGTGGTCTTCATTGGTCTTCAATGGTGAACTTGACAGCTGTGAAGATCCAGGTTCCACCTTGGTTGAGATTGTGGTAGCAGAGAATGAGACAGAGTGATGGCTATCAGAGGGAATGACGTCATAGCTGTCAGATCATACTAAGGCTTAGCTATCAGAGATGTTCTCTAATAAGGACTGAGATGCACTTGATGATCTTGATAGCTAAGAGAGGGAATATGATTCATGTTATTGATTGAATGTAACCAATGTGTAGGAGAGAATCATAACTGTCAGACTCATAGCTGTCAGATAAACTGAAAGATGAATATAACAGATTTCCTCTTTTGATATAAACCCTGTTCTATATATATATTCCTTTATCAAAACCAACTAACTAAGACTTTGATCAAAGTTAGGTCCTAACAATTTCCCCCTTTTTGGTAAAGGAAGATCTATTTAGAACATGTCTTTACAGTTAATGATAAGAGAAATACTAATGAAAGAAATAATTCAGGGATTCATATCATGCACAAGTAATCAGAATGAGATTGAAATACTTGGATTTGATCTCAAGATGAGAGAAGTTCACATATTACAGCCATAAAAACAAAACCAAACAAAATAGATTGTTTCAACCAAAAAAAAATTTCAACAAAATACAATTCAGTCATCAGCCAGTTGATCATAGAATTCTTCTCTTTCTTGCCTTGCTGAAAGGAGCTCATTTCTTTCTTCCTCCAGCTCTCTTCTCATTTCTGGTTCAACTCCTCTATAATAGAACTCATTGTTCCATTCCCAAGTCATCCTCTCATCATATTTGAAGAACTTATCTTCCTTTGCTTTCAGTTGGGCTCTTGTAAGAGGCATCTGATCATTTCTTATTCTCATTGTGCCCCACAAATGCTTCTTCTTGTTCCTTGCTTTCTTGCTTTTCTTGGGCACATGGGATGGATCTGGTTGAGGAACAGGGGACATATGAACTGGGGCTTGAGGAACAGGGGACATATGAAAGGATTGTTGAGGAGGGTTGGAAATGGTAGAGGATGAAATTATTATGGGAGAGTCTTGATCTGGGCTTGAAGGATCATCATCATCATCATCACTGTCAGAGTCTGATGAAAGATCAATAACATTATTAGCCCTGCTTTGGCTGACAGCTATGGATTCTCTGAACTCTTTGATCTCAGGAATAGAGATCAGTTTCATGAAGTGAGAGTTTTCATTGGGAGAGTTGAAGAGAATGGGATCAACAGAGATGAAGGGTGAAAGATAGGGCTCAATGTCTGGATTTAGGGTTGGGGGAAAGATATTGACAATTTTGCTTATCAAAAGCATAAGGGCACACTTTTGTTCAAATAGAGAGAGAAAGAATGATTTTGCAAGCTCAATGCACAAGGTGAAAACTAGACCTTTTGGCATAAAGAGACAAGAATTGAGTGATGGAGAGAGAAGTTGGCTGAAGAGAATTTCCCAATCAATAAGTGTATTGGGAGTGATGAATTTTGGGAATGATGGGATTTGGTGAACAAAATTGGAGGTTGATGAAGTCCTTGACACTTTCCATTCTTCATAGGCAAAGAATACTAATCCTGCAAGATTTCTTGCCACCATAATCAAACCATTTCTTGACAGTTCCCAGGATTTTGGATAGGTAAAGGGGTTTGCAATTTCTGGGAAATGGGTCACATTGGCTAACCTTGTCCTTGCTGTCTTGATGGAAGAAATAGAAAAATCAATACCACAGCTAAGCATCCAAGGTTCCTTTTTGGGAAGGTAGGCTTGATTTAGAGTGGGAGGAATGGAATGGCTTGGAGGGCTGTCAGGACTGTTAGGGATGGGATCACTGTCAGACATATCTTGACCTTGTCCAGCTAGGATTGGACTCTGAGGGGAGGCTTCAACAGATTCATTCTCAGGAATTGGAGAAATTGGCTTGGAAGGAGCAGAGGCATGGGTTGAAAAAGTTGGGATTGAAACAGATGATTGATCAAGACTTTGCTTGAGGAGATCAGAACAAAATTGGGATTTTAGGAGGTTTAAGGCTGCCCTGACTTCTCCCTTGGTCAACTTTTGCTCAAGAATAGTTACAAGGACTGCCTCATTTTCTGGGGTTCCATCAAACACAAGTCCCTTGCATGCATTTAGGATTGTTTCTCCCTTTGAGACAAGATTGGGATCAATTTCAACTCCAACCTTTTTGAGACTTTGAATAACCTCAGTAGTCTTATCAGGATTCCCCCTATCAATTTCAACAGTTGGGGCAGGTTCATTCACAAGCTCAGTCTCAGGTATAGAAGAGATGATTTGGATATCTTCATCCATAGCTGTCACCTTTGGATTACTGGATGACTCTCCTGGTCCACTTCTTTTCTTGATAAACCAAGACCTGAGTTCATCTATGGCTATCACAGTCTCCTCTTTACTTAGAACATCATCAAGAAAAATGAGAGCAGCCTTTTCAGTATCAGGGTTCCCATCCAACTCAATAGCATCAATGGCTCTTAAGATTTTGGGTAACTGTTGAGGTTGGGTAGAGGGGATATTTTCACCAGTGTTCCCCCTTAAAAGTTGCTTCTCTGATTGTTCTTTGAGGTTAAGAATAGCTTCTATGGCTGACTGATGACCTGAGCTAGGTGTGGATGACTTGTCCACTCTTGGACTGACAGTAGTGGATTTTGGAGAAAGGGAAGGGGTATTTATTTTGGTTTTCTTGGCCTTGGGAGCTTTCTTTTCAGGTTTTCTTTTCTTTGGCAAGGATTTAGAAGGAATGAATAAGGAGGATTGTACCTTGGATCTGGTGGCTGTCTGCCCGGTAGGGATAGTTGTCGAGAGGTTGTTTGCCTTTGTGCGAGTTTTGGATAAGTCAATGGCCGCCCGAAGCTCTTGAGGGTCTATGTTATCATCACCAAGATTAACTTCACCCATGGTGTCAACCCCATGACCGTCAACAGCACCCCTTTCTTCATTATCCTTATCATGGCCGTCGTGAGAAGGTTCTTTCACTATCGCCTTCTTGAACATCCTTGTTTTTGCCTTTATTGCCATGAGATACCACAGTCTTTTCAACAATCCCGTCTTCTTCACATTGGATTGTACACCCCTCTTTATTCTCCTACTTGTAGCCAATGCTATCAAGTCCTTCCAAAGTGTTCAATCTTCTTTCTTGTTTCTTCTTGCGCTTTTTCTTGAGTTTCAATAAAGCTACTAGTACTTACATCATCTCCACTCTCATCACAGCCTTCCTTTCTTTGTTTTCAATGCAAAAGTTCTGTCATTGAAACACTTTGTCTCTCGATGCCTTCACGCCTTCACCATTTCTTGTGTAGAGGAGGATTGAGCTTAGGAATTAGGACTTCAAGAATTCCACTCATGAATCAAGTTGTTCATCTTTCCACCTTGCTTCTTGAATTTTAGAGTAGAGGTTGAGGCCGCAAGCCGGAAGTTGTGGAGAAGAACAATGCACCAGTTTGTGTCTTTGGTTATTAGGCTCAGCATTTGCTTCCATTCATTTGATCCCATTTGATCAAATGAAGATTGCTTGCCATCAATGGCTTTATTGACCACATTCATAAGAGTTGATTTGAAAATATCAGCTTTGTCCTTAACCATGGCCTTGTCCTGTACACTCTTGAAGTCATGAACATTAACCCCAAAGAATTTCTCATATACAGTCTTCAATCTATCTGACCCTCTATCCCATATGTTTTTCACAGCATCTGCTTTGTTTGGGATCTCATAGACTTCACTGACCATTTCTTGAGTAATGGTTATCTCCACATTGTCTATGGTGGCAGTTATTGAATTGTTTTCCTTGTTCCTCTTTCCCACAAGGTAAATCTCTCTCGCACGCTTCTTCATAAATTGGAGGTCTGGCTCCCATGAAATTAAGCAATTCATTGACCTCAAGAAGTTCTTTGATGAGTATCCCAACTTCAGACTCATAGAAGCTAGGTTTAATGAAGTAACTGTGAGCATCTGGGTAACTTGCTTTTGATGCTGCCATTGATGGTTAAAGGAATTAGGGTTGAAGGAATACGATGGAGGATTAGTGAAGGAAAGAGATGAATTTTAAACAGAGGGTTAATGAAACAGGAGTTTTGGTGATTACGAAAGGAGAGAGACAAATAATGAGTGGAGAGTGGGTTTTAATGGGCATTGGGGGTTTCAAAGTTTAGTAACTGTTCATATGAACAGTGATTTTTGCCCTTCCCCACGTTGAGGCATTAACTTCCACAGAGCACAAGAAGAACATTTTCTTTTTCAAGAATTTTGCAGGTGAAGAGATGGCTAAGGAAGTGACAATTGTGAGCAATTAACACGATCAAATCACAAAAAAGTTGCTTTAACCTAGCTGTAAAAAAAACTTTGACAGTTAAGTCTAGTTTGAATGATGATGGCTGTCTGAGATAGCTATGGGGAAACTTGCCTATAAAACAATGACAATTTCAGAGGAAACTTATTCAGATTGTTTTATAAACACAAATGGGTAGATTTTCCTCAAAGTTTAATCCCAAAAATATGGCTCAAACAAAGAAACAGCTTAGTTTTGGGAAGAATTGTGAGGATGATTTGAGGGGGGATGAAATGGAGATAGAGAGAGAGTCCTTCAATGTAGTTGAAAGTTCAGAGGGAGTGAGTGACAGAGGTAAGAACAAGAGAGTGAGAGTAGATCAGGACTATGGTGTCAAGGAGGTAGGCTCGGAGAGAAAATTGACAGTAAAGAGGGAGAGGGAATAAGGCTTTTTGGAAAGACTATCAAGGTTGATCATGGTGAGTCCAGTAAGGAAAAAAGTAAGGTAGAGAGGGTTTATACATTGGGGGAATTGGTTAAGCAAGATAGGGCTCAGACAGCTATGGAGAGGGGCTTAGCTGTCAAGAAGAAGGTTGAGCCTGAGAAGCTGTATACTCCTGTGAGCAGGGATTCACTCTCTCCAGGGGTTGGATTGTTGGAGGGGAGAGGTGATAACTTTGCTGGAGTGCATGTCTCTCCTTCTTCAACAATATCATACCTATTCAACTAGGTTATTGGTTGTTTTAGCCCTGCCAGAGTTCCAACTGTGGAGAGAGAAGAGTCAAGAGCTAGCCAACCACTTGTAGTTGCTGGGAATGGATCTTATTCAGGAGATTTTAGCTTTGTGACACCAATGGAGGGTTTGCTTCAACCTTATGATGCAGTTGAAGAATGGTGGCCAAGGAGAGCAAGTCCTTCTCTTCAATATTCAGTCACTTCAATTGATCCCTTCCTGGAGAGGCACCCAGTTGCAAAGGTATCATCAGACCTTGCAGTCTACACAGGAGGCAAGGTGTGAAGGAATGAGTGCTGGAGGAGGATCTGGAGAAACAGTGACATTCCCTAAGAATGTCTGACAGCTAAGGTGAAGATTTGAAGAGGAGAGCTGGTTCTGGAGTTTGTTTGGTTTTAAGGAAGTTTTTGATGAGTGAATGCAGATGAAAGAGAGAGGAATTTCATGGTTTGTTTTATGTTTTTGTTTATGTTTTTGTTTTTCATGACTTTTGCATAGATAGCTATCAGTGGATAGCTATCAGAAATGTTTTTGAGGGAATAGCTGTCTGGCTTCATTGTGACAGCATTGCCCTGAATTATGTAAGCCTCCTTTTTATTTATGAAGAACAACTCTTTATTTTGGCATATTTATCATTCCAATCATAGCTCTTAACATCTCAAATCTCTTTTCATCCATTGCCTTAGTAAGAATATCAGAGACATTATTCTCAGTACAAACTTTTGCAAGGTTGATATTCCCTTTTTCAACATGGTCTCTGATGAAGTGATGTCTGACCTCAATATGCTTTGTTTTTTAGTGTTGGACAGGGTTTTCTGTCATGGCAATAGTACTTGAGTTGTCACAGAAGATGGGAATGTTGGATAATTCAATTCCAAAGTCTTGAAGTTGACTTTTAAGATAGAGAATTTGAGAACAACACAAGCCTGCAAGAATATACTCACCTCACTGTTGAGGTGGCTACTGAGGCTTGCTTTTTGCTTGACCATGAAATAATTCTTGATCCAATAAACTGGCATCCACCACTTGTGGATTTTCTATCTAGATTGCATCCAGCATAGTCAGAGTCAGTGAATCCAATTAGAGAGAATGGGGATTCAGTGGGATACCACAAGATTTTGGGGGAAACTAGTTTCTCCTTAAGTTATAGAAAGTCCCGTTTTATAAACTGTTCCTAAATATTCACTATTTACTAGGAAGTAGAAAAAAAGTGGACTTTTTATAATTTATGAAGAAATTAGTTTCTCCCAAAACTTGCTCAAGCAAAATAGGACTAGTCCAAGAATGATAATATGATTTGACTAACTGAAGAAAAAGGAACAAAAATCATTTTGCCTTCATTTAATGTATACTCACTCCGTTCCGCTAGAAGGTGCACACTTACTATTTGCATGCAAATTAAGGAAACAGTTAGTGAAATAAGTGTTGTGAGTATGAAAAGTGAGGTTGAAGAGAAAAAAGTGGGATAAGAAATAGTTAGTTGATTGGTGTTGTGAGTATAAAAGTAAAGTAAAAGAGAGAATTAGTGGGTAAAATAGTAAAGATTCTTTGCCATTTTAAAAGTGTGCAGTTTGTAATGAGACGCCCAATAAAAAATGTGTGCAGCTTGTAGCGGGACGGAGGAAGTATTTATTTTGTGAAGTAAAAGAGAAAAATCTAGTGAAAATTTTCATCACATTTCAGGACGTAGTTGTTGCAGGAAGTGAAACATCATCAACAAACGTGGAATGGGCAATGTCGGAAATGATCAGAAACCCTAGAGTGATGAAGAAGGCACAAGCAGAAATAAGGGAAACCTTTCCACGCCATTTCAACGGATATTAAATTTTTGGGTATGGTGATTAAAGAAAAGTAGGAGAGAGAATGAGTAGGAGGAGGTGTTCTGACTTTTAAATATGAAAAGTAAAGTACAAAAGGGAATGAAGGTAAGGAATAGTATAAAAACTTTGTCATTTTAGTAGTCCTTGTTGAGATGAGACGGACGAAAAAATAAATTAATCCTCATGGAGGTGAGTCGGAAGGAGTAGCATTTTTTTTTTCTAATCTTAAAACTTATATAACTACATTGTGTATCTTAAAAGTTTTTTGGATGAAACTTTCAAAAATAGAATAATGTGAAAATAAAAGCATGTACTCCCTCCGTCCAACTTCAAGTGTCACTTTTTAGTCAAAATAGCTTCCTGTTTAAAGTGTCACCTTTCCTAAAAAGGAAATGTTTTATTAATATTCTATTATCCATCCACTATTCCCTCCACTAATTCTCTCTCCTCTACACTCACAACACTTTTTAAATTCACTATTTCCTCCACTAATTCTCTCTCCTATTTTCAAATTACACTCACAACATTTTTTCTTTCCCCTTTTTTTCTTAATTTGCGTGCCACCCCTAAAAGGGTGACACTCTTGGTGGAACGGAGGAAGTATTATTTATTTATATAGTATTTAGTTTTGGTTCAGTTTAAACATAGTAATGACCCATTAACCCAATTTTGACCTCAATCTGTTTTATTCAAATCAATCCACTTCTGCTAAAATGGTATTCGATTGTACTACTGTAAGGTGGAAACAGCTTCGTCAGGGTACCATTCACCCCAATTTCATTATACTATCATGGAAACGAACTCTTCTCGTAATAAACGACTGACCCAATATTAGTGATAGCATTAAAAAAATATCATTGCTGGTATTGAAAATTACATGTGTGGTTATGTGGTTAAGTGCAAGTACATGTGTAAAACAGTCTCGATTCACGTGTGTTTAAGTGTTAGTGAAACAATGACCGTAGTAGTGTTAAAAATTGTCAGCTTAAATGTAAAAGAGTGTCCGTGCATGTTTAAAAAACGCCAGTGTAAAAGAGTGTCGGTGTTATGATAAAAAATGTCAATGTTAGTATAAAAAAGTGTCAATGTAAAATAGTGTCAGTATATTTATTATTAAGTGTAAAAGAGATCATGCTCGGCACGAACTTAACAACAGTTTCTTTATCATCACCAAGTATCACTTAGTACACTTGATAGGAATTAGGAAATCATAAATATTCGTATCTTTTTGGTTAAGTATTTTATTAATCAAGCATTAAACAATCAAGAAGGCAGGCTCAAATGGCATACAAACCGAGTTAATATGCATTAGAAATTGGTTATAACATAAAAAAATAACAACCCAATATACATTAAGGTTAATAAACAACATTAAATGTTAGTAAAGCACTGATATTTCTATCCTAAGAATAATAGCACGTTAGAAATTGAATTATCATTTAATTATTAATTACTATTGAAACTATGCAGCACAAATTTAATTTGAAAAAAAAATGGATTTGAGAAAAAAAAGAAAGACAAACTTGGAAGAGGCAGATGCGCGAAAACGTATGCAAAAGAATGATAGATACAAATGAATGATAGTGATTTCTGGTTATAAAAAGAGATTAAGTTCTGGGACTATTACTTTCAAAAGACTTTCATTAGATGACAATTTTCAAATTTTAAATTTAAACTAATAAAATATACTGATTTGATAGGCTGAAAATAATAAATATAATCTGATAATATGATTTGGAAATCTTACTTAAAAAGATTTACAAAGATGATAATTTCAAAATTTTAAATTTAAACTAATAAAATATACTAATATGATAATCTGATATGGGAATAATGAATAATGATACTTCCTCTATCTCTAATTGAATGACTATTATAGTCTCAAAATAAATGTTCTTTAAAATTTTTTGATTTAATTTTTTTTCATAATTTATTATATTTTTACAAATCTAAAATTTTGAAAATGAATTAAAAGAATGTTTATTATTTTCTCTAGATTAAAATTAAATTTTTTAAAATGATTATTAAATTTTGAAAAAAAATCATTCATTTTAGGATGGAGAGAATAATACATTTTAAACAAATTAAATTTAATCCAATAAAATAAACTAATCTAATAATCTAAAATCTAATATGGGGATAATGATAAGAGAAATCAGTGCATGCTCCAAGACAATGTTTCTACTTTCTACCACCATCACATTCTTTCGGATGAAGTAGTTGAACCGCTGTAGTTTGAATTTATTACGCTTAAAAATATGTTGTTTGGATTTAAAATCTAAAATTTGTGTTTAAATCAAAATCTAAAATAAAACTCTTCATTGAATGTGAGACATGGCGGCTAATAATTGGTGAACATAGAGCTGACTTGGAATTCCACGTGGCGAGCTGTATGGTCTTGAAATGTTTCTACTTTTATATATAATATAGATTGAGTGACCATTATTGTCTCAAAATAAATGTTCTTTTAAATTTTTTGATTTAATTTTTTTTTCGTAATTCATTATATTTTTACAAATCTAAAATTTTGAAAATGAATTAAAAGAATGTTTATTATTTTTTCTAGATTAAAATTAATTTTTTAAAAATGATTCTTAAATTTTGAAAAAAAATCATTTATTTTAGGATGGAGAGAATAATACATTTTAAAAAAATTAAATTTAATCCAATAAAATAAACTAATATAATAATCTAAAATCTAATATGGGGGATAATGTTAAGAGAAATTAGTGCATGCTCCAAGACAATGTTTCTACTTTCTACCACAATCACATTCTTTCAGATGAAGTAGTTGAACCGCTTTAGTTTGAACATAGAGCTGACTTGAAATTCCACGTGGCGAGCTGTATGGTCTTGAAATGTTTCTGCTTTTAAATATTATATAGATTGAATGACCATTATCGTCTCAAAATAAATGTTCTTTTAAATTTTTTGATTTAATTTTTTTCGTAATTCATTATATTTTTACAAATCTAAAATTTTGAAAATGAATTAAAAGAATGTTTATTATTTTTTCTAGATTAAAATTAATTTTTTAAAAATGATTCTTAAATTTTGGAAAAAATCATTCATTTTAGGATGGAGAGAATATTACATTTTAAACAAATTAAATTTAATCCAATAAAATAAACTAATCTAATAATCTAAAATCTAATATGGGGGATAATGATAAGAGAAATCAGTGCATGCTCCAAGACAATGTTTCTACTTTCTACCACAATCACATTCTTTCGGATGAAGTAGTTGAACCGCTTTAGTTTGAATTTATTACGTTTAAAAATATTTTGTTTGGATTTAAAAGCTAAAATTTGTGTTTAAATCAAAATCTAAAATAAAACACTTCATTGAATGTGACACATGGCGGCTAATAATTGGTGAACATAGAGCTGACTTGAAATTCCACGTGGCGAGTTGTATGGTCATGAAATGTTTCTGCTTTTATATATTATATAGATTGAATGACCAGTATTGTTTCAAATTAAATGTTCTTTTAAATTTTTTGATTTAATTTTTTTTCGTAATTCATTATATTTTTACAAATCTAAAATTTTGAAAATGAATTAAAAGAATGTTTATTATTTTTTCTAGATTAAAATTAAATTTTTTAAAATGATTCTTAAATTTTGAAAAAAAATCATTCATTTTAGGATGGAGAGAATATTACATTTTAAACAAATTAAATTTATTCCAATAAAATAAACTAATCTAATAATCTAAAATCTAATATGGGGGATAATGATAAGAGAAATCAGTGCATGCTCCAAGACAATGTTTCTACTTTCTACCACAATCACATTCTTTCGGATGAAGTAGTTGAACCGCTTTAGTTTGAATTTATTACGTTTAAAAATATTTTGTTTGGATTTAAAAGCTAAAATTTGTGTTTAAATCAAAATCTAAAATAAAACACTTCATTGAATGTGACACATGGCGGCTAATAATTGGTGAACATAGAGCTGACTTGAAATTCCACGTGGCGAGCTGTATGGTCTTGAAATGTTTCTGCTTTTAAATATTATATAGATTGAATGACCATTATCGTCTCAAAATAAATGTTCTTTTAAATTTTTTGATTTAATTTTTTTCGTAATTCATTATATTTTTACAAATCTAAAATTTTGAAAATGAATTAAAAGAATGTTTATTATTTTTTCTAGATTAAAATTAATTTTTTAAAAATGATTCTTAAATTTTGGAAAAAATCATTCATTTTAGGATGGAGAGAATATTACATTTTAAACAAATTAAATTTAATCCAATAAAATAAACTAATCTAATAATCTAAAATCTAATATGGGGAATAATGATTAGAGAAATCAGTGCATGCTCCAAGACAATGTTTCTACTTTCTACCACAATCACATTCTTTCGGATGAAGTAGTTGAACCGCTTTAGTTTGAATTTATTACGTTTAAAAATACTTTGTTTGGATTTAAAAGCTAAAATTTATGTTTAAATCAAAATCTAAAATAAAACACTTCATTGAATGTGACACATGGCGGCTAATAATTGGTGAACATAGAGCTGACTTGAAATTCCACGTGGCGAGTTGTATGGTCATGAAATATTTCTGCTTTTATATATTATATAGATTGAATGACCAGTATTGTTTCAAATTAAATGTTCTTTTAAATTTTTTGATTTAATTTTTTTTCGTAATTCATTATATTTTTACAAATCTAAAATTTTGAAAATGAATTAAAAGAATGTTTATTATTTTTTCTAGATTAAAATTAAATTTTTTAAAATGATTCTTAAATTTTGAAAAAAATCATTCATTTTAGGATGGAGAGTTAATAATACATTGTAAACAAATTAAATTTAATCCAATAAAATAAACTAATATAATAATCTAAAATCTAATATGAGGGATAATGATAAGAGAAATCAGTGCATGCTCCAAGACAATATTTCTACTTTCTACCACAATCACATTCTTTCGGATGAAGTAGTTGAACAGCTTTAGTTTGAATTTATTACGTTTAAAAATATTTTATTTGGATTTAAAAGATAAAATTTGTGTTTAAATCAAAATTTAAAATAAAATACTTCATTGAATGTCACACATGGCAGATAATAATTGGTGAACATAGAGCTGACTTGAAATTCCACGTGGCGAGCTGTATGGTCTTGAAATGTTTCTGCTTTTATATATTATATAGATTGAATGAGAGTCCATGCTGATCTGGCATTTGGTTCCTTAGCAATTTCTTGTGCTAGTGAGTCATTTACACTCTTTTGAAGAATGTTTTTGACTTTTAAGTTTGCACTGATTAATTGCTTTTCAGATTCAAACCAAGTTTCTGGGGATTTGATCTTACTAGGTCCTCCATCAATACAAATTTGAGTTGGGTAGGACACTTCATTCTCTAGAACATACCAGTTCCATATACTGTTTGCATCAAGGTATGTTTTTATTTTTGATGCATAGATCTCAAAAGATCCACAGCCATCAATGTGTGGGATGTCTTTCTCATTATTTCTCCTTGGTTGAGGCATGGTGGGTTTGAAGAGGATCCTTCACAAGTTGTTAGACTTTGAATGTGAAGACAAGCTCGATACCAATTGAAAGGCCCTTGATTGATATGCGGATGATCGACGGCTATGGTTTGGCTTAGGCGTCGGATGTTTGTTGAATTGTGCAATGGAATAAGTGAAGCTTGAAATAATGATAGGACAAAGAACCTGAAAAGAAATAATGCAAGTGTGTGAATGTGTTTGCGTAAATATAATAACACAGAGAATTTAAAGTGGTTCAGAGTTCACTCCTCCTACATCCACCCCCACTGTCAATCTTGACAAGTGAGATCAATTTTATTATAATCTTAATCAACAAGAATTATAAATGATTGATAAGGCAAGTTCCTCTTCCTAATTAGTACAGTCAACTAGGGATACACTTAAAGTACAGTCTTAAGTGCTTTTACTACTTGAAGTACAGTCTCAAGATTTTACAAAAACAACTAATACACTCAAGAAACAGTCTTGAGTGTTTACAAATTATTTCTACACCTAAAGTACAGTCTTAGGATTTGGAATTTGTGAATTAACACACTAGGGTTGTTTGTTGTTGAAACAGGGGTTTCAGGCTGAAGGTTTTTGGTTTGGAAAAGGGATTGGTGTGTAGGGATTGGTGTGTAGGGATTTGTGTGTAGGGATGTAAGGGAGAGGTTTATGGACTGTGAAAAAGAGTATTTTTCAAGAGTGTTTTGTGTAGAGGATGAACTCCTCTATTTATACCCTTCAATGTAGCCGTTGGAATATGACTGTTGCAGCTACATTAATGAGCCTTGACTGGTCTTTGCCCCACTTGTCCACTTGCAGGTCTTCATGAGCTGCCTTGAGCTGAGAGCTTCCAGAAGGTCTTCAGTGGTCTTCATTGGTCTTCAATGGTGAACTTGACAGCTGTGAAGATCCAGGTTCCACCTTGGTTGAGATTGTGGTAGCAGAGAATGAGACAGAGTGATGGCTATCAGAGGGAATGACGTCATAGGCCGAGATCATACTAAGGCTTAGCTATCAGAGATGTTCTCTAATAAGGACTGAGATGCACTTGATGATCTTGATAGCTAAGAGAGGAAATATGATTCATGTTATTGATTGAATATAACCAATGTGTAGGAGAGAATCATAACCTGCCGTACTCATATGTCGATAAACTGAAAGATGAATATAACAGATTTCCTCTTTTGATATAAACCCTGTTCTATATATATATTCCTTTATCAAAACCAACTAACTAAGACTTTGATCAAAGTTAGGTCCTAACATATTTCATGATATTTTTGCAAGTAAACGAAGTCAAAGACACATGCAGATATAACGCATGTGATAACGAACTCAATAACTAATCTGAACAAATGTAACCTGCAGCACTATTTGTGACTGTTTTCTTTATCACTCATTATTTTTTTATTCCTCCGTCCCATCCCACTAAGACTAAGGGCTCATTTGGTAGGCCGATAGGATTAGCCTGTATTAATAGTGAGGGGATTATTAATCAGGGGATTAATAATATCACCCTTTTTTTTATTAATAAGAAGGAGATAAGAGGGAATAAGAGGGGATAAGAGGTTACTATCCAGGTTGTTAGAAATAATACAGTGGTTGCATTTAATGTACCAAACACCAAACTTATTGGATTAATAATCCTATCCAGTCTAAGAACGGCTACCAAACGGCCCCTAAGAGTATTACTTTTTTTTTATTCACCTCATGTTAAGAGTCACATTTCGTAAATGACAAATTTTGAACAATATTTCAAACATTTATATCCTTATATTGTAAATATATTTACAAAAAAACTATTTATTATGCCCTTATAATGTTAACATATTTACAAAAAATCAATCAAAAAGAGGTTTTATCATAAATGTTTTAACCTTTACATTCTTTCTCCTCTTATCTTTTATCTACTTACAATTCTTTATTCATTTTTTTTAAAAAAATTAAAAAGCGTGAAATACAACCCTAAGACCCTTAAAGTAGAACGGATGAAATATAATAATAAGATTTGCTAATGAGTCATGAGGTTAGTAAAATCAGAGAAAATATGGTGGAGTATAATAAAAAGTAGGAGAGAGAAACTGATGACTTTTGTCATGAATGGAGATAAAATTGTTTGGAGTTGTATTTTTGATGACTGATGACGTGGAGCTGAGGTGGAGAAGAGGGGGATGAGAATGAAGTTTCATGGATAAAGATGCTCTTAATATTGTACGGATGGAGTATTTAAAAATCATTTGAAAGAGATATCATTATTTCAATTATACTCCCTCCGTCCCATCCGAATTTGGACAAATTTCTTTTTTGGGGGTCCCATCCGAATTTGGACAACCCAAAAAGGAAAGTTTATAATAATAAAAAAATGGATATACCCCACTCATTCATTAACTCCACTCATTCTCCACCATACAATTTATTCAACCAACCACTATTAACTCCACTTATTCTCTCTCTTCATTTTCTACCACACATTTTTATTATCTTATTGTTATTTCTTAATCTCCGTGTAAAATAACTTTGTCCAAATTCGGATGGGACGGAGGGAGTATGGTTTTGCAAATAAATAAAGAATAAAGAAACATCTATTTGTGGGTGCAAAATATATATACACACTATTTATCGTATCATCATTACATCTCCTTCAAAACTTATAACATGCACATGCATGTAAAAAAATGATATTCTTAAAGAAGGTAATTGTATGATTGTAATACATTTTTAAAATAGGACATTAATTATTGGTTTTTTTATCGCTGAAGTTGGTGGTCATCGGAGTTGATCGTGTTTTTAGTAGTTTAGTTGACAACTTAGAACTTACTGATAAGTTCGCAGTTGTTTGGTCGGCGGAGTTGGTGATCACTACAGTTGATCGTGTTCTTAGTAGTTTAGTTGACAAATTAGAACTTACTGATAAGTTCTCAGTTGTTTGGTAGCCGAAGTTGGTGGTCGCCGTAGTTGGTGATCGTCTGAGTTGATCGTGTTCTTAGTAGTTTAGTTGACAACTGAAAATTACTGATAAGTTCTCATTTGTTTGGTCGACGGACTAAAAAGAAAAAAAAAACTCGCTGGAGTTGTTGACCTGGGAAGATGGGAGGGGTGACATAAGGTGATAGTGGTTGGAAAGAAAGTAAATTGATAAGTAGGATGAATTTAGTAAAATGATGGGAGGGTGGATTTAGTAAAATGAGAAGGAGAGACTCATTAAGCCAAAGACTATTTGTTTAGATGAAATATTTCTTGTCTTATAAGGTAAAATTTATATGTTTGAATAATTATATGATAAATCCCTCTTTTGTTTAATTAATAATCATTTGCTTTCCAAAAATCAATAAAAAAAATGAACATTTCTTTTAATTAGGACCTAAGGAGGGCTGTAAACTAGTCGAGCCGAGCTTTGAGGTATCGAACTCGAGCTCGACTAAAAATTAACGAGTCGAGCTTTTTTCGAGCTCGAGCCTGAAAAATTCATTCGAACTCGGCTCGAAACGAGTTTCGAGCTATTCGCGAGCTGTTCGCGAGCTTTTTTGCGAGCTTCTCGAACTCGAGCTTTAACGAGCTGAGCTCGAGTTTAACTCGAATTTTAAAAAAAATCTAAACTCAAACGATCTTTAGTTCGAGCTTTATCGAGCTTTTATTCGAATTCTCGAGCCTAAACGAGCCGAGTCGAGCCGAGCTCGAGCTTTGTCTTTGTCTCTACATAATTTTTTTTCAATTTTGATTTTTCATAATTCTTTATATTCTTACAACTACTACCACTACTACCACCACTACTACTACCACCACTACTACTACTACTACCACTACCACTACCACCATCACTACCACCACCACTACTACCACTACTATCACTACTACCACCACTATCACCACTACTACTACTACCACACTACTACCACTACCACTACCACCCCACTACTACCACTACCACTACTACCACCACCACTACTACTACCACTATCACTACTACCACTACTACTACCACTACTACCACCACTATTACCACCACTACCACTACTATCACTAATACCACCACTACTACTATTATCATTACCACCACTACCACAATCACTACTACCACAACTACCACTATCACCACTATTACCACTACTATCACCACTACTACTACCACCACTACTACTACCACTACCACCACTACCACTACCACCACCACCACTACCACTACTATCACTACTACCATCACTATCACTAGTACTACTACTACCACCACTACTACCACTATCACTACTACTACCACTACTACAACTACTACTACCACTATTATCATCACTACTACCACCACTACAACTACTACTACCACCACTACCACTACTACCACCACTACCACTACCACCACTACGAAATTTAGAAAAAAACTAAATAAATGAAAGTATAGCAAAGAAATCAGGGACGGGTAAAATTCTTTAATTTTTATGTATAAATGTATAATTTTTATTTTTTATGAATAGAAATAAACATTTTGGGACTTTTTTTAGTATTGAAGTTTTTTTTCAAAAAGTTGTATAAAAAAAGTTAGAAAAAAACTAAACAAATGAAAGTATAATAAAGAAATCAGGGACGGGTAAAATTTTTTAATTTTTATGTATAAATGTTTAATTTTCTTAATTCTTGTGTCACTCTCAAAATGGTGAAGCTTCTAACAGGGTGGAGGGAGTAGATGTTTTTAGAAACGGAAAAAGAAAATAAGGAAAGTGAAGACATTGAATAATATTTATTATAAATATTACAATCGAGTCACATTAATAAAAAATTACAATAATTTTTTTTTAAAAAGTAAAAATTTACCAATGGAATATCACAGATGATGACAAAATGAATATCTTATCACGGGATGGAGGACTAGTACATTCCGCAGAAATGTATGTTTGGACTTTAAAGGACTTAGGTAGTCAACCTTATGCATACCAATTGAGTACTAGTCCAAGAAAACTTAAAATTCCTTACTTGGATTGGAAAGAAGTAAAAACTGGTTTCTCTGGCTAGGGTTTTTGTATGTGACGAAATTTGACTAAATTAATCAGTCACAAATGGCTTGCTCATAATTATCAAATCTAATCCAACTCGATCTTTAACAATTTTTTAGGAATGTTCTTTCCCTCTCTGTTGATTATTCTACGTTTAAATAATTCAGTCATTACTCATAAGTAAAAAAGAAAAAACAATTCAAGATTTCTTTGGTTTGGACTTTCAAATTAAAAACACAAAAAAAAAAAAAATCTGGGGAGAAACGCGTTTCTCCGTCGTTTCTGGAGAAACGGGGCTTATTTTGTCGCGCGACATACTTAGCCACCACAACTGGATATCCTTTCCAAAGCTTCTGGATATCCGTAGTTTGGAAAGGATATCCGAAGCTTTGGAAAGCGATATCCGAAACCAAATATTTTTCCCGCTATCCTTTCCAAAGCTTCCTGGATATCGATATTCAATGTTCCTGATATCCGAGGAAGCTTTGGAAAGGATATCCGTAAAAATATTTGGTTTCTGATATCCTTTCCAAAGCTTCTGGATATCCTTTCCAAAGCTTCTGGATATCCAGAAGCTGATGAAAGTATATCCAGAAACTGGCTTAATATGTCGCGCGACAAAACAAGCCCCGTTTCTCCAGAAACACGGAGAAACGCGTTTCTCCCCAGACCGACTCAATTAAAAAAATGGAGAAAATTTAAATTTCCCTTCATTCATTTCTCTGGCTAGGGTTTGTTGAGATCGTAACCATTTCCACCACTGTACATTAGTATGATATTATCTATTTTGGGCCAGCCTCTTAAAATTTGAGATTCCACATTAAAATCAATTGGTGTCAAGCCAGTGGCGGAGCCAGAAATTTAGTGAAGGGGGGGGGGCAAGAAATTTTGGAGTGAGGAAAAAATTGATGTATTTTTTCATACCGAATACAATTTTAGACATAGTAAATTATCTGCTTTAATGGTGCCGATAATTCATTCATTGGTGTCTTATACAATTCGACACACATATAACATAATTGCACATATCAAAAAGTTCAACATGTATATTTATTTAACGTCTACAAATCGCATCTATTAAAAGAAAATTATAAATATAAAACATTTTTTTTTTTTCAAAATATACTTCCTCCATCCCACTAAAAGTTAAATTCTTTATCAAATGTCTCATTAAAAATTACATTTTTCTATCAATTTTCTCTCTCATACCTCACTTTTTATATTCACAACCCAATTACATTTAATCTTTGCGTTTAAAATAAAAATAAAATTGTTAGTGAGACGGAGGAAGTACACCTATATTTAATCTCTGTGTATAAAATAAAAATGTAATTTTAGTGAGACGAAAGATAGTCACAATACATTTAATTATTATTTAAAGAAAATTGTATTACATATAGTACCAAAAAAAATTTGTCAAGGAGGGGCAGTGGCCCCTCGTTGCCCCTACATGCCTCCGCTCATGTGTCAAGGGGAGTGACTCAGTGTCTTTATATGTCATAGGCAATGTTTGTCAATTCCCAATGTGGGATAATATCTATAACACGGCCCCTACGTGTAGCTTGGCTTTGCCAAAGGCTTACAACGTGGACTTATTAATCGGGTGGCGCGGAGTGACATCGTGGGCCGTTGAGCCTGCACGTGTAATGAACCTGCTCTGATATCATCTTAAAATCAGAGGTTCCACATTAAAACCAATTGGTGTCAGGGGGAGTGACTCATGATCTTTAAATGTCATAGGCAAGGTTTGTCAATTTTCAATGTGGGATAATATCTCTAACACAGCCCGCACAGATTTGTTTTTGGGTCAACTCACAAAAAATCTCATACCAATGGAGTGTGTAGACACTTGTATATATTAGACAATTCTTCTTTCAATTGTCAATGTGAAACTTGAATTGATATCCCAACAATCAATCAATCGATCCCAACAGGATTTTCTTTAGAATTTAAAAAAAAAAAACTTGTGAAGAAAAAAGTGATCTTAATCAATTAGTCACAAATGGATTGCTTATGGTGAACACAATATCCAAAAACAAGTACTAAGGGAGATCTTTCGATCGTAGTAATGAAAATACCCAATTCTTGATTATATTTGATTGTTCAGTATAATAATAATTGTTAGAGTTGAATTAATTTGTCTGTTTATTTGATAATAAGTTAATAATTATCACAGTTGATTTATCAATATTTTTATAAAATAATGATAATAAATTATTTGTACATTGCTTATTATATAATGGCATAATAAAATAGCAATATATTACACCTTAAAATCCTAAGTAACCCCTAAGACCATTTCCATCAGTGACCCTGACCCAATCCAACCTCAAATAAAATATTAATTTCTCTCACTTCCATATACACAATTCCAACCTTATATAATTTATACTCCCATCAGTGACCTCGACCCAACCCAACCCAACCTTTTAAAAATAAATTTAATATATAAAATATACTCCCTCCGTCCCAATAAAAGCTTCACTAATTACCCAAAAGGGCGTCCCGTTAGAAGCTTCACCTTTCCTTTTTGGCAAAGAATCTTCACTATTCTCTCCACTCATTCTCTCTCCTAAAACACTATTACACTCACAACACTTTTCAAATTCACTATTCCCTCCACTAATTCTCTCTCCTATTTTCAAATTACACTCACAACATTTTTTTTCCCTCCTATTACCATAATTCCCGTGCCGGAGGAAAAGGGTGAAGCAATTGGTGGGACGGAGGGAGTATTAATTTTAAAAATATATTTATATAAATACAAAATCAAAATAATTTGATCAAAAAAAAAAAAAAAGATAATGCACAATCAAGGCCAACCGAAGGGCAACCAATTGCCCGGAGTCATGCAATTTCGTGACTTTCCTTGCTTTTTTTTTTTTTTTTTTTTTTTGGGGGGTGGCTCTCACTTGGAGAGTCACTGATGTGTATGGTCTAATGGTGTGAAGCACAAACATCATTAATATGTTGGAAAATTGCCCGGAGTCATGTAATTTTTACAATGGGATCATCCGATAAAGCCATTAATTTATAATTTATACGTTGCTTGTGTCATGATAAAATATACTCCTTCCATCTCAATAGTAATTGTCCGTTTTTTGCCTTGCCCGCAAATTAATAAAATGGGTGGAAAGAAAAAATGTTGTGAGTGTAATTTGAAAATAGGAGAGAGAATGAGTGGAGGGAATAGTAAATTATGATGGTATTGTGAGTATTAAAATAATGTAGGAGAGAGAATGAGTGAATGGAATAGTAAAGATTCCTTTGCCAAAAAAGGAAAGTGGAAACTATTAACGAGACACCCAAAATGACAAAATGAGAAGCTACTATTGGAACGGAAGGAGTATATTATTTTTTAATTTATGTATACAATAATTATTTTAGAATAAATCAAAATGATGAAACATTTATTATTATGGGACGAAGCTGAGTGTTAATAAATTGCATTAATTATTAGAAGAGGAAAAAAAAAGGAAACTTTTTAAGCAGATAATTAATGGAAAATAAGAGATGAAATGTGACCACGTGGTTGTACAGTACTTGTACATGAATTGACCTATGTAGGGTAAATTTGTCACTTAATTTATGATGACATTCAATTATTACACTAGTCTTTCGATTTGTATGCTCACCATGTAAAGCAAAATAGGACTAGTCCAAGAATGATAATATGATTCGACTAACTGAAGAAAAAGGAACAAAAATCATTTTGCCTTCATTTAAAGTATACTCACTCCGTTCCGCTAGAAGGTGCACACTTATTATTTGCATGCAAATTAAGGAAAAAGTTAGTGAAATAAGTGTTGTGAGTATGAAAAGTGAGGCTGAAGAGAAAAAGTGGGATAAGAAATAGTTAGTTGATTGGTGTTGTGAGTATAAAAGTAAAGTAGAAGAGAGAATTAGTGGGTAAAATAGTAAAGATTCTTTGCCATTTTAAAAGTGTGCAGTTTGTAATGAGACGCCCAATAAAAAAATGTGTGCAGCTTGTAGCGGGACGGAGGAAGTATTTATTATGTAAAGTAAAAGAGAAAAATCTAGTGAAAATTTTCATCACATTTCAGGACGTAGTTGTTGCAGGAAGTGAAACATCATCAACAAACGTGGAATGGGCAATGTCGGAAATGATCAGAAACCCTAGAGTGATGAAGAAGGCACAAGCAGAAATAAGGGAAACCTTTCCATGCCATTTCAACGGATATTAAATTTTTGGGTATGGTGATTAAAGAAAAGTAGGAGAGAGAATTTAGCAGTAGGAGGAGCAAGGTGTTCTGACTTTTAAATATGAAAAGTAAAGTACAAAAGGGAATGAAGGTAAGGAATAGTATAAAAACTTTGTCATTTTAGTAGTCCTTGTTGAGATGAAACGGACGAAAAAATAAATTAATCCTCATGGAGGTGAGTCGGAAGGAGTAGCATTTTTTTTTCTAATCTTAAAACTTATATAACTATTGTGTATCTTAAAAGTTTTTTGGATGAAACTTTCAAAAATAGAATAATGTGAAAATAAAAGCATGTACTCCCTCCGTCCCACTCCAAATGTCACTTTTTAGCCAAAATAGCGTCCCGTTTAAAGTGTCACATTTCCTAAAAAGAAAATATTTTATTAATATTCTATTATCCCATCCACTATTCCCTCCACTAATTCTCTCTCCTCTACACTCACAACACTTTTTAAATTCACTATTTCCTCCACTAATTCTCTCTCCTATTTTCAAATTACACTCATAACATTTTTTCTTTCCCCTTTTTTCCTTAATTTGCGTGTCACCCCTAAAAGGATGACACTCTTGGTGGGACGGAGGAAGTATTATTTATTTATATAGTATTTAGTTTTGGTTCAGTTTAAACATAGTAATGACCCATTAACCAAATTTTAACCTCAATATGTTTTATTCAAATCAATCCATTTCTGCTAAAATGGTATTCGATTGTACTACTGTAAAGTGGAAACATCAATTCGTCAGGGTACCATTCACCCCAATTTCATTATACTATCATGGAAACGAACTCTTCTCGTAATAAAACGGCTGACCCAATATTAGTGATAGCATTAAAAAAATATCATTGTTGGTATTGAAAATTACATGTGTGGTTATGTGGTTAAGTGCAAGTACATGTGTAAAACAGTATCGATTCACGTGTGTTTAAGTGTTAGTGAAACAATGACCGTAGTAGTGTTAAAAATTGTCAGCTTAAATGTAAAAGAGTGTCCGTGCATGTTTAAAAAACGCCAGTGTAAAAGAGTGTCGGTGTTATGATAAAAAATGTCAATGTTAGTATAAAAAAGTGTCAATGTAAAATAGTGTCAGTGTATTTATTATTAAGTGTAAAAGAGTGTTATTGTTAGGGTTGGAAAGTGTCAGTGTTAGTGTAAAAAATTTCAATATAAAAGAATGTCAGTGTATATATTATTATGTATCAGCATAAAAAGAGTGATATTGTTAGTGCAAAACAGTGTCAGTGTCAGGTTCGGCAGAAAAAAAAATTAGGTCATATGCGGAGAATTATTTTCAAAAATGAGCGGTGACGGTGACGCATAGAAATAGAAGCAACTGGACACGAGATATTTTAACTTTTTCTTGAGAATTTTCATACAATTTGATTATTTTCCAAATGAGGTTTTCATTTTTCTTTTCTAAGACAGACTTTAAGAAAATAGTGAAACAATGTTTTAATACAATTTAAGTTTTTACAAATACACAAATATTTATTTTTCATGCATGTTTGCTTCTGATTTTTCTTAAACATTTTTTTAGAATGTTTCTTTTAGTTAAAAATAAAACTTTATTTAAAGACGGACGAAAGAAGCTTGTAAAGTATAATACTCCATCTGTTTCATTATAATGATAGTCTCACATGACTATTCAAATATTTTAATAACTTATTTTTATTTTCATCAATAATCTTAATGAAATAAATTTACTTATTACTCCATTAATCACTTTTCTTTCTTGGTTGACCCTCATCTCCCTCTTATGTTTTATAGTATTGGTTTTCTCTTCATATATATGTGTGAGAGCTTTTATTTCCTCTTCATAGTTGAAGGCTTTGTTTATTTTATTTGTTGCTATTATGATCAACGTGAAGGCTAAATGAATCTGACTTGGATGAGTGGAAGATGGTTAGAGACTTGATGCTGCAGGAAATGTGCTTATCAATCTTCCTCCACGTGGCAGGACAGATCACCTGGCTTCTTGACCTGAAAACAGAACCCACGACTAGCCGGATGTGTCTCCGGCGAAGACGCTCGGGCGTGAGAGTAAGATAACAGTTGTATAAAGCTCAAAATGTATTGAATAATGAACTCAGAATACAAAATGGCAGTTACCTTTCACCGTTTGGTAGTGATGAAGTATTTATAGGCAAGAGTGATGTATTTTTGGGGAGGCGACATGTCCTCCGAGATTATAGCGGCAGTTACTTGGACGTGGGAACATGTCTATAACGGTCCCTGATTTATAGGGATGTGGTTATGAGGATTGTTCAACCAAATAAGCCGGCAAGTGTTAAGTCGTCACTTGTTGGTTTAGGTCGAGGTCGTCACTCGTGGAATGGTCGACCTGACTGTCGGGTAGAGCATGGTTCGTACCCGAGTTATAATATGGATTACGAGGTCGGACTAAGTTAAGTCGGGGCACAGTGAGCCGGACCGTGGGCTTAGTCGGCCCGATCTTTGAAATGGGCTTTGGGCCTTGCTACGGCTGGGCCGGCCCTATTGAGAATGTGATAATCAAAGCTGGATGTAATTGGGTTTTACTTGCTTGGCCCAACTCGGCACTTTTGGTATGTTCAGTGGCCCCCAACTTTCGAGTTGACTTCGTCGACTTGGAAGTTAAGAAAAACTTTGATGAGAATTACTTTACTCGCAGGTCGGTTGTTCGTTACGAGGCTTAGTCGACTTTTGATGACGTGGCAACATCACAGTCGTTGGCAATGAACGGTTGGAGATGAAGGAGCGCCGATTTTCGTAATGATGACTATTCGACGTTTGGAACTCCTTCTCGAAAACCGCTTGGCTTTTAATTTTGGAAAATTAATTTCGATTTTCCTTTCCCTTTCCAAATTTAGGAAAATAGAAATACTCGAGTCTTCCTCTCCAATTCGAATTCTTACCGTTTTCAAACTCCTCTTCTCGGCGACAATCACGGAATTGCGGTAGGACTTAAACTCGAGTTCTCGGCTTGGCCAACGAACTCCACTTTCTTCAATCAATTAAGGTATTTCCCTTGTATTTTTGTTTTAGGGCTTTAATTTACGCTTTGTGTTCAATTCCGCCATGGCTAGGACCTTTAGTAGTGAACCGGGAGCTTGGTATGGCTGCTTTGTGCGTAACCAGTAGGGCATGTAAGAATGTGAACGGTGAGTGGAGAGTGATGTCCTTGGATGAGTGTGCCTCCATTTTGACTAATTGGGGTTGAATTACTGCTTTGAGATAGGGCTGCCCATTGTAGGAGAAATTGAAAATGTGGTGATTGACGACTCAACTGTTGTCGCTTTTCATTTATTCCATGAACTGCTTGACCATATTACCTTGTTTTATGTTAGGGACGTCCAAAAGCCCTCCTTTCTTAGAAATAGGATAGGTTTTCCAGGGGAGTCTAGGTCGTCCTTAGGTAGGTCGGCGAACTTGATCATAGGGTGACTCCCCTGCTTCCTCTTTTGCTTGTACGAGATATGGCGACTCAAGAAGGAAATGCTTTGCCTCAACTTCTTCAGGTCCTCGAATCGTCGACGCCTTTGGGTCCAACGTGGTGCCAGGCAAGAATGAGAGGGGCTATGTTCCCCAAGGGCCATTACGAGGCAACAAGAACCTGCCTTCTAGGTATAGCGTGATTTGGGATTTCTGTGGGGTGAGTAAGGAGGATTACGGGGTTACTATTTACACTCGGAAAGGAATTCTTGAAGCAATTCGGGTCGTCCTTTACCACGAGATGCCACTAAGGTAGCCTTCTTCTATGGTCGGTTCGTTCTTTGGTCTTAGGTTGCCCCTTGATCCATTCATAAACGAATTTTTGGAGTGTGCCAATGCCCTTCCCCTTCAACTCGGAGCCAATGCACTGTAGGGTCCTTGTGTGCTTTGCTATGGTGTGCGGAGTTCTTGGGGTATGAACCTTGCATGAGGGTGTTCAAGGAATTTTTCACCATCAAATACGGTGGGGAGGATATGAGTATCGGTACCCCTTCTAAACCCAAATCTCCCAAACTCTTTACCAACCTCCCCAATAAGCACGGTGGTTGGAACTCGCACGTGGTAGTGGTAGAGAGTAGGTTAGGATGGGAATTTCCATTGCCCGATGGTGAGGCCGAAGCCGTAGATGAGGGAGATTTTTGGGAGCCGTCTTGGCATCTTAGCTTGTACAAGACCTTATGTAGGTTAGTCGAGAAAAGGCCCGTCAGTGGGAGAGTTTGCTCACCACTAAATACAACTTTATGGCGGTGGAATGATGCACGGAGATGGAGTGGTGGAGCCTCTTATTCCCCTGCCTTTGAGGGGTCAAATATACCTATTTGGGTAACTCATCACTTGGGCAAGTTTGGAGATAGGTGCCAACTTTGTAAGAAAAGCAAAGATTATTGCAAAACCAACGGGGAGCACGGCGGTGGTAAGATTTCTTTATTCGGCCCTTCTCTTTACTCGTCCTCTATAGGGATACTTGTAAGTATATATAATTTGCTTGTATGTAGCATTTGTCTTGGGTGAGTCAGTTATAGGTTGAACTTGACTTTCGTACATAGCTAGCTCATGCATAGCGTTTCGTATGTAGAATGATTAGCTCGCCTATAATTAACTCGCTCATAGGAAAATCAAGTCGGTCATCTTGTGTTCACACATAGAATTTTTGCTCGTATATAGAACTTTTAGCTCGTATGTAGAACTTTTAGCTCGTACATAGAACTTTTAGCTCGTACATAGAACTTTTACTCGTATGTCGATTTAACACTTGTCCACTTGAATCTTTGTTGCGGTTCGACTCTGAGCAAGAGGCTAACATGGGCCGCATGCTTGGTGGTGGCGAGATAGGAAGAAATCAAAGAAAGACCACGGAAAGGCCAATGCTCGAGCTCACGGGCGAGAGGGAAGCCACGGTAAGGACCGGCACGCTTGCCAAAGACAACATAGGGATGGTGCCGATGGAAGGGGTAGAAGAAGAAGATCCATTCTTTGAGTGGTACCCAATCCGTGGGTGCTGCGAGATGGAGGTGACGAGTCATCCAAGTCGGCGAAAGCAACCCCGAGCTCAGGACCCAATTCGGGATGTCAACATGGATACCTCTGGAGCTAATATAGCGGGATCCGGCCCTTTGAATGTGGTGGAGATTGATGATGATGTCCACTGAGGAGGTTGACGATCAAGCTGCGAACACGAGGAAGAGGTGAGATCTGGAAAGGGTAAGGATGTTTCCTCTAGCCAAACTCTTCCATCTCCTCCACCCTCCTCTCATCCCAACCAAGAATCTATTGAAGAGATGATGCGGAGATTGAGTGATGTCCCTTCTTTAGAGGGAATTAAGCTGCATGAGTCGCTCCTATCCGGCTATGAACTTGGGTCAAGTCATTGTGAGGAGAGCCGTGGATGTGAGCTGCTAGCTCACTTTGCGACAAGGGCATAACGCTGAGGAGTTCTCGGCTCGATCTGGACTTGCTCATTGCGAGGTAATTCTTTACTTCCATTTTCATTTTAGTCGCTTATTCTTTTACTCGACCAACCGAAGTCTCGAGCTAACACTTCTTTGTTTTCTTTGGAATGCGAGAATCTTACCATGATCGAGCGGGCCAAAAGCTCTTGGAGGGCCTCCATTGAAAGGGAGAGCGAGGCCCTTAAAGACTTGTCCAAGAAGACCCGAGGCTTTCAATGATCTCAAGGAGACACACAACGATGCTGGACGCCTCCTATGATGCCTTGAAGCTTTTGCGGTGATACAAAGGCGGAGAAGGATAAAGCCTTAGAGGATCGAAGGCCTCGATGCACGGGTTGATGAATTGACCAAAGAGAGAGATGTCGATCGTTTGGAGCTTGATAAGGTCAAGAAGGAGCTGGCCCTTTGTTTCTCGAATCCTCCGAGAGAGACTCCTTTTGACCAAGGCTGAGCGAGGAGCACAATCTTTGCTAGAGCTATATGGAAGGAGGATCTCAAATTTGGTAAGAAAGGCATTGATCGGTTCAAAGAGGGAGATGAATACTTCGACTCTATCATTGCCAAAGCTAGGGGATTCTTGGAGGCTGGGCAAGCGTCACATGGCTCGTCGAGCTTTAGTCGACCACGATTCGGGAGTTTCCTTGGACCGGCTTGCTCAATGGGCGTATGCTCCTCAATATGACATGGCGGCTAGGGGGCCATTCATTGGTGCCTTATAATGAAGATGACCTAGCCCATATTGCTCGAGAAGATAAAGAGGAGCATTGTGAGCCTTGGGTAGCTCCGAGTTGGCCCCCAGGACCTTTGATGTGGCTTTACAAGAGCTAGGCGACATGGATGAGCGGGGAGGATATGGAGGAGGAGGGTGAGTTCGACCATCGGGTCTTCTCGGAGTCGGGTAAGCCTTTGAGCCCTCAACAAAGCTGAACCCCTGAACGAAGATCGGGTTGCTACCGAAGCGACCTCAATGTCTACGATCAAGCTATTTGATTTTATAAAAACTCTATGTAATGCAACAAGCCCCATAACATTTTTGCTCCTTTGATTTCTTGAATGTTGGATGCCTTGGCCCTATTTATTGGGAGGCGAAATACTTTTGTAAGTTTATTTTTCTCAAGTCTTGGCCCGCTTTTGGGAGACTTATTACATCCAATCTTAGGCGACCTCGATTCATGAATGTTGTATGTTTTCCATTTCATATTGTACATCGAGCTAGATGTAGATAAGATGAATGAGTCGACTTGGGCCTAGAGGCGACTTGATCTTGTTGGTTTAGTCGACCTCGGACTTGGTTAACTTTTTTGTGAACGAGATTGACCATGAGTCGAACTGCTCATACCATTGAAGCTGACACAGGGTCGAGTTAATTAGGACCAAGTTGATTAGGATTCATACTTGTTGAATAAGTAAAGGCGATTAAAAATCGAGCTAAGTAAGTCAAGGCGACTAAGAGTCGAGTTTGTTAGAATTAAGTCGACTAAGAGTCGGACTTGTTAAGTGAACAAAGGCGATTAAGAATCGGGCTTGTTAAATGAACAAGGCGATTAAGAATCGAGCTTGTTAGAACGAAGGCGACTAAGAGTCGAGCTTGTTAGGGTGGGCGACTAAGAGTCGAGCTAAGACGAGCGACTAAAGGTCGAGCTCGTTTAAACGAAGTCGACTAAGAGTCGGACTTGTTAAATAAATAAAGGCGATTAAGAATCGAGCTTCGTTAGAACGAAGGCGACTAAGAGTCGAGCTTGTTGATGTTAAGGTAACACCATGTTTGATCGAATAAGCTGCGCTTTTCATTGAACTAGGAATCATGCTTACATCAATTCGAAACTAGCTTTAACACAAACTTGAACTTTGAAATTGAAAACTAGAAGTAGTATTTGATCGGGTGAGTAGCATGCCATGGGTGCTTCAATTCCTCTCCCTACGGATGAGCGATCATGTAAGTACCCTCTTTGACAACTCGAGTAACCACATATGGACCTTCCCGGTTAGGAGATAGTTTATTCTGTTGGGTCCTTCTACGCCGTTGCCTCAATCTTTCTCAATACGTAATCCCAACTTGGAACGACCTTGCTTTGACCCTCTTGTCATGGTAACTTTTAGTTATTTGTTTGTAGTTGACCATTCGGAGGTAGGTTTCTCGCTTCTCGTCGATCGAGATCCGGGTCGATCAATCTATTGGTATCATTTTGCTCTTGATTAAAGAAAGTCACTCTAGCGGTAGGGAATGCGAGCTCGGCGGAGTGCCATGGCCTCGATCCATAAGTGAGAGCAAAGGGGTTTCCCAGTAGGCCCCAGAGTGGTTGTACGAGCGCCCCGAAGAGCAAGGGGAGTTCGTCCAACCAATTGTTACGTCGACCTACGAGTCTGTCTTGAGCGAAGATAGAACAAGTTTATTTCTTTGCTTCGGCTTGTCCATTTCCTTGAGGGTAGGCCACGAAGATTTCCAATGCTTGATTCCTACTCGATTCATTTACGCCGAAGGTTTGGGAGAAGCTGCAGTCCGTTGTCGAATACTATGGCTCGAGGAAACCCAAATCGACACCAAATGAAGTCGTGAATGAAGTTGATAGCATTCTCCTCGGTGATGCGAGCTAACGGTTTGGCCTCAACCCATTTTGTGAAGTAATCTATGGCAACGATCACATACTTGCAATTTCCTCGGGCGGGAGGGAAGGGTCCAATCAAGTCGACACCCCAGCATGTCGAATGGCCAAGCTGCGATTGCGGAGTACGCTCGGTTGTTGGCACATGAGGTAAGTTGGCAAACCTTTGGCATTGATCACATTCTTGAACAAAGTTGTGGGTGTCGGCTCTCATGTGTGACGATAATATCCCAAAGTGATTAACTTGTCGGCCAAGGGTCACGGCCCCGGTGTCCACCGCAAATTCCACTATGCACTTCATGTATCAATATGGCGACCTCTTGAGGGTGGATGCACTTTAATAATGGTCGAGTATAGGATCTTCGAATAGGTCGCCTCCTTGAATGACATACCTTGGAGCTTTCTTTTTGATAGCTCGAGCCTTCTTCTCGTCATCGCGGCTCTCCATTCTCTAAATATGCCTTCATTTCCTCGATCCAACACTTCTCCTGAGTCCAATTTCTTGAGGGATCATCTATGCAATGAATTTTTACTCTTTCATAATTTGGACTTTCGAGGAAGGAGATAGGTTCATCATGTGGCTCATACGAGGTAGCTAATTTTGAGAGGAGATCGGCTAGCTCGTTGTCCTCTCTTCCAATCCTTTGAATCTCCCGAATTCCAAATCCTTTATCGGCTCCTTCACCGGGTCGCATATTTAATCAACGTGGAGCTAAGTACCTCGTACTCGCCTCTGACTTGGTTAACTATCAGTTGTGAATCACAGTAGGCCATGATCTTAGTGGCTCCAAAACACTTGGTGTACTCAATAGCTGCGATTAAAGCCTCATATTCGGCTTGGTTATTGGAAGCATCAAATTTGAACCTTAGTGATTCCTCATATACGGTCCCAGTTTCTGGCTCAATCAACACAATTCCGGCTCAGCTGCTATTCTTGGTCGGCGGCCGTCTGAATAGACCTTCCAACAATCGTCGGGTAGGCTAATGACGACTGGGACTCTGGTTCTTTCCCTTAGCTTTTTCTTTAGGAACTCGTTGCTCGTTGTCTTCCTTGGTGAACGTAAGCTCGACCAAGAAGTCGGCTAGAGCTTGAGCCTTCAACGCCTTTCGAGGTCGATAGTCAATGTCAAATTCGGTGAGGGCAATTGACCAATTGAGCGATCGACACGAACTCTCGGGCTTGTGCAATATCTTTCTCAAAGGTGCATTAGTAAGAACCACGATTGGATGAGCTAGAAAATAAGCTCGCGGCTTCCTTGAAGCCACGACTAGAGCATAGGCGACCTTCTCGGCGTTGTAATACCTACTTTCCACATCGATAAAGCTTTGCGATATAGTACACGAGCTTACGAAGCCCCTCATCCTCTCTAATCAACAACTGCTTTACCCAACCGACTTGTCTCCCACGAGATAGATATACAAACAAAGTCTCTCCGGTGGTCGGGCTACTTAGCGGGGTGGAGTAGCGAGGTAATCCTTTAGGCTGTTGGAACGACGAATGACATTCGGTCGTCCATTCAAAACTTTTCGCCCCCTCAATGCTTTGAAGAAGGGGAGAGACCGCTCTCTGCGACTTTGATATGAAGCGACCAAGAGGCTGCTACCCTTCCGTTAAGTCATTTGCATCTCTTTGACAGGTGGGAGCCTTCATGTCGACTAAAGCCTTTATCTTCTCTGGATTAGCTTCTATGCCCCTTTGAGATACCATGAATCCCAAGAACTTGCCAGTGCCACTCCAAACACACATTTCTTTGGGGTTGAGCTTCATGTCGTTTGCTCGTAAATTGGCGAATGTCTCCTTTAGGTCGACCACGTGACTCCCGGCCGTAGTTTTAATGACCATGTCGTCAACGTAGGCCTCCATATTTCGACCAATACGTGAGGCAAAGACTTTGTTCACCATCCTACGATAGGTCGCTCCTGCATTCTTCAATCCAAAAGGCATCATATTGTAGCGGTAGATGCCTCCAGTGCACTGAAATGCCGTCTTGACTATGTCGTCCTCATGCATCTTGATCTGGTGGTATCCCGAATAAGCGTCGAGGAAACTGAGGGTGGAGTGACCAGCAATGGAATCAACTAGCTTGTCTATCCTTGGAAGGGGATAACTGTCTTTTGGGCATGCAAGGTTCAGAGTGGTGAAGTCGACACACATCCGCCATTTGCCATTTGATTTCTTCACCATGACCACGTTGGCCAACCACGTTGTATGAGTGGCCTCTTTGATTATCCCTGCACTCAAAAGTTTTTGTACCTCAGTTTTTATGGCCTCTTCCTTATCGCGAGCAAAGCTTCTCAATTTTTGGGGTCTAGGCTTTATGGTCGGGTTGACTTCCAGTCTGTGAACGGCGACCTCCTCCTTGATTCCCCTCATGCCTTCTACCCTCCATGCAAAGACATCATTACTTTCTTTGAGTAGCTTGATAATCTCCGCTCGCTCCTCGGCGATATTTGTTTCCCAATCTGAATTTTTTGGTCGGGGTAAGAAGGGTTGGTGATGATTGACTCTAGCTCATCCACGACTTCTAGCTACGGTCCATCTACGAATTGTAGAGTCTCCACTATGATTTCCACGACCTTTTGTCTTTCCTCGGCTCCCAAGTGTGGAGCCTCCTCGGCTATCATATCATCAAGCTTGTCTGCAACCTCGGTAGTGGTGGTGGCCCCAGAGTTATTGTCTATTTGGAGGCATAGGTCTCCTATGGCGACTTGATCGACCATAACTACATCTGAATCGACCTCGGTGGTGTTAGAGTGACGTGTCGACTCAAGCATGACCTCGTCATTTGAGCGATAGGTCGACTCTACCACGTCGGTGATTGTTGACGGTCGGGTAGTTTTGGTGGCCCGGCGAGACGGCTTCAAGTAACCATCGGCGGTCTCAATCTCTAGCTCCCTTTTCTTTCTTTCTCTTAGAACATGATCCGAGATAAGCACGAGCTGTGCCTTGTACGCAACCCACTCCAGCGGGTGTGGGGAACTTTACTGTTGGTGAGGAATTGATGCTACCATTCCAAGAGCGACTGTCCGGGAATTCCAAGTATGGCGGCATAGTCACTATTTACATCAATTACGATAAATTGTACCTTCGAGACAATCTGAGGGAGTCGGCCTAGGTCGACGTCGAGCACTATCGGCCTTTAGCATCAACTCGGTGGTTGGTGAAGCCCTCCAACACTGCCATCATATCTCTCCATTGTTCATCATTAAGACCCATCTCCTTGAAAGTTTTGTAAAACAAAATATCCTTGCGAGGCCCCGTGTCGACTAAGAGTACGCTCGTCGTACATCCGTCTATGAGACCTGGGATGACGAGAACTTGCTCTCTAGCTGCCATGTTAGTAGCCAATTCGTGGGGGAAGAAGCTGATCGCTTCATCTCTTACTTCTCTCCTTGGAGGCACATGTGGGGCCTTATTGAGCTGGAATATCTTGTGCTTGATGGCCGTGTTGCTCGCTTGTTCAGTGATGACCCCCAGGTTCAGTCTAGGTTGCCTAGGTCCTTGTTGCCCTGTGGCTGCTCACCTCCTCCGGCTTGAGGTCTCTTCCACATAAGCTTCGAGTCTCCACAGTCGACCATTCTCTGGATGATACGCTTTAATCCCAAGCAATCTTACGTGAGATGACCGGTGTCTTTGTGGTAGTCGCGGTACTTGCTTTGTTGTCCCTCCTAAACTTGTTGCTGGATTCATTGGGATTGGAGGAGCCGGTTCGACGGCATTCAAAATCTCAGTTCGACTCACCGTGAGGGGAGTGAAAGCTTCGGGCACCTTCTCTGTTGCCCTAGTTCGGTTCTTTCCATTTTTATTGTTCCCCCCATTCTTGTTGGAGTCCTTTTTATCATCGGTGACTTCAACCTTGGGGCTCTTACCATTCTTCTTTTCTTTCCTCTCCTCAGCAAGAGCGACGTTGTATACCTTCTCAAACAACTCTGTCGAGTTGTTCTTGCCTGGCTTGTGAGCTCGTAATCCATGTCTGCCGGAAATACCGTTTCGGAAAGCGATTAATGACTTCCCTATCGGTGAGGTCTTCCTCTATCTTATCAACCATCTCTTTGAACTTGGTGAAATAGCTCATCGAGCTTTCATTCTTACCACTGCACCAAGTTATTCGGATCGGTGACGGTTATCTTCCGAGCTCCTGCGGTCGAGAAGCGGTCTAAGAATTTTGTTACGAAGCATGCCCAGTGGTGATACTACCGGCGGCCAAACCATTGAACCAAGTTAAGGAAATTTGCCCCGATGAAAGTGTGCTTAGGAGAGCTTTGCACATGTTGTCATCCTCATTGGCGACAAAACACATAGTGGCTTCCAGATGTGCTATGTGGCTCCTGGCATTTGTCGACCCAGTACTTCTCCGAAGAGGCAACCCGAAAGTAGGAGGAGGTCGACTATCTCGATTTCTTTGGATAAAGGTCGAAGAGCAAAATCAATTCGTTCAACCTTTCCCGTCTCTTTTTCTTCTCCTCTTCCCATTGTTCGAATTTCTTCTTCATCAATAGCCATTCTCTAGCATCGGATCTTTCATCTCCTGGAGGGGCAGCAGCATTGGACCTCTGGCCCTCACTTCGGGGAGTCACTGCCTACTCCTGTCCTGTGAGAATTGGTCCTTTCGATCTTATTGGAGATCTATGTACATTTACTTCTTTGAGGCGACTGCGCCTCTCGGCGGCGAGACGGCGACTGCGCTGTTATCTCCATGTGGCGACCTGCGCCTTTCCTCTCTGATTGGCGACCTATGCCCATTCCTGTCTCTATGGGATCTGATCTCTGCGTTCGCGCTGGAGAGACATGTATTTCTGTTGGTACATTAAGCGAGTCCTCAAATCGAGATTGAGCCTCCTGTTCCTGTTTACGTTGAGGCTAGCCCTTAGGTCGTTACTCGGCACATGAACAAGTGTAGGAGCTCGCCGAACTATCTGTCCTCGCCATTACGCCCACACCTTCATTTGGCCTAGCACTCCTGGCTGTTGCCCATTGGAGACTTGGGAGGAGCAATCCTTTCGAGCGTACGTCGGCCTGCTCTGCCTCCTCCATGGCTATCAAGTCAGCCAAAATTTGAGCTCGCTCTAACATCATTTCCTTCTTGCTCATGGGATTAATTGAGGGACCTGCCCTGTTTCCCATGTTCACCTGAGCAGTTGGACGTTTCGGAGGAGGTGGAACTCCTTGCCCATTCATATGTCTTTTCCCTCTCCTTGTGTCAGGCAATCCTCTGCCGTCAACGACACTAGTAGAGCGTGTGGCTCTACCATGAGGACGATTTGGTGGGGGAGGAGGCAAGTTCAAGTTTTCAGCATTTGCGTTCATGTTGTTGTTGTTTACTTCGTCATGCCCAAGTGAAGCCTCGGATACATGTCCTTCTGATGAAGTCACCATTGTTGCAGGTTGATGGAGTTTTCGAGGTCAAGTTTAAAGCACGATTCCCGGCAATGGAACCAAGCGATGCTTTGCAGAAATGTGCTTATCAATCTTCCTCCACGTGGCAGGACTGATCACCTGGCTTCTTGACCTGAAAACAGAACCCACGACTAGCCGGATGTGTCTCCGGCGAAGACGCTCGGGCGTGAGAGTAAGATAACAGTTATATAAAGCTCAAAATGTATTGAATAATGAACTCAGAATACAAAATGGCAGTTACCTTTCACCGTTTGGTAGTGATGAAGTATTTATAGGCAAGAGTGATGTATTTTTGGGGAGGCGACATGTCCTCCGAGATTATAGCGGCAGTTACTTGGACGTGGGAACATGTCTATAACGGTCCCTGATTTATAGGGATGTGGTTATGAGGATTGTTCAACCAAATAAGCCGGCAAGTGTTAAGTCGTCACTTGTTGGTTTAGGTCGAGGTCGTCACTCGTGGAATGGTCGACCTGACTGTCGGGTAGAGCATGGTTCGTACCCGAGTTATAATATGGATTCTGAGGTCGGACTAAGTTAAGTCGGGGCCTGGTGAGCCGGACCATGGGCTTAGTCGACTGATCTTTGAAATGGGCTTTGGGCCTTGCTCTGACTGGGCCAGCCCTATTGAGAATGTGATAATCAAAGCTGGATGTAATTGGGCTTTACTTGCTTGGCCCAACTCGGCACTTTTGGTATGTTCAATTATTATTATTATTCTAGAAGGTAAAAGGGGGATTGAAGATTCAGTCTTTGTTGCAGATACTCTGGTGGTCTATAAACTAATGTTTTTTTACAGGTCCAGTCATTTCAAAGTACAATAACTTAAGTTTATGAATTTTTATCGGTTAACTAATAATTAAACATGGAGTATATTATATTATCACAAAAAAGTGTATTTACATGGAGTATACTTTTTCCTATAATATACTATTCTGTAAATTTATTTCATTAAACTTATACAATTTGTTGAAAAATTTCACGATACACAACATTTTTTGTCCAACCTTTGTATTCACCATCGTGAATCATCTCCTCCAACTTTAATTTGAAAACTCGTGCCTCAATATCTGGCCTATTTTCTGCCTTCTGCCCACCACATTCATTTAGAGTATCCTTGATTTCTTTCCAATTAGGATTGGCCGTAAATGTAATAAAGAAATCTGGATTTTCCAGTACCCTGCATATTGCCATTGCATCTTGGTAATTTTGTACCATATATCTAGGATTGCCTGTAAACGATGATGGTAAAATAGTACGCATTCCAACATTTCGCAAGTCTGAATCTCCATTTCTAATTGCATCATAAACATTCCTATACAGCTCAGTACGTAAACTTCCTTGATTTCCCTTGAGAAAACGTAATCTCTATTGTCCAATTTGGGTATAAGCATCAACTATATATTCCTGATATAACCTTCCCGAGTCTTGCAAAGTTTGCCCCTGATTATTACGCTGCTGTAAAACATAGGAATAATATTCGTGTGCCGTTACATTACCTCGTTTAGTCTTCCTAGAACCTGAGTTCCTTACATAAGAAATTTCTAGGTGAAACCCATCCTCTCCAAAGGGAAAAAATAGAGGATATTGCAAAGCCATAAACAACGGGTGAAGATCACTAATTCGTTTCAAAGTACCATCAGTACCTTGAATAATTAGATCTCTTTCATATCCCCTACAATCAACATTGCAATTTCAGAGGCCACTGGTGCTAAGTATTGACGTTGTCTACTTGCCCTTTTTTTTAACCAACTTGATACATAAATTACCCACGGTATGGTCCTTATACCAATCCCTTGCAGATCGAAATACCTTCACCAATTCGTTATGTGTATTGAGCATATCTATTAACTGTTTAATAATATTTTGGGACAAATCCTTATTACGATCAACTCTATTAACAGCATTCAATCTATTCTGAATTTCATTCTCTGTGTCATACATGAATTGTTTTATTTTAACTCTTATTAAAATAGTGCTGAAATATGTCTACAATAATTAGAGATTGGATGAAACATGAAGTGTAGAGGAAATAGTGAAACGTCGAGAGAGGATTCGTCGCTTCTTTATGAAGATTATATCCCCGCCTCTTGATTGAAATATAAGTAACTTGAAAGTCCATGGCCATGTCATGACAAGTTAGTCATATAGTCAAGTTAAGATATTTCTAGAACCAAGTAAATATTATTATTGATAATGACGCTACATGTATTAATAATAATTTGAATATTAAGACGAAGAGATTTAACTACGACTGTTCATATTGGTTTATGGTTCGCTACCATTTTTCTATCACGTTGGGTGGCTAACAACTGATGCTAGTCGGTTACCTTAGTCTGTGTGGATATACTGCCTTCGTGTTAAAAACCTAGTGGGTCACACGCATAAGTACAAGTTACTGGGATAGTTAAAGGGTTATACGTTGTAAATGGATAAGTTATGGTTCATTATGTCATTAGTGTAAGTTTAAGGTTAAAACTTACATAATGAAAGTTAAGGGGCTTAGTTTGACTAGTGAGTCAAAATTACCCCTATATATAAACAACTTATCTAAGCCTAAAATAATCTAATCTCTAATCTTCTTTTTCCCTTTTCACAAGAGAGGCTACAAGAGATAGAGAAATGAGAAGAGGTGAAGGAGGCTAGCACCTTCTTTGCATCAATCGTTCCCAGCGATTTTTACGTGAAAGACCCTTTGTTGATATGCAGATGATCAGACAGCTATGGTTTGGCTTAGCTGTCAGATGATTAGTTGAATTGTGCAGCAGAATAAGAGAGGCTTGAAATATTGATAGGACAAGAAACACAAAGAAATAATGCAAGTGTGTGAATGTGATTGAAAAAATGTAATAACACAGAGAATTTAAAGTGGTTCAGAGTTCACTCCTCCTACATCCACCCCCACTGTCAATCTTGACAAGTGAGATCAATTTTATTATAATCTTTAATCAACAAAAATTACAAATGATTGATTCAGGCAAGTTCCTTGAACTTCCTCTTCCTAATTAGTACAGTCAACTAGGGATACACTTAAAGTACAGTCTTAAGTGTTTTTACAACTTGAAGTACAGTCTCAAGATTTTACAAAACAAATAATACACTCAAAGTACAGTCTTAAGTGATTACAAACTAATTCTACACCTAAAGTACAGTCTTAGGATTTTGGAATTTGTGAATTAACACACTAAGGGGTGTTTTGTTGTGGAGACAGAGGTTTGGGGTGAGGGTTTTGGTTTGGAACAGGATTTAAAGGGTAAGGATTGGTGAGTGTGTGTGTGAATTACAGGAGATGTGTGTGGGTGTGAGGGAAGGGTTTTGGACTGTGAAAAAGAGTATTTTTCAGGAGTAATTTGTGTAGAGGATGAACTCCTCTATTTATACCCTTCAATGTAGCCGTTGGAATATGACTGTTGCAGCTACATTAATGAGCCTTGACTGGTCTTTGCCCCACTTGTCCACTTGCAGGTCTTCATGAGCTGGCTTGAGCCGTGGCTTGAACCGAGATCTTCGAGAAGGTCTTCGGTGGTCTTCAATGGTGAACTTGGCTTTGTGAAGATCCAGGTTCCACTTTGGTTGAGATTATGGTAACAGAGATTGAGACAAAGTAATGGCTATCAGAGGAAGAAGTCATAGCTGTCAAATCATACAAGGCTTAGCTATCAGAGATGTTCTCTAATAAGGACTGAGATGCACTTTGATGATCTTGATGACTTAGAGAGTGAATATGATTCATGTTTTTGATTGATTGTAATCATTGTATACAACAGAATCATAACTATCAAACTCATAGCTGTCAGATATACTGAGGAATGAATATGAAGTTTGATTTGGTCAGTCATGGACTTAGCTGTCAGAGAAAAGGATCATGACTGACAGTCTTCCTCTTTTGATATAAACCCTGTTCTATATATATATTCCTTTATCAAAACCAACTAACTAAGACATTGATCAAAGTTAGGTCCTAACAGTACGCGTGGATACGTCTAGAGGGATTGCAAGTGGAATCCTCAAGCGAATCGGCTTACGCGAGTTGGTAATTTCTTGAACTCCGTTCTTGAATTTATCAAATTTTATGCGATAACACACGGATACCGATTTTCTATAAATTAAATATTTTTGATTTTTCCGCTGCGTTTATACTCTAAAACCCAACAGTAGTATCAGAGCCACGTGTGTTCGAATCGCATAAAATAGTCTATTAATCTAGATCAGACTTTAGTTTATTGTTTGAATTAAAATGAAACAAAAGGAAATGAACAGTAGTTCTTGGACCTGGCAGTAATACTAAGACCATCCGTGAACAAATTTTAGATAGACATGGCAGTAATTTCTAAGACCATGAACCATGGTTTTCAAAATGGGTTTTGAAACAGAAGGTCACTGTTCATGGTTTTCAAAATGGGTTTTGAAACGGAAGGATTGTTCAATTCGGTAGAAGCTGTTTTGAAAATGAAGCGGTATTGAAAACTGACGGTTTTTTTTTTTAAAAAACTGTTCACATTTTGAAAATGGAACAACAGTTTATTGCATGGTGGGTTTCAAAATGGTTTTTGTTAGGACCTAACTTTGATCATAGTCTTAGTTAGTTGATTTTGATAAAGGAATATATATATAGAACATGGTTTATATCAAAAGAGGAAATCTATCATATTCATCTTTCAGTTTATCTGACAGCTATGAGTCTGACAGTTATGATTCTACCTTATACCTTGGTTACAATCAATCAATAACATGAATCATATTCTCCCTCTAAGATATCAAGATAATCAAGTACATCTCAATCCTTATTAGAGATCATCTCTGATAGCTAAGCCTTGGTATGATCTGACAGCTATGGCTTCAGTCCCTCAGACAGCCATTACTCTGTCTCATTCTTTGATGCCAAAATCTCAACCATGATGGATACTGTACCCTCACAGCTATCAAGTTCACCTTTGAAGACCATTGAAGACCTTAAGAAGCTCTCGGCTCAAGCCAAGCGCTCATGAAGACCTGCAAGTGGACAAGTGAGGCAAAGACCAGTCAAGACTCATTAATGAAGCTGCAACAGTCATATTCCAACGGCTACATTGAAGGCTATAAATAGAGGAGTTCATCCTCTACACAAAGACTGTACTTTAGGTGTAGAAATAGTTTGTAATCACTCAAGACTGTACCTTGAGTGTATTAGTTATTTTGTAAAATCTTGAGACTGTACTTCAAGTTGTAAAAACACTTAAGACTGTACTTTAAGTGTATCCCTAGTTGACTGTACTAATTAGGAAGAGGAAGTTCAAAGGAACTTGCCTTATCAATCATTTGTAATTCTTGTTGATTAAGATTATAATAAAATTGATCTCACTTGTCAAGATTGACAGTGGGGTGGATGTAGGAAGAGTGAACTCTGAACCACTTTAAATTCTCTGTGTTATTATATTTCTGCAAACACATTCACACACTTGCATTATTTCATTGTGTTCTTTGTCCTATCATTATTTCAAGCTTCACTTATTCCGCTGCACAATTCAACTAATATCTGACAGCTAAGTCAAACCATAGCTGTCTGATCATCTGCATATCAAACAAGGGCCTTTCAATTGGTATCAGAGCTTGTCTTCACATTCAAAAGTCTAACAACTTGTGAAGGATCCTCTTCAAACTCACCATGCCTCAACCAAGGAGAAATAATGAGAAATACATCCCACACATTGATGACTGTGGATCTTTTGAGATATATGCTTCAAAAATAAAAACATACCTTGATGCAAACAGTATATGGAACTGGTATGTTCTAGAGAATGAAGTGTCCTACCCAACTCAAATCTGTATTGATGGAGGACCTAGTAAGACCAAATCCCCAGAAACATGGTCTGAATCTGAAAAACAATTAATCAGTGCAAACTTAAAGGTCAAAAACATTCTTCAAAAGAGTGTAAATGACTCACTAGCACAAGAAATTGCTAAGGAACCAAATGCCAGATCACCATGGGCTCTCATTCAAACAAAGTTCACTAAGCACACCAGTGTCAGGACACAAAATTTGTATAACTTGCTTAGGCAATTAGACAACTTCAAGTTCTATCCTGGAGAAAAAGTGAGTGCTGCTCAACCAAGGTTTGAAAACCTTGTTAGATCTATTGCTGACCATGGAAAAACCTTTGAACAACAAGATCTCTGCCTCAAGATATATTCTAATCTCCCACAAGAATATGAAAAGGTAGCATTACCTATTAGAGAAGGATCTGAATGGAGCACAATGACAGTTGAACAGTATTTTGGAAAGCTTGAAGCTTATGAACTGGAAGGTATGATAAAAATTCAACCAGTTCCTACCATTTCCCAAACTTTAGCCTTAACTGCTCAAGAAACTGTCCACAAACCAATCACTCACCAAGACATTGAGACCATTGTCAACAATTCCCTTCAAAAGATAAACATCAGCTCCAAACCTCGGCAAAGAAACGTATCTCTCAAGAAGACATTCCAAGTCTCATATCCATGGCTGTCAGAAATGCCATGAAATTTCAAAAGAAATCTTTTGACAAAAAATACAACCCTTCCACATCTAATTCTCAACAAGACAGCTACAAGAAGACAATTGATTGCTTCAACTGTGGAAAGCAAGGACATTACTCATCTGATTGTCCTGAACCAAGAAAACCTAGGGACAATCAGACAGCTAAGAAGATGACCTACTTAAAAGAGATCATTCACAGTTCCAAGTGCAACTGCTTCAATTGCTCCAAAAATAAAAATGACAAAAACATGGAGCAAGTTATGATAGCTGATTCATCAAAATTCAGTGATGAAGAGTATGTGTCAAGTGATGATTCTGAAAATGAAGGAGAAGAGGCCATGCTATGCCTTATAGCTGAAGATGAGGAAGAATCAGACAATGAGGAAGAATCAGACAATAAGGAAGAAATGGAAGCTCTTGCTGCTGCAGATGAACTGAAAGAGGTACATGATTTTAACTCTTTAAATATTGATGGTTTCAAACAATTAGTTTGCACTCTTTTAATTCAAACCAAAAAACAAAAAACTAGCTTTGCTTCACTGGTCAATGAGAACCTTTCCCAATCCTCAACCATTGACACCCTCACAAAAACTAATTCTGAGCTTGAGAAAGCATGTCAAGGGCTAAGAGATCAATGCATTATGCTTGAAAAACAAAACATGGATCTGACAGCTAAGACATCAAGTAATCATGAAAATTGTCAAAGACTCATTAATCTTGAAAAAGAAAATGATGCTCTTAAAAAGTAAATTGATTCATGGAACAAGTCAAGCAAAGCATTATCCCTGTTTAGCTACAATCAAAGACATCCTAGTGACAAAACAGGGATTGGTGCTGACAATTCTACACCAAAGGTGTACACTCCTCCCACTGGTGAAAGGGCCATTGAAAAAATGGTTCTAGAAAACCTAAGCTCTGGCAGCTATCAAACTCAAACCTATCCTGTTCAAACCAAGGGAAAATCAAAGGAAATCTTACCTGGTCCTAGTCACTCAAACAAAGGACCAAGTAAAATTCAAGGAAGCAAGTATATTTGGGTTCAAAAAGGGGCCAATATACAGAAAAAAATTGAGTTGCAAAAAGATGCTAGACAGCCAAGCCCTGACAGACAGCCAAGGCCTGACTGACAGCCAAGATCTTCCAAACCACATAGAACCCCAAGGCAACAAAGATTCTATAACAAACATAGATACACCAAACAACAAAAACTTCAATGGCAATACTCAAATGGAAGAAGTCATGCAAATCAAAATGACTCTACCAGATCATCCTTTTCAAATAACTTTCAGTTTCAACCCCAATATAACAACCCAAATCACTTCTTCAATCCATCCCAATCCACTGTCCTCACACCTTACATGATGCAAATCATGTCATATTACCATACCCTAAACCAGTTCTTCAAAAAGGGATCAATGAACAAAGCTAGGGTTCCAAAGAAAAACTAATCCTTTGGACCCAAAAGAATAAAAGGGGTACCATAAAAATTACTTTCTGTTTTGCAGGTACCTAGGAAAGGACTCTGGTATTTAGATAGTGGTTGTAGTAGACATATGACCTTCAATAAAGACTGGTTGCAACAATATTCCCCTAAAAATGGTCCAAATGTAACCTTTGGTGACAATTCCCAAGCTAAGGTCAAAGGATCAGGAAATCTTATTACAAAAGATATCATTTTTACAAATGTGTCTTATGTAGAGGGTCTCAAACACAATTTGATTAGCATTAGTCAAATCTGTGATAAGGGATATCATGTTGTCTGCACTAAGGAAAAATGCACTGTTAAAGATAAAAGCAATAAAGTCATTCTGGCTGGATCAAGAAAAGGGAATCTCTACTGCTTAAACTTAGAGATTGTGGAATCCTCAAATGCTCACTGCCTTCTATCTTTCAATCAAACTGATATGTCATGGCTATGGCACAAAAGATTGACTCACCTTAACCATAAAACCATCTCCAAGCTTGCAAATTCTAATCTAGTCAGAGGCCTACCAAATATCCCATTCAAGAAGGATAAACTTTGCAAAGAATGCCAATGTGGGAAGCAAAAGAGATCTTCATTCAAGCCCAAGACCAAGTTGGACACCTCAAGACCTATTGAACTACTTCATATGGATCTCTTTGGACCCATAAGAACTAGATCTTTAGGAGGAAAGAGATATTCCCTAGTTGTGGTTGATGATTACACCAGATTCACATGGATCATTCTTCTTGAATCCAAAAGTGACACCCTTAGCTGTCTAACAAAGCTCTTCAATAAAATTCAAAATCAAAAAGGGACATCCATCATCAAAATCAGGTCTGATCATGGAAAGGAATTTGAGAAAACAGGAGTAGAAGAATATTGTGACTCCAAAGGTATTGATCACAATTTTTCAGCCCCAAGAACACCCCAACAAAATGGTGTTGCTGAAAGAAAGAACAGAACAATTTGTGAGGCAGCAAGAACAATGCTGTCAGAACATAATCTCCCAAAGTATTTTTAGGGTGAAGCTGTCACTACTGCTGTGTATGTTCAAAATAAAACACTAATCAACAAATTCCATAAGAAGACTCCATATGAATTATGGAATGACAAAGTCCCTACCATTTCCTACTTTCACAGTTTTGAAAGTAGATGCTTCATTCACAACAATGGCAAGAATAATTTGGAAAAATTTGACTCCAAAAGTGATGAAGGAATCTTTCTTGGATATTCTAACACAAGCAAGGCTTATAGAGTTTACAACAAAAGAAGACTTGTTGTGGAAGAATCAATTCATGTTGACTTTGATGAAAACAATGATCAAAGTGTAACTGAATTGTGTGATTTTGATGAAGGTTTGGGAAACCTAGATAATCTCCCTGAAGCATCTTCCATTCTTGATTCAACTGTTCTCCATCATGAACAAGATTCATCAAATCTTCCAAACATGGTTCCAAGAAATTCATCTGACAGCCATCCTGTGTCAGACAGCCATGACCAATCCCACTCCCATCATCAATCAATCCAGTCAACCAAGTCAACAGCAATCACTCCCATTTCCAATCCAATTGATGAAGAAGAGAATACTCAAATGAATGGTCATCCCTTGACTGACATCTCCCAAAATTCTTCCTTAGCTGACAGCCAACCCTTAGCTGACAGCCATCCAAATTCTTCATGTAATCCATCTACTAGCCACTTTCCATCTCCATCCAATAATCCTCTTTCTCCTCCCAAAACCAATGATGAATCCACCATTACTCACATCATTCCACCCAATAAAGATCTTTACATCAGCCTTCAAATTGATAAAACCCCAGTTCCAGACAACATTCCTTTTCTCATGAGTGCATTCATATCCCAAGTGGAACCAAAGAAAATAAATGAAGCACTCTAAGATGCTGACTGGATAGAAGCCATGGAAGAAGAATTAGAGCAGTATGAAAGGAACAAAGTGTGGCAACTTGTTCCTAAACCAAGAAACCAAACTGTCATTGGAACAAGATGGGTTTTTAGAAATAAGATGAATGAAGAAGGTGTTGTAGTAAGAAACAAAGCTAGACTGGTTGCTCAAGGATACAGACAAGAAGAAGGTATTGACTATGATGAGACTTTTGCACCTGTTGCAAGACTTGAAGCTATAAGGCTATTCCTTGCCTATGCTTCATTTAAGAAGATGAAAGTATTCCAGATGGATGTCAAGAGTGCATTTCTGAATGGAGTCTTAAATGAAAAGGTTTTTGTATCTCAACCCCCTGGTTTTGAGCACCCAAAGTTTCCTGATCATGTATACAAATTGGACAAAGCATTGTATGGGCTTAAACAAGCACCAAGAGCTTGGTATGATACCCTATCTAGATATCTCCTTGGCAAAGGATTTACAAAGGGCCATATTGATAACACTTTGTTTATCAAGAAATATGGAGATGATCAGTTGCTCATCCAAGTCTATGTTGATGACATCATTTTTGGTTCATCAAATGAGGACTTGTGCACTGAATTTGGAGATATTATGAAAGACCAGTTTGAAATGAGCATGATTGGGGAGCTTACTTTCTTCTTGGGTCTTCAAGTCAAGCAAATGAAGGAAGGAATCTTCATTAACCAAGCTAAATACACAAGGGATATGATCATGAAGTTTGACATGCAAACTGCTTCCCCTGCCAAAACCCCCTTGTCAACCACAACCAAACTCCATGCTCATCCAGATGGTCAAAGTGTAAATCCAACACTTTACAGAAGTTACATTGGATCTCTCCTTTATGTAACATCTTCAAGACCTGACATTATGTTTAGTGTCTGTCTCTGTGCTAGATTTCAAGCAAATCCTAAGGAATCTCATCTCTCTACTGTCAAGAGAATATTGAGATATCTCAAAGGAACCCCTGATTATGGCTTGTGGTATCCCACTGAATCCCCATTTTCTCTAATTGGATTCATTGACTCTGACTATGCTGGATGCAATCTAGATAGAAAATCCATAAGTGGTGGATGCCAGTTTATTGGATCAAGAATTATTTCATGGTCAAGCAAAAAGAAAACATCAGTAGCCACCTCAACAGCTGAGGCTGAGTATATTGCTGCAGGCTTGTGTTGTTCTCAAATTCTTTTTCTTAAAAGTCAACTTCAAGACTTTGGAATTGAATTATCAAACATTCCCATCTTCTGTGACAACTCAAGTACTATTGCCATGACAGAAAACCCTATCCAACACTCAAAAACAAAGCATATTGAGGTCAGACATCACTTCATCAGAGACCATGTTGAAAAAGGGAATATCAACCTTGCAAAAGTTTATACTAAGGATAATGTCTCTGATATTCTTACTAAAGCAATGGATGAAAAGAGATTTGAGATGTTAAGAGCTATGCTTGGAATGATAAATATGCCAAATTAAAGAGTTGTTCTTCATAAATAAAAAGGAGGCTTACATAATTCAGGGCAATGCTGTCACAATGAAGCCGCATGTGCCTATTCCCTCAAAAACATTTCTGATAGCTATCCACTAATAGCTATCTATGCAAAAGTCATAAAAAACAAAAACATAAACAAAAACATAAAACAAACCATGAAATTCCTCTCTCTTTCATCTGCATTCACTCACCAAAAACTTCCTTAAAACCAAACAATCTCCAGAACTAGCTCTCCTCTTCAAATCTTCACCTTAGCTGTCAGACATTTTTTGAAAATGTCACTGTTTCTCCAGATCCTCCACCAGCACTCATTCCTTCACACCTAGCCTCCTGTGTAGACTGCAAGGTCTGATGATACCTTTGCAACCATACTGGGTGCCTCTCCAGGAAGGGATCAATTGAAGTGACTGAATATTGAAGAGAAGGACTTGCTCTCCTTGGCCACCACTCTTCAACTGCATCATAAGGTTGAAGCAAACCCTCCATTGGTGTCACAAAGCTGAAATCTCCAGAATAAGAACCATTCCCAGCAACTACAAGTGGTTGGCTAGCTCTTGACTCTTCTCTCTCCACAGCTGGAACTCTGACAGGGCTAAAGCAACCTATAACCTGGTTGAATAGGTATGATATTGTTGAAGAAGGAGATACATGCACTCCAGCAAAGTTATCACCTCTCCCCTCCAACAAACCAACCCCTGGAGAGAGTGAATCCCTGCTCACAGGAGTATACAGCTTCTCTGGCTCAACCTTCTTCTTGACAGCTAAGCTCTTCTCCATAGCTGTCTGAGCCCTATCTTTCTTAACCAATTCTCCCAATGTATAAACCCTCTCTACCTTACTTTTTTCCTTACTGGACTCACCATGATCAACCTTGATAGTCTTTCCAAAAAGCCTTATTCCCTCTCCCTCTCTACTGTCAATTTTCTCTCTGACAGCTACCTCCTTGACACCATAGTCCTGATCTTCTCTCACTCTCTTGTTCTTACCTCTGTCACTCACTCCCTCTGAACTTTCAACTACATTGAATAACTCTCTCTCTATCTCCATTTCATTCCCCCTCAAATCATCCTCACAATTCTTCCCAAAATCAAGCTGTTTCTTTGTTTGAGCCATCTTTTGGGATTAAACTTTGAGGAAAATCTACCCATTTGTGTTTATAAAACAATCTGAATTAGTTTCCTCTGAAATTGTCATTGTTTTATAGGCAAGTTTCCCCATAGCTATCTCAGACAGCCATCATCATTCAAACTAGACTTAACTGTCAAAGTTTTTCTCTCAGCTAGGTTAAAGCAACTTTCTTGGTGATTTGATCGTGTTAATTGCTCACAATTGTCACTTCCTTAGCCATCTCTTCACCTGCAAAATTCTTGAAAAAGAGAATGTTCTTCTTGTGTTCTATGGAAGTTAATGCCTCAACGTGGGGAAGGGTAAAAACCACTGTTCATATGAACAGTTACTAAACTTTGAAACCCCCAATGCTCATTAAAACCCACTCTCCACTCATTATTTGTCTCTTTCCTTTCGTAATCACCAAAACTCCTGTTTCATTAACCCTCTGTTTAAAATTTGTCTCTTTCCCTCACTAATCCACCTTCTAATTTCTTCAACCCTAATTCCTTTAACCATCAATGGCAGCATCAAAAGCAATTTACCCAGATGCTCACAGTTACTTCATTAAACCTAGCTTCTATGATTCTGAAGTTGGGATACTCATCAAAGAACTTCTTGAGGTCAATGATTTGCTTGATTTCATGGGAGCAAGACCTCCAATTTATGAAGAACTGTGCAGAGAGATTTACCTTGTTGGAAGGAGAAACAAGGAAAACAATTCAATAACTGCTACCATATACAATGTTGAGATAACCATTACTCAAGAAATGGTAAGTGAAGTCTATGGGATCCCAAACAAAGCAGATGCTGTGAAAAACATATGGGATAGAGGGTCAGATAGATTGAAGACTGTGTATGAGAAATTCCTTGGTGTTAAAGTTCATGACTTCAAGAGTGTACAGGACAAGGCAATGGTCAAGGGCAAAGCTGATATTTTCAAATCAACTCTTATGGATGTGGTCAACAAAGCTATTGATGGCAAGCAATCTTCATTTGATCAAATGGGATCAAATGAATGGAAACAAATGCTGAGCCTGATGACCAAAGACACAAACTGGTGCATTGTTCTTCTCCACAATTTCCAGCTTGCAGCCTCAACCTCTACTCTGAAATTCAAGAAGCAAGGTGGAAAGATGAACAACTTCAGATTCATGAGTGGAATTCTTGAAGTCCTAATTCCTAAGCTCAATCCTCCTCTACACAAGATATGGCTGAAGTCTGTGAAGCTGTCAGAGACAAAGTGCTTCAATGAAAGAACCTTTGTATTGAAACAAAAGAAAGGAGCTGTGATGAGAGCTGGAGATGATGTAAGCACTAGTAGCTTTATTGAAACTCAAGAAAAACTGCAAGAAGAAACAAGAAAGAAGATTGAACACTGGAAGGACTTGATAGCATTGGCTACAAGTAGGAGAATAAAGAGGGGTGTACAATCCAATGTGAAGAAGACAGGGTTGTTGAAAAAGACTGTGGTATCTCATGGCAATAAAGGCAAAAACAAGGATGATCAGGTAGCTGACAGTGAAACAACCTTGTCTGACAGCCATGATAAGGATAATGAAGAAAGGGGTGATGTTGACAGTCATGGGGTTGACACCATGGGTCAAGATAATGCTGGTGATGATAACATAGACCCTCAAGAGCTTCACGCAGCCATTAACTTATCCAAAACTCTGCACAAAGGCAAACAACCTTTGACAACTATCCCTACCAGGCAGACAGCCACCAGATCCACGGTACAATCCTCCTTATCCATTCCTTCTAAATCTCTGCCAAAGAAAAGAAAACCTGGAAAGAAAGCTCCCAAGGCCAAGAAAACCAAAATAAATACCCCCTCCCTTTCTCCAAAATCCACTACTGTCAGTCCAAGAGTGGACAAGTCATCCACACCTAGCTCTGGTCATCAGTCAGCCATAGAAGCTATCCTTAACCTCAAAGAACAATCAGAGAAGCAACCTTTAAGGGGGAACACTGATGAAAATATCCCCTCTACCCAACCTCAACAGTTAGCCAAAATTTTGAGAGCTATTGATGCTATTGAGTTGGATGGGAACCCTGATACTGAAAAGGATGCTCTCATTTTTCTTGATGATGTTCTAAGTAAAGAGGAGACAGTGATAGCCATAGATGAACTCAGGTCTAGGTTTATCAAGAAAAGAAGTGGACCAGGAGAGTCATCTAGCAATCCAAAGGTGACAGCTATGGATGTAGATATCCAAACCATCCCTTCTATACCTGAGACTGAGTCTGTGAATGAACCTGCCCCAACTGTTGAAATTGATAGGGGGAATCTTGATAAGACATCTGAGGTCATTCAAAGCCTTAAGAATGTTGGAGTTGAAATTGATCCCAATCTTGTCTCAAAGGGAGAAACAATCCTAAATGCATGCAAGGGACTTGTGTTTGATGGAACCCCAGAAAATGAGGCAACCCTTGTAACTATTCTTGAGCAAAAGTTGACCAAGGGAGAAGTCAGGGCAGCCATAAACCTCCTAAAATCCCAATTTTGTTTTGATCTCCTCAAGAAAGGTCTTGGTCAATCATCTGTCTCAATCCCAACTTTTTCAACCCATACCTCTGCTCCTTCCAAGCCAATTTCTCCAATCCCTGAAAATGAATCTGTTGAAGCCTCCCCTCAGAGTCCAATCCTAGCTGGACAAGGTCAAGATAAGTCTGACAGTGATCACTTCCCTAACAGTCCTGACAGCCCTCCAAGCCATTCCATTCCTCCCAATCTAAATCAAGCCTTCCTTCCCAAGAAAGAACCTTGGATGCTTAGCTGTGGCATTGATTTTTCTATTTCTTCCATCAAGGCAGCAAGGATAAGGTTAGCCCATGTGACTCATTTCCCAGAAATTGCAAACCCCTTTACCTATCCAAAATCCTGGGAACTGTCAAGAAATGGTTTGATTATGGTGGCAAGAAATCTTGCAGGATTAGTATGTTTTGCCTATGAAGAGTGGAAAGTGTCAAGGACTTCATCAACCTCCAATTTTGTTCACCAAATCCCATCCTTCCCAAAATTCATCACTCCCAATACACTTATTGATTGGGAAGTTCTCTTCAGCCAACTTCTCTCTCCATCACTCAATTCTTGTCTCTTTATGCCAAAAGGTCTTGTTTTCACCTTGTGCATTGAGCTTGCAAAATCTTTCTTTCTCTCTCTGTTTGAAAAAAAGTGTGCCCTTATGCTTTTGATAAGCAAAATGGTCAATATCTTTCCCCCAACCCTAAATTCAGGCATTGAGCCCTATCTTTCACCCATCATCTCTGTTGATCCCATTCTCTTCAACTCACCCAATGAAAACTCTCACTTCATGAAATTGATCTCTATTCCTGAGATCAAAGAGTTCAGAGAATCCATAGCTGTCAGCCAAAGCAGGGCCAATAATGTTATTGATCTTTCCTCTGACTCTGACAGTGATGATGATGATGATCCTTCAAGCCCAGATCAAGACTCTCCAATAATATTTCCATCTCCTTCCATCACCAACCCTCCTCAGCAATCCACTCAATCTTTTCCTGAAGCTCAAGCCCCAGTTCATATGTCCCCTGTTCCTCAACCAGATCCATTCCATGTGCCCAAGAAAAGCAAGAAAGCAAGGAACAAGAAGAAGCATTTGTGGGGCACAATGAGAATAAGAAATGATCATATGCCTCTTACAAGGGCCCAACTGAAAGCAAAGGAAGACAAGTTCTTCAAATATGATGAGAGGATGACTTGGGAATGGAACAATGAGTTCTATTACAGAGGAGTTGAACCAGAAATGAGAAGAGAGCTGGAGGAAGAAAGAAATGAGCTCCTTTCAGCAAGACAAGAGAGAGAAGAGTTCTATGATCAACTGGCTGATGATTGAATTGTATTGTTAGGGAACATTTTTTTGTGGTTGATACAATCTTTTTGTTTGGATTAGTTTTTATGGCTGTAATATGTGAACTTCTCTCATCTTGAGATCAAATCCAAGTATTTCAATCTCATTCTGATTACTTGTGCATGATATGAATCCCTGAATTATTTCTTTCATTAGTATTTCTCTTATCATTAACTGTGAAGACATGTTCTAAATAGATCTTCCTTTACCAAAAAGGGGGAAATTGTTAGGACCTAACTTTGATCAAAGTCTTAGTTAGTTGGTTTTGATAAAGGAATATATATATAGAACATGGTTTATATCAAAAGAGGAAATCTATCATATTCATCTTTCAGTTTATCTGACAGCTATGAGTCTGACAGTTATGATTCTACCTTATACCTTAGTTACAATCAATCAATAACATTAATCATATTCTCCCTCTAAGATATCAAGATAATCAAGTACATCTCAATCCTTATTAGAGATCATCTCTGATAGCTAAGCCTTGGTATGATCTGACAGCTATGTCTTCAGTCCCTCAGACAGCCATTACTCTGTCTCATTCTTTGATGCCAAAATCTCAACCATGATGGATAATGTACCCTCACAGCTATCAAGTTCACCTTTGAAGACCATTGAAGACCTTCTGGAAGCTCTCAGCTCAAGCCAGCTCATGAAGACCTGCAAGTGGACAAGTGGGGCAAAGACCAGTCAAGACTCATTAATGAAGCTGCAACAGTCATATTCCAACGGCTACATTGAAGGCTATAAATAGAGGAGTTCATCCTCTACACAAAATACTCTTGAAAAATACTCTTTTTCACAGTCCATAAACCTCTCCCTTTCATCCCTACACACAAATCCCTACACACCAATCCCTACCCTTCAAACACTTTTCAAAACAAAAAACCTTCAACCTTAAACCCCTGTTTCAACAACAACAACCCCAGTGTGTTAATTCACAAAATCCAAATCCTAAGACTGTACTTTAGGTGTAGAAATAGTTTGTAATCACTCAAGACTGTACCTTGAGTGTATTAGTTATTTTGTAAAATCTTGAGACTGTACTTCAAGTTGTAAAAACACTTAAGACTGTACTTTAAGTGTATCCCTAGTTGACTGTACTAATTAGGAAGAGGAAGTTCAAAGGAACTTGCCTTATCAATCATTTGTAATTCTTGTTGATTAAGATTATAATAAAATTGATCTCACTTGTCAAGATTGACAGTAGGGGTGGATGTAGGAGGAGTGAACTCTGAACCACTTTAAATTCTCTGTGTTATTATATTTCTGCAAACACATTCACACACTTGCATTATTTCATTGTGTTCTTTGTCCTATCATTATTTCAAGCTTCACTTATTCCGCTGTACAATTCAACTAATATATGACAGCTAAGTCAAACCATAGCTGTCTGATCATCTGCATATCAAACAAGGGCCTTTCAGTTTTGTTTCATTTTCTTTTTAAACAATTACATTGTTATTTATTTAGTTTAATAATTAACAATGTTAGAGTAAGTCAGTTGATTAATTGAGTTAAATTTTAATTATTGCATGGTGCATGATCATGAGCCTAGGTTTTGTGGATGTGTTTTTGATTGTTTTAATAATATTATTATTTGTAGGAAGCCTACGTGCTTCTGAAATTAATAAGGGCTTGCATGTCCGTCTCTTTATATTTCTACAATTTTACCCATTCTCTTGAGTTCCCCTTGTATGTTAAAACGAGATAGTAAATGATGTAAAATTTTAGAGAATTTGATTTTAGTTGTAGAATAGAAATAAAGAGAAGACGGATAACGCAGAGAAGCAATATGAAGCGATCAAAAAGAGACACCATCCAAGATTCAACTAAAGGAGCTGCTAATTCATGGACATGAATTACTTTTAGGTTGACTTTGTGATTGAGTCATTGGCTTGACCCAATCCTAGATAGATGGCTCATGATCATTGCATGTTTACTTATGCATTTTAATTATTGTGGATGCTTTAATTATTATGCATGCTTGGTGAGACATATTTTAAAATCCCTTAAAAATATTAAATCAAGTATTTGCCCTCCATAACTTTTCTTAAAAATAGTTGTAAGTTATATAAAAGGCCGTTACGGCTCAGTTGTTGGCCATTTTTATAACAATCATATTTTTTAAGAAAAAATTAATGGTTTTGATTTAACTTGGAAAATTTAATATTTTAGCTCAGCTAAGGTTATATTTTTTAAGGGGCAGTTGGTTGGGTTTGATTCATAGTTTTGAATCTAGTTATTTTAACCCAACAGATTATATACCAAAATTGTATGGATTTACAATTGGCAAAGTAAGTGCCTACCTAATAGATTTACTTTGTAGTTATAGCTCAGTTATGTGCAAACTAAATTTATAGGATTTGGTATCCCCTAGAGAATAAGCCAACACAATTCTCCGTTTTCAAAAGTGAGGGCTTTTGATTTTCGAAAAAAATAGTGGGAGTAATAAAAGACCATTAAAATGAATATTTTTATGTACTTATTTATGCTATTTATTTTGCTATAGATACAATGACTAATCAAAACGAACATAACCTGAAACTTGAGAGCATCCTGGAAAAGGAGAACATGCTCACTGGACCCAACTATCTCGAGTGGTACAGAAAGTTAAGAATTGTACTGCGAGCCCAGAGAAAGTTGTATGTCCTAGATAATCAAGAGGAGCCAAAGGCTCCAGCTGATGACGCTTCAGCTGAGGAAAAAGCTAAGTATGAGAAATATCTTGAGGATTCGATAGATGTTAAGTGTATCATGCTAGGTGCAATGTCTCCTGAATTGCAAAAACAACATGAAGAGATGTTGGCCAGAGACATAGACCTTCATCTCAAGAAACTCTATCGTAAGTCTGCTAGAGCAGAAAGATATGATACCTCTAGAGCTTTGTTCCATAGCAAGATGCAAGAGGGAACCTCAGTTGAGTCTCATGTGCTCAAGATGATTGGGTACATAGAGAGGCTCGAGAACTTGGGATCCAAGTTGGATGAAGACTTGGCTACAGATGCAATTTTGTCATCCTTGCCAGAGAGTTATTCACAGTTTGTCATGAATTTTAATATGAATGACATGCAAAAATCCATTTCAGATTTGCTTTCCATGCTTAGGACTGCTGAGAAAGATATCTCAGCAAAGTCCAAAGGCAAGGAGCCTATTTCACATGTTAACGTGGTACGAGGTACCAAAAGAAAGGCAACTGGAAGTTATTCCAAAGGCAAGAAAGTGAAAGAGGTGCCTAAAGCTAAAGGCAAGCGTTATCAGCAGCCATCAGCAGATGAGAAGGAAGCAAAGTGTTTCCAATGTGGTAACAAAGGACACTGGAAGAAGAATTGCCCATCCTTCAAGAATAAGAAGGGTGAAGCAAGTGCCTCAAGTGAATTGTTAGGGCTTGTACACAGTGATGTGTGTGGAACACTATCAACTCAAGCTCGAGGAGGATTTTCATACTTTGTGACTTTTACCGACGACTTAAGTAGATATGGATATATTTATTTAATGAGGCACAAGTCAGAAACATTTGAGAAATTCAAAGAGTTTAAAAATGAAGTAGAAATGGCTTGAGGCCATGAGATCTGAAAAGGAATCCATGGCTACCAATCAAGTTTGGGATTTGGTAGAGGCACCAGTTGGGGTAAAACCTGTAGGGTGCAAGTGGGTTTCAAGAAGAAAACTGACATGGATGGTAATGTAAACACCTATAAAAGGCAAGGTTAGTGGCTAAAGGTTTTACTCAACGTCAAGGAATTGACTACGATGAAACTTTTTTGCCAGTAGCCATGCTAAAGTCCATTAGGATCTTGCTTGCAATAACTGCTTACAATGATTATAAGATATGGCAAATGGATGTCAAAACTGCTTTTCTTAATGGAAAGTTAACAGAGGATGTATATATGACTCAACATGTTGGTTTTGAATCATTCGAAGGTCAAAATAAGATTTGTAAGTTGCGAAGGTCAATCTACGGATTAAAGCAAGCTTCTAGGAGTTGGAATCAGAGGTTTGATGAAGTAGTCAAAGAATTTGGATACGTAAAAAACCCTGAAAAGCCTTGTGTGTACAAGAAGGTTAGTGGGAGCGCTGTAGTGTTCCTAGTATTATACGTTGATGACATCCTACTCATTGGAAATGATAGGACAAATCTAGAATCAACCAAGGATTGGTTGAACAAGAAGTTCTCCATGAAAGACTTGGGAGAGGCAGCCTATATCTTAGGAATTAAGATATACCGAGATAGGTCTAAAAGGTTGCTTGGACTAAGTCAAGGTACGTTCATAGACAAAGTATTGAAGAGATTCAATATGCAAGATTCCAAGAGAGGATTCTTGCCAGTGTCACATGGTGTACGTCTTTCTAAGACTATGAGTCCTAAGACTCAAGAAGAGAAAGACAAAATGGAAAGTATTCCATATGCTTCGGCTGTGGGTTCCATTATGTATGCTATGTTATGCATGAGGCCAGATGTCTCGTATGCTTTAAGCATGACAAGTAGATATCAAGCCAATCCTGGAGAGAACCATTGGATTGCGGTAAAGACCATTCTCAAGTACTTGAGACGGACAAAAGATTTGTTTATGGTCTATGGAGGAGAGGAAGAACTAGTAATCAGAGGATATTCTGATGCTAGTTTCCAAACTGATCAGGATGATCAGAAATCTCAATCAGGTTATGTGTTTTGTTTAAATGGAGGAGCTGTATGCTGGAAGGGCTCCAAGCAGGAAACAGTAGCAGATTCCACAGCAGAGTCCGAATATATAGCAGCTTCTGAAGCAGCCAAGGAAGCTGTTTGGATCAAGAACTTCATAAAGGAACTTGGGGTGGTTCCTAGCATTGTTGATCCTGCTTTCAATGGTAGACAGCAATCATGTCGATTTAACTGGCGGCCGTTCTTCTGGACGACACGACGGCGAGGTTTGTATATTTTTAGAAATTACTTCTTCAATTAATGTTTTTGCTTTATGTATTTGAATTTATTTGCTCTGAATATATTGAATTTGGTGTAGATGTGTCTATTTATAGGGGTATTTGTAAGAATGCAGTGTCTAGAAATTTGACAATCAATGGCCATGTCTCTTCGAATTTTGGCGTCGGTTGGCTAGGGTTATATTTATTAGGCGTTTGAATCTATCCTATATATACAGACTTTGGTATATTCTGTTATCATACCTCCTTGCATATTACAATGGCTTTTCTTCCCGTCTCTCAGTTTAATTTAGCTCCAAATCCCCAAATTCACCTTCTAAGTGGCAACACTATCATGTTTCGCACTCCTGAAATGTATAGTGATGTTGCTAAGCTTGTTATGGTGGATAAGAGGTCAGATAAAGTTAAGTTTGTCATGCATAGAGCCCTTTCTCATATGTTTGAGAGACTTAAAATTTACTCTGTCCTTGATCATTTTGGGGTCCGCCCTCTTGATATAGAGGGTGGAAATAGCCCATTATCTTTCATGATTTTGGCTGATGACTTTGACAGTGAAGAAGAAATGCTAACCAAGTTCACCACTTATATGAGTTTTTTTGGTCCTGATGTTACCATATTAAGTGAAGGGTTTGGAGGTTCAAATGTCCATCAGTTGCTGATGACTTATTACGATGACTTTCGTATGATGGAATTGAGGGGAGATGGAAAGGAGATGATTTTATGATTTTTCTTTAAGAGTGACAAAATTTCCATTCAAGGAATGATGGATCAGGATTTGAGTTTCTTAGAGGTCAGTCGAGTGGTTGTAGATCCAGTGATTGTTCCAACTCCTGTGGCGGTTCCAGCTCCTGTGATTCAAAATCACAATATGTGTAATGGTTTTTAAATGTTGATGAAGACCCTATATCTAAGCTGTTTTTTGGTTGGTTGTTTTTAACCAACAGTCTAGGTTTTTTTTTTTTGGTAGTGTTAATGACCCTTATATTTTGGGTCAGTAAGTTTTTTTTTCCCTTGTTCCTATCTCCACCAGTATAATATGAAATATATATTAGGTTTATATTTTTACTGTTATTATTTAGTTTATGGCTCTTTTGATGACTTATTATAATGATTTTTGCATGATGGCACTAAGGGGAGAAGGGAATGAGAGTATTTTAGGGTAGGATTTATTTGATATCCATGATTTATTTGATATCAATGAAATAAAATTAAAAAATACTACTAAAATAAATTATTTATACTTCCTTAATTGATAGCAATTGAAACAATCTTTCTGGAACAGAGTAAGATATTTTTTTTTATTGAAGGGCTGATAATATTTATAATTTATATATAAAACGGGTATTATTTCGAATATTACATAATGAAAATGTATATATATAATAGCAAAATAATAGTAATTTTATGTACATCAACTATATTATTAATTATTAATTATTATTATTATTATTCTAGAAGGTAAAAGGGGGATTGAAGATTCAGTCTTTGTTGCAGATACTCTGGTGGTCTATAAACTAATGTTTTTTACAGGTCCAGTCATTTCAAAGTACAATAACTTAAGTTTATGAATTTTTATCGGATAACTAATAATTAAATATGGAGTATATTATATTATCACAGAAAAGTGTATTTACATGGAGTATACTTTTTCCTATAATATACTATTCTGTAAATTTATTTCATTAAACTTATACAATTTGTTGAAAAATTTCACGATACACAACATTTTTTGTCCAACCTTTGTATTCACCATCGTGAATCATCTCCTCCAACTTTAATTTGAAAACTCGTGCCTCAATATCTGGCCTATTTTCTGCCTTCTGCCCACCACATTCATTTAGAGTATCCTTGATTTCTTTCCAATTAGGATTGGCCGTAAATGTAATAAAGAAATCTGGATTTTCCAGTACCCTGCATATTGCCATTGCATCTTGGTAATTTTGTACCATATATCTAGGATTGCCTGTAAACGATGATGGTAAAATAGTACGCATTCCAACATTTCGCGAGTCTGAATCTCCATTTCTAATTGCATCATAAACATTCCTATACAGCTCAGTACGTAAACTTCCTTGATTTCCCTTGAGAAAACGTAATCTCTATTGTCCAATTTGGGTATAAGCATCAACTATATATTGCTGATATAACCTTCCCGAGTCTTGCAACGTTTGTCCCTGATTATTACGCTGCTGTAAAACATAGGAATAATATTCGCGTGCCATTACATTACCTCGTTTAGTCTTCCTAGAACCTGAGTTCCTTACATAAGAAATTTCTAGGTGAAACCCATCCTCTCCAAAGGGAAAAAGTAGAGGATATTGCAAAGCCATAAACAACGGGTGAAGATCACTAATTCGTTTCAAAGTACCATCAGTACCTTGAATAATTAGATCTCTTTCATATCCCCTACAATCAACATTGCAATTTCAGAGGCCACTGGTGCTAAGTATTGACGTTGTCTACTTGCCCTTTTTTTAACCAACTTGATACATAAATTACCCACGGTATGGTCCTTATACCAATCCCTTGCAGATCGAAATACCTTCACCAATTCGTTATGTGTATTAAGCATATCTATTAACTGTTTAATAATATCTTGGGACAAATCCTTATTACGATCAACTCTATTAACAACATTCAATCTATTCGTTTGGCAACAATGACCCTATTCTATGATAATTTTCACCACTTATTTTATACACATAAACAGCGGCATTATTATTCACAGAACCATCAACTTTTGCGCCCATTGATGTCATAGAAAACATAGTATTATATGCTCGGATATTTTCACGGAATTTGGTTGATAAAATACCCATGCTTCCATTCAGCAATGATTTGAGTGGTTCAGGGGCTTCTCTTCTTTGTGGAAGCTCAATCTTCCCATTTTTACAACATAATGAATGGACTGGATAATTTTTATTCGAATGTTTTTTCACACACTCTCTGTCCCAGAATATTGCATGACAATACTTGCATGTGAATTGAGGCAAACCGTAGTATGAAACCTCAACCAAATATTTGTCTGTATTCAGATAAATAATTTAATATTTAATTTAGCATAATAATAAATCCAATTGATATTGATAATGATATAGTCAAGTACCTTGAGCATTTAAAATACGCCTTAATTTAGCAGGCCTTTGTTGAACATTGTTTTATTGGACTTTCTCTCTGTTTGAGTGATTTAAATCTCGCAAGCATTTTCTCTCGTACCTTCTTTGCCTTGCATACCTACGTCTTGCTCGACTGCATGTAAAGAGAGTATATATTTGTAAAGTAATACAAAAGTCGTAATATAATAATTTCAAAGTGAAATATTTAAATATTACCGGATGTATGCATACTATAACTTGTTGAGCCATGATTAAAGTTGCTTTTTTCAATAATCGTAGATTTCTTGGTTCTCCCGGATGAAATTGATGTCCAAGTGAATTGTTTAATTACTCATCAATTTAATGAAACTTGTTTAACATAATTACTTCAATTCACTGTGAATCAACAATTGGATATGAGACATTCGTTGTCTATCATATGCGGGAATTTAGTATTTTTTTAGAGCAAAACCTAACAATTTTGTGTGTGTTTAACTTATATTAATTGCATACCTGGATTACATGCTTTATGATGTTGTGGAGTGCTTCTCTTATGTCGCGAGGAAGCTAACATAGCTACTCTAATAACACGATTTTCCCTTGCCTTCTCTTTTGAAATTGGGACTGCGACATAGTATCAACACATATTTAGTTAAAAATAAATAAATTTGAGACCTAGTAGATCATATATTGAAATTGATTTAAATTGATAACAAAATTACCGTTAGATTCAGATACATGGTCACTGTCAAGCTGGTCACGAATACGCTTGTTAGCCATATGACTATAACTATTGGTTTATTATAGAGAAGTCTATTTCTCCTGCACTTGTGCTATATCAAAGAAATTTCTATACGTGAGAGGACATAAATATTGGGACGTTGATATTCCAAACTTCAATGATTTCAATATATTATTCATTTTAAATCCATCTAGAATATGAAAACAATATAAAATTCATTGAATAAACTGCATTGAATCTGTTGGAATAGGAAACAAAATGTATTCCAAATACAAAACTCTTGAGCTAAAATTAATCTATTCAAATTCCAATCAAATATAGATCTCTTAAGATACTACAGGAAAAAAGAACTTCAAAATTATAACAATACAATGTTACAGAAAAGTATTTTAGAAAACTCAGAATAATGATAGTCGAAAAGACTCCTTGATATATAAAAAATAACATACATAACGAAGCTTGGCAAGCACAGAGAGTTTGAGAAATTTCAATGTCCATTTTTAAAAACATAATATATGCTTCCTTCGTCCCATATTAACACACTCACTGAAAGGGAATATGTAAATTTCTTTCTATTTAAAATATAAGTTCATAAGAAATTGTAATATTCCTGTTGAGTTGTGAATGATGTTATCTACTTCGCTGAACAAAATTATATTGAATATAGCAATTATTTGTTCAATTTCCTCAATAATATGTTAAGCGATGAGTATAGATTTCGATTACCCTGCATTATAATACTCCTTCTCATTTGTAATGTTTTTAATAATTTCATTATTACAATACATAGTAAAATGCACTTAAGTCTCATTATGCTGTTGTTTAAATTATCCGAATACACCACATTAAGTTCATGTAAATATTTAGTCATAGGGTTTATCATAAGGATGCAACTTAATTAAATTTTATATTCATATAATTAAAATGGGAGTATAGATTACTATATTTTTTTTTACACATTGATCCTTGCATAATCTCAAACAATTAAAATATAATGTAAATTATAGTAAAATGAAGAACTAAACTGGGACATAAACTAATTAGAGTAACATACTCTCAAATTCTAAAAAGCTTACAAAATCCATAAATTAACAACTACTTCCTATGAGTATTACAATCATCATTTAAATTCAAATCCATAGCCAAAAAATGGCTGAATTACATATCAAATTAGAAAAAAAAATAAAATAAAAAAAAGAAGGAAACATCCCAGAGCTTTAAAATTTCAGCACTCTGATTGCTTGCTGTGTTTTTCCCGCTTCTCACCCTCAGCATCAACTTCTAATTCGGTACATCCATCCTCAGATGCACTGTTATCATTATTGGATAAATTAGCATAAATTTAATTGGTCAAATTTTAAGACAACCAAAAAATAAAATAAATATATTTTTTCCAATATTACCTTCTTTTACTGGTGGTCTTCTTATCATATGTACGTGGGGTCCTGACGCCTGCTAAAGAAGAAGCAATCCTTTCTAAAAAAGCTTACAAAATCCATAAATTAACATCTACTTTCCTATGAGTATTCCAGTCAACAATTAAATTCAAATCCATAGCCAAGAAATGGCTCTATTACATATCAAATTAGCAAAAAAAAAAAAAAACAATTAAAAAAGAAGGAAATATTCCAGAGTTTTAAAATTTCAACACTCTCTTTGATTTCTTGCTGCTTTCGTTCCGCTTTTCACCCTCATCATCAACTTCTACTTCATTACATCCATCCTCAGATGCACTGTAATCATCAATGTATAATTTAGTATAAATTTAATTTGTCAAAGTTAAGGACACCAAAATATATATAATATATATATATATATATATATATATATATATATATATATATATATATATATATATATATTCCAATATTACCTTCTCTTACCGGTGGTATTTTTATCATAGGTATGCAGGGTCTTGATGTCTAATGAAGAAGAAGTAATCCTTTGATTACTCTCAGCTACCTGCACTTAGGAAGGTAAACATGAAATTTAATAATTATTACGCATATAATTTTCCTGTGTAATATATTAAGTCAAACATGTTAACCTTGTCATTTGTATTATCGCGAATTTCTTCCTCAAATATCACTCTTTTAACAGTAAAATTTTTATTCATCCGACCTAAACTTGACTCATTATGCTGAACCTGGAAGATATGACACTTGCCTATAACCTTCCTTATTTGCCTCGGCAAAGGCTCTCCATAGCCCTCCTAAAAAAAAAAAAAAAGAAAAAAAGAAAAAAATTATTTTCAACAGATTAAAAGATTTGAATCACACTACAAATGATTGAAAAATATAGATTTAAAAATACTTAAGTGCTTGGTGGGGGTAATCACCTCGTCAACCATCTGAGCTAAATCATTAGCCTTGATTTTCACTAACTTCTCAACCTCTCGTTCAAACAAAACACATTTTAATGAATCCGTGCCATCATGTAACTCAACCTCCAAGCGATACCTATTCACAAATAGTGTGAGGAAATGTCTAATGAAATTATGATATAGAAGAATTTCATTACTTAGTTGTCAATAAAACAAAATAACAAAGTATTTTAAAGGGAACAAAAATATACCTCATTGTTGGATATAATTCATCCTTCTTACACTCTTCACAGTGTAGTTTCCCCTCTTTAAGATGAACCTTTCTATTGCAATTGCGACATGAATTATATTTTCAACCATTCATTTCCTCAATTTTTGAAGACACTATGAATATATGCCTGTACTTATAGTTATATCATGATATAGCTAATGGGTATATCAATTAATGTACCTATTCTAGTTGTCTATTCATTTTGTCTTGTAAATGTCGTCTAGATAATAGGATTAGTCATTTACAGTAATTCTTATTTGTCTTGTAAATGTCGTTTAGGTAATAGGATAATTCATTTACAGTAATTCTTATTCAATAGATAATTATGTGTAGATTCATATACATATATTCAATGTAATAATTAATTACTGTAATTCACGTATCAAGTGTAATAATCTGTTCATAATACATGTTTAGCCGAAGATGAAAAACCAAAGGTTGCCGTGTAACCGGCTGAGATAGCATGCCCAGGAAGGAGAATTACCAATTTTGTGCTGAGGTGTCATGCCTAGATTCATTTTGGCCTACTTTAATATACTATAAGTATGGATTTAGAAAAGAAGTTACTCTCTACCATTTTCAAAGTTGTTAACCTTCCCATCACAATATTCTCTGTTGCAAAAAGTAATCTTCTAATCATATGGAATTTGATGCACATATTATCTGCTGCAATTTCCAAGAGAAATGGATCACAATAATCTTTCTGAGGCATGTTAAAATCAGCACCATCGTCGCACTTGTTCATTATTAAATATCCATCTTCATTGTACTCATCATAGATTGGAGGTAAGTTCCAATCTACCTTTGTTACATGAGAAAACCAAGAAAAAGAAAAGATATGTTCGAAATTCATCGAAGTACCTTGGATAAATTGCCCATTTTCACAGTTCCGATCAATAACTTGCTCATTGTTGGGGTTGGTCCTCGGTCTTCCGTCCAAATGCAACATATTATTGCACCGAGGAAACACTACAGTATCTACTGCTCTGATACAACTTGATACGGGGTAAACTTCAAAAGATTGGTTTGTGACGGATATGGTTATATACAGAGAAAATTATATACGGGGAACGAAATATTCAAACGCTGCCCTTGCCCGTCTCGTGTAAGTTTACACGAGATGTAATCTATAATCTCGTGTATATGTACACGAGACACATCTCGTGTGAACTCATACGAGACTCATCTCGTGTGAACTCACACGAGACTCATCTCGTGTGAGTTCACACGAGATGTGTCTCATATGAGTTCACACGAGATGTGTCTCGTGTGAATAAAAAAAAATTTAGGTATATAAAAGGCTATTTTGGCAATTTACTTACTTCCCAGGAAATTTCGTTCCCTGTATTTAGTATTTGCCGTTTGTGACTAAGAAAAGGGATTGGATAGGAAACTCACCACTCAACAGAATCCACCGATGAGATACAGAGTTATAAAATAGTTCACCACTCAATGGCATCCACTAAGGAGATACAGATCAAGAAAGTAAGCATACAAGCTTCACTCTATTATAATTAACTCAAAACTTCACTCATCTGATACAACTTGATACGGGGTAAACTTCAAAAGGTAGGTTTGTGACTAAGAAAAGGGATTGGATAGGAAACTCAACACTCAACAGAATCCACCGATGAGATACAGAGTTATAAAATAGTTCACCACTCAATGGCATCCACCAAGGAGATACAGAACAAGAAAGTAAGCATACAAGCTTCACTCTATTATAATCAACTCAAAACTTCACTCCCTTACAAAGACATGATATAGGGTATTTATAGGATAGTTGGAACAACCCTGCAAGCTTAGGAATATCAAAATTACTAGGGAAATGAACTAAATATTAATTAATTGGGGATAAGATAGGGAATGAATCAAAAGATTCATGAAACTTCAAAACTTAGACATAATTCGGATGAATCTGCCCTTGAGACCACCCTTCACTAAAACTGACATAACTCTTTGTAGAAAAATGCAATCAATGAACCAAATATTGTTCCAGAAACTACACTCAGAGAGCTTTCCAACCATAGGTCACACACAACGTTTGGACTTCCCAATCAATACAGAATTGTATCTGAAGTTGGCTGAATTCTGGATAGTCAGCATGTTCCGTCTCTTCAAGTTCCTGTTCTGTCTCTTCACCTTTTGGCCTTCTAGCTCCTGCATCAGTTTACAACGTGTAATTGGTTTGATATGGTAAATTCTGGTGATCACCCTCACTTTTTCAAAATTTCTTGGTTCTGCACAGTGCATAGAGCAAATTCCTCCAGCTATTTTCTTATGGCTGTGATTGCGATGCCTTATCTATCTGTTCCCATTTATTTAATGTCATGATTTGATAACAGCTCTTACTGCATGGAGAGCCAAAGGGAGGCAGCGTTGTTGCTTGGACAATTTGCCGCTACAGATTCAGATTGCAAGGTAATTTCAAACATTTCATACTTTTTTGTATGATGAACGTGTTGTTATTTGTTCATGAAATGATTCTAATGCTACCTTTAAGTGAGAGAAGGATGGAAAGTTAAGTTGCCTTTCCTTTTCATTTTGTGTATTTGGCAAGTAAGTGGAGTGACTTTTTTAGTTAGAAGTTCGGAAAGCTGGTTGTTTTCATAAGATGGAAGCTTTCTCTTTCTCTCATTAAGAACATGTACAGATATGCTGCTCCTTTTCTTTACTTGCCTAACTTCCTTGATTTACCTATTCAATTACAAGCACCAATTTCTTCATGTGCTTCATCTTACTTTCTCTTCCCTTTAGTTTGTCTCCCCCCTGAGAATTTAGTTTGTTGCAGGTTCATATTGTTCAAAGAGGTGCTGTAGGACCATTAATTGAGATGCTTCAGTCCCCAGATGTGCAACTCAAGGAAATGTCTGCCTTTGCATTGGGAAGATTGGCACAGGTTACTATTTCTTTCTTACTGCAATATCACTATGTATGAGAGCCCAGTCTCTTTCTGCATTTTTTGGGATTGCAGGCCTTAAAATTTTGATGTGGAAAATACAGACCTATACAAATATTCATACTTCTGCTTGGTTGTATTTAGCTTGAAAAGTTTCTTATCTGTCCAGGACTCACACAACCAAGCTGGTATTGCTCATAGTGGTGACTTGGAGCCTTTATTGAAACTACTTGATTCAAAAAATGGCTGCATTTGCTTTATACGGGCTGGCAGATAATGATGTATTTTTCTATTTGATTAATGTACATGAGTTTTTTTTATTTGAATAGTATCCTTGGGTTTCTTAGTTTATGTTGTTCACCTCTTCTTCTTTCCCTGCCATCGCCTCTTAGGGAAATTTTTACGAAGTAGGAAAAGAAAGAAATAAGCTATTTTATTTTGTGTTTAAGCTAACCATGTCTTCATGTCAGTCTTCACTCCAATCATGATTCTACGAGGCGTTGCCCTGATAATCTTGTTTTAATTGCATTAGGAAGTGACATTAAGTAGCATTCTGCCAACAACGAAACATGTCCATTATTCCTGTTGGGGATGTTCACAGAGAATTGTCCTCTTCCAAGCATCTTTTATTATTTTTCTACAACTTTATCATTTGATAATAATAACTTCATAAATTGAGAACCACTACTCATATCACTGTACAACATTTTTCTAATTTTTTGTTCTGCTGAAATAGTACTCTATTGGTTTGTTTGATCCCACAGGACAATGTATCTGACTTCATTAAGGTGGGAGGTGTTTAAAAGCTTCAAGAAGGGGAGTTTATTGTACACGTATGTCAGTTCTTCGATATTTATCATTTAGCAACCACTTCTAGGTTTTGTTAACAGGCTATATGCAGATGTATCACCAGCCAATAAGTGCTATATTTGGAAGTTTCAGTTTTGAATTTTGCTGTTTAGTACCACACTGACCCAAAATGAATTCCCATTTTTGTTCTTGATCAAGAACAAAGATGGGCATTCACCTTTGGATCTGTTTGTGTTTCATAAAGTTGAATATTTCATATTGCATGCTGAGTGGGTCTCATTTTAAGAGAAATCAGTGAATGCGGTATATGATAACATAAAAAAGCAGTGGACTGAAGTCGACCTCAACAGAGCGTGACAAACAATACTGTTAGGACCTAACTATATAAACCACATAGTTATACAGGGTTTTGACAAATAAATATATCCTATCCAATGTTATCTGACAGCCAAGATAACATTGGATATTGGACAGCCATGACTCTTCTGCACAACCTTTATATCAACTGGACAGCTATGATGAAATGATCAAGCACCAAGACAAATCACATAAATTAATATATTTATGTACAAAGGATCATTACATAATCATCAAACACAAATCCTTGTCTCCTAAATCCTGCAAACCTAAAGACTTAGCCTGACAGCTAAGGTTCTCAACAGCAGAGGTCTCAACCCTCTGACAGCTATGATCTTCAACATCAGCAGCAATGAAGTATTCCTGTGATGATCAAGATGTGCCTTGCCCAATCTCTCCATACAGATGTTGCCAGCTCATCTCCATGAAGATTACATCAAATGGTTGCAGATAACAGCCTGTTATTGTCCAGTCAGCAAAGTCCTAAATGCAAACACTATTTCACCCACTTGCATTTACTCCTTTGTCTCCTCCAATGGCTATATTCATGCCTATAAAAGGAAACCCTCTAGACTGAAGACAATGCCCCTCAACACACAACCTTTACAACCTACCTTCAACCTTTCCACTCTTGCAAAATCCTGCAAACCAACATACAAACAATCTGAGACACTTGTAACTGAATTCAGGTGTATAAACTAAAGTTGTAAATCACTTAAGACTGACTTTAAGTGATATTGTAATTGCTTCGTGACAAGCCATCTCCCTAATAGACTGTACTTATTAGGAAGAGAAAGTTCAAGGAACTTGCCTATCCAATCCTTTGTAAATCTTAAAGGGAACTAGATTTAAGTGGATTGATCTCACTTGTCAAGGTTGACAATGAGGGTGGACGTAGGAGGAGTGAACTCTGAACCACCTTAAAATTCCTTGTGTTCAATTGGTATTATCGCACAACACACACACACATCTACACACACATACACTATTCACCTATCTTTACATTAATTCAACACTTATTATTCCGCTGCACATTTAACACTTGTCTTTAAAACCAGTTAATATCTGACAGCTAAGATTTCACCTCAGCTGTCAAACCTTAACTGTCTAACCTTTTAATCTGATTAAAGCAAACAGGACCTTTCAAATACTATGAAAGATTTGTGAACTTCAAGCACTGACTCAGCTAAGGTAGGTGATAGAACAATATTAATTTCTAGAAAGTACTTCATGCACTGACTCAGTGTAAATATCCAAATCCGGATCGCCAAAATCCGTTAGAAGTTAACCGGAATCCGTTAACTGGCCCGCTCCAGGTTAACTGGAACCTGTTAAGCTCCCCGTTCTCAAGCCAACAAGACGTCCCGGAACTACCCCGTGCATTCCAACGTCGAAGTGTACTCAACACACGTTGTCACACGTAAAAGTACAGCTTCTCCTGAAAAACCGCACTTTCCGGAACTTTCCGGGGGCGTTTCGGACATTTTTCGTACAGTTATTTAAAAAAGGACAAAACCAGGAATAATGACACGAAAAACCATGCCCTGGTGAGTCACAGGGGCACGTGGCACGCATGCCACAGCCCTCCGGTCAACATCAATCAGGTTTCGGACATTTCTCGTATCACTTTTCCTAAAAAACTCCAAAACTGACGTTTGTCATTCAAACGCTCGCCTTTTTCAAAAAGAATCACAAAATCAACGTTTGACATTCAAACCAATATTAAGCTTGTCATTCAAGCCCCCCATTTTCAAAATGCAAACACACACGCACACATTTTCGAGAAAGGTAGAACGACTCTTCATACGAGGCATTTCGGGTGATCTCAAAATACTCTTCCCGAAACGTAATGTGACCTCCGAACCTAACAATCTCTGGTACTCAAAAAAGCCTTTTTCTCGTTTTTGCTACCAATAAAAATGACACCCATTTTCAAAGTCTTTTCCAAAGTTTTTGCTACCAATAAAAACGATACCATTTTCACTAAAGCCATTTTTCAACGTTTGGGCTCAAAATACAAAACTGCGTGGCGACTTCTCTCCTTCCCGAAAGTGAGGTCTCAAACACCAAAATTCCGGGTAATTTCAGTTGGCGACTCCGCTGGGGACTTGGATACTTTTTCAAAACTACCGTTGTTTTCAGAAAGCCTTCCGTGGGTCAAACTTTCATTTACCTTTCCTTGTTTTTGTGTGCGTGTGTTGTTCATAACCTCGAACGATTTTTTTTTTTCAAAAAAGGTGTTGCATTATCGTCTCTTTCATGTTACATTTTGAACTACGCATAAAATTCTTTAAGACACATTCTGAAAACCTCTGTTTTACTCAGAAAAAAAGAATTTTAGTGACCGCACACTACTTGCACTGCTGCCTCGGTACACCGCACTTCATGTGCACTTGCTGCCTCGGTACACTGCATACTACGACCCGTAACCTGGGATGACCGTTCAGTTGCAGCTCGGTTGGTCTGCCAGACACCTTTCAAGCACGTACGGGGTCGTCCCAAACAGCTCATCCTAGCCCGTGTAAGCCATGCACTCTTTGTGTCACACTTCGTCCAAGAACCCTGTTGGTTTTTGGCTTAGTACGTGTCATAAAGCCCAAGTGTATGTTTTTTACGCCGGGTTCCGTCACGAGTCAAGCTCGAAAGATTGAGACCGAAGGTCGTTCCCGACCCGATGTCTTGAGCTTTTCAGCCTTGACTTTGACGCGGAGCTCTGCCGAAAAATATACCCGAAGGTTCAATGTGACACCGTGTCACCAAACCCTCAACGTATGCACCGTGCCAGCCACAACTTGGCCAACGCCGAAAGCTAAGGCCCCTCGCGCAAGTGAGTCAGGAGAGGTCATGCCGAAATTTTGGCACGATCCCCGCCTTAACTTAAGGAGGTTGACTTCGATCGTGGCCCGCGCGTCACATACGTTGGAAGTTTGCGTGATTAGCTAGCCTTAAGTTCATTTTTCCTTTGTCCGTGGAACTCGCTTGCCTTATAGGACCCTCGCTCGGGATTGTCCGTCCCGGGAAGACGATTTACAGGTGAAAAATGAGGGATTTATAAACGTAGTGATGAGATCCACTGATTAGAGCCTTAGGTTAGTTGCAAAAAAGAAGACACGATCTTTTCCAACCGATTAGGACTCTGAGAAAATACATTTTAATTAAACATTAATCGGTAACTGCACATTGCACTAGCCCGAATCCCTGAGCCAAATACCCTTTCCAAAGCCTAAACCCTGCCTTTCGTTCCCTGTAGCGAGCAGAAAGTAGTTCAGAATTCCGGGGCAGCGCCTCGCCAGAATCACAGTTATGGCAGCGTCAGATAGTTCTTCGGTTCCCTCCGTTCCCTCAGCCAGAATATCCGACATGTCTAGCTCACCGAGAAATCGTGACGGGGGTGGACCCCCGCCACTGGTAACATATATGACATTGGAAGAAGCCATCCGGGCTTGTGAGGTTCACAAGAGGCAGAAAGAAGATCAGCAGAATTTCGTGGTACAGCTTCTGAATGAGCGAGGTATAGGCCCCCATATATCCATATATATCGATCCTCCCACCTCCAATCACTACCACTCACATGGTAGCACCCGGCGCCGAGCCTGAAAGTCCACCACTGGACCCAACCTTAGCCTGGATGGTCGAACAGATGAAAGACCTGAAAGCCAGCATGAGCATCTCAAAGCAAGAAACGCTCAAATCCACAGATCCGGGAATGGTCACGCCTCTCCCTGCCAAGTTCAGATTGCCAAAGATGGACCGATTCGATGGAACCGAATGTCCACAGACGCATGTTGACACCTACGTTCTCGGCATGAGAGCGAAAGGAGCAACTCTTCAGCAAATGGGCGATCACTTCAAGCATACGCTAAAGAGTTCAGCGTTACGTTAGTTCCTAAGGGTCAAGCCTGCAGACCGCCATACCTGGGATCAGATCAGTAACATCTTCCTAGAGCGGTATAGATCCAACCTAGAGTGGGAAACAAGTCGTGATGACTTAAGGAAAAATTGGCCACAGCACAGCCATACAGATACCAATCAGCATTTGCATTCAATCCCGCACCGGCCCCCAGCAAAGGGAAAGATACGTCTGTCAACTACATTCATCAGGGATAGTAGTCGGGTAACAGAAACCCAGTCCCGCAAAGCAACAACTTCACTCCGAAGCAGCCTGCCGTACACTTCGACAAGTTGGACATGCCGCTGAGTAAGATGCTGGAAGGGTTGATCAAGGAAGGCCTCCTCAAGCCCGTTGCAAACTATAAACCCAAGAATCCCTTAGTCAACGCTGACAAAAGCAAGTACTGCGACTTCCACCAGTATCATGGCCATACCACCGACAACTGCGTGGGGTTACGGTACGAAATTCAGAATTTGATAGAGGAAGGAAAATTGGAGCGTCCCCGTGGACCCAATACAGTCGGAAACCCTTTTCCGAACAACAACAGTGTGAACTCCATTGAATGGGTGCCAAAGAAGATTGCCGCAGAGCCAGTTCCTCCGCCTCTTCCATCCAGGTCCTCATCAAATGTCCACATCAGTTACGATGTTTGTGATTGCTCCGAATGCCTTGAGTACAAGTTCCAAGACATGATCAGGGGTGATTCTCCCAGAAAGCAAAAGAAGAAGTCTTCTCAACAGAAACTGAGAGAAAGATATGAAGCTGGAGACACCAGTGTGGGTACACTCGGAGAGCCATCCGGGAAGTTCGATTACTACGTACTCTACTCCAGCCAGTCCTCCCTTCCTCCAGGCCACGCAGCTTTAGAGCAGACATGGGTGGGAAAGCCGAAAAATCCTACTGACGCCAAAGTTTAGGCCTCAGAACACCGGAATACCTCAAATCTTGACAACCTTACCGCCAGACAGAAGCCTAATCCCCCTTGGGATCAGCCAAGGTTCAAGTTGCCCAACTTCAAGGCACAAGCCGGCAAAGGAAAGTCAAAGTCAACTTGGCACTCGCACTCAATCAACGTGCTAACCAAGGGCAACCACCGTCGCAAGCAGCCTCAACACAATCCCGAGGCACCACCAAAAGCTTTACCCCGCAAGAGGAAGACAGGAAACGGTTGGCTTGATGACTCTCCTTCTCCGGATGGAGACCATATCTACGATTCCCGACTGTATGGCAGTATGCTCACCTTCTGTGATGAAGACCTGCCGAGAGACGCCTCAGGGCATAATGAAGATTTGTACATCACTCTCCGTCTCAACACCATATCTCTCCCCGGAGTATTGGTAGACAACAGATCAGCAGTCAACGTCCTCCCTCTCAGCATGATGCAAGCCCTATGCATCGACGAAGGCCACATGATCCCATCTGCCCGAACTATCAAAGCCTACGACAGCACGTCTCGTCCCATCCTGGGGACGGTGACTCTGGAGCTCTGGTTTGAAACCCAAATGGTGCCAGCAAAATTCCACGTGATGGACATTCCGTCCGAATTCACAGCTCTATTGGGACGCCCTTGGCTACACCACATGAAAGCCATAGCTTCCACTCTCCATCAGTGCGTCAAGTTCATTAACCGGCAAGGAGATCTTGAAGTCATCAGAGGAGACAGTTTCCTCATAGGCAACGAAGCCGAGACAACAGCCAAGCGTGCCCGCAGCCAGGCACCGGGGCTACCTCCTTCAAATCGACCAAGGGAATATCGTGGCAAATCTCATCAGAATCCCTCAGAGTCCGTAGATGCTAACTATGTCAACGTACTCGAACAGGCAGACCCTGAAGCAGTCAGATTCATCAAGTTCAACTGCCGTTTCCGACACTTGGAAGCAGACTGGAAAGAAAACCTGAGCATCTCCATGATGCGGGCACGTAAACCCCCCTGTCTCCGATCGGAGATTTGTCAGCATCCTTCAATCCTACTCTCTGGCCCCGCCAGGCGAGGAAATCTTCGTGATAAAGGTCAACAAGCATCGTCACACTCGTGATGAATGTATGGCAGTCGTATGGGATGTCCTCCACGAGGAATTGCCCGTCGAGCCCCTCTTCTCAGGCGAAGGGCATGATGTTTTTCTAGCAGCTCCAGCATCGCAGCAGGACGCGAGACGTCCTTATGTCTGGGTTGAGCCGTCAGACGACAACGAATCAGGACTCTCCGGAGTCGAAGACGCGACAGACCCGCGGGAAGATCCCTACATACATATGCTCAGTTTCGAGGACGGCACCAGTTCCGATGATGTCACCTACGACGAGGGCTCCAATACCATGGAAATTATCAAGCTCAACATCCCGTACAGGCAGTTATCCGGTGAATGGAAACAACTGGTTGACACGACAAAGAACCCCTTTGATCAAGTGACCGATGACGACTTCGTCAACATTATCTTTTCCAGATATCCCGATGATACCAAGGATCCGGTACTTATTATCAGATTCTGCAATGCTAAAGTTACCCTCGATGACTGCCTACTCATGGTAAACGAGGCCCTGGCCAATCGAGCTCAGAACTCATCATCACATCCGACTACCAGCCCCAGTAGCAACCGGCCCGTGCCATAAGTCAAGCTTACAGCCACAAGCGCCGCTAAGGCCAAGGGCATCAGCAAACGAGACAAAGCTCCTCACCCTGCTACTAATCAGATCAACATCAGGAACGCTTCCAGTAGCTACCCTGAAAACATCTGTAAGAGTCTCCCCCGCAAGACAGATTCGGCTTCCGACGAAAGGAATGATCACCTCAGCATCAACATGCTCAAGTTCGACCCTGCTCCCAGCCATCACGGCCACGGACTCTGGCACCCCGCCAGCAAACTGCTAGCTTTGATAGACTTGGCGATCTAGCAAGATCACGAGACTATCAACATCGCTGAATTCAACACCCCCGTGGGTTCAATCAAGCAGATATGGGCAAACTTTTTGGTAACTGAGGTCAAGGAAGGCCGCATGGAATGTCCCAACCTGACTTCCCTCGTCAATATAATCCAAGTGTTTTCGCCATTAGGGGATTTGGATATGATCACAGTTCTAGACACCAGTCAGACGGCGCGCACCTACGGAGACTGTTTGGCTCTCGCAAGGAAAGCCCTCATGGAACTAGCCGCTCAAGAGAACCGTCTTTGGGATGAGAACCAAGCTCAGAAGACTCACAGGGACCAAGCACTTAAAGCGTTACACGCAGCTTTAGACAGAAAGCTAGAGGCCACTCTAGACCAGTTCGACCTCAAGGGTTTTGCTCACGACAACTTCCTGGACTACCGTCTTTTCTCATCCAACCCCCTCTGGCAAGGGAGGGCGGTCAACGGTCCCGACGACCTAGGAGATAGAATGTCACAGCACAAGGAATACCTAGCCAAACAGCATGAAGGGTACAAGTGCTTATCTCCCCGAGAAAAGCAAGTTCTCTGCGAAAGCGACGACGAAGACGATGAAACCATTCTCTTTCAAGCCGGGCATGAAGTCTACAAAGCCGGAATCCCAAGTCCTGGGAGGATGGGAACAGATCATTTCCGCTATCAAACTAAAAGGCCAACTGTGGGGGGAAGGTCTATTCAAAAAGAAAAGGAAAATGGAAATACATCTCCAACAACTACTTAGGGAGATTCCACAGACTGCGACATTCATTTACAGAAACGATCAACTGGGACAGCAGCCAGTTACATGGGCAGATGTTCGGGAAGCCGTGTACTCACCTTTCGACATACCCGCCACTCAGATAAAGCAGAAGAGAAAGCTCCCCCGATGGAAGTTTATCTAGACTGCCGCATACAGTTCAACGAAGCACTGGCTATTCTCACGTGGGAAGAAACACAGGCGCTAACTCTCGACGTAGGCTCTACTGCAAGAAAGTTGATCTGGGCTAAAAGTGGAGGAAAATTAGCAAACCAAGAATATCGCCTAACCCAACTCCAGAATGCCCTGAGCATGCTCAGTAAGAAGGAAAGAAGTGCGGTATACCGTGAACAGATCAAGGAGACCGTTCGCTTAAACCAAGAACTCTCTAACCTCCCTGATGGTCGCAACGCACGCTCGCTCGGCAACCAATGCTGCGCACTGACGTTCGAGCAGTTACGACAAACCATAAACTCCCTCCCCGCGGAGACACCCAAGCCAATATCCTGGGACAGAATCCGAAAGTTGCCGAAGCTCCCGGGAATGCATCTACAATCAATGAATTGAGAGAAGACATATGGCCCTATGCTTCGAGGAATCCCCCTCTGACTATGACTCAGCTCAAAGCAACCTGTTCAGAAGGGACCAAGCATGATGTCCGCATCCTAACCCGATCGGGTCAAATCCATGCATTACCACCTAAGTCCACTAAAAATCCAGCAGAGCCAGAACCGCAACTCGGCCAGCCCAAAGACACAAGTTCCGTGAAAGAGGACCCGATCCTCACTCAGCTCAAGCAGACCCAGGCGAACGTTTCCCTGTGGTCCCTGCTCACATCTGCTTCATATCCTCACAAGCTCAAGCTAGAGGAAATTTTGGCCCCCACCATGGTCCCCGTGGACGCAACCCCAGACGAAGTAATTCAGATGATCGGCAACATCCACTACGGCAATATCATCACCTTCACAGACTTGGACCTACCAAAATTTGGGGCTGATCACAATGAGCCGCTCTACATCACAGTCCAGCTGGACGAGCGTCGCCTTCCCTGTGCGTTGGTAGACGGAGGTTCCGGAATGAATGTCTTGCCCGCCAAGATGATGGACCTGCTTGACATCAAGCCCACAGATCTGAAGCCTTCAGTCCATACTGTCAAGGCCTATGACTCCACTTTTCGCACAGTTCTCGAGGTTGCTACTCTAAATATCTGGTTCGGGAAGCGAATGATCCCCAACGAATTCCAAGTGCTGGACATTCCTATCACTTTCACAGCCATCCTGGGGCGACCGTGGCTCCATCAAATAAATGGTGTGGCATCCACCCTTCACCAGTGTATCAAGTTCATGCAAGGCAACGAGCTAACCACAGTCTACGGCGACAACGTCACCACCGAGGGGACCAACACCAACGACATTCCAGTGTTAGAGATTAAGCATGATGACGACATGGAATTAACTGGATTCACTTTGGAGACCTCCAAGATCCAAATATGCAACGTGGACCTTCCACTGTTTCGGGACAAAATCCCTCCCGCCATGAAGATGATGAAACTCATGAACTTCATCCCAGGACTGGGGCTCGGCAAAAGGTTACAAGGCCAACACCAAGTCATCGAAGTCAAGGACCACACTACGGTCCAGGGGCTCGGTTATGTGCCAACACCAGCTGATATCAAAGAAAACAAAAGGCTCGCCCTCACCAAGGCAGCAGCCCGCAAAAGGGGAACCTCTAACGGCACACTCAACCTCCAACCTTACAGTTTCGACCTCGCTCATTACTTCATCAAGAGAACCGACAGCAGAACTGAGGGGACCGACAAGGGAACCGACAGCAGAACTGAGGGAACCAACAGAGAAACCGACAGCAGAACTGAGGGGACCGAAAGTGGAACTGATGAAGATGAGAAAGAAGTAGGGAAAGTCAGCACAGAGACTACAGAAAGGATGGAAAAGCTAGCACGGGACCTCAAGCGTTTCAGAGGACTCAAGGCTAATCCGATAAGGGGAGCGTTCCTTGACATCACTGCTCTACCTGGACCAATTGCCACCACCGTTCAGCATGAGTACACATTCAAAGGAATCCCAGACATAGAAGAGCAACTCGAGACACTCTTCATGGGAAACAGACTGTTCGGGTCAGCCGCCGAGGCAACATTCGAGACAGTAACTCCAAAGCAGAAGGAACCAGAATTCATAGAAGACGCTCTTAGTGGACCCGCTCTACAGAGTCTTTTTGAAGAAGTCATGTAGGTGACAAACCTGATTGACCTGGGCTCCAAAGACAGCATGATCGCCATGATCGGGACATCAGAAGACAGGCCTCTCGACCCCCGAACCCTCATCAAGCATCCAGCAATGCCACTGAAAAACTTGGTAACTTTCACCGGACCAAGGGCAAGCAAGACAGAAATGGAAGACAAGCTGAGCCTGTACCCACATCACCCTAAACCCGGTCTTAAACCCCCTGAGTCAGTCCTTATTAAAGTCCAGTCCTCTGAGTTGTCCAACGGCCTTACGCCGGAAGACTATGATAACCTAGCCAATAATGTATTTCCGTTCGCATTTAATGAAAAGTATGACCTTTCGGAGTATCCCCTCATTGCCACTTTAACAACTGATAAGTTAACAAACAACTTAAAAGATGTTAATAATGACTTACTTGATAAAGAAGCAGACACATTAAATGAACAATACATTAAAGAAGTTCTCAAGCGTGTAGTAGACCAAGAGGACAATTGGGCCCAAGCTACCGAAGAGGTTATGACTAAAGTGAACCTGGGGTCAGTGCAAGAGCCTAAAGAGACACAAGTGGGCAGTTTCTTCGTCGGTGTAGAAAAGGAATCCCTGACAGATCTCCTCAAAGTGTATGTTGACGTGTTCGCCTGGTCATATCAGGACATGCCAGGACTCGATCCCTCAATCGTGGAGCACATAATTCCCCTGGATCCAGAATCCAAGCCTATCAAGCAGAAATTGCGCAAGATCAAGCCAGAGTGGTCCTTGCAAGTGAAAGAAGAGATTGAGAAAATGCTCCGTGTCGGTTTCATCGGAGTGATTGAGTACCCGACCTGGATCTCCAACATTATGATGGTCACCAAGGCCAATGGAAAGGTTAGATGCTGTGTGGATTTCCAAGATCTCAACAAGGCCAGCCCTAAAGATGATTTCCCACTGCCCAACATCGACATGCTAGTCGACACCACGGCAAATTTCAAAGTAAAGTCCTTCGTGGGGGACATACTGTTACACGGTCATGTCGTTCGGTTTGAAGAACGCTGGGGCTACTTACCAGCGGGCTACAACAGCCCTCTTCCATGACATGATTCACAAGGAAATCGAAGTGTATGTCGACGACATGATCATCCACTCCAGAGGATCAGACATGCAGCACATGATAGATTTGAGAAAGTTCTTCAATGTACTTCGAAGGCACTCCATGAGATTGAATCCTGCAAAGTGCACCTTCGGCATCAAGCAAGGCAAAGTACTGGGGTACATGGTTACAGAAAGAGGCATCGAAGCCGATCCCAAGAAAATCAAGGCCATCATCGACATGAAGCCACCTCAGATACTGACAGAAGTGAAAAGTTTTATGGGAAGACTTTAGTACATCGTCGCTTCATCAACCGCTTGACATCTTCTCTCGCGAGCCAATGTTCAAGCTGATGAAGAAGAATGCCGATATCAAATGGGACTCCGAGTGCCAGACAGCTTTTGAGAAAATCAAGACACACTTGGTGAATCCCCCAATTTTGTGCTCGCCACATGAAGACAAGCCACTCCTCCTGTACCTGACAGTGATAGATACATCAATCGGAGCAATGTTGGCACAAGAACAGAAAGATTCCAAAGTTGAGCATGCAATCTACTTCGTAAGCCGAAAGCTTCAAGGAAGTGAACTCAGCTACTCAGCATTAGAGAAAACTTGTACCGCCTTGGTATGGGTAGTCGAGAAACTGAAACACTACATGCAGTCACATTCAGTGCTCCTGGTCTCCAAGATGGACCCTGTCCGATATCTCTTCGACAAGCCATCCCTGTCAATGAGACTAGCCAAGTGGTCATTCTTCCTGGCTGAGTTCGACATCAAGTACATGGTGAGAAAATCAACAAAGGGTAGAGTAATGGCATATCAGCTGGCAGACTTCCCAAGCAGTGAACCCAAGGGTCCTGATCCGCAGTTTCCAGATGACGGGATCTTTTCACTTGACACCGCAAACCGCTGGTAACTCTTCTTCGATGGTGTAAGTACCCCAATCTGGATCACCCCCTTTCAAACACACGGGAAACACCGCAGACTCATCCACGCAGTCTCAGAGACCTCTCTCACTCAAAACCCTCTCAAGCCCCCAACCAAACCAAGGGAGGAGCCTCTCTGGGATAAAAAGGGACAAAAGGACCTTTTGGGAATTTTCAGGAAATCAGAAAAGCAATTAAGGTCCGTACGGACCTCTTTGTTTCAATGATTACTGAATCCCCTTAAAGTCCACAATATTCCCTCAAATCCCGGGGAAAATGATTACTTCCCTGCAGAGTTGGTCCGTACGGACCTCTTTGCATGCAAGATGGTCCGTACGGACCTTATTGCTCAGGGAACACCATCATTCCAGAATATTCTCCATCATTGCAGATTCCCTCAAATCGAGGAAATCCAAAATTCTGGATAACCAAGAAGGTCCGTACGGACCTCTTTGCTCCGAAATTTTTACTATAAATAGAGGGCTCCCCCTCCTCATTTTCACACACCTCCCTCTTCTCTCTTCCTCCCTTAGCCTTCTGGCTCCCCTCTAAGTCCTCTCGAGGCACTCCCGGCCCCTTTCGGATCCTTCCGAGGCCTTCCGAGCTCCCTTGTGGTGCTCCGAAGCCTCTCCGAGCGCTCCCGCGACGCTCCCGCGCTGCCCCGAGGCACTCTCGAGGTACTCTGAGGCCCCTCGTGGTACTCCGAGGCCTTGCCTGGTCTTTTCCACGGTGTCCCGGCTCTTTCCGAGTCAAACCGACGATCCCAAAACACGCCGAAACTCTGCCCGAGTGACTCCTGCCACCACAACGCACGCCGAACCTCTGCCCGAGTGATCCCGACGATCCCCACGCACGCCGAACCTCTGCCCGAACGCAGCCTGCAACCTCAACTCACGCCGAAACTCTGTCCGCGGACAACCGGCATCTCCCGAAGCAATCCCGATCCATACCGGAACGCTACTCCGACCTCAAACACCATTCCCCAGCGGAAGACAGACACGAACCAACATTGGTAAGGCTTCCTTCCATTACTATTTCAATACATTTTCATACATAGCATACAATGTAGACATCCGAAACAAAGATGCATTTTTAAAAGCACACACACACACACACAACATTTAAAGGATATTAGGGGTATCCGAAAGACTCGTTTTACGAGGCTACTCGGGTGAGCTCTAATATTCTAATATTCTCTTCCCGGGGAGTCATCTGACCTCCGAACTCAAAATCTCATCACACAAAAACAGTTTAAAATTATCTTTAAACTGATGCCCTTTTTCAATGTTTTGGGCTTAATAAAAACGGCGTGGCGACTCTACAAATGCGAAAACAAACGGCGAGACACGCTCCAACGCGAAAGATGCCAGATGCCGGGGCCGCGAGGCCTGCTCGGATCCGGGTAATTTCAGTTGGCGACTCCGCTGGGGATCTTTTTGTTTTAAAAACTTTCAAACAAAACAAAAGATTTTTAAAACAATGATGAGGGTCAAACTTTCATTTTACCCCTTCCTTTAAACTATTGTGTGTGTGTGCACGTGCTTCGTTTTTATTTTACAAAAAAAAAATAAATAAAAATACAAAAAAAATGCATCAATATACATCTCGCGCATACATTTAAAATTCTCCAAAAACTTCGTTTTACTCGTAAAAGAATTTTAGAGACCGCACACTACGCGCACTGCCGCCTCGGTTACACCGCACGCTACTCGCACTGCTGCCTCGGATACACTGCACACCACAACCCTTAACCCGGAGTGGTCTCGCTTGCAGTCCGTTAGGTCTTCCTAGGCCTCTTGGGCGCGCACGGGATCATTCCAAACATCCCATCCTAGCCAAGCGTCAACCCCGCACGTTTGAGTCTTGAGTCACACTCGTCCGTACCCTGGTTGGTTTTTACCTACCTCGTGTCATACGGCCTGGATACATATACCATGCCGGCCATTTTCTCGAGTCAAGGCTCGGAACTCAAGATCCTCGCGCAAGCAAAGCGATGAAAGGTCATGCTAAAATCTTGACTGATCTTGATTTCCGGCTACACCTGCACGATGTTCCGTCCCGATATACATCCATGCTCGCATGACACCATGTCATCATGCCTTTGATACGTCGCCCATGACGATATGACCCACCAACGCCTAACGTCACGCATCCCTTGCGCAAGCAAGGTAAAGAGAGGTCATGCCGAACTCTTGACTCCGATCTTGACTCAGCCGGCCGGCTCGGTTCACTATTCACATGGCTAACGCATCAAAACGAACATGACAGCTCGGTCCTTAGGTTCGATTTTTCTTTTAGGCCGGTGGAAACCGCTTGCACTATAGGACCCTCGCCCGGGCCGCCCACCCCGGGATGTCGAAATACAGTGTGCAAAACGAGGGGCTTATAGCCGCACATATGGTCTCCACTGACCCAGGATCTAGCATAGTTGCGAAAAAGAAGAGCAATCTTTTCCAACCTACCTAGGATTCTGAGAAAACACTGTTTTAAGTAAATTAAAACAACAAAAAAAATCATAAATAAAATGCGGAAACCGCATGCCACGTGAGCTTTCCCCCTTCTATCCCGTTAGGCCATTCCTGTGTCTAAACCTTGCCCGTCACCCCCTCCAGCGAACCGAGAGTGGTTGAGAATACCTGGAAGCCGCCTTTTCAGTATCGAGGTCACAGGGTCCGATAGCCCTTCCAGTTCAACGGTCCGCACCATCCGCTACTCCCCCATGACGGGATCAACAGATAACAGTGAGGGAAACGGAACCCCGCCACTAAGGATCCTCCAGACAATGGAGGAGGTGCTGCGAGCCTTCGAAACCATCAAGAAGCGCCAAGAAGAACAGCAAGCCTGGATCGTCGACACCTTGCGTCTTCGAGGAACAGTTGCAGTTCCCCAACCCGACGGAACCTTTGTTCTCATAGAGGACGAAGATATACCGGCTCCCCCGGTTTCTCAAAGCTATCAGCAGGTCCCGCCTCCGCCAAGCTATGAGATCCCAAAGAACGCAAAGCAGCCTCGCTCAAAGCTCCCTCTTAGGCGTCGGGCCAAGCGGCTCCGACATGCCCGCCTCGGCACGGTCGGTTCCCGGCTCCGCACATCAAGCTCGGTACCAACAAGACACATACGTGCTCGCTCCGCTGCATCCCAATGCATCTCGGTATCCCCCAGGATTCAATCCTTTGCCTCTATACGAGCCTCGCAACCACAATCAAAAGTCCCCATTCTTACCAGGGACAGGCATCCCGAGCGGATATCCCGACATCTCCAATTTGCCACCTGCTAGTCTGCCAATTGGGGCTAACGAATCGTTCCCCAGTTCCCAAACACAACCCTTAGCGGACCTAGTAATCACGCCCTCAACTTCAACACCCCAGGGTATGGGTTGGTATACACTCAACTACCTCCACAAGACTCCCGAATGGCGATCCCATCAGCCAATCCACCTCCATCTTCGGTTTCCGTCCCTGAAAATGGAAACCCTCCTCAACCTACCGATCCTCACATGGCTTGGTTGATCGAACAGATGAAAGACATGCAAGGCAAGATAGCTAGTTCTCGGAAGGACTCCCTCCTGCCTACTGATCCGAACAAAGTGGTCCCCCTCCCTCCAAAGTTCAGATGCCGAAATGGAAAAGTTTGACGGAATGTAATGCCCAAAACCCACATCGACACCTACGTCCCGGGTATGAGAGCCAAAGGGGCAACCCCTCAACAGATGGCGCATCATTTTCAGCATTCCCTCAAATCCACAAAGCACTAAGGTGGTTCCTCAATGTGAAGGCGTAAAACCGCTCCACGTGGGATCGATCAGCGAAATCTTCCCGGAGAAGTACCGCGCCAATCTTGAATGGGAAACAAACCGCCATGACTCGCAAGCCACCGAACAAAAGGATGACGAACCAGTGGGCGAGTTCTACAAAAGATGGAACCGGAAGCTAAGCGAGATAATGGATCCACTTTCCAAAGAAGAGCAGATGGACATCTTCCATTCCCGCCTCAAGCCATCTTTGAGAACCTTGATCGCCCACCATTTCTATCCAGATCTCCGTGCCATGGTCAACGCCGGACAAAGTTTGAAAAGACTCGAGTCTTCAAAAGGCAACAAAGCAACCCCGCCTCATCTTACCGCTATCGAACAAACTCCGGCAACTTCAACTCCCCGCCCGACCAAAGGAAAGGAAGCAAATGAACAAGGCACTACATTCGTAACGGAGCTCAAGTAAACCGCGATCAAGCAGCCCCAAAGAATAGCAACCCCCTCGCTTCCCACAGCCCAAAGATTTTGATAACCTCGGAAATGCCCTTGGGTCAAGTATTTGAAGCTTTGGTGAAGCGAAATCTTCTCAAACCACTCGAGAATTTCCAACCGAAGACCCTCAAGCCCAACATGGATATGAGCAAACACCGCGCCTTCCACAACTACCCCGGCCACACCACCGACAATTGCTTCGTACTCAAGCAGTGGTCCAGGGCTCATTGAGGAGGGAAAATTGGAACGCCCCGTGGTCCCAATACCATCGGAAATCCATTCCCCGAACGACAGTGGTAAACTCAATAGCCTTTGACGAAACTCCAAGCGAGAGCGCACTGCAATTTCCGAGACCGTCGCATGTCGTCCCGCTACGATCGGGAGCGTGAAACCGTAGTCAAGAGATCTCGTGACCGGGAATTCCGACAAGAACGCCCAAGGGCCACCGTCTCCCTACGATCTTTGCCCCGCCCAAGGCATACAAATGGATGGATCGAACGTTCCCGTAAGAGACCGAGTCCGACGGTAGCACGGGAAGCGGTTTAGCCTTCACAGACGATGACTTGCCAATATGTGAGAATCGGCACAACGAAGCCCTCCTCATCCTCATAAAAATAGAGATGTTCTTCCTCCCGAACGTCTTGATTGATAACGGCTCCGCAGCCAACATCATCGCTTTAAGCACATTGAAACGACTCCGCATCGACCGTTCTCTCGATAAGGCCTTCACCTCGGGTAATCCGAGCCTACGACTCCACCGCACGACCAATCGTAGGAGTCATCAATTTGAGGATCCAATTCGACGTACAACCGGAGCTCCAGAGAGTTCCAAGTCGTGGAAATCAAACCAACCTTCTCTCGCTTTGTTGGGACGGCCTTGGATACATCGATGAAAGCAAGATCATCTACTCTTCACCAATGCGTGAAATTCATCAATGCCAACGGAGCGATCGAAGTGATCCGCGGAAGCAAGGTAATGGCAAGTGCTTGGCCACAAGCTATGACCCGTAAGAAGGTCCCGACATGACCGAATACTCTTCTCCGTATGATTCTCCTACCCCGTCCCGCTACGAAGTGGATCCTTACATCCACGCTCTAAGCCGCGACGAGCCGGAAATTGAAGAACTCATGGGTCGATGACAACTCGACATATGCGACCGTGAAGAATGCTTGAGAGAGGATCAAGAGATGGATGCCCTAATGGAGATTGATCGAGGAGTAGACCCTTACTTCGCCGAAAACCCTCTTGCAAACCGGCTCATCACCGATCCCCCTACAAGACAACCCTCTAGCCGACACTCTCGGATCTTACTGGGACAAACCCATCACAGCCTAGTTCAATTCAACATTCCGGTGTCCGACCCGGACGAACAAGGGCGCAACCTCCTCCAAGGCTTAATCAGTGGAAGGAGATATAGCATGCCCGCTCGAATCGACATTGTAAACGTCGTCCAAGCAAAGATCCTGCATAAAGAGGCGCATTCTATGAAAGTGATCAACATCGCAAGAATCCACTCCGATCGCCGAATGCTTCGCCTCCTAGAAGTAGCCCTCGCCGACTTCTATCATCAAAAACCCCAAGGACTCGGTGGCAACACTAATGGAGGGACATCATCGTGGAGCAGCCAAAAACCTCCGCGATCCGGTTTGAAATCGAACCGCATGCAAGCTACTTTCCGGACTCATGCCAAGGGAAGATTGGCCACCCGAACCAGCACCACTCCCTCTAGAGCTACAGCCATCCGAGAGTAATGAAGCCTCGGTCCAATCCCTCGTCGCCTATAGTCTAGCTTCGAGTCTTGTTGTCTCGTGTATTCACATCTTTGTGTCTTTTGACGGCTTTACGCCCGACGATTGTGAATCTTTGATCAACAATGTGCAGTCTTCACGCTTTCAATAAAAGGTCCGACCTTCCTAAAAAATCATTTCATTGCATCTTTAACAAATGATGACATTAACTAATCAAAACAGTTAAATTCATCTATACAAAAGGCAAACACATTAATTAAATAAGTGCATCAAGCAAACATTTAAGCATGTTGTCAAACGAGAGAAAAACCGGGCCCAAGCTGCCGAGAAGGTTTTAATCACAACGATTTGCGAGATTGCTGAAGAGCCAAAGAGACGCAAGTTCGACGCCATTTCCAGCATAAACCAAGATTTTCCAATACCTCAAGAAACGGGGAAACTGCCTTCATGAACGAGGATGACCCACACACAGAAGGGATCAAAACCAAGAGCATCATGGCCCTAAAACGCCTCGCCTCTCACTTCGTCATCCTCGGGAATATGTTATACAAGAAACGCTACCATGGGCCACTCCTACGCTGCATCAGTCAAGAAGAAGCAAGCCAGTTCATGAACGAAGTCCACAATGGGGCTTGCGGTCCCCACATGAACGCCAGAGCCCTGATGCAAATCATTCTCAGGATGGGCTACTACTGGATATCCATGGAGGCAGATTGCATCCACTTCGTCCGAAGCTGCGACAAGTGCCAACGGTTCTCCAACCTCAATCATCTACCACCCCACGATCTCTACTGCATGACTACACCTTGGCCCTTTCGCCACTGGGAATTGACGTCATCGGGAAAATCGCTCCGCCAGCAAAGAACTGGCCACGAAGTTCATCTTAGTAGCCATCGACTACTTCACCAAATGGGTCGAAGCCAAGTCCTACAAGGTACTCACCTCCAAGAAGGTCGCACATTTCCTCAAAGAAAACATCATCTGCCGATACGGCATCCCAAATGAGGTCATATCAGACAACGGCTCACACTTCGAAGGGGAATTCGGCTGCATCGCCGGCTGAATTCAAGATCACACGTCACAAATCTTCTCCCTACCGGCCACAAACAAACGGCGCCGTGGAAGCAAAGAAACAAAACCCTCGAACGGATCATCCGAAAATGACCACCCGAGGACGAGATTGGTCCGAGAAGCCGCACCTTGCACTTTGGGGCTACCGCACATCGCCGTAATGCCCACGGAGAAACCCCATTTGCCCCGACGTACGGGATGGAAGCCCTCTTCCCATCGAGCTAGAAATTCCCTCACTCCGAGTCTTCGAAAATGACATCAACGAAGTCGAATGGCTCCAAAGCCGACATGACGAATTGGCTCTCGCTAGACGAGCGACGACTAAAGGCCATGGAACACGTCCGAGCCTATCAAAGCAGATGGCTAGAGCTTTCGACAAGAAAGTCAAATCCCGAGACATCGTGGAAGGTGACCTTGTACTCAAAGAAAAGCCTCCCACTCGAACCAACCCATCGGGAAAATGGGAACCCACATGGATCGGCCCTTTCGTGGTTCAAAAGATCTTCTCCGAGGCGCCATGAAGCCGATGGACCTAGACGGCAATCCCTTCATGAATCCAAATAACGGAAGCAAACTTCGCAGATACTTCGCCCGAAGAAGAACAACTGTGCATCTCTTGGCACTCCATGTAGTGTCGAACTACGCGCACTGAGCCCTCTAGTCCTGGGAACGTAGGCAACCTTAATTGGTCCGGTCTAAAAATACACAAAAAGTTAAAAGTTTGAATGTCAATCAAGACCTCCATCAAGCTCCGCACTTTTCAAGAACACGCCCCACAGCCACCTTGACCAAGTCAAACGACGGCGGCAACATCAAAGGACATCCGAGGGTCACTCAAAGATCAAACGACCGACTTCATGACTGTTTCCAAGCCAGGGGCTTGTCTTCGCCCTCACGCGCTTCAAAAAAAAAAAAGAGCTCGAGCAAGGGCTCACAAAAAAAATATAAAAAAAAAAGAGAGCTCGAGCAAGGGCTCACAAAAAAAAGAGCTCGAGCAAGGGCTCACAAAAAAAAAAACAAAAGAAGCTCAAGCGTAAGCCGCAAAAAGAAGTCAAGAGCCCGACGCCAACAAAGAGGCAAGGAAGCTACGAAAAAGACCGTCGAACGACTTGTCAAGGGAGCATTCAACCTCTCGCCCAAGCACAAAGCCTCACAAAGGGGATTGCCGTCGTGGCCTGCATCGCTTCGGCCCGCAAATGCAATGTAAAAGTCCAAAGATGGACGCCGACAAAGTGCACAAATGTAAGCAAAAGCAAACAAAAGGTCTTGCGTCTCGATAAAGCTTTAAAAGTAAATCACAAATCACTAACGGTTACAACATTTCTTGATGAGTTCAAGCACGGTCTACTCTCAAGTTCACAACATGCTAAAAGACAAACTTTAATACATTTAACTAATAATGTGTTTGCAAATGCAATGAATGGATACTTAGGAGGTCATTCCGCGCCATCTCGCGCTTGTCCCCTCGCCATTCTTTCCTTTCTTCCCTCGTCCCCGGCGAGTCTTCTTTCGCTCCACGTGAACCAACTCTGCGTCTCTCGCTCCGAGATCCGGGGTCCTCCCCGTAGAGTCAAATAATCCAAGAGCTCTCGTGGCTTCATTCGCCCGTGCTTCGGCTCGGATCTCCTCCCCGCGAGCCCGTAAAAGAGGACCTCTCCCCGTCGGGCCGGTCAACTCTAGTCTCGTAGTCAAACAAAGCGTCTCCCGTCACATCCAAAGGGTCGACTGTGCTTCGGCACTCCTAAGGCAATAGCTACTACGGCAACCGGTCCTGCACCGCTGCACGCCTTCTCTCCAAGACCACTTGGGATCGCCCAACATGCCGCTCATACCGGGCCGGATCTGAAGTCGTCGACCAATGACGCTCCCCGACGTCTAAGGAGTACCACAGAGGGAAAGCGGAATACTTCCATACCCTCGTACAATACAAGAAGGCACCCGGAGCCGCCATACAAAGAGGAACTACCTCCGCAGAGCAAGGTCATCCTGCCCAACAAAGGCTCTCGCTTCATCCCAAACCGCCGGAAACAAGCGACGGAATATAGAAGGAGGACCAAGACAAACCCGGAACTCGACAACGTAGGACCCTTCCCGCAAGATCCTCCCGGTCTCAATCCTCCAAAGCGGAACCCACCAAATGGATCCGATGCGTACTCAAGCCGTGCCATCCATCTCTCCCAGCGGATCGATCCATATCCAACACAAGAGGTCGCCGAGCAAATGACCACGGGCTAAACGACGTCTGAGCCTCGGGCATGGCCTCGAAGTCTCTCTCGCAGCCACAAGGTGAGCAAAGCGGGCTTCCCCTCTCATAAAACGATCCCCGCCGCCGGACGGTCGATACCATGAAGAGTCTCCCCAAAGACCAACGGGACAATATCTTCTCCACTCTGCAAAGGCCCTACCACATCTAGCAAAGCGCCATCACAAATGCCAAGGGAATCGACTGTAAAAGCGTCGCCATCACGCACAAGGCAAATACATCCCAAGAGACGTCACTCTCATCATCAACCATGAACCGCTCCGGCAGCTCGAAATGTCGATATGACCCGAATCAAGGATCATGCCCCGCACTTCTTCCAACGAAATACGAAGAAAGTCCGCAAGCTTCACGCTCACCGCAGAACACCAAACAAAGGAAGCGAGATGGCCTCCACTCTCCGGTCCTCCAATCAAAGCCCGAAAATCCTCAAAAGTGGGCACCATTTCATTGTAGGAGAAACAAGACACGTGCCTCCTAACATCCTGTAACTTCGCGGCAGCCCCGCAACAAATCCCAATCAGAACCAACTCCTTAAAAGACCAAACCGAGCAAAGACGAAACCTTACCTCGAAAGCCCGTCTCGATGCCTCATACGGCGCCGCATCCACGTTTTCAACCGCTCAAGGAAGTGTGCTTGCCTCTCCTGCGAAAGCCTCGGCAAAATTCTAGGGACGTACGAAGAATCCATGGCAAAATGGAGGTTCCTAGAGAAAATGGGGAAGAAAGCTCGAAAATGGCTGCAAATGGGGAAATGAGGAAGAACCATTACCGGTAAAGCATTTATGTCCTTCCCAAAGCAAGGTTGGTCCGCACGGACCTCTTTTGCATGCTAAGTATGTCCGTACGGGACCTCCTTGCAAAATGTAACCCATTTCCCCAAGAAACAAGCATAAAAGCCACCGTCCTCAAGAAACCTTGCTCCAAACCGCCCAAACACCGGACAAAGCCATTCCCGGACAAACAAACACTACCCACAAACACACTCTCACTCACGTGGCATGCACAAAATAAAAAATAATAATAGCAACAATTTCTAGGACAAATCCCGGAATCACAAAAATGACATTACATCTTAAAATAGAATACTTTTGCCATGCAAATACAAGTGTTTTATTACATGTACCCATAAATGTCTGCTGCTAAACAAAAAAAAAGAGGGATATGAAAAGAGGAAAGCAAATGAATACTAATCGGACTCCTCGCATCATCATCCTCGCCAAGGTCCTCCAAAGAGAAGTCGGGCATCCCAAATAACTCGCCCGTCACATCCTCGTCGTCGTCGAATACCGAGCACCCGCCGAGGCTCCCACGAAAAGTACTCGAAGGATCAAATCCGGCGAAAGGATCAAAGAAAGAAGGCTCGAGGAACCCTCACCCCGTGCGCCGTGCGTGAGGCATGAACCGATAAAAGGGCCGCTCCTCGAAGGCCCCGCAGCCTCCCGAAGACGCCCCGCATCCATGCTATGCCGCCCTCAAAGGCCCCTCTCGCTGCGGCTCCGGCTCGGCTCTAGGCGGAGGAACGTCAAGCATGCCTCGAAGGCATAGGCTCGTACGCCGGCACACGACGCGAAGACCGGCAGGACATCTTCGACGCCATCTTCTTAGCGAAGGAGCGCATCGCCACGTAACGGCGAGTCAGCATATCGTAGGCTCTCCCCGGGACCTGCACCAACAAGAAGCCAAGGAAACGCTCATCAAATGCAGTTATACTCAACAACAAAAAGAGAAAATGCGTAAAAGATGCCAAGATGGAAAAGAGTCGGCACACTCACCGATCCGTCGGGATCCACTTTAGCGGCAGCAGAGCTCTGCTCCGGAACGGCATGCACACCCTCCTCCTCTCGACCCGTCCCCACGGACGTACGTGAAATCCGGTCCCGCATCGGAACCTTGAGGAGCTCGCGGCGCCCTCTCTCCGCGCGCCAGCACTCGCGGCGTCCCCGCCTTCCTCCTCACGAAGGCCCCGTACTCCTCTCCGTATAAAATGAACTCCTCGGCACCGACACCGCCAAGGTACCTCTCGAAGTCAAGCACATCCATATCCCGGGAGTCAAGCATCCCAAAGGGAGGGTCCCTCGGAGCCACGGGAAGCACACCCGGGCCATCTTTGCCGCGAAGACCCGCTCCCCCAAGTACATGACATCACAAGTCAAGCCCCGCAAAGATCTTCCGCCACGCCGTCACTCCTGAGCCCCTCAAACTCATCTCCTCATACCGAGTCCACGGGAACAAGACAAACCCCTCACGGCTATCTCTCTCTCCGTACGCTCCCGCACATCCCCGTAGGCGATGGTGAGTTTCCCAGCCGGTCCTCCTCCTCTTCCTCGCCGTACGAGCCCATCCCAAGATAGCAGGGTACGCAAAGAATGCTCTGTGATCCCTATCCCACGGGAAGCACCGAAAACCTCATAAAACCACACTCGTGACAAAAACAGAGAAAGCTCAAGGTGCAAAAGACAACGGAGAAAAGACAAGTTGCTAAATCAAGAAACAAAGAATAAACTCATACCTCCAAAGCAAAGTCAAAGCAGCCAACGAATCGCCACCCCCCGCTAAACCGGTCCAAGGAGAAGTAGAGCTCAACCAAGCCTGCCTCGCCCCAAGCAATATCACAGACCCTATCCAGGTCAATCAAGCTCTCCAACAAAGCAAAGGGAGCCGCGGTCGCGTGGTTCGAGAACAGAGTCTCGGACAGTGCATACCACAAGAAGGAGCGCGCCAACTGCTCCGCTGTCACCTGGCCGGTACCCCGGATGTAGGCCCCAATATCCGGCCGTGATCCTCATCTCCACGTCGCTATACAAGATCCCTGTGCCCCTCGCGAGGACGAGGCTCAAAGCCCAGCAGCTCGGTCAACACATCATCGTAGATCATGTCTCTCCACCTCACAGCTCCCCTTTCAGGGAGAGCCCTGCAATAGCAAAGAAAATCGGTGGGCGTCACCGTCACCTCGCCCACTCGGTGGAAGGTGTGGGTGGTATCCCACCAATACTCGGATAAACCCAGAAGACACTCTTGTTCTTCCTCGTGTCGACACTCCACCAGTTCTCAACGAACACACCTAGGCCGTAAGCATAAACCAGCCTGCCGGGACTCGGCCTACCGTCCACGGAAATATCGGGCATCCGCTGCCATAGCTCCACAACAGCTTCGAGCGATCCCCGAGTCTTCATCCTCTTGGCCTTCCCGCCATAAGCCCCGCATCCCGCAGGTAAACACAAAGCAAAGGTACGTCAATCACAAGATTACTTAATATAAAGGCACATATAACCCGTCACAAAACACGGCACATATTGCACATAATTTTCACATACATTATACATATAATTTTTCCATGTAACCCGTCACAAAACACGGCACACAATGCACATAATTTTCACATATATCATGCATATAATCTTTCCCATGCAGTCCGTCACAAAAACACGGCACACACTGTACACATTTTCTCAAAAGAAAAAAAAAGGGGGGGGATTAAACCCTACACGACACATTTTCTAAAGAAAATCCGTCCCAACACAGCACATATCGCACATATTTTCCCCACAGAGTCCGTCACCCAAAAACACGGCACGACACATATGCATAACACAAAAAAAATCCGTCCCTACACGGCACACACTTTCACATATAACCCGTCACAAAACACGGCACGTGTCACATTTTTTTTTCACAAAAATTATCACTACACGATAATTTTTCTCACAATGTACATACATAAATAGCATTAGGTACAAAACACCAAAGCATGCAATTCACTAGATAGGCACTTTATTTTCACAAATAAGAGCTAATCTACACATTTCTGCACAAAATACACATACCCACAATTTTTACATGTCCATTTTCAACAATTCATCAAGAATTTCACAAAAAGGCATAAAATAATAACAAAAAAATTCGAAAATGCGAAAAACTAAAACCTAGTTCTAGCATTCAAAAATTCGAGCAGGGAATCAAAACGGAACAGATTTCTTACCTCCCCGACGTTCATGGAGCGACGATTGTGCACCTCCGGATTCGGATACAAAACATCCGGGTTCTTCGAAGATGGAACTAACGAAATCCAATTCCTTTGGAGCTCCATTCGCTGCTCAACCACTTCCTGACTGCGTTGACGACGACTCCTTCGAGATCCCTCCGCCATTGCAAGCAATTCAACCACCGGCCGTCAAGCGTAAGACCGGACCTCGCCCACTTCAACGGCAATTCAACCACCGGCCATCAGCGTAAGACCGGTCCTCGCCCACTCCAACGGCAATTCAACCACCGGCCATCAGCGTAAGACCGGTCCTCGCCCACTCCAACGGCAATTCAATCCCCGGCCATCAGCGTAAGACCGGTCCTCGCCCACTCCAACGGCAATTCAACCACCGGCCATCAGCGTAAGACCGGTCCTCGCCCACTTCAACGGCAATTCAACCACCGGCCGTCAAGCGTAAGACCGGACCTCGCCCACTTCAACGGCAATTCAACCACCGCCATCGCCGTAAGACCGGTCCTCGCCACTCCAACGGCAATTCAACCACCGGCCATCGCCAGCGTAAGACCTCCCCGCCACTCCAACGGCAATTCAACCACCGGCCATCGCCGTAAGACCGGTCTCGCCCACTTCAACGGCAATTCAATCCCGGCCATCGGGCCGTAAGACCGGTCTCGCCACTTCAACGGCAATTCAACCACCGCCATCGCCGTAAGACCGGTCCTCGCCCACTCCAACGGCAATTCAATCCCCGGCCATCAGCGTAAGACCGGTCCTCGCCCACTTCAACGGCAATTCAACCACCGGCCATCAGCGTAAGACCGGTCCTCGCCCACTCCAACGGCAATTCAACCACCGGCCGTCAGCGTAAGACCGGTCCTCGCCCACTTCAACGGCAATTCAACCACCGGCCATCAACGTAAGACCGGTCCTCGCCACTCAACGGCAATTCAACCACCGGCCGTCAAGCGTAAGACCGGTCCTCGCCAACTTCAACGGCAATTCAACCACCGGCCATCGGGGCGTAAGACCGGTCCTCGCCACTTCAACGGCAATTCAACCACCGGCCGTCAAGCGTAAGACCGGTCTCGCCCACTTCAACGGCAATTCAACCACCGGCCATCAACGAAAGACCGGTCCTCGCCTACTCCAACGGCAATTCAACCACCGGCCATCGGGGCGTAAGACCGGTCCTCGCCCACTTCAACGGCAATTCAATCCCGGCCATCAGCGTAAGACCGGTCCTCGCCCACTTCAACGGCAATTCAACCACCGGCCATCGCGTAAGACCGGTCCTCGCCACCTTCAACGGCAATTCAATCCCCGGCCATCGGCGTAAGACCGGTCCTCGCCCACTCAACGGCAATTCAACCACCGCCGTCGGCCGTAAGACCGGACCTCGCCCACTCCAACGGCAATTCAACCACCGGCCATCAACGAAAGACCGGTCCTCGCCTACTCCAACGGCAATTCAACCACCGGCCATCAACGAAAGACCGGTCCTCGCCCACTTCAACGGAAATTCAATCCCCGGCCATCAACGTAAGACCGGTCCTCGCCCACTTCAACGGCAATTCAACCACCGGCCGTCAGCGTAAGACCGGTCCTCGCCCACTCCAACGGCAATTCAACCACCGGCCGTCATCGTAAGACCGGTCCTCGCCCACTTCAACGGCAATTCAATCCCCGACCGTCAAGCGTAAGACCGGACCTCGCCCACTCCAACGGCAATTCAACCACCGCCCGCTCAACGGAAATTCAAGAAGGAGCCAACACCTCCCAGCACGAATATCAAGGCACAAGACGCCTCCAAACGCTCAACGACAACTCAACCACTGGCCCTCAAAAGAGGTCCGAAGTCATCTTCCCAACAGAAAAGGGCCCCTACGGGGTCATGCATCCCCAAAGCAATTCAAGCACCGGCAAATGATGTAAGCCCGAACTTCGCCCACTTCAACGGCAGCGCAAGTACCGGCCATCAAAGTAAGCCCGAGCTCCTCCCCAACAAGTCAAAGGGAAGTCATACAAGATCGCATATCCTCAAAGACCGATCATCATCCTTGCCCACTCAACGGCAAAACAGGCACAAGAAGGAGCCAACACCTCCGAGTACAAGTCCCAAGGCACGAAGCGCCTCCAAAAACGCCAAATGGTGAAGCAATCACCGACCGTCATCCTTGCCCACTTCAACGGCAGCTCAAGCACCGGCCGGTCATCGTAAGTCCAACCTTTCTACTCAACATGCAAAAACACAAAGGCATCTACGCCTCTCGAAGCACAAGGCAGCCACGCCTCACAATCGGCTAGAAGACGATTCAAAGTCCTCGCGCATTACATCAACTGCGGCTAGAAGACGATTCAAAGTCCTCGCGCATTACATCAAACCGCGGCTAGAAGACAATTCAAAGTCCTCGCGCATTACATCAAACTGCGGCTAGAAGACGATTCAAAGTCCTCACGCATTATATCAACCGCCGCCAGAAGACGATTCAAAGTCCTCCAGCGTGGCACCAATCGCCGCCAGAAGACGATTCAAAGTCCTCCAGCGTGGCACCAACCGCCGCCAGAAGACGATTCAAAGTCCTCCAGCGTGGCACCAACCGCCGCCAGATGACGATTCAAAGTCCTCCCGGCGTGGCACCAACCGCCGCGAAGACGATTCAAAGTCCTCTTCCGTGGCACCAACCGCCGCCAGATGACGATTCAAAGTCCTCCAGCGTGGCACCAACCGCCGCCAAATGACGATTCAAAGTCCTCCAGCGTGGCACCAACCGCAACCAGATGACGATTCAGGTCCTCACTCTATCTCCGGCCCGGAAGGCCTTAAACCACCCGATTCGGAAAATCGTAAAATTTCCATCCCAGGACACCACCACGTCCTCACAATTGACCTCGGCGGTCACCACATCTTAGGACACCACCACGTCCACACAACACTTCAGGGCACCACCACGCCCACATGCACTCACAAATTCACGACCTCTGAACTACGACCAGGCTTGATTCCCGCCAGGGATACGTAGGAATCCTATCACAGGGGTCCGACCATCGACCTATACTGGCCACCTAGGACACCACCACGTCCTCCACATCGACCTATGCGGTCACCCAGGACACCACCACGTCCTCACCACTGACCTCGGCGGTCACACGACACTTCAGGGCACCACCACGCCCGCATTCACAAAACACTCACCCCACACCCGAACTACGACTGTGCTTGATTCCCGCCAGGATACGTAGGAATCCTATCACAGGGTCCAGCTTATTGACCTAAACGGTCACACACAAAAGGACACCACCACGTCCTCACATTGACCCTCACGGTCACTTCCTCTCCCAAAGACGCGATCCAGATTAGGACCCTTATCTTATCGCCGACCCCACTTCTTTCATAAGTGACGTCGTCGAGGGGCTTCGTAAGTACCCCAATCTGATCACCCCCTTTCAAACACACGGGAAACACCGCAGACTCATCCACGCAGCCTCGTAGACCTCTCTCACTCAAAACCCTCTCAAGCCCCCAACCAAACCAAGGGTGGAGCCTCTCTCGGGATAAAAGGGACAAAAGGACCTTTTGGGAATTTTCAGGAAATCGTAAGCAATTAAGGTCCGTACGGACCTCTTTGTTTCAATGATTACCGAATCCCCTTAAAGTCCACAATATTCCCTCAAATCCCGGGAAAATGATTACTTCCTGTAGAGTTGGTCCGTACGGACCTCTTTGCATGCAAGATGGTCCGTACGGACCTTATTGCTCAGTGGAACACCATCATTCCGTAATATTCTCCATCATTGCGAGATTCCCTCAAATCGAGGAAATCCAAAATTCTCGGATAACCAAGAAGGTCCGTACGGACCTCTTTGCTCCGAAATTTTTACTATAAATAGAGGGCTCCCTCCTCATTTTCACACACCTCCCTCTTCTCTCTTCCTCCCTTAGCCTTCGGCTCCCTCTAAGTCCTCTCGAGGCACTCCCGCCCCTTTCGGATCCTTCCGAGGCCTTCCGAGCTCCCTCGTGGTGCTCCGAAGCCTCCTCCGAGCGCTCCCGCGACGCTCCCGCGCTGCCCCGAGGCACTCTCGAGGTACTCGAGGCCCCTCGTGGTACTCCGAGGCCTTGCTCGGTCTTTTCCACGGTGTCCCGGCTCTTTCCGAGTCAAACCGACGATCCCAAAACACGCCGAAACTCGCCCGAGTGACTCTCGCCACCACAACGCACGCCGAACCTCGCCCGAGTGATCCCGACGATCCCCACGCACGCCGAACCTCGCCCGAACGCAGCCTGCAACCTCAACTCACGCCGAAACTCTGTCCGCGGACAACCGGCATCTCCCGAAGCAATCCCGATCCATACCGGAACGCTACTCCGACCTCAAACACCATTCCCCAGCGGAAGACAGACACGAACCAACATTGGTAAGGCTTCCTTCCATTACTATTTCAATACATTTTCATACATAGCATATAATGTAGACATCCGATACAGCATGCATTTTTAAAAGCACACACACACACACACACAACATTTAAAGGATATTAGGGGTATCCGAAAGACTCGTTTTACGAGGCTACTCGGGTGAGCTCTAATATTCTAATATTCTCTTCCCTGGGAGTCATCTCGACCTCCGAACTCAAAATCTCATCACACAAAAACAGCTTTAAAATTATCTTTAAACCGATGCCCTTTTCAATGTTTTGGGGCTTAATAAAAACGGCGTGGCGACTCTACAAATGCGAAAACAAACGGCGAGACACCTCCAACGCGAAAGATGCCAGATGCCGGGGCCGCGAGGCCTGCTCGGATCCGGGTAATTTCAGATGGGGCAGCAAACAAGAAGGGAAATGGTATTGGAATGCTCCTGGTCGATCCTAAAGACGAACACACTCCCATAGCCATCAAACTAAATTACGAAACAACCAACAATGCAGCAGAGTATGAAGCTTGCGCAGCCGGCCTATAAGCCGCTCTTGAGCGCAACATCTCAGAACTGGAAGTACACGGAGACTCAGCATTGATCATCAATCAAGTGTCCAACAAATGGAAGACGATAGATTTTGGCCTCCAGAAGTACCAAACGTACATGGAGGAGCTCATTGCTCAGTTCAAGGACATCTCTTTCCATTATTTGCCAAGAGACAGGAACGGCTTCGCAGATGCCCTGGCTACCCTAGCATCTCTTGTCGAAATTTCCGAAAGGAAATCAGTAAAACCCCTCAAAATAGGCAGACAGGAAACACCCGCTTACTGCTGTGAGATTGAAGTTAAAAATGAACCGATCGACGAACCCTGGTACAATCAAATCTACCGGTACCTCCAAAACGTAGAAGCTTCCTTCACAAGTGAAGATGGAAAATACAAAGAAGGGATCAAAGCCAAAAACATGATGGCACTAAAACGCCTGGCATCCCATTTCGTCATTCTGGGGGGTATGTTGTACAAGAAACGCCACCAAGGACCACTCCTCCGGTGTGTAAATAAAGAAAAAGCTAGCGAGCTAATGAACGAAGTTCACAACAGAACCTGCGATCCGAACATGAACGCCAGAGCATTGACACATATCATCCTCCGTATGGGATACTATTGGGTATCAATGGAAACAGACTGCATCCAGTTCGTCAGAAGCTGCGACAAATGTCAATGGTTCTCCAACCTCAATCACATCCCTCCTCACGAACTCTATTGCATGACTACGCCATGGCCTTTCACCACATGGGGAATCGACGTCATCGGCAAAATCACTCCGCCAGGGAGCAATGGTCACGAGTTTATATTAGTCGCAGTCGACTACTTCACCAAATGGGTAGAAGCCAGATCATACAAGGTACTGAATTCTAAGAAGGTGGTCGAGTTCATCGAAGAGAACATCATGTGCAGATACGGGGTGCCCAATGAGATCATATCCGACAATGGGACCCACTTCGAAGGAGACTATGACCAACTGTTGACCGAGTTCAGAGTTACACGCCACAAATCTTCTCCCTACAGACCACAGACTAATGGTGCAGTAGAGGCAACAAACAAGACTCTCGCAATGATAATCAGAAAGATGACCGTCAAAGGTCGGGATTAGCCCATGAAGATACATCTAGCCCTCTGGGGATATAGAACATCAGTCAGAACCGCCACAGGGGAGACTCCTTTCGCACTTACCTACGGAATGGAAGCAATGTTATCCGTGGAATTGGAAATTCCATCCCTCCGAGTCCTCTTGGAAAATGGGATCAACGAAGTCGAATGGCTTCAGAGCCGTCATGATGAACTTGCTCTACTCGACGAGCGCAGATTGAAATCCATGGAACACACTCGTGCCTACCAAAGCAGAATGGCCCGAGCATTTGATAAGAAAGTCAGGATCCGAGACATCAGAGAAGGCGACTTGGTGCTAAAGGAAAAGCCTCATACGCAGACCAATCCCCTCGGAAAGTGGGAGCCTACCTGGATAGGTCCGTTCGTGGTACAAAGAATCTTCTCCGGAGGAGCCATGAAGTTAGCAGATTTGGACGGGAACCCTTTCGTTAACCCCGTGAACGAAAGCAAGCTCCGTAGATACTTCGTTTGAGGAAGAGCACGAGTCAACTCTCCTTCCCCATACACCACCCCTCAGTAAAATTAAAGTGCTAAAAGAGTAATACCCAACTGGATACATTCCCGATAATGATCCAGGTAAAAATCAGGGTCACACTTCTTTTGTCTTTGTTTTTCTCAAATATCACCTAAAGTGTCGAACTATGGTGACCTGAGCCCCTTAGTCCAATTGTAAAAGGGGAACGTAGGCAGCCATCATTGGTTCGATCTCAAAAAACAAAAAAATAAATAAATAAATAAGCATCAATCGCTTGTGTTTTGAAAAACTCTTTTCAATTAACCTACAGATTCATAACGGTTAAAACAATCTTTTATGAGTTCAAGCACGGTCAACTCTTGACTCGCTACACGCTAGCAAAACTACAATAAAACATTAATCAATTAATGTGTCTGCAATGACAGTGGGTGGATATTCCGGACAGCAAGGTCGACCTAGTCCCCTGTACTTGGTCCTTTATCCTTCTTTCCCTTCCCTTTTCTGCGGCGAGTATTCTTCACCTTCACAGGGAATATTCCCGTAGTCCTTCTACCTGGCTCAGGGACCCTTACTGACGCCTCCGTCAAGCCTGCAGCTGCCAATGCAGCCCTTTCCCTAGCTCTATCTTGAGCTGCTTCTCTCTGAGTCATCATGACCGTGCTTTGATCGGCCGCCCGACTAGCATTGGCCTCATAATCAGCCATGTCATCCCAGTACGATTCTAAGGTTAGCAATCGCTTTGGCCCTCCTCAAAGTCGAGCCGTCAAGGTAATCAAGGCCCAACAGCTCACTCCTTCTCCACAAAATGGCCATCTGTGTCTCCCCCATACACTCTTCATATTAATTCAGATACTGCGTAGACAGAACAATGCCCCCTCTCCGGTGAAAGAGAACCCTAGCAGGAAATGACGTGTATTGCCACAACCGCGTGAGAAGCAATAGCGTCGAAGGATCTTCCATCGAAAGAGATCCCACCTCGAAGGTAGCAGCATGACCCAAACCCGTTAACGGCAGCTGCTCCAGCCCGTACTATCACAGCACCAAGGATGGAATGTAGAAAGCAGTCTGGGACAACCCCGGTACTCTAACAACCAAGAGACCCTCCTAAACGGTCTGACAAGTTTGTAGCTTCCAATGAGGAACCCACCATCGCAAGTGATGCGTGCAGAGTCTGGCCATCCAGAGCTCCAATTCAGCCTGATCGCCCCTATCACCAGAGGACATCGAGAAAAGGACCAAGGGTCACAAGATACTGGCACCTCAGACACCATCTGCAATCGCTCCCTCAACCACATAGTGAGCATAGCGGGACTCCCTCCCCACATGTATCGGCTGTCGGTCGCCATCCGACCTATGCCCAGGAACGTCTCGCCCAGGATCAAAGGCACGATGTCTCCCTCGTTTCTAAGCTTGCCTCACCCAGTCCAAGATCTCGTGATGGCGCACACCCAGGGATGTGAATGTGAACAAAGTAGCAATTGTGCACAGAGCAAAAGCATCCCACGCAAAAATGCTGCCCTCAACAACGGCAAATTTATCCGGCAGCCCCGAAATGTCAACATAATCTGTGTTCAGTATTAGCATCCCATGTGCTTCTTCAGCTGAGATGCCAAGCAGAGACACCAACTTCTCAACAGTGGCCATGCCACCCGCCAAGGGAAGAACGAGTTGTTCCGTCTCAGGTCCTCCTAATATGGCTAGGAAATCTTCAAAGGTGGGTGTAATCTCGTTATACGAAAAGCTGTACACGTTCCTCCGTACGTCCAAGAAGCGAGCCGCAGCTCTCAAAAGATCCCAATCCGGCATGAGCTCCTTCACAGCCCAAACCGATTTCATCCCGTAAAAACCCTCAAAAAAACCCTTGCTTTGCCTCGTGTGGTGTCGTACCATGACTGGAAGTTGTCCAAGTATCGCTCTTGCATCTGAGACGATAGCCTAGGAAAGGGAGCCATGGAAAGAGCAAAGGAAACCTTCAAGAATTTAATAGAGAAATTCAGTTGTTGATCCAAAGCAAACGTGTTATTTTCACAATTGCAAAAAACTGGACTGCAATTTAAGAGAATCTGGAAATTGAATCCCAGTCCAGCCGGACTGTTTTTTAAGTTGACTGGGTCAACCTTGCAGCCAGCTGCCTCAATTTGGAAACATTTCCAAACCATATCCTGTTCAAGCCTCATTTAAACTACGTGCATCCATAGTTTAAATCAACCACTGCCAACACCACTTCCGCCTTGGGCTCGTACAACAGTGCAATTAATTAAATAACAGTGCATATAGGCATAAATTTCGACCAGTTCAAATTTTTGTGCATGTTCCATTATTATTTATTTTTGATCAACCTACTTGCTTATTTGCCAAAAATAACAGAAAGTAATCACTAAATAAATGTGCAAAATACAAGGTTCCGCCTCAAAGACCCTTTTCAAGTACAAATCAAATTGTTTGGAAAATACACACATTTTGTCTAAAAATAAATCAAGAAAGAGGACTACTCAGAGTCCTACTCGTCATCCGAGCACTCGAAATACTGCCCCGCATCAGCCGGATCCACCGAGGACAGGTAATCTCCAAATTCCTCCAGGCGGGAATACGAGAAAGGCCGCCTCCATGCTTGTGTCCCCGAGGACTCTCCCTGTTCGTGCCCCGAGAACGAAGAGTGACGAGCTCCGAACCCCACCGTCTCACCAGAGAACTGGCCGAACCCCTGCGTGAAGTCTGCCCCACCAGCCGTGGAGGCAGACGAATCTCTCGCTGCAGACGGCCTAGATGGCATCGGCTCATGCACAGCCGCACTCCTCCGAGAATTACACCACAGGAACTCCAAGAGTCTCCTGGCATAGTTGGCCCACCCATCCATGCGTCTCACGGCCTCGTTGTACGTACGGCCAGACACCTGCAAATCAGGAAAGCCGTCAAAAGACAAACAGATAGCACAGATGCAACATTTGCAGAATGCTACTATCAAGTACAGAAAATCAAAGCACTCACCGAAGTACATCGCATCACAATGAAGCCCCACCAGCAGCTTCCACCGACGTGTGACCTCCCTAGCAGCCTGGACCACGAAAGCCTCAATCCGGTTCCACCAAGTCAGCTAGATCCGCCCGGAAAACTCTTGGCTCATGGCCAGAGACACCTCCTCGTAGGTCAGCCGAGTACCCTCCATCGACGTCGCCGGCTTCTTCGCCTCCTTCTGCCAAATCAACATGGCAGGGAACAAGGACGCATACTCCTCCTTGTAGGTCAGCCGAGTACCACACTTGTCAAACACATGGAAAGTTAAGTCAGCTACAAAGCAGATACATACGAGTACAAAATGGAACAAGGAAGAGAAAAAGACGGGAACTTACATCCAAAGCGAACACAAAGCAGCATAAGGTGTTCTCCTCTCCCCGCAAAAACCTATCCAAAGCGTGGTAGAGCTCGGCCAGTCCAGCCTCCCCCCATGCAAACCCTTTCACGGCATCCAGATCAGTCAGCGAGCCGAGCAAAGGAAAGTGACATGCCGTGTCAGCGGTAGGAAACAGGGTAGCTGACAAAGCAAACCATAAAAACCCTCGAGCCAGACGCTCTGCGGTCATCCTCAGGGACCCCTCCAAATAAGCCCCAATACCTCTCCTCAGATGAGCCTCCATCGGCCCGTACCGAATGCCCAAGCCCCTGGCATCGGTAATATCAAAACCCAGCAGCTCCGACAACTGCCCCGGGTTGTAGCCATCCACCCACACAAGTGTGATTGCCCCAGAATGGCAACCCCGTGATCGCCGCAAAGTCAGTGGGAGTCACAGTCGCCTCCCCCCACCTGAAGTGAAACGTGTGGGTTGTGTCCCACCAGTACTCGCTCAGAGCGACATGCACGACCCTCGCCCTCTACTTCGAAGCCACCGCGGCTACTGTGCTGATAAATCCAGCCAAACCGGAGTCAACCACAAACTGTTGTGGACTCCTCTCTCCGTCCCGAGCCACGACTTGGAGCATCTCCCACAGCGCTCTAACTGCCTCAAAGGCTCCCCTGCTCTTCAAGTTGCGAACGTCAATCGGCCCTCGCCCCTGCAGGTGAACACGGCAAAAATACGATAATACATAAACGACATCAACAGAGTGCACAAACGCATATCGAAACAATGAAACACAAAAATGGTTCAGTTTCAAAAACCCGTTCATTAACGATTCATTTTCCTAAAATATGTCCATCCCAGTTGGAGTATTAACGGTCCAAAATCCCAAAAAGGTCAAAACATTTCAAAAACTCCGTCGAATTCGAAACTTTCAAAACCTTTCGAAAAATCCGTCGAATTCGGAACTTTCAAAACATTTCGAAAACTCCGTCGAACTCGGAACTTTCAAAATATTTCGAAAACTCCGTCGAATTAGGAACTTTCAAAACCTTTCGAAAACTCCGTCGAATTCGGAACTTTCAAAACCTTTCGAAAACTCCGTCGAACTCAGAACTTTCAAAACATTTCGAAAAATCCGTCGAACTCGGAACTTTCAAAACATTCCGTCTTCAGACGTTAAATCACAAATCCGTCTCCAGACGTTAAATTTTCAGTTAGTTTTCACTAACGTTCGCTCCAGACGTTAAATTTGAAACCGTCTTCGGACGTTAAATCACAAATCCGTCTCCAGACGTTAAATTTTCAGTTAGTTTTCACTAACGTTTCATCTTCAGACGTTAAATTTCAAACTGTCTTCAGACGTTAAATCACAAATCCGTGTCCAGACGTTAAATTTTCAGTTAGTTTTCACGAACGTTTCGTCTCTAGACGTTAAATTTCAAATCGTCTTCGGACGTTAAATCACAAATCCGTCTCCAGATGTTAAATTTTCAGTTAGTTTTCACTAACGTTTCGTCTCCAGACGTTAAATTTCAAACAGTCTTCGGACGTTAAATCACAAATCCGTCTCCCGACGTCAAAATTCCCATTGGTTTTCACCAACATTCATCTCTCTGGCCGCCAGTCGTTAGCCCGACCATCCCAACTCAGCGTCCATCAAGGTAAGCCCACACAACAAACCCTCTTCGGCCATCCTCGTAAGCCCGGATACCTTTTTACTCCAGCAAGTGAACATTCACTTCCCCGGCAGTCATCGTAAGCCCAACCATCCCAACTCAGCGGCCATCAAGGTAAGCCCGCACAACAATCCCTCTTCGGCCATCACCGTAAGCCCGAACACTCCTCCCCAACAGGATCCTAAGACCATCCGTCTAAGAAGAAACGTCAATCAATCCTCCTAGTTCTGTTAGAACTCTGGGCGCTTTTCCCCAGCAATGTGTCAGTCTCTCCCGAGACCACATCCCGTTCCTAACCCCATCGTTAGAATGTCAATCCTTCAGTGTTGTTATAACATCCATTTGACGCAACCATTCCCGTCATTTCCACCATATCCCCAGCAGATAAAACATGTCCGCCATCATAAGTCTAGCCCCCCAAGGCACGAACGCCTCCCAAAATCAATCGCAAGGCACGAACGCCTTCGTCTCAAGACAAACACGTCCTCATAATCTCGGTCTGAGGTGCCACATGCCCTCGAAAGTTTCAAGTAATCTCGTTCTGAGGCGCCACACGCCCTCAAAAATTTCAAGTAATCCCGGTCTGAGGTGCCACACACCCTCGAATGTTTCAATAATCTCGGTCTGAGGCACCACACGCCCTCGAAAGTTTCAAGTAATCCCGGTCTGAGGCGCCACACGCCCTCGAAAGTTTCAATAATCTCGGTCTGAGGCACCACATGCCCTCGAAGGTTTCGGAAATCTCAGGTTCAGACGCCTCACAATAGTCTCGCTTAGGTCAAGGTCCCCACGCACGGCTCCTTACACATACGAACTACGATCGGCTTGATTCTTGCTCGGGATACGTAGGAATCCTTTCGCTAAGGGTCCAGCCAGCTGACCTCTCAGGTCTCTTCAAGTAAGGCATCCCCCGATTTGGATCCTTATCTTTTTCAATGACCCCACTTCCTTCGAAAGTGACGTCGCTGAGGGGCTAACTGTAAGTACCCAAATCCGGATCGCCAAAATCCGTTAGAAGTTAACCGGAATCCGTTAAATGGCCCGCTCCAGGTTAACCGAAACCCGTTAAGATCCCCGTTCTCAAGCCAACAAGACGTCCTAGAACTGCCCCATGCATCCCAACGTCGAAGTGTACTCAACACACGTTGTCTCACGTAAAAGTACAGCTTCTCCTGAAAAACACACTTTCCGGCACTTTCCAGGGGCGTTTCGGACATTTTCCGGACAGTTATTTAATAAACGGATAAAACTGGGAATAATGGCACGAAAAACCATGCCCTGGTGAGTCACAGGGGCATGTGGCACGCATACCACAGCCCTCCGATCAACATCAATTAGATTTCAGAGTGAAAAGACCAAAATACCCCTAAGATGCGTCCACACAATTACCGTCCGATCGCTTTTATGTGCAAAACAAAATGCCAAAGAAGTCCACCCAATTTCAAAAATATCACAAAACCCCCTGAAATTCATCATAAGTCCATCCGGACTCTTTTGCATTTTCACCCTATAAATACAAAGGGCTGTCAAACTTTCAAAAAAAATGAAAAACATAACACATTTTCCACAATAGTCACGGCCCAGACTGATTTCACCCACTCCCGAGCCCCATTTTACCTCGATTCACATGAAAACCTCGTATTTCAACCAAATACAAACCAAACAACCTCGAAACACCGTTCCAAATACTAAATCGTATCCCGTATACGCCTCCCGAGTCAAAAGAGTCAACACCTAGCCATAGGTAACACTCTCTCTCCCTAAACACTAGTTCCATCTCGGTTTACGTGCCAGTCGCTACAACCATTTTGGTCAAACGTTGTTGAAATGTAAACGTCACCGTCAACGGGGTCCGATACGTTTTAGTCCCAGATCCTCTTATCTTCCCGTAAGAGAAGTAATCTCGGGTTAAAACGGCGTTCCGGCCTCGTTCCTTTACTTTTAATGTCATTTACAATTTCAGATCGTTTGATCCGTTGAACGTCATTTATTTTACGTAACTTTATAGTCCGAAGAATTTGATTCGTGATAGTCATTTAACGGTCCGAATCGTTTGATCCGTTGAATGCTATTTACTTAACGCACCTTTAAAATTCGGGTCGTTTGATTCCTCGATACCACACTTTAAATATTGTCATTTGCAAGTCCGAGCCGTTTGGCTCGTGATAGTATTTACTTATCAAAGTCCGAGTCGCAAAACGATTCGTTGATCGCATATCATTTAATGCTTTTTTCCCGTAAAATCGCTAACAATATAATGCCCGGTTCAAAACCGGAGTTCGACATTCGAACTCTCTTTCAAAAACGTGCGAAGTGACGTTTGGCATCCAAACGATCATCTTCAAACTCAAAATACGACGTTTGACATTCAAACGCTCTTTTCTTAAAAGTCAACATTTGACACTTAAGTTAAAATCCAAAACCATCACTCGTATCACTTTTCCTAAAAACTCCAAATAACGGTATTTACGAAACCAAAGAACGATTTAAGCAAACGAATAGCAAAAGATTAACAAATAACGGTAAACGAGGGAGTCAAAACAAATACTGACGCGAGGTCAGCTTTTACGTATCAAAGGAAAGTACATCGCCAAGAATTATGCGGAAGCCTAAAAATGAAACGAAGCGGAAATCAATTAACTTAAAGATGTATAATCCCTTACCTCGATTGTTTGTACTCGAACAATTGCTAACTCCGATCGGATCTACACAAATAAATAATATCCGTTAAGTACGGATTAACTACTTAACACTCCGTCCCAACTTAACTTTATTTTATTTCACTAACTTATGAGTTAATTCTATTTAACTCCGTCTCAAGTTGCTTTTCACTTCTAGAGTTTCCCAAAATATCCTTCACATAAATACCAAAACACCCTTAGGATTTACCCAAACTACCCTTAGGTTTCTAACACGTTTATTCCCTTTACTTTGATCAAAAACACATTTACAAACACTAATTACACCTTTTACAGCACACACACAAAACCCTCATATTACACACACTCACACGGTACACAATACACACACACGCACACACACAGATTACACACACACTGTTTCATGCACACACACTGTTCACATACACAGTTCATGCACACACATACATAACACTATTTTTAATAAATACTTTAGATACTCAGTTCCAACATAATACTTTAGATCCAACCCAAAAAAATTAATTTTATTATGGTACGAACCCTCTCACTCTCATAAATACATACAATATTGATGATCAAAACTCATATCACTCACCAACATAATCACTTGAAAACCCAAATTTTGATAAACTTAGATTAGGTTTTCATTACATCTTTCTACCCCAAATCAAAAGATAATAATTAAGGGTTGTAAGGATTACTTTAATGGACAAAACCTTGATCTCCTTCTTCCTTCCTTCTTTCTCTCTCTCTCTCGGGTTTCTTCTCTCTTTCTCCTCAGCGCCGCCCTCTCTCTCTATCCATCTGCCGTTCTCTCCTTTTTTTTGTAAAATAACTATGTGGCTAGGTTTTTCTAAATATATATTTATAACATGGGTCCCCTAACCCAACTCAACAAGGATTTAAAAAGACTCAATCCAATACTAATGGGGTTAACTATTTAAAACAAGTCTAAGGCCCACTCTTAAATCCCAACATCACATTTATTTAACTATAACTTAATAATAATAATAAAAGTAAATAATATTAATTTGAAAAATCTCGGGTATTACATTCTTACTCCCTTAAAAGAAGTTTAGTCCTCTAAACTTAACGTACCTGCCACAGTCCAATTTGCATCATCAGCATCTTTAGTCCTCATAGTAAAGATTCTTCATGTTCGCTTCGAATTTGACTCATCCATTTTGTTCTTATCATTAACCCGAATTTGATTATAACACCAGCATATTAAGAAAAGGAAACATTACACCTACACATTCGAAATAAGCAACAATCATATTATACCAATTTACAATGAACACTAGTTGAATGACTCTATAATCAAACTTAAGGCTCTAATCAAACTTATTCCATAACATCTAACTTCTCAAAGATGTATGCCAAAGCTCCGATCAAGTATATTTTCCTTTTTCTCTAAACTCCCATAGACCTATTGCCAAAGCTCTGATACTAACTGTAACGACCCCGAATTTCCACAACAATAATATTGCTTAATTGATAATAAAATAACCTCCAACGGCTACTAAAACCATAATACAAACACTAACCACAATTTGAAAATAACTTAAATGCGGATAACGGTAATAATTTCAACGGCTAGTACAATCCACTAGCTCAACAAAATCCTTAAAGTCTTACAAACTCTCCAATAACTGAAACAACTGACTAAAGAGTCTAAAATGAAAATAAACTAAACCGATCCTTGAACTCCTTATGAAGTGCTCCCGAACCGTTTCACATTCTTCCTATATGAAATTTGGAAGAAAAGAAGATGAAAGGGTGAGCGAACAATGCCCAGTAAGTTCATATACAACCCCTCCGGTTACTAAGTAGGAGTTGACCTGAAGGAATATCAAACGATACAAATTTCAAATAACAATCGAAGACATAACAGAACACAAATTCGAAATAGTTATTTACCAAATCTCAAGCCAAATGTCATTCAAAATCTCAACGGTTCAAAAACTGAGTTGACAAATATTTTGGAGTTTCAAATGATGACGAGATGGATTCAAATTGACTCGAATGATTTACATAATTAAAACCGTCCCATACCAATTTTAACTAACTAAACCACTCACAGATTATAAGGAAATTCAATGGACTGCTAAGCTGAACAAAGTTGACTCGAATGATCTAGTTATCTACAACCGTCCCATACCAGCTATAGATAATCAAATCATTCACAGACATCATGATCACATAAGTGGTCCACTGACCTTATCAAACCAAAATCCCATAAAGGGAACAAAATGACTCCGCAGAGTCCTAAACAGTGTATCCGGAACATCCCACCACTAATTTCAAGCGGTGTACTAAGTTTGCCCGAAGGCCAAACTATCAAATATAACCCACCGAAGCAGGTTGTCTAACTTAGTGATCATTAATGAAACAAAATTATATCATATCAAAACTTATTGTATATAAAATACGAACTTTCACAAAGACAATAAAATTTCCGTATTTACGAAACCAAAGAACGAATTAAGCAAACGAATAGCAAAAGATTAGCAAATAACGGTAAACAAGGGAGTCAAAACAAATACTGACGCGAGGTCAGGTTTTACGTATCAAAGGAACGTACATTGCCAAGAATTATGCGGAAGCCTAAAAATGAAACGAAGCGGAAATTAATTAACTTAAATAACTTAAAGATGTATAATCCATTACCTCGATTGTTTGTACTCGAACAATTGCTAACTCCGATCGGATCTACACAAATAAATAATATCAGTTAAGTACGGATTAACTACTTTATACTTCGTCCCAACATAACTTTATTTTACTTCACTAACTTATGAGTTAATTCTATTTAACTCCGTCTCAAGTTGCTTTCCACTTCTAGAGTTTCCCAAAATACCCTTCACATAAATACCAAAACACCCGTAGTGTTTACCCAAACTACCCTTAGGTTTTTAACATTTTTATTCCCTTTACTTTAATCAAAAACACATTTACACACACTAATTACACCTTTTACAGCACACACACAAAACCCTAATATTACACACACTCACACGGTACACAATACACACACACGCACACACAGAGATTACACACACACACACACACACTGTTTCACACACATACACACACACACTGTTCACATACACAGTTCACGCACACACATACATAACACTATTTTTAATAAATACTTTAGATACTCAGTTCCAACATAATACTTTAGATCCAACCCAAATAAATCAATTCTATTATGGTACGAACCCTAATTTCTCACTCTCATAAATACATGCAATATTGATGATCAAAACTCATATCACTAACCAACATAATCACTTGAAAACCATAATTTTGATAAACTTAGATTAGGTTTTCATTACATCTTTCAACCCCAAATCAAAAGATAATAATTAAGGGTTGCAAGGATTACCTTAATGGACAAAACCTTGATCTCCTCCTTCCTTCCTTTTTCCTCTCTCTCTCTCGGCTTTCTTCTCTCTTTCTCCTTAGCGCCGCCCGCTCTCTCTATCTATCTGCCGTTCTCTCCTTTTTTTGGTAAAATAACTATGTGGCTAGGTTTTTCTAAATATATATTTATAACATGGGTCCCCTAACCCAACTCAACAAGGATTTAAAAAGACTCAATCCAATATTAATGGGGTTAACTATTTAAAACAAGTCTAAGGCCCACTCTTAAAGCCCAACGTCACATTTATTTAACTACAACTTAAAAATAATAATAAAAGTAAATAATATTAATCTGAAAAATCTCGGGTATTACATTCTTACTCCCTTAAAAGAAGTTTAGTCCTCTAAACTTAACGTACCTGCCACAGTCCAATTTGCATCACCGGCATCTCTAGTCCTCATAGTAAAGATTCTTCCTGTTCACTTCGAATTTGAATCATCCTTTTTGTTCTTATCATTAACCCGAATTTTATTATAACACCAGCATACTAAGAAAAGGAAACATTACACCTACACATTCGAAATATGCGACAATCATATTATACATATTTAAAATGAACACTCGTGGAATGACTCTCTAATCAAACTTAAGGCTCTAATCAAACTTATTCCATAACATCTAACTTCTCAAAGATGAGTGCCAAAGCTCCGATCAAGTATATTTTCCTTTTTCTCTAAACTCCCATAGACCTATTGCCAAAGCTCTGATACCAACTGTAACGACCCCGAATTTCCACAACAATAATAATACTTAATTGATAATAAAATAACCTCCAACGGCTACTAAAATAATCATTCAAACACTAACCACAATTTGAAAATAACTTAAATGCGGATAACGGTAACAATTTCAACGGCTAGTACAATCCACTAGCTCAACAAAATCCTTAAAGTCTTACAAATTCTCCGGTAACTGAAACAACCGACTAAAGAGTCTAAAATGAAAATAAACTAAACCGATCCTTGAACTCCTTATGAAGTGCTCCCGAACCGTTTCACATTCTTCCTATATGAAATCTGGAAGAAAAGAAGATGAAAGGGTGAGCGAACAATGCCCAGTAAGTTCATATACAATCCCTCCGGTTACTAAGGAGGAGTTGACCTGAAGGAATATCAAACAATACAAATTTCAAATAACAATCGAAGACATAACAGAACACAAATTCGAAATAGTTATTTACCAAATCTCAAACCAAATGTCTTTCAAACTCTCAACGATTCACAAACTGAGTTGACAAATATTTTGGAGTTTCAAATGATGATGAGATGGATTCAAATTGACTCGAATGATTTACTTAATTAAAACCGTCCCATACCAGTTTTAACTAACTAAACCACTCACAGATTATAAGGAAATTCAAAGGACTGATAAGCTGAACAAAGTTGACTCGAAAGATCTAGTTATCTACAACTGTCCCATACCAGCTGTAGATAATCAAATCATTCACAGACATCATGATCACATAAGTGGTCAACTGACCTTATCAAATCAAAATCCCATAAAGGGAACAAAATGACTCCGTAGAGTCCTAAACAGTGTATCCGGAACACCCCACCACTAATTTGAAGCGGTGTACTAAGTTTGCTCGAAGGCCAAAATATCAATTATACCCCGCCGAAGCAGGTTGTCTAACTTAGTGATCATTAATGAAATAAAATTATATCATATCAAAACTTATTGTATACAAAAATACGAACTTTCACAAAGAAAATAAAATTTCCGTATTTACGAAACCAAAGAACGATTTAAGCAAACGAATAGTAAAAGATTAGCAAATAATGGTAAACGAGAGAGTCAAAACAAATACTGGCGCGAGGTCAGCTTTTACTTATCAAAGGAACGTACATCGCCAAGAATTATGCGAAAGCCTAAAAATGAAACGAAGCGGAAATCAATTAACTTAATGATGTATAATTCCTTACCTCGATTGTTTGTACTCGAACAATTGCTAACTCCTCAGATCTACACAAATAAATAATATCCGTTAAGTACGAATTAACTACTTAATACTCCGTCCCAACTTAACTTTATTTTACTTCACTAACTTATGAGTTAATTCTATTTAACTCCGTCTCAAGTTGCTTTCCACTTCTAGAGTTTTCAAAAATACCCTTCACATAAATACCAAAACACCCCTAGGGTTTACCCAAACTACCCTTAGGTTTTTAACATTTTTATTCCCTTTACTTTAATAAAAAACATATTTACACACACTAATTATACCTTTTATAGAACACACACAAAACCCTAATATTACACACTCACACGGTACACAATACACATACACGCACACACACGGATTATACACACACAGTGTTTCACACACATACACACACACACTGTTCACATACACAGTTCACGCACACACATACATAACACTATTTTTAATAAATACTTTAGATACTCAGTTCCAACATAATACTTTAGATCCAACCCAAATAAATCAATTCTATTATGGTACGAACCCTAATTTCTCACTCTCATAAATACATGCAATATTGATGATCAAAACTCATATCACTCACCAACATAATCACTTGAAAACCCTAATTTTGATAAACTTAGATTAGGTTTTCATTACATTTTTCTACCCCAAATCAAAAGATAATAATTAAAGGTTGCAAGGATTATCTTAATGGACAAAACCTTGATCTCCTTCTTCCTTCCTTTTTCCTCTCTCTCTCTCTCTCTCTCTCTCTCTCTCTCTCTCTCTCTCTCTCGGCTTTCTTCTTTTTTCTCCTTAGCGCTGCCCGCTCGCTCTATCCATATGCCGTTCTCTCCTTTTTTTTTTTTGTAAAATAAATATGTGGCTAGGTTTTTCTAAATATATATTTATAACATTGGTCCCCTAACCCAACTCAACAAGGATTTAAAAAGACTCAATCCAATACTAATGGGGTTAACTATTTAAAACAAGTCTAAGGCCCACTCTTAAAGCCCAACGTCACATTTATTTAACTATAACTTAAAAATAATAATAAAAGTAAATAATATTAATTTGAAAAATCTCGGGTATTACATTCTTACTCCCTTAAAAGAAGTTTAGTCCTCTAAACTTAACGTACCTGCCACAGTCCAATTTGCATCATCAGCATCTCTAGTCCTCATAGTAAAGATTCTTCCTATTCGCTTCGAATTTGACTCATCCTTTCTGTTCTTATCATTAACCCGAATTTGATTATAACACCAGCATACTAAGAAAAGGAAACATTACACCTACACATTCGAAATAAGCAACAATCATATTATACCAATTTACAATGAACACTCGTGGAATGATTCTCTAATCAAACTTAAGGCTCTAATCAAACTTATTCCATAACATCTAACTTCTCAAAGATGTATGCCAAAGCTCTGATCAAGTATATTTTCCTTTTTCTCTAAACTCCCATAGACCTATTGCCAAAGCTCTGATACCAACTGTAACGACCCCGAATTTCCACAACAATAATAATACTTAATTGATAATAAAATATCCTCGAACGGCTACTAAAACCTTAATTCAAACACTAACCACAATTTGAAAATAACTTAAATGCGGATAACGGTAACAATTTCAACGGCTAGTACAATCCACTGGCTCAACAAAATCCTTAAAGTCTTACAAACTCTCAAATAACCGAAACAATTGACTAAAGAGTCTAAAATGAAAATAAACTAAACCGATCCTTGAACTCCTTATGAAGTGCTCCCGAACCGTTTCACATTCTTCCTATATGAAATCTGAAAGAAAAGAAGATGAAAGGGTGAGCGAACAATGCCTAGTAAGTTCATATACAACCCCTTCAGTTATTAAGGAGGAGTTGACTTGAAGGAATATCAAACGATACAAATTTCAAATAACAATCGAATACATAACAAAACACAAATTCGAAATAGTTATTTACCAAATCTCAAACCAAATGTCTTTCAAAATTTCGACGGTTCACAAACTGAGTTGACAAATATTTTGGAGTTTCAAATGATGACGAGATCGATTCAAATTGACTCGAATGATTTACTTAATTAAAACCGTCCCATACCAGTTTTAACTAACTAAACCATTCACAGATTATAAGGAAACTCAAAGGGATGATAAGCTGAACAAAGTTGACTCGAATGATCTAGTTATCTACAACCGTCCCATACCAGTTGTAGATAATCAAATCATTCACAGACATCATGATCACATAAGTGGTCCACTGACCTTATCAAACCAAAATCCCATAAAGGAAACAAAATGACTACACAGAGTCCTAAACAGTGTATCCGGAATACCCCACCACTAATTTGAAGTGGTGTACTAAGTTTGCTCGAATGCCAAAATATCAAATATACCCCGCCGAAGCAGGTTGTCTAACTTAGTGATCATTAATGAAGCAAAATTAAAAAAATACGAACTTTCACAAAGACAATAAAATTTCCGTATTTACGAAACCAAAGAACGATTTAAGCAAATGAATAGCAAAAGATTAGCAAATAACGGTAAACGAGGGAGTCAAAACAAATACCGACGCGAGGTCAGCTTTTACGTATCAAAGGAACGTACATCGCCAATAATTATGCAGAAGCCTAAAAAAACGAAGCGGAAATCAATTAACTTAAAGATGTATAATCAATTACCTCGATTGTTTGTACTTGAACAATTGCTAACTCCGATCGAATCTACACAAATAAATAATATCCGTTAAGTACGGATTAACTTCTTAATACTCCGTCCCAACTTAACTTTATTTTATTTCACTAACTTATGAGTTAATTCTATTTAACTCCTTCTCAAGTTGCTTTCCACTTCTAGAGTTTCCCAAAATACCCTTCACGTAAATACCAAAACACCCCTAGGGTTTACCCAAACTACCCTTAGGTTTCTAACATTTTTATTCCCTTTACTTTAATCAAAAACACATTTACACACACTAATTACACCTTTTACAGCACACACACAAAACCCTAATATTACACACACTCACACGGTACACAATACACACACTCACTGTTTCACACACACACACACACTGTTTCACACACATAGTTCACGCACACACGTACACAACACTATTTTTAATAAATACTTTAGATACTCCATTCCAACATAATACTTTAGATCCAACCCAAATAAATCAATTCTATTATGGTACGAACCCTAATTTTTCACTCTCATAAATACATGCAATATTGATGATCAAAACTCATATCACTCACCAACATAATAACTTGAAAACCCTAATTTTGATAAGCTTAGATTAGGTTTTTATTACATCTTTCTACCCCAAATCAAAAGATAATAATTAAGGGTTGTAAGGATTACCTTAATGGACAAAACCTTGATCTCCTTCTTCCTTCCTTCTTCCTCTCTCTCTCTCTCTCTCTCTCGGCTTTCTTCTCTCTTTCTCCTTAGCGCCGCCCGCTCTCTCTATCCATTTGCCGTTCTCTCTCTTTTTTTTTTTTTTTTGTAAAATAACAATGTGTCTAGGTTTTTCTAAATATGTATTTATAACATGGGTTCCCTAACCCAACTCAACAAGGATTTAAAAAGACTCAATCCAATACTAATGGGGTACTCTTAAAGCCCAACGTCACATTTATTTAACTATAACTTAAAAATAATAATAAAAGTAAATAATATTAATTTGAAAAATCTCGGGTATTACAATGTGTCTCCGAGTCATCATCATTCACCTGTCTCGATATCATACGACATTTCACAATACTATGAAGGATTTGTGAACTTTCTGACCCCAAAATTTGGACAATTTTTTCAATGCAGGATGCTGAGAACTTGACTAAGGAGCAGATTGAAGATGAGATTCGCAAAATTAAAGATGCACACACCAATCGAAGCCTACTGTTATTGTATAGTTACTCATTAAGTAGTTAGTATATATTTTGGACAAGGACAACTTTAGGTACTTGGCGTATATTTTGGATAAAGAATGGCGGTTGGTTACAAGTTTATATAAAACTTATGTTTATTCATATGAGTATTTTATTTATTTTTAGTTTTTATGAAAAAAGTAGCAATTGTGAAAATAGAATTTATATAAATTTTGGAAATTCTATAAAAGGAATTTGCCCCATAAGTTCCTTTTGGAACAAATCACTTCCCACTAAGTTCCTCATTGTATTAAAATGTCTCATAAGTTCTTATGTTGTATTATGTATAATACAAATTTAGTTATGCAGTAGTTTAAAATCATAATACTGCATCCGCACCACCGCCTCCAGCACAACCCAGCTCCGCCGCCGCCATCTGCTATCGCCGGATTCCGGTCAATTTTCACCGGAATCCGGTCAATTTTCACCGGAATCCGGCAATTTTGGCCGGAATCCGGCCGCCGATCGCCGGAATCTGGTCGCCGGTCCATGGGCTTCGGACTCCGGTCACTGGCGGCTGCCGGAATGCAGTATTATGGCCTTAATTGATGTTGTATTTTCGAAACATAATAAAACATCATAATACAAAACGGAGAATGAACTTATCGGGCATTATGAAACTTTTTTAGAACTAATCGGGCATAGGCCCTTCTATAAATTCTGAAACTGGTGCAGCGAGAATTTGCTACACTGCACATGCTGAAATATTTTATTAGTATATTAAAAAAATTAAACTCATGATATTTTCGGCAACAACATAAATACTAGTATATTATATTGATATAAATAAAAAAAATTACAAGATTGGACCATCACACTTGCATTATTTGCCCAAAGTAACATCATAGCAAGATCTACCACATAATCATATCAAGTGACCCATACACAAGGATAAATGAAAACATTTCAGTACATAGCTCAGATAATCGACCTATCTTCATTTACAAAGAGAAGCTAGTACACGGCGAGGTGGCTTGATCAATGGTCGTCGAGAATGAAGAACCGCCATATAGTCAAGAAGCATAACATCACCTTTCTTCCAAGGTATCGCAACACACTCCTCGTCTAAGATTTTGGCAATGTCCCTCATGATATGAGCTGGCAATGGTTTTCCATCTCCGAACGTATCTGGCTCAATAGCATTATTATCACTTTGCGCCTTATCTGAAAAACTGTAAGCAAGCAATAGGGTATTGAACCAAATCTTGTGTTGCCTTGTTTCATCAAACCTTATCGCCGGGATTGGACCCATCATCACTTTAACAGCGTTGTCCATCCATTCCAGCCTCGACCCCAATTTAGCAGCCCTATATCAAATATAGTGATCAGTGGCAGAGCTAGGATTTTAGACAAATTGGAATAAAAAAATGGGACAAATAACAGCAAAAATATTAAGTGGTACAATTTGAAAGGCCCTTTGTTGATATGCAGATGATCAGACAGCTATGGTTTGCCTTAGCTGTCAGATGATAGTTGAATTGTGCAGCGGAATAAGAGAGGCTTGAAATAATGATAGGACAAAGAACACAAAGAAATAATGCAAGTGTGTGAATGTGATTGCAAAAATGTAATAACACAGAGAATTTAAAGTGGTTCAGAGTTCACTCCTCCTACATCCACCCCCACTGTCAATCTTGACAAGTGAGATCAATTTTATTATAATCTTTAATCAACAAAAATTACAAATGATTGATTTAGGCAAGTTCCTTGAACTTCCTCTTCCTAATTAGTACAGTCAACTAGGGATACACTTAAAGTACAGTCTTAAGTGTTTTTACAACTTGAAGTACAGTCTCAAGATTTTACAAAACAAATAATACACTCAAAGTACAGTCTTGAGTGTTTACAAACTAATTCTACACCTAAAGTACAGTCTTAGGATTTTGGAATTTGTGAATTATCACACTAAGGGTGTTTGTTGTTGAAGCAGAGGTTTTGGGGTGAGGGTTTTGGTTTGGAACAGGGTTGAAAGGGTAGGGATTGGTGAGTGTGTGTGTGGATTACAGGAGGTGTGTGTGGGTGTAAAGGAAAGGTTTTGGACTGTGAAAAAGAGTATTTTTCAAGAGTTGTTTGTGTAGAGGATGAACTCCTCTATTTATACCCTTCAATGTAGCCGTTGGAATATGACTGTTGCAGCTACATTAATGAGCCTTGACTGGTCTTTGCCCCACTTGTCCACTTGCAGGTCTTCATGAGCTGGCTTGAGTTGTGGCTTGAACTGAGAGCTTCCAGAAGGTCTTCAGTGGTCTTCATTGGTCTTCAATGGTGAACTTGACAGCTGTGAAGATCCAGGTTCCACTTTGGTTGAGATTGTGGTAGTAGAGATTGAGACAAAGTGATGGCTATCGAGGAATGAAGTCATAGCTCGGATCATACAAGGCTTAGCTATCAGAGATGTTCTCTAAAAAGGACTGAGATGCACTTGATGATCTTGATAGTTAAGATAGGGAATATGATTCATGTTTATTGATTGAATGTAACCAATGTATAAGATAGAATCATAACTGTCATACTCATAGCTGTCAGATAAACTGAAAGATGAATATAACAGATTTCCTCTTTTGATATAAACCCTGTTCTATATATATATATTCCTTTATCAAAACCAACTAACTGAGACATTGATCAAAGTTAGGTCCTAACAATTTCCCCCTTTTTGGTAAAGGAAGATCTATTTAGAACATGTCTTCATAGTTTAATGGTAATAGAAATATAAATGAAAGAAGTAGTTCAGGGATTCATATCATGCACAAGTAATCATAATGAGATTGAAATACTCTGATTTGATCTCAAAATGAGAAAAGTTCACAAATTACAGCCATTCAAACACAAAACCAAACAAAAGATTGTTTCAACCACAAAAGAATTTCAACAAAATACAATTCAATCATCAGCAAGTTGATCATAAAATTCTTCTCTTTCTTGTCTTGCTGAAAGGAGCTCATTTCTTTCTTCCTCCAGTTCTCTTCTCATTTCAGGTTCAACTCCTCTGTAATAGAACTCATTGTTCCATTCCCAAGTCATCCTCTCATCATACTTGAAGAACTTATCTTCCTTTGCTTTCAGTTGTGCTCTAGTGAGAGGCATCTGATCATTTCTTATCCTCATTGTACCCCACAGATGCTTCTTCTTGTTCCTTGCTTTCTTGCTTATCTTGGGCACAAGGGATGGATCTGGATGAGGAACAGGAGACATATGAACTGGGGCTTGAGGAATAGGGGACATTTGAAAGGATTGTTGAGGAGGGTTGGGAATGGTAGAAGATGGAATGATAATGGGAGAGACTTGATGTGGGCTTGAAAGATCATCATCATCATCATCATCACTGTCAGAGTCTGATGAAAGATCAATAACAGTATGAGCTCTGCTTTGGCTGACAGCAATGGATGCTCTGAACTCTTTGATCTCAGGAATAGAGATCAGTTTCATGAAATGAGAGTTTTCATTGGGAGAGTTGAAGAGAATGGGATCAACAGAGATGAAGGGTGAAATGAGAGTTTTCATTGCTGTCCTACCATTATTTCAAATCACTTTTATTCCGCTGCACAAATCAAACTATCATCTGACAGCTAAGCCAATACCATAGCTGTCTGATCATCTACATACCAAGCAAGGGCCTTTCAATTGGTATCAGAGCCTGTCTTCACACTTAAAAGTCTAACAACTTGTGAAGGATTCTCTTCAAACCCACCATGCCTCAACCAAGAAGAAATAATGAGAAAGACATCCCACACATTGATGACTGTGGATCCTTTGAGATCTATGCATCAAAGATAAAAACTTATCTTGATGCAAACAGCATTTGGAACTGGTATGTTCTAGAAAATGAAGTGTCATACCCAACTCAAGTCTGTACTGATGGAGGACCAAGTAAAATCAAATCCCCAGAAACTTGGTGAAGTGAAAAGCAATTGGTAAGTGCAAACTTGAAAGTCAAGAACATTCTTCAAAAGAGTGTAAATGACTCTCTAGCCCAAGAAATTGCTAAGGAACCAAATGCCGAGCTGCATGGGCTCTTATTCAAACCAAGTTCACTAAACACGCCAGTGTTAGGACACAAAACTTGTACAACTTGCTTAGGCAATTAGACAATTTCAAGTTCTACCCTGGAGAAAAGGTGAGTCTTTGCTCGGCCAAGGTTTGAGAACCTTGTTAGATCAATTACCGATCATGGAAAAACATTTGAACAACAAGATCTACGCCTCAAGATTTACTCAAATCTCCCTCAAGAATATGAGAAGGTAGCATTACCTATTAGAGAAGGATCTGAATGGAGCACCATGACAATTGAGCAATATTTTGGAAAGCTTGAAGCCTATGAACTGGAAGGTATGATAAAAATTCCATCGAGTCCCTCCATTTCACAAACCTTAGCTTTAATCGCACAAGAACACATCAACAAGCCAATCACTCACCATGACATTGAGACCATTGTCAACAATGCTCTTCAAAAGATAAACATCGGCTCCAAATGCGTCGGCAAACGGATCTCCCAAGAAGACATTCCAAGCCTCATTTCCATGTGTCGGAAATGCCATGAAATTTCAAAAGAAATCTTTTGACAAGAAATTCAATCCCTCCACCTCTAATGCCCAACAAGACAGCTACAAGAAGACAATTGATTGCTTCAATTGTGGAAAGCAAGGACATTACTCATCGGTGCCACTGAACCAAGGAAACCCGGGGACAATCGGACAGGTAAGAAGATGACCTACTCAAAAGAGATCATTCACAGCTCTAAGTGCAAGCGCTACAATTGCTCCAAAAATAAACATGACAAAAACAAAGAGCAAGTCATGATTGCTGACTCATCAAAATTCGGTGATGAAGAGTATATGTCAAGTGATGACTCTGAAATTGAAGGAGAAGAAGCCATGATATGCCTTATGGCTGAAGATGATGAAGAATCTGACAATGAGGAAGAGATGGAAGCACTTGCCTGCTGGCTGATGAACTAAAAGAGGTACATGATTTTAACTCTTTAAATATTGATGGTTTTAAACAATTAGTTTGCACTCTTTTAATTCAAACCAAAAAACAAAAAACTAGCTTTGCTTCATTGGTCAATGAGAACCTTTCCCAATCCTCAACCATTGACAACCTCACAAAAACCATTTCTGAGCTTGAAAAAGCATGCCAAGGGCTAAGAGATCAATGCATCATGCTTGAAAAACAAAACATGGATCTGGCAATTTGAGACATCTAATAATCATGAAAATTGTCAAAAACTCAGTAATCTTGAAAAAGAAAATGATGCTCTTAAAAAGAAAATAGATTCATGGAACATGTCAAGCAAAGCATTATCTCTTTTCACCTACACCCAAAGACGTCCAAGTGACAAAAGCAGGGATTGGAGGCGATGATCCTACACAAAAAGTGTACACTCCTCCCACTGGTGAAAGGGCCATTGAAAAAATGGTTCTAGAAAACCTGAGCTCTGGCAGCTATCAAACTCAAACCTATCCCATTCAAACCAAAGGAAAAGAAAAGGAAATCTTGGGTGGCCCTAGTCAATCAAAGGAAGGACCAAATAAAGTTCAAGGAAGCAAGTTTATTTGGGTTCAAAAAGGGGCCAATATAAAGGAAGAAGTCAAGCTGCAAAAGGTGCTAGTCAGTCAAGCCTGTCGGACGACGAGGGTTGACGAGACGGCCCAAGGCATGACAGACAGCCAAGTTCCTCCAAACAACAAAGAACCCCAAGGCAACAAAGATTCTACAACAAGCATAAATACACCAAAAAACAAAAACCTCAATGGCAGTATTCAAATGGAAGAAGCCATGCTCATCAAAATGACTCTCCAAGGTCATCCCATTCAAATAATTTTCAGTTTCAACCCCAATACAGCAACCCAAACCACTACTTCAATCCTTCCCAATCCACTGTTCTTACACCTTACATGATGCAAATCATGTCATATTACCATACCCTAAACCAGTTCTTCAATAAGGGATCAATGAACAATGCTAGGGCTCCAAAGAAAAACTAATCCTTTGGACCCAAAAGAATAAAAAGGGTACCATAAATCTTATTTTTTGTTTTGCAGGTATCCAGGAAAGGTCTCTGGTACTTAGATAGTGGTTGTAGTAGACACATGACCTTCAATAAAGATTGGCTGCAACAATATTCCCCTAAAAATGGTCCAAATGTAACCTTTGGTGACAATTCCCAAGCTAAGGTCAAAGGATCAGGAAATCTTGTTACAAAAGATATCATTTTTACAAATGTATCCTATGTAGAAGGTCTCAAACACAATTTGATCAGCATTAGTCAAATCTGTGACAAAGGATATCATGTTGTTTGTACTAAAGACAAATGCACTGTTAAAGATAAAAACAATAAAGTCATCCTAACTGGATCAAGAAAAGGAAATCTCTATTGCTTGAGCTTAGAGATTGTGGAAACTTCAACTGCTCACTGCCTTCTGTCTTTCAATCAATCTGATATGTCATGGCTATGGCACAAGAGATTGGCTCACCTCAATCACAAAACCATTTCCAAGCTTGCAAATTCCAATCTTGTCAGAGGTCTACCAAAGATCCCATTCAAAAAGGATAAACTGTGCAAAGCATGCCAATGTGGGAAGCAAAAGAAATCCTCATTCAAACCCAAGACCACGTTGGACACCTCAAGACCTATTGAACTGCTTCATATGGATCTTTTTGGACCCATAAGAACTAGATCTTTAGGAGGAAAAAGATACTCCCTAGTTGTTGTTGATGATTTCACAAGATTCACTTGGATCATTCTTCTTGAATCCAAAAGTGACACCCTTAGCTGTCTGATAAAGCTATTCAACAAAATTCAAAATCAAAAAGGGACATCCATCATCAAGATCAGATCTGACCATGGAAAGGAATTTGAGAACACTGGAGTGGAAGAATATTGTGATTCAAAAGGCATAGATCACAATTTTTCAGCCCCAAGAACTCCACAGCAAAATGGTGTTGCAGAAAGGAAAAACAGAACAATGCGTGAGGCGGCAAGAACAATGCTGTCGTAACATAATCTCCCAAAATATTTTTGGGGTGAAGGCTGTTACCCTTGCCGTGTATGTTCAAAACAAAACCACGATCAACAAATTTCACAAGAAGACTCCATATGAATTATGGAACAACAAAGTCCCTACCATTTCCTACTTTCACTGGCTTTAGAAGTAGATGCTTCATCCACAACAATGGCAAGAACAATTTGGACAAATTTGACTCCAAAAGTGATGAAGGAATTTTTCTTGGATACTCTAACACAAGCAAAGCTTATAGAGTGTACAACAAAAGAAGACTTGTTGTGGAAGAATCTATTCATGTTGACTTTGATGAAAACAATGATCAAAGTATAACTGAATTATGTGATTTTGATGAAGGATTGGGAAATCTAGATAATCTCCCTGAATCATCCCCCATTCTTGATTCAACTATTCTCGATGCATGAACAAGATTCATCAAACCTTCCATACATGGTTCCAAGAAATTCATCGACGGCCATCCTATGCCCAGGCGACCATGAACCATCCCACTCTCATCAACAACCAATCAAGCCAACAAAGTCAACAGAAATCTCTCCCACCTTCAATCCAATGGATGAGGAAGAAAATATTCAAATAAATAGTCATCCCTTGACTGATCTTCCTCAAAATCCTCACTTAGCTGACAGCCAACCCTTAGCTGACAGCCATCCCAATTCCTCATCTAATCCATCTTCTAACCTCCTTCCATCTTCATCCAATAACCCTTCTTCTCCTCCCAAAACCAATGATGAAACCACCATTACCCATATCATTCCACCCAATAAAGATCTTTACATCAGCCTTCAAATTGATAAAACCCCAGTCCCAGACAACATTCCTTTTCTCATGAGTGCTTTCATATCCCAAGTGGAACCAAAGAAGATAAATGAAGCACTCCAAGATGCTGACTGGATTGAAGCCATGGAAGAAGAACTAGAGCAGTTTGAAAGAAACAAAGTATGGCAACTTGTTCCTAAACCAAGAAATCAAACTGTGATTGGAACAAGATGGGTTTTTAGAAACAAGATGAATGAAGAAGGTGTTGTAATTAGAAACAAGGCCAGACTGGTTGCTCAAGGATATAGACAAGAAGAAGGCATTGACTATGATGAGACCTTTGCACCTGTTGCAAGACTTGAAGCTATAAGGCTATTTATTGCCTATGCTTCATTCAAGAAGATGCAGGTTTTTCAGATGGATGTCAAGAGTGCATTTCTAAATGGAGTTTTAAATGAAAAAGTGTTTGTATCTCCACCCCTGGTTTTGAGCATCCAAAATTCCCTAATCATGTATTCAAAGCGAACAAAGCATTGTATGGGCTTAAACAAGCACCTAGAGCTTGGTATGACACCCTATCTAGATATCTTCTTGGAAAGGATTCACCAAAGGACATATTGATAACACCTTGTTTATCAAAAAATATGGAGATGATCAGTTGCTCATCCAAGTCTATGTTGATGACATAATCTTTGGCTCATCAAATGAGAACTTGTGCACGAATTTGGAGATATCATGAAGGATCGGTTTGAGATGAGCATGATTGGTGAGCTCACATTCTTCCTAGGCCGTCAAGTCAAGCAAATGAAGGAAGGAATCTTCATCAACCAAGCCAAATACTCAAGGGATATGATCAAAAAGTTTGACATGCAAACTGCATCCCCTGCTAAAACTCCCTTGTCAACCACAACCAAGCTTCATGCTGATCAAGATGGTCAAAGTGTAAATCCAACACTTTACAGAAGCTACATAGGATCTCTCCTATATCGACGGCTTCAAGACCCAGACATAATGTTTAGTGTATGTCTATGTGCTAGGTTTCAAGCTAATCCCAAAGAATCTCATCTCTCATTTGTCAAGAGAATTTTGAGATATATCAAAGGAACCCACGATTTTGGCCTATGGTATCCCACTGAATCCCCATTCTCCCTAGTTGGATTCACCGACTCGACTATGCAGGGGTGCAATCTAGACGGAAAATCCACTAGTGGTGGATGCCAGTTTGTTGGATCAAGGATCATCTCATGGTCAAGCAAAAAGCAAACCTCAGGTGCAACCTCAACTGCGAGTGAGTACATTCTTTGCGAGGCTTGTGTTGTTCACAAATTCTCTACCTTAAAAGTCAACTTCAAGACTTTGGAATTGAATTATCAAACATTCCCATCTTCTGTGACAACTCAAGTACTATTGCTATGACAGAAAATCCTGTCCAACATTCAAAAACCAAGCACATTGAAGTCAGGCATCATTTCATCGTAGATCATGTTGAAAAAGGGAATATCAACCTTGCAAAAGTTTGCACCGAGAACAATGTCTCGATATTCTCACAAAAGCCATGGATGAAAAAAGATTTGAACTATTAAGAGCCATGCTTGGGATGATTAATATGCCAAAATAAAAGGGGTGTTCTTCTTAAACAAAAGAGGATTACAAACAGAGTAATGCTATCACAATGCTGCCTGATAGCTATTACCTCATACACATTCCTAACAAGCCATCCATTGATATACCAATCCAAAAGCCTTGAAAACCAAAAACAACAAAAACTTACAACAAAAACATACAAACAACCCATCAAATTCTTCTCTCTCATCTCAACTTACCCAACAAAAACTTCTTCCAAACTAAACAAATCTCAGATCCACTCTTTTCTCTTCAATCCTTCTCCTCTGCTGTCAGACATTCCTTGGAAATGTCACAGTCTCCCCAGACCCTCCACCAGCACTCATTCCTTCATTTCTAGCTTCCTGAGTTGATTGCAAGGTTTGTTGGTACCTCTGCAACCACACTGGATGCCTCTCCAAGAAAGGATCAATGGAAGTGACTGAATATTGGAGAGAAGGACTTGCTCTTCTAGGCCACCACTCTTCAACTGGATCATATGGCTGAAGCAATCCCTCCATTGGAGTAACAAAGCTAAATTCTCCTGAAAAAGAACCATTCCCTGTGATTGCAAATGGTTGACCAACATTTGACTCCACCCTCTCCACACAGGAGGTGCTCTTGCAGGGCTGAAGCAACCTACAACCTGGTTGAACAGGTATGAGATGGTTGAAGAAGGAGATATATGCACTCCTGCAAAGTTATCTCCTCTACCTTCCAACAAACCAACTCCTGGAGAAAGAGAATCCCTGCTCACAGGTGTATAAAGCTTATCCTGCTCAACCTTCTTTCTGACAGCTAAGCTTCTCTCCTTAGCTGTCTGAGCTCTGTCCTGCTTTACCAACTCCCCCAGTGTGTATACCCTTTCTACCTTACTCCTTCCCTTACTTGACTCTCCTTGATCAACTTTAATTGTCTTCCCAAACAGTCTTATTCCTTCTCCCTCCTTACTGTCAATCTTTTCCCTGACAGCTACCTCCTTCATTTCTATGTCTTCATCAACCCTCACTCTCTTTTTCTTACCCTTATCATTCACTCTCTCTGAACTTTCAACAATGTTGAAAGTCTCTCTATCTATCTCCATCTCATCACTAATCAAATCATCCTCACCATTTTTCCCAAAGACCAACTGTTTAGCTGTTTGAGCCATAACCTTTGGATTAAACTTTGAAGAAAATCTTCCCATTTTTGTTTGTAAATCAATCTGAACAATTTTCCTCTGAAGTTTTCATTGTTTTATAAGCAAATTTTCTCCTAGCTATCTCAGACAGCAATCATCATTCAAACTAGCTTACATCGAGATTTCTTTCAACAGCTAGGTTAAAGCATACTGTAAGTGATTTGATCGTGTTAATTGCTCACAATTGTCACTTCCTTTGCCGCCTCTTCCACTGCAAATCTCCTTGAAAAAGAAAATGTTCTTCTTGTGTTTTGTGGGAATAAATGTCTCAACATGGGGAAGGGTAAAAACCACTGTTCACATGAACAGTTACTTTGTAACCCCCAATGCTCATTAAAACCCACGTACCACTCATCATTTATCTCTCTCTCTCTTTCGCAATCACCAAAATTCCTATTTCCTTAAACCCTCAGTTTAAATTTCTTCTCTTTCCCTCTCCAATCTACCATCGTATTTCTCCAACCCTAATTCTGTTTCACTCATCAAATGGCAGACCCAAAAGCAATGTACCCAGATGCTCATGGTTACTTCATCAAACCCAACTTCTATGACTCTGAAGTTGGAATCCTCATCAAAGAACTGCTTGAGGTAAATGAATTACTTGATTTTATGGGAGCTAAACCCCCAATTTATGAAGAACTCGAGAGAAATTTATTTGGTAGGAAGAAGAAACAATGAAGATAATTCAATAACTGCCACCATAGAAAATGTAGAGATAACTATCACTCAAGATATGGTTAGTGATGTCTATGGAATCCCAAATAAAGAAGATGCTGTGAAAAATATATGGGATAGAGGATCAGAAAGATTAAAGACTGTATATGAAAAATTTCTTGGTCTTAAAGTAACTGACTTCAAAGCTGTTCAAGACAAAGCTATGGTGAAGAACAAAGATGATATCTTCAAGTCAACATTGATGGATGTGGTCAACAAAGCCATTGATGGCAAACAGTCCTCATTTGATCAAATGGGATCAAATGAGTGGAAACAGATGCTCAGTCTAATGACCAAGGATACAAATTGGTGCATTGTCCTTCTCCATAATTTCCAACTTGCTGTCTCATCCTCTACTCTCAAATTCAAGAAGCAAGGTGGAAGGATGAACAACTTCAGATTCATGAGTGGAATCCTTGAAGTTCTAATTCCAAAGCTTAAACCTGCTCTATCCAAGAAATGGCTGAAGACAGTAAAGCTGTCAGAAACAAGATGTTTCAATGAAAGAACCTTTTCATTGAAACAAAAGAAGGGAATTGTTATGAAGGCTGGAGATATGAGCCTTGAAAGTTTCAAAGAAGCCCAAGAGAAAATGCTTGAAGAAACAAGAATGAAGGTTGATCATTGGAAAGAACTGATAGCTTTGGCTACTAGTAGAAGAATGAAAAGAGGAGTGAAGACAAATGTCAAGAAAACTGGAGTGCTGAAAAGGACTGTGGTATCTCCTAGCAAAAAGAGCAAAAGCAAGGATGAGCTGATAGCTGACAGTGAAGGAACCATCTCTGACAGCCATGCTATGAATGCTGAAGAAAGAGGTGATGTTGATGGCCATGAGGTTGACACTATGAATCAAGATGATGCTGGTGATGCTAACATAGATCCTCAAGAGCTTCAGGCAGCCCTTGCCCTATCCAAAACCCTTCACAAAGGAAAGCAACATCAGACAGCTATCCCCTCCAGTCAGACAGCTACCAGATCAAAGGTACAATCTTCCTTAACCATTCCTTCTAAATCATTACCAAAGAAAAGAAAACTTGAAAAGAAAGCCCCCAAATCAAAGAAAACCAAAATATCTACCCCTTCCATTTCCCCAAAATCCACACCCAGCTCAGGTCATCAGTCAGCCATTGAAGCTATTCTCAATCTCAAAGAACCCTTAGATAAGCAACCTTTAAGGGGGAACACTGATGAGAATATCCCCTCTACCCAACCTCAACAGTTAGCTAAAATCCTGAGAGCAATTGAGGCTATTGAGTTGGATGGGAACCCTGATACTGAAAAGGCTGTTCTTTTGTATCTTAAGGACTTTCTGAGTGAGGAAGAATCTGTAGTGGCCCTAGATGAACTCAGACTTAGGTTAATGCAGAAAAGAAGTGGACCAGGTGAGTCATCTAGAAACCCCAAGGTGACAGCTATGAATGTAGATAGCCATCCCTTCCCTTCCATTCCTGAGACTGAACCTGTGAATGATCCTGCCCCAACTGTTGAAACTGAAAGGGGGAATCCTGATGATACTTCTAAGGTCATTCAAAATCTCAAGAAGGTTGGAGTTGAGATTAATCCCATTCTGGTATCAAAAGGAGACTCAATTGTGAATGCTTGCAAAGGTCTTGAGCTTGATGGAACTCAGGAAAATGAGGAAGCTATGATAGCTATCCTTGAGAAAAGGTTGGCAAAAAGTGAAGTAAGGGCAGCCTTGAATCTCCTTAAATTTCAAAATTCCTCCAAATCCAAATCAATCCTTCCTTCCCAAAAAGGAACCTTGGATGCTTAGCTGTGGAATTGATTTCTCTATGTCTTCCATCAAAGCAGCAAGGACAAGGTTACCCCATGTAACTCACATCCCAGAAATAGCAAATCCCTTCACCTATCCAAAATTCTGGGAACTGTCAAGGAATGGTTTGATTGTTGTAGCAAGAAACCTTGCAGGGTTAGTGTTCTTTGCATATGAAAAATGGCAACTGTCAAGAACCTCATCCACCTCCAACTTTGTTCATCAAATCCCATCCTTCCCAAAGTTCATCACTCCCAATACTCTTCTTGATTGGGAAATTCTTTTCAGCCAACTCATCTCTCCATCACTCAATTCTTGCTTGTATATGCCAAAGGGTTTAGTCTTCACCCTGTGCATTGACCTTGCAAAAACACTTTTCCTTTCACTGTTTGAACAAAAGTGTGCCATTATGCTTTTATTAAGCAAAACTGTCAACATCTTTTCCCCAACTCTTAATCCAGGAATTGAGCCATACCTCTCACCCTTCATCACTGTAGATCCTATTAACTTCACCTCACCCAATGAAAACTCTCATTTCAAAAACTTGGTCTCTATTCCTGAGATCAAAGAATTCAGATCTTCCATTGCTGTCAGTCAAAGCAGAGCCAGAACTGTTATTGATCTTTCCTCAGACTCTGACAGCTATGATAATGATAGTGATAATGATGCTCCCTCAAGCCCTGATCAAGACTCTCCAACAATATTTCCATCCCCTACAGTTTCCAATCCTCCTCAGCAATTCACTCAGTCCTTCACTGTTGCTCAAGTATCAGTTCAGTCACAACCAGATCAATCAAGTGTGCCCATGCAGAGCAAGAAAACCAGGAACAAGAAGAAACATTTGTGGGGCACAATGAGAATCAGAAATGATCAAATACCCCTTAGAAGATCTCAACTGAAGTCAAAGGAAGACAAATTCTTCAAGTATGATGAAAGGATGTCCTGGGAATGGAACAATGAGTTCTTCTACAGAGGAGTTGAGCCTGAAATGAGAAGAGAGCTAGAGGATGAAAGAAATCAGATTCTATCAGCCAGACAAGAAAGAGATGAATTCTATGATCAATTGGCTGATGAATGATTGTATTTGTTATGGAACATTTTTTGGTTAAAAACAATATGTTTTGTTTGCCTCAGTTTGTATGACAGTATTTTGTGAACTCTTCTCATCCTGAGATTAATTCCATGTATTCAATCTCAGTTTGATTACCTCTGCCTGATATGATTCCTTGGATTACTTCTTTTATTATTTCTCTTATCAAACTGTGAAAACTTGTTCTAAATAAATCTTCCTTTACCAAAAAGGGGGAAATTGTTAGGACCTAACTTTGATCAATGTCTTAGTTAGTTGGTTTTGATAAAGGAATATATATATAGAACAGGGTTTATATCAAAAGATGTTATCTGTCATAATTCTTCACTTTGACAGCTATGAGTCTGACAGCTATGATTCTTCCTTATACAATGTTTACAATCAATCAAAAACATGAATCATAGTCACTCTCTAAGTCATCAAGATCATCAAGTGCATCTCAGTCCTTATTAGAGATCCTCTCTGATAGCTAAGCATTGCCATGATCTGACAGCTATGACTTCAGTCCTCAGACAGCCATCTCCCTGTCTCACACCTTGTTACCACAAACTCAACCAAGTTAGATCCTGCATCTTCACAGCTATCAAGTCCATCAATGAAGACCAATGAAGACCACTGAAGACCTTCTAGAAGCTCTCAGTTCAAGCTCACAGCTCAAGACAGCTCATGAAGACCTGCATGTGGACAAGTGGGACAAAGACCAGTCAAAGCTCATTAATGTAGCTGCAACAGTCATATTCCAACGGCTACATTGAAGGGTATAAATAGAGGATCTCTTCCTCTAACAAAATTACTGAAAAATACTCATTTTCCCAGTCAAAAACCCTTTCCAAACACCCACACACACCTCCTGTAATCCACACACACACACACCAATCCTCACCTTTAAAACCCTGTTCCAAACCAAAACCTTCACCCCTAAACCTCTTCACCAACAAAAACAACCCCAGTGTGTTAATTCACAAACCCCAAAAACCTAAGACTGTACTTTAGGTGTAGAATCAGTTTGTAATCACTCAAGACTGTACTTTGAGTGTATTAGTTAGTTTGTAAAATCTTGAGACTGTACTTCAAGTTGCAAAAGCACTTAAGACTGTACTTTAAGTGTATCCCTAGTTGACTGTACTAATTAGGAAGAGGAAGTTCAAGGAACTTGCCTAAATCAATCATTTGTAATTTTTGTTGATTAAAGATTATAATAAAATTGATCTCACTTGTCAAGTTTGACAGTGAGGGTGGATGTAGGAGGAGTGAACTCTGAACCACTTTAAATTCTCTGTGTTATTACATTTTTGCAATCACATTCACACACTTGCATTATCTCTTTGTGTTTGCTGTCCTACCATTATTTCAAATCACTTTTATTCCGCTGCACAAATCAAACTATCATCTGACAGCTAAGCCAATACCATAGCTGTCTGATCATCTACATACCAAGTAAGGGCCTTTCATATAAGATAGAATCATAACTGTCATACTCATAGCTGTCAGATAAACTGAAAGATGAATATAACAGATTTCCTCTTTTGATATAAACCCTGTTCTATATATATATTCCTTTATCAAAACCAACTAACTGAGACATTGATCAAAGTTAGGTCCTAACACAATTTTCTTTATAGAAACGGGGGCAAAAATGATAAAATTCATTAATTTAGCGGTAAAATAATATCGAGTAGGTCTGCTGAGAAACGCGTTTCTCCATAACTATGGAGAAACGCGTTTTTAATAGCCAGAAGCTATACGTTTGATAACCAGAAGAAAATTTCTGGATATCAGTCTCAAAGGGTTCTGGATATCCAGAAGCTTTGGAACAGATATCCAGAAGCCTTTGGGCGGATATCCGAGAAAAATAGATTTGAAGCCAAATCCAAGGCCAAGACCAGAAATTGCTTATTGAAGGTTTCTCGGATATCCAGAAACCTTCAAATGTATATCCGAAACCATCAAATGAATATCCGTAAACATTTTGAAAGTTTCTCGGATATCATTTTGAAGGTTTCTGGATATTACTTTCATAAGCTTCTCGATATCCTTTCAAAGGGTTTCGATATCCGAACCTTTGAGGTTGATATCGAAGTAACCATGGGACAAGGTCATGGCCAATACAAAAAGTTTCTGGATATCCTTTCAAAAGGTTCTGGATACCCGTAACCCGTTTCTCCATAACTTATGGAGAAACGCGTTTCTCCCTAGATTTTACGAATAATATCATTCTTTCCAAATTCATAAGGGAAAGAATTTACATTTTCAAAAACTAAAGGGGGGGGGGGGGGGAAGCCCCCTTATGCTATATGTGGCTCTGCCATTATATATCTGTTAAGTTACCTACTTATCTAATAGTTTAAACTATCTGATAATATGAACACAAGCGTAATTATAATGTCAAAACATGGATCAATAATAACTTGGTAAAACATAAAATATGGTTCTTCATATCAGATGACTCTTAATTTTTGTTTAATTGAGCAAATGTAAGAAAACTTCACAAGGAAGGTAAACATGACAAACCATTCTTCAGCTACTTTCTTATCATTTGTTGAATACATAGACTGCCAACTTCTGCCCGCTGACGAAGAAGGATCATCCTTTTCGCCCATTATCTGTGTATAAATCACACCATGCTCTTCCAATTGTGCTACAAATTCCGGGTGCATCTCTTTCATTCTATCATAGATGATATGGCTAAGAGCTATAGGAGTCTCGCCCCCGCATCCTGGTTCCTCTTCACAAAAGAAGAATAATTTGGAGGGAAACTCGGAAACCTGTTAGATACACTAGGTGAGTTCAAATTTTATGTGAAGGTTTCATATAGCCATTAATGAAAACAATTAAAATGATGTTTCAGAACAAAGATATTTAATAGCAACGTCTAATAATAAAAGAAATTTTGCAAGCCTTTTAAGGCTTCACTCAACCGAAAAATGCAAAGAGTCATACAAACCTTTTCATTTTGTTACTAGGAAGGCTTTGGACCACATCAGCCAAGCCTCTTTGAAAAAGGCACCGCTTCAGTTTCACTTCAGCCATGTCTTTTGTGACTTGATGGCGTCTGTGAATGAAGAAAGAGAAATTTTGGGATTATTAGGGGTTAAGACTGTGGGGAAGGAAATTCCATGGCGAGATTGCTGTTGAGGGAGTAGAATTTCTTTGAACAAAATCTCTGGCTCAGCCATCTTTAATTTGAGTTCTTCATCTGAAGAATCATCGGTCGGTGTTCGTCTTTTATATTTTTTTAGCAGCTATCTTGTAATTTTCTAGTTGGACCATAAGAGCATCTCCACTGACATTTAGTCATGGCAGAGGTGGAATTAGGTGGTGCCAAACCATTTTCCATTATTCATGATTTTTAAAATTCCATTTTTTGTCTTACAGATGACGAAAGGGAAGGAGAGAGAAAAAAAAAACCAAGGAAAGTAAGCAAATCAAAAATTGACACATGTCTCACTCAAAAATCATTTTTTCTAACAAAAATTGCAATAGGCCTGTAATAAAAAATAATAATTGAAAAAATTGAAAAAAACCATCAATATTAATATTTTTTTCATACTCTATAAATAGAGATACATAATTATATATTTTGTGTGAATTTTTAAAAATAAACAGTTAATTTTAGGAACCTTTTAAAAAAATATTATGAAAGAGAAAATGATGACTTTGAACATGAATGTGGGTAAAATTATTTGAAATTATAGTTATTGATGGTATAGATGACGTGGAAGTGACGTGGGTCTCGTGACTCTCATTTTGAGAGTGATGACCATAGATGCTCTAAGATATCAATTTAATTTCTTCCTCTAAGGGGGTTTTTGTTTTTTGTAAGTGATAAGTGCTGAAATCTCGATTTCGCTGAAAATTGCGAATGATTAAGAGGCAAGAATCGAAAACCGACTCGAATTGGATAAGTTGTTTGATTTTCTATCTCGAATTCATTATCTGAAGTAGTTAAAAAATAAAAATAATAAAAAAAAAATGTAAATGCTGTATGAAACAGTAAACAGTTTAAAAAAAACTAACCAAAACCAAATATGAAATGTGGCTTTCGTGAGGCTTTCAGAGGCAATTCGAAGAACATTTTAACCACTTAAAATTAAGAGGACTTTAAGAGCCTAACAAGCCTTATTTCAAAAAAAAAAAAAAACAAACACACTTATTTCTCTAATCCTCTTAATGAATAAGTGTTAAGAGGCAAACAAGGCTGAAAATAAAAAAACAAACGCCCCCTAATAATAGTACCAAGCCTAGGAGATTTCTATAATTGTATTATTTGGGGCCCGGCCGAACCGTATATCGCCCGCTTAAGTTTCATCTCGTTTATTCAACTCATCTCGACCCTCTAGTCTATTCTGCTCGGGCGGGATCCATCCCTAGTTGCAAACCGACTTTTGTGTGGTGGGACTTCCTAAATCCGGATTCTTGCGGTAGGACGCATAAAATTGTTGGGTTTTTAGGGTTAAAAACGCAGCAGAAGAACTTAGAAATAACAATTAAAACCCTAGCCCTATGATCCATCTAGCATGAAGAGATTAGAAAATATATATGAAATAGAATTTACATACCTTGAATGCGGTTTGTTTGTTAGAAACGAATCTTCAAAAGTGAATCTCAAAAAATGAATCTCAAAACCGTTGATGAAGGTTTTGATCTTCTCCTTGTTCTAGGCCTTGTGATGAATCAACGATAGAAGTCTTCAAGCTTTTGGTGATAACTTAATCACCCTCTATCGGTAATCCACACGCGAACGGACCAAGAATGTTTCTTGTTTGATTGCTAGATGACCTCCGATTATTGAAACGATTTTCAATAATCAATGGCTAATAGGGTTTTTGATCTTTGATTCTTAATCTAGATCTCTATTTTAGTGTTTCATAAACCCTAAAATAACATGTGTTTTTGGCTGACCAAAGAATTGTATTTATATCAAATATAAATTCCTAACAATTAGGGAAAGAATCCTTGTCAAAACCAAAACCAACCCTGCCTAGGAAAACGTGTACGGACAGATTTTGACCGCTGGCACGAGTCGTGCTCAAGAGCACGAGCCGTGCCCAGTGGCAATGTCTGTCGCGCCACACACCGAGCCAGAAAACCAGTTTTGTAGATCAAAGGGCACGAGTCGTGAGCACGACTCGTCCCTTAGGGCACGAGTCATCCCTTTATGATCGCTCTCTGATACAGTTGTCCCTTCTCAAGGCACGACTTGGACTAAAGCGGGACGAGCCGTCCCCTGAGCCCAGATTTCACCCTTTGAGCCATTTTCAATCCGTTCTTTTATGTATAACCCTTTAGGAATTATATTTTATGTTTGTAGTGAGTTGAAACATCAACCTCACAAGACATAAGTGACTTCTAGCAAATCATTATGTCCACCCAATTAAATATAACATCAAAGCTTGATTCCTTGATAATCAAATGTCACAATCCCTTTGTCCACGATGTCCTATTGAACTTGGGTTATGGTCCATGTCAACTCACATGTTCAATGCTTTCTCGATTTCGAATATGTTGATAATACAAATGCATTTGATCTCTATCAAATCACTTGAGTGTGGCCACACATTTCATCAACATCATTCATCGAGGGGCCCAAGCAAACATCTCTCTCAACGAGAGGGACAAATCCCATCTTGACTTATCATTCTTCCCTACAAGAATCCAATCATGCTAACATAGCCCTTATTGCTATCTGATTAAAGATAGTGTTAGACTATATCAAACACGATCTTCATCATGTGGAAGATGATTATAATCTCAGGTACAAAGGATTCAATAACACGACTATCATGAGATTTATTCATGACACATATGACTATTGACCATGTCATAAATCTCATCAGTAGGTCATGTCCAATACTTGTTCTCTAGCAAGTATCCATAAGTGTAATGTGCATCATATGCAAATAATCATCTCCATGATTATCCATTACCAACTTATACTAGTTATTCACAACAACTAGGGACGCAGTTCAATATAATAAACATGCAAACATATAATGAACCAAATAATACTTTCTCAATAATAAATAATAAAGACGATTACATAGCGGTTTAGATAATAAGTCAAACATAACTAAACGCCTAGGGCACTACACCAACACAAATAACAATACTCAACTGCTGATGTCAAAAACGTCGGATTAACCCAAATTCAGCGGTAGATTGTATCCAGGATATTTGAATAGCTTGAAAAAGATGAACAAACACGTAAACTTAGTCGGGGATTCACCGGCGAAGGCCCTCCGGCGTGAGAGTAAGTATTTGTATTGTAGAGAGCAAATCAATTGAAAAAAGTTTAGGGTCAAAAGAATGCGTGTACCAGAATGGTGTGAATTATGACTGATATTTATAGGTGTAGGATATAGAGTCCTGCCTTGGATAGGAAGTTAGATGTGACAAGGAGTCCAGTCCTACTCGGATCCGAATTCCTCACAGTCCTTATTGTAGTAAGATTAGAAGATCCTTCTGTACGTATGCCTAGAAGGCTTGCTCCTCGGCATAAAGTGTTGGTCGACATATGTGTATGCCATATAAAGAGGTAACCAATGATAGAGAATCTCATTCCCCTTATCATAATGGGAGCCTAATAGGTTCTAGTCAGCCTTTGAGTATGTCGTGATCGACATGTAGGGGTGCCTAGGTCGACATATTCTGCTGTTCCAGCCTTAGTCATAAAATTGCTCTACTATGTCTAGGTTGACATAGTGGGAAATGACTAGGAGGCATGACGAGCATAGGTAGGGAAGCCCATTCCCTGTGTTGTATTCGGTACTTATATAACTATTACTTTAGGCTCAATATGTTGGGCCTTGCCCATTTTATGACCCATGGTCATAGGTTTATACCATTCAGTGGTCCCCGACTTCCTAGCTCGGCTTTGCCGAGGAGGAAGTGGTACCCGTCCTTGGTTTTACGAATACATTCAGCTTTTCTCGAATTTCGAGGCAGCAATCTTTTTTCCACCAGTTATTCAGACATTGATGGGCTCGGTTATTTTTGATGAGACATTCCCTTGGGAACATGCCAGAGCCATAAATGACCTTGACCCGTTTACACGACCCATACCCGCTCGGATCTGGGTATAAAAACAAAAATCCCTTTCATTTTTACACTTTTATTGTTGTAGCAATTTGAGAGAGACCCATAAGTTTCAAAATTCGCAGTTGAGTTCTTGATCCCATTGCTTGATTTCGAGGTTTAGTGCTTGAATCTTCTGTGTTTCTCTTCAACAATCATCGTATCAGGTACAATATATTGCTCAAACTCTTCGTATTTTCTGGGTTTTGCATTATGTGGGTTCTTGAGCCGCCATTGTTGTGGTTTCTTGAAGCTTTTTTTGAGTATTTTGTATAATTTCCTTATTCCTAGTCATGGCAAGAACATGGAGGAGTAACCCCGATGCTCTGTAGTGCTACCATAACCAAAACCTTAGGATTTATCAACGTGTTAATGGGCCATGGATGATGGTGAGTTTGAATGAAATTGGGGAAATTCTAACGAGATATCAAACGCTTAGAACCGATGTTGCCTATCCTAGTCGGTTTAGGATTGATCGACTTAGAGTAGATTCCCTAAATATTGTGGTGTTCCAAGGTTGGACAGAAATCCTCAATCACATCAACTTGTATTACTTGAAGTCTAACCACCTGGAGCGTCCATTGTTGGGTAAGAATCCCTCCTCAACATTGACTTATTAAGACGGGGAGGGATCCTTCCTCGTCCTTGTCATTTAGCCATGCCTTTGTCAAAATCTGATCTTCTTTCTTTGTTGTACATATATATCGGGAAGAGGTCAGAGTACCACTCTTCCTTCAACTGGTCCCTCCTCGTCTTCGAGGATAGTTGATGCTTTTGCCGAGGGAGCCCAAACTGGTGGCCATTCAAGAGGCCTTTCCAGGTCCCAACGTGGTAGGTTTAGCACTCCTAGGCCTAACTCAACTAGGGCCGGGGAACCCATGATTGAAGAGTTGCATGATAAGTATGGAGTGTCGAGGGAGGAATACCGACTTACATATCTCCCCAGTGCTCCTGTTCATGATAAGGAGGCTATGAAGGATTTTTTATATAGTTAAACCATGTTAATTTCTATTACAAACAGTTCCAACTAGGACTCTGTCTTCCCCTTGATCCCTTTATTTGTGAGTTCCTAGAAGACATGTTGGCCATCCCCACCATGATAGGGGCCAATGCCGTAAGGTTCTTAACCGACTTCATTGTATTGTGCCGTAGTCTTGAATTTGAACCTTGCCAATCGGCTTTCCACAATTTTTCCACCGTCAGTTATAAGGAGGACAATGTGTCCTAGTGGTTAAGAGTGATCCTTACCGGCCAAAACTCATTTACCCTATGTCGAGCAAGGTCTCAGGCTGGAACAATCATGTCATAAGGGTAGAAAGCCGACAAGGCTGGGAATTTGCTGCTCCATCTAAGTTTCCTGGAGTGCCCGAGCAAGTGTGGAGCCCTGAATGGAGTGACCCTCTTGTGGAGAGGTTGGAGCAGTTTACCCAAGTGGGTACCTTATGTTGTTCAAGCCTGGAGGTTGATCATAGATACTATGTACAGGCCGACATTATGTCTGGTCCTTTGAACGGTCTAATGCCCTTTGTCCCCGTTATTAGGGGGAACATGTATCCAGACAGGAGGGTGCATTCCGACTTTGTTTTCTATGATGAGTGTGACATCTGCAAACTGTATGATGATAGATGTTTAGTCGAGGATAGTGTAGTCGGATGTAATTTTTCTTCCTTCACGGCTTTTTATACTTGTATTATGACACTGTTTATTCTCGTCTTTTTATTGACTTGTTCCCCTCGTCTTTGCAGATTTGACTGAGGAGCAGATAAAGAAGATGGAAGAGGAGATTTTGGACCCCCAAGCCCTCATGAAACTGAAAAGGAGGACGTCTAGGTCCTCGGCTAAAAATAAGAGATGGGAGGATGCTGCTGCTCGTCAAGCCGTCCTTGCTATGAAGGATGATGAGGCCTTGCCCCTTAAATCGGTTAGGGTAGCTGGGGCCTCTATTGATGAACATGATTGGCAAGAGGCCCAGATCGATGAGAGGCAAGGGTCTCTAAGGTTGACCCCTCAAGCCGAGGAGGCACTGAGATTTACCGGTTTAGCTGAGACCGAAGAGGCTGATGTCGGACAAAGGACCCCAGGCCAGAAAATGCCGAGGGTGGAAACCGTACAGGAGGAGCCTTCTTCAAAAAGAATTGCTATTGATCCTTCCTCCCCCGAGGTGACTACTCGGCATATAAAAACATATGATGAGGCCGAGCAGATGTCCCAAGAACTAAGCCTTCCTCCCACCATCAAAGGCCTGGATGTGCTTGCCCGCAAGGTCCCAAAGCTGAGACTAGGCCGACCAGTCATCCATCGGGCTATGGATGAAGACCTTCTCGATCGTTTTTTAGATACCAAGACGAGCAGGGAATATATGGTCAACAGGAAGGGCCTCCTCTTGAGCGAGGTATGCCTACTCGACATTTTACACTTCCCTTTTTACATACTTCTTCAATAAAATTAAATGGTTTAACATGACTTAACAGAAAGTCAAAAAAAAATTTAAAATATAGGAATAAAGTTAGAAACTAACTTGATTAGTATAGGACTCTTTGAGAAACTAACTTTATCATTATATACTTCTGTTGATATTTGTTAGTCAAATATATAAATAGCTTTACTTTAATGATAATAGGAAAAGGAACATGGCCCCGATGTCGATTTTGTGGATGTGTTCGTTAGCACGCATGTTAGAAATCCTACATTCGCCGATCAACCTCCGCAGTGGGTTGATGATCGATCTGCATCGGCCTTTGTAAGTAAACTATCATTAAAATACTTGCTTTTGAATAAGTAAATTTATTTATGTATATTGTGTATATGATTATATTTGTTTGTTTTATTTTGACAAAATACATATCTTGCCGCCGTTACGCCCGAAGTTACTCCTCCCTGCCAGCCCATTCCATTCGTTCCTGAAATTTGGCAAGCGGTCACCTCAGATGGACATCCAAAGAGAGGAGACCGAGTGTTAGGGATGGGGGATCGCGGGCTGCAATGCCCATCGTCGTCGACCGGCCGTCGCTCGAATGTGATCAGGCCCGATCCTCAGTATGTTTCGAGGATCTTCTCTATGGAGACAAAGTTGGATGAGGAGAGACGCTTGGCTGCGCAATATCGGGAGGAGAAAGAGGCAAAGTTGGCTGAGGAGAGACGCTTGACTGAGCAGTATCGGGAGGACACAGAGCGTCGATTACAGTTGATGATGGCCCAGATGCAAAGTATGCAGCATTATGGGTATTCCCAGATGCACACGAGTACAGGCTCCCCTTCTGACTCTATTGCCAGGAGTCTTTACCAGTCTCCCCCCGCCCCCTCCCCTGATGTGATTTTGTGAATCCCCGATTTGGTACTGTACTTTAATTTGTGATGTCCCGATTTTGTACTATTTTATACATTCTTGTAATAACATTTGTGATGTCCGCATTTCAAGTCTCCTCCCCCTCCCCCCGATTTGGTACTGGTATGTCCCGATTTTCAGTCTCCCCCACCCCCCACCCCCACCGATTTGATACTGTATTTTGATTTTTAGATTTATAGTTTTAGGTGTATCAATTGTTATATCAGGTACAAAAAAAATATTACAATTTGATAACGAGAACCGAAGTTATATGAGAATGAGAGGAATGACTGAACGGAATTGAGAATACAAGACGGGACTTGAACCCTCAATGATAGTTGCTCACAGCAATCTATTTTCATAAATCATAAATCAAAAAGTCTGTCCTAAAACATTAGCCTAACAATGTTTAAATACTACTCTAAGATCATTCTAGAATCCTACCAAAATAAACCTAATTAAAATCAATTAAAAATCAATCAAAATAAACTTCTGAAAATACCATCAAACAAAATACGGAATTTTTGAAAACAGAAAAGGAAAATGGAGCTGCGTTGCTGATGTTCACGTCTGGCCACCAGGCGCCCGCCTGGGCTCCATTGAGGCGCCCGCTTTGTTGCTGCCTTGTTGCTGCCTTGTTGCTGCTCATACTGTATCACAATTGATATATTTTTTTAATTTATTGCATTATCAGCGGTGGAATATTTCGTCGCTGATTTAATGTATTTTAATTAAATTTTTATTACACCGGTGGATTATTCATTCGCTGAAATAAAAATTTAATTAAAATAAATTATATTAGCGACGGAATATTCCGTGCTGAGATATTTTATTTTAATTAAATTTTTATTACACCAGCGGAATATTCCGTCGCTGAAATAAAATTTTAATTAAAATAAATTAAATTAGCGACGGAATATTCCGTCGCTGAGATATTTTATTTTAATTAAATTTTTATTACACCAGCGGAATATTCCGTCGCTGAAATAAAAATTTAATTAAAATAAATTAACTTAGCGACGAAATATTCTGCCGCTGATTTAATTTATTTCAATTAAATTTTTATTACACCGGCGGAATATTCCGTCGCTGAAATAAAAATTTAATTAAATGGATATCTATTAGGTCATTTCTTTCCCTGCCCATTAACAGTGATAAGTTAGCAAGGATCTCAGTGTATAACCTTTCTACTTCCCTTGAGTATTGTTCAACTGCATCCCTATCAAAGGCAACAAACTAAAATTAATCTCAACTTCCCTCGAGTATTCACCAATTGCTTAAGAAAATTGACACTCATTTAAATATTTACACTTGGGCGCACTAAAACTGCTTAAAAGTAAAGTCTTTAATTTCGTGTTGACATCTTTCATACAATAATTTGTTATTATAGCCTTAGTTCCTTAGATTTGAGCCTATGCAGTCCGACTTCGATGAAGTCAAATTGCCCAACGGCTCAGATCCGTCATCTATAATAAATACACAACCCATATTCGCTGGAGTGTGAGGGTTAAAAGACAATTTTACCCTTAATTAATAATCTGACCGATTATGACTTGTGTGTTGTCATTCTCCCCTATACTTATTTCCTCCAATTACATCAATATTTGAAGCATATAAAAATAAAGAGAAATAGTAAGTACATACATGAAATTTGGTATTTGGGTTGGCCAGAACTTCATGTTCCGTGACTGAGTTGGTGTTGTTATCAAGATTAAGGAGTCATTCCAGTAGAGTTTTTGCTCATCATCAAATATGTAGCCTTGTCCATATCCTTGAAAATCAGTTTTTCCCTTTGCATGTATCATTTTTTCCTCACAGGGGAGTGCGAAAAAAACATCTTCCGCAGCCTTGATATTATACAAAACCATCTCTTCTATACAATGATTTATTAACTGCAAAAAGTAACTCATAAGCTTATATCGAAAGCACGAAAGTGCCCAGAAGTCGAAGGGATATAAACATAGGTTGGTCTTAGGAACAGTCTTATCAGAGTAGTTGTTTTTTTTCTAATCCCAAATAAAGAAGTTCGGTATTCAAACATCATAAGCTTTAATTACTTGCTTTTACCTTTGTAAAATTATGTAGTATAGGATCATTATAAATGGACAAGTCTGACTTTTTATTTCAACAAAAGGAGTACAAAATACAAATATTGATACCTGAAAGAATCCCCAATCTTTGCAAGCAAAATGTAGCTTTTATCTTTCTTCTTCATCTCCGCTAGCAAGTAATACAAAGTTAAGGACTGGAATTTCTTCTGAGGCAGGACATGCCCGTGGTCTGTCCTCTTCATTCCGCACGTATCTCTGAGGAACGTCCTGAGAATCGATACGAACTATTTTCCTGGATACTCTTTGCTGATTCTGTACTCGTACCCACGATCCAGGAGATAGTTTCTTCACGCTTTTGATTCTGCTTCTGCTCCTGCATTTTCTCACATTCACCTTCTATGCCCATAGTATGTATCCACTTAGTTATTACAAATTTTTATTTTTTTTTGTGTTTAGATATAAATGTATTCGAGTATATATATGTTAAGATTAAAGAAACGGTAATACAACTGAAAGCAATTTATACAAAGGAAATCCTAGACATGAGGCTAGTTGAATCAACAATGGCTGCTCAACTTAGTCAATAAGAATGACTGCTGGAAGGTGGAAGACCAAGGGCTGGAATCCACAATGGCTGCTAAAGGTGGAAGACCAAGGGCTAGAATTAACAGTGGCTGCTAAGTATACACTTTCGCTAATACCCCCCCCCTCCACAAGCTAGACGACCGTAAGGTAGACGAAGCTTGATAGAGAGAGCATGAAACCGAGATGTGGCCTGCCCTTTTGTGTATATATCCAACGAAGTTCAGCTTTGGTGGTGGCGAGGGCCTGGTTTACACCCTCACTACTTGACCGATCGGAGGTAGGGAGATGCAGTTTGCTTGGAAATACAGATAGTAACCGATTGATGTTGAACAATAGCCGAAGGTAGAGGTGATCATGACAAGCCGTGTATTGCCACTCCTTCGGGGGATATAGTATGTATGAATATTCATATGTGATGTGATTGCGAAATATGGATTTGGGCCTGAACAGTAAGTTAGGCCCAACATGGTGAAATGGGCCAAATACGTATAAAATGAGTATTATATGTAAGCCCATGATATGATGGTGTAGCGACATTTGAAGTGAGGCGACAAGAATAGTGGCGACATGAATATGTCGAAGCGTGAGAATAAGTAGTAAGCGAGAGGTACACTTGGGCAGTTAGTGGCAAGCATCGGTATGATTAATATGTGAGAATATAGTGTGAGTTGAAGAGGGGATTGGCGACAATATGAGTATTGTCCCTTTCCTTGGGATTGTCGCTTGGCGACAAGCATGTGACTTGTAAGTTTAAATGACTGATATGCTGCCACATGTGTACCCCATTACAACCGTCAAAATAATATGATGTGATAAGGTGAACAGTGCTTTCCCACTAACTTTGTGATTGATACGTGTCCGTTATGTGCAAGGCACATGCTGCATGGGAGTATATAAGCCTTGGAGAAACCATTATTTGTAAGTTTTTCTCATACTCTCTTTAAGCTCTCTCTCTCTCTCTCTCTCTCTCTCTCTCTCTCTCTAAGTTTCCATTGTTACCTACCTTGTTACCAGTCACTTATTCTCACGCCGGAGGGGTTTGCCGGAGCCATCCCCAGCTTAGTTCACATTCTTGCTTGTGTGTAGGTAACTGTTCGACCATTCAGAGGAGACCAGCCGGAGTATCCATTGTTTTGGTTCAGCATCAGTTCCTGTGCAACCCGTTTAGCCGGTGCAACATCAGTTGGTTCCATTACCGGGACTGACATTCATCTTTGTTTGGTCCGATGGAGTTTGGTGGTCGCTGGTAGTTAGTTTGAGGGTGGTGCACAATTTGTGTTCTTGTTCAGAAACTCAGGAGATCCCTTTTGTCAGTTGCTGTCAGTAGTGTGTTCCGGTTGGTGTTAGTTTGTTTGGTCTATTGAAGCTTGTGGTGGATTTTCAGTTCTTATAAGGTGGTCCATTGTCAGAAGCTCTCTTTTGGTTGTTGTCAGTTCGTGTTCAGTTGGTAAAAGTTTTGTAGGTTGGAATACTTGTTTGTTAGTTCAGAAAATAGTAAAAATGGGTCAAGACAGAGGGACCCACTCCAAGGCTGCTCAAAATTTGGCGTTGGTGACCCCAAATCCTAAGGATATTCGTGGAGGCCAGGGGTCTGAAAGGGAGGTTGAGGTGCATACTTCTGAGACAGACTCTAGCATTAGGCGAGCTAGAGAGCGGGAATCTAAGGCGAAGGATGATAAGGCAAATGCAGTGGTTGAGGGGCAAATTCCCGCCCCATCAAGGAACGACGAGGCTAGGGCAAAGGCAGATCAGTTGAGGGCGGATAACGAGTTGTTGTTGCAAATTCTCGCAAACAACAGAAAGTTGCGGGAAATGAATCAGGAGCCTTCTCAGATCCCGCAGGAGGTGCTGGGTAAGGCGGCGGGAAAGCGTCCAGAAGGAGAACAAGAGGCCAGCATGAGTGTGGCCAAGGAGCCGAGGCGGGCGAGGGATATGCCGCCTCCCAAAGAAAAGATTAGGGAGCACAGGCGAGATCAGGTTAAGGCGAGATCAGAAGGGGCCGTGGTGAAGAGGAGGCATGAGGAGCATGAAGAGGAAGGAAAGAGGAAGAAAATATATCATAAGACTGGCAATTCGCGGGAGCAGTCTTATTACTACGAGTATGAAAGTGATGAGTTGGATAGTAGGTCGACGGTGGACAAAGATTATAGGCCCAGTCGATCCAAGTATTCAGAGGAAAGGTCGCATTACTCGCGACGAGATGAACGGTGGGAAGAGGAGTCACCGCGGGATAGGGATCGTAGGCGGAGAGAAAGGAAGGATAAAGGGTACGAAAAAGAGCGAGAAAGGAGAGATGTCAAGGCTGGGAAAGCCGTCGAAGTTGTTAAGGCTGCTGAAGCTGAGAAGGCGAAAAAGGAGGAGAAGGATAAATGGAAGGCGGAGATGGCAGAAATGGCCAAGAAAATCAAGGAGCTTGAGGCGGGAACTAAGAAGGTGGAAGAAAAAGGTCCATATTTGGCCCCGTTTGTGAAGAATATTCAGAGTGCCGCCCCAGATCTGACTTTCCGTATGCCTAATATGCCGAGTTATTCGGGAAATTCTCGGGCGAACACCCATGTTGGAGGGTTTGAGGTGACCTTGTCTTTGTTGACTGAGAGTGAAGAAGTGTTGTGTAGGTCTTTTGCCAGCACATTGGTTGATCATGCATTAGAATGGTTTTTGGCCCAACCATTAGAGTCAATCTCTGGTTACCAAGATGGATGTATCCATTTGAGAGGTAATTTAATTTATTCTATTTCTAAATAATTTGAGCGTTAACAATATACCTTCTTTAACATTATTTATGTTTTAATCTACAAATGACTTTTAGGTATCTAGGCCAATTGAAAAGGAAAATGAGCAATAGGGCCATGGTCGAGGCCTTAATTTCAGAGGTTGTTATTATAGATGAGATTGTTGCCTTTGTCGGAACATATTTTCATCCTGATATTGATACGAGATTGACTAGGGTTGGCCGCAATTACGTTGGTGGTTGTCCGTCTAATGGAAACATCTCTGTATTTTCATCCCCTGGTCGGTTCCTCGGCAAACGGCTTGGTACGCGTATGTTAACCGCTAAAGAGTTTGTCGCGGTCTCACTCTATGTTCTTCTTAACTGTGACGAGGTTGAGAAATATATAAAGTAAGTCATTGATGTTATGTTTATGCCTCGTCGATTAAATTATGCATGTTTAATTACCTGCATATGAAATGCCTTGTTTAACCCTATTGTAGAATGTTTGAAGATTTAGCTCAGAATTTATCTCCAGAACTCATCGTAATTAGGACAGACAAAGAATTTCCAAACTGTCTAAGGAAATATGTAAATATTTCATTTCATTCAAATTTATTCTATACACCTTTTTAAACATTCAATCTTAAAATTGTATTAAATTGGTTACATATTGTCTTATAGATAACTGAACATCCGGGTGATGCCAAAGCTGCGAGGTTAAGACATTTAGCAGCAACTCCATACTTGAACGTTAATTTATACAACGGTTATTTCGTGAATGGCTATGTGTTTCATATCAAAGCTTATGGGGGCTCTAAATTAACGTGGAATAGCGGTGTGAAGCTTAAAGGAAACCTTGATTATTATGGCGTCCTGAAAGTGTTGGGTTTTGGGGTTACAATGCAGCGGAAGACTTAGAAATAACAACAAAATCCTAGCCCTTTAATCAGTCTAACATGAAGAATTAAAACTATGAAATAGAATTTACATACCTTAATGCGATTATGTTGATCTTTCGAAAAAATGGATCTTGGATTCAAATCTTATTTGAATCGATGAATAACCTTCGAATGTTTGAACCGTTGATGAAACTTGGATCTCCTTCTTCCTTGTTCTACCTTGGTGATGAATCAACAATGGAGGTCTTCAAGCTTTAGAAGATAAAATAACCTCCCTCTAATGGTGATCCACACGTGAACGAACCAAGAACGCTTCTTGTTGGATTGCTAGATGATCCTTCCGATTATTGAAACTCTTTTCAATAATCAATGGCAAAAACAATGGAATTATTTTGGAACTTTTGATATTTTGATTCTTAATCTATATCAAGAACTTAGAGTTTCATAAACCCTAGGCTTAGATGTGTTTTTGGCTGTCTAATGGTTTATATTTATATCAAATATAAATCCCTAACACTTAGGGAGAAACCAACACTACAAGAAAAACAGTTTAATGACGGAAAAATCCGTCGCTAAAAGCCTAATTTCCGTCGCTAAAGCTCTTTACCGACGGATTACCTTGGGATATATTCTGTCGCTAAAAACCTCGTAGCTAAAGTTTAACGACGAAAATTCTTGTCCGTCGCTATATTACCGACGAAAAAATCCCTCGCTAATTGATTCAAAGCCGTCGCTAATAATATTGATGGAACGACGAATTTATAATATTTGCGACAGAATAATCCGTCGTTAATTTTTAAAATCCGTTGCAATAATGGAATAGTTATTAATGGTTGACGACGAATTAACAAGGTATAGCGATGGAATAATCCGTCATTAGTTTTTGAAATCCGTCGTTATATGTGATTTTCTTACCGTGGGATTATTTCCGTCGGTAATGAATTTTTTATAACATGTTTGAAATGGCAGTAGCGACGGATGAATCCATCGCTAAAATCCGTCGTTAAAAATGGCAGTAGCTTTAGGGCCTATTTCGTTTATTTTTTCTACCACCTGTTTCATTTCTAATACTCCCATCTTATTCATTAACCCAATACATATACCAAAAACATAATATAACTCACAATATTCAGAATTTAAGAACTAGTTCACCAAAATAAAAATATCATCAACAAGTAGCAAAATATTAAAATTTAAAATAGAAGTTTCTTAAGTATCAACGACTAGACCTATGACCGACCCATAGAATCCATGATAATTTGTAGTTTCTTATCTAGTTCCGCCCGATGTTGCTCCATCTCCTCTATCTTCCCCTCCATTTGTTTATTTTTCTTTTCTCTTTCCTCCTAATCCATCCTCTCTTGAGCATGTTTTTTCTCCATTTCTTCCCGACATTTTTTTTCTTCATTGAGATTCTCTAACATCTCACTCTTAAATTCCGTTAAATTATCTTCAACCATTTGGGTGTTAGATCCCTTGCTAGTACCATCATCACTAGCCAATGACGAGCCAACTGAACCAAGTCCATACACCCGCTGTTTCTTTACGCCGGCAACTCTCAAGTATATCTTATTTTCCTCCTCCACAGTTAACTCTCTTTCGGAGGATGCCACCTCTATCTCGCGTTGATAGTCCTCCTACAAAAAGCAATTTATATATATAAATATATCATTACAAACATACATGAACAAAAAAAATCCAATTTATAAATAATAAAAATACATACACAAATTTTCCTAGCCTGATTGTCCACATAAGTACCATCTTTGCGTACATGTGTCCTTAGTTGAAGTTTAAACAAACTAGGTGGGATGCCTTGATTTTCTTTTTTCTGCAATAAGACCGATAAAATAAAAGGCATTCATAAACAACACTCAGAAGCCAAGATAAAGACTGTAATGATACAAATTATATTGGTAATTCAGCATTCTGAACTCAATTAGATTGTGCAAGGTTCGAAAAAATCCAAAGACAGTTGTCCTTTTGTGCCTGCTCATGTTATCTATATAGTGACTGCTTTTTGTGCCTAGTCATGTTATCTATAGCAATGTCCCACATAATGTGTTTTGTTGGGAAACAATGGCCTATAATTGCTATGCAAAGATGAACACAAAAGAAATAGAAATACGAAAACAATAACAAGCAAAGAACACAGAGATTTACGTGGAAAACCCCTCAAAACAAGAGGAGTAAAAAACCACGGGCGACGGAGAACAATCCACTAAATCAATCAAGAGTACAAGGAGATGATCAAGGTGAAAAACAATCACACAATCTCACAATCTCTCAATGGTGAATCCTTAGCAAGTTTCTATCTCTCTCTCTTCAAGGTTACAGGAGAAAACAATGACAAAACAATATATTTATGTCTAGGGCAAAACACACGGCTGCAACAAGAAAAGAACCAGGCCCGGCCCATGCTTTGACGACGCCAGGCGCCCGCCCCAACCACGGCCAGGCGCCCGCCTGGGAAGATCACAAACCAAAGCCAACATACGACAATTGAGGCGCCCGCCGGAGACAGGTTGATGCGGCCGCCTCAAAGACAGAAACACGACCTCCCTCCATGGCCAATGGTGCGCACGCCTCGGCCAGATGGGGCGCCCGCCTCGGCCCTCAAAGATACATACGCAAAGAAGAAAGACATCAACAAAGAACCAACAAGCAGCTTTGCCCAACACCCTTTTGCCAAACAATTGAGAGTCACTCAACAATTCTCCACCTTGACGATCAATTCCGAAACAAGCTATCTCCAAGAGAACATCTCTATCTCCGCCGCCACGCCCCGAAGGGCATCAATGACTAGTAACACCCACTAAGTCCAAGCAATGCTTGAACTTAGCAATCTGCAAAGGCTTTGTCAACATATCCGCCGGGTTGTCAACTGTATCAACTTTCTTCAGAACGACCTCACCACTTGCAATTGAAGTCCTCACAAAGTGATACTTAATGTCAATGTGCTTCGTTCTCCTATGGAAAGAATATTGATTCTTTGCCAAACAGATAGCGCTTTGGCTATCACTGAAAACCTCAGGAGCACCTTGAACCATACCAAGTTCACGAACCAAGCCACCAAGCCATTTGGCTTCCTTGACAGCCTCTGTTATAGCCATATACTCAGCCTCAGCAGTAGACAACGCTGTTGTGAATGTGTGCCCAAAATTTTTGTTTATTGGAATTCACGCGAGTTTGAAGACATCCGAGTTATTTGAAAAACGGAGTCGCCACGCCATTTTGATTACCTCAAAACTTTGAAAAAAAGGTTTTATGGGTTCGGAGGTTAAGTTACCCCTTGGGAAGAACGTTTGGCGTTCACCCAAGGTGCCTTGCCGGAGCAAGTCTCCCTAGATTTCATTAATCGTGTTTGCTTGCGTGCTTTCTTTGTGTGCATGTGTTTGAAAATAAGGGGGGGGAAATGTCCCAAGTTATCTTCCGGACGTACAAACCATTTGTTGGTTGTCGCTCGGGATTCCTTGGAATTTATGTATTTGGGATTATGATCCCGTCCTCATCTTATGACTTATGATCATCGCATTTTTTAAGCCTAGGGACCCTCGGGACTTGCGTGATCGAGAGAATGACTCTCTTTTGGGTCAAAGATGAGGTTCTTTAGGAAGGAATGTCCTTAGCCCATCAATCCTACGCTTTAAGACGGTCGAGCTCGTATAAAGGCTTCATACTCATTCTTAAGCGATAATCGGAGATATAGGGTTCAAGGTTATCCTTTTCCTAAAGAAATCATGAACCTTTAATGGAAGGAACGATGCAAAGATGAGAACTTTTACACCGGTCCGTTCCAAGGTTGGGGGAAAGGGGAAATGCATGATAAAAAAATGACTCTTTAATGAAAAGATGACATTTTTAGGTTGCAAATGATGCTTTTTGATTTAAAGAAATGATCTTTATGCAAATGATGCATAAAGATTTGATTTTTATGCAAATGATGCATTGAAAAAGGGGTTTTGATGCAAAGGATGCGTTTTCATTGAAAAAAGATTTGATCTTTATATGCAAATGATGCATAAAGATGACATTTTTATTGGAAAATAGGGATTTTAGGTGCAAAGGATGCACCTTTATGAAAAAGACTACATTTTTATGACAAATGAGGTCTTAATGCATGCAAAGGGGAAAGGGGGTGATAAAGATATGATCTTTATGAATAAATGCCAAGTCCCAAGCAAGATATATGAATGCAATGAGCAAGTATATCAATTAAAATGCAAGGTTAGGGCGTGCGAGGTTACCAATCGTTTCCTTTGCTTCTTCGGACGGAGCTAGGAGGAGAGATTCTTCTTGGGTCTTCAAGGAGGAGGGAGATGGCTTCTTGAGCTTCTTCTTCGCCTTCTTGGACTTCCAGCAGCTCCTTGGGGGATCTTCTTCGTATTATGAGAGTATTATGCTTCTTGTTGATGATAAAAATGGGTAGAGGAGGGCTCTATTTATAGGCGATGCGGATAAGGCTAATGAAGCCGTGCGGCTGCAGGCCCTTTGCAAATGAGGCCGTGCGGTCTTATCCATTATGACTCAGCATTCTAGAACCATGCAAGGTGGCATCATTCTAGAAGCTTCTCCCTAATTAAGAAAAACGTGTTTTCTTAATTAGGAAGACTCCTTACAGCCCTAATTTAAATTTGGACTGTTCCAGGACATTTCCGGAACACTAGGAAAGTCCGGGGAATTACCGGAAAACTTACCGAAATGTCGGGAAAATTAACCTAAGGCATGAGCCGATTTGGGTACTTACAGAAGCCCCTCGGCAACGTCACTTGCAAGGCGAGTGGGGTTGTCGATAGAAAAGGATCCGATCTGGCGAATGCCGAGACGGATTGGGTGACCAAGGTGGTCGAGTGGCTGAACCTTTGGGAAGGCTACCTACGTATCCCGGAGGAATCAAGCCAGGCCGTAGTTCGGAATTAGGATCCGCCGGGGAGGAAGAAGAGAAACCGGTCTCTTGTCGGGGACATAGAAGAGAAAATGACCTAGGAGGTCAAGCAATTGATCCTACTGGGGACATGCTAGGAGTGACCCAGGTGGTCGAATATTTGAACTTTTATGAGGGGGCGCTTTATCACTGAGGAGTGACAAAGAAACAGGGTGACCAAAGTGGTCGAATGGCTGGACCTTTTATAAAAGGCTACCTACGTATCCCGGAGGAATCAAGCCTTGATCGTAGTTCAAGCATCACTAGATAGTTAGGAACGATGTCTAGGATCCTTGAGATTTTGACAATTCGGAGGCTGTCACCTAAGGAAGCTAGAGCTTACGGCACTATCTCTTTATGACGGAGATAGAGGTAACTTAAGTTGGGAAACTTGAGCGTACGTCACTATTCGCGGATAGAGGTAGCACAAGTTGAAATGACTTGGGCATACGTCACTATTCGCGGATAGAGGTAGCACAAGTTGGAATGACTTGGGCATACGTCACTATTCACGGATAGAGGTAGCACAAGTTGGAATGACTTGGGCATACGTCACTATTCACGGATAGAGGTAGCACAAGTTGAAATGACTTGGGCATACGTCACTATTCGCGGATAGAGGTAGCACAAGTTGGAATGACTTGGGCATACGTCACTATTCGCGGATAGAGGTAGCACAAGTTGGAATGACTTGGGCATACGTCACTATTCGCGGATAGAGGTAGCACAAGTTGGAATGACTTGGGCATACGTCACTATTCGCGGATAGAGGTAGCACAAGTTTAGAGTTCTGACAATTCGGAGGTTGTCACCTAGTGTTATCCCGTTATAACGGAATTAACGGAGGCGACTGGGAATAAAGCTTGATTGCTAAAGAGATAAGGGATATTTTCTGAAAAGATGTTATCTTGGTTAAAAGATAACGGAAATTGCATGCCCAAGTGGAAGGTCCAGGGGCAGGATTGTAATTTATGCTCAGAGCGAATGAAGCCGCCCGGCATGAGATGGAGAAAAAGAAGCCGTACGGCTAGAAGCCTGTTTTTTCCAGATTATTTAAAATCAGGTTTTGAACGGGCATTGGGCACCATTGCCGCCCACTTCAGCCGAGAGAGAGAGAAGAGAGAGAGAATTTTCGAAATTCTTCAACCCTTTTGCTTCCCTTTGATTTGAAATGGATCCGGAGGGCAATCCCATACCAAGGCAAGCGAGGAGAAACATCTCGGCGGCCGCGAGAAGGAGGAGGAAGGAGCTCGTGAGGACGGAGAGGAAGTATGACTTCCTTACGCCTCCATCGGAGCTTTATCCGGGGAGAAGGGAGCACAAATCAACGAACCCGCGATCAGTTGGGGTAAGCATTCTCATTTTGCTCAAATCCGATGATTTTGCTTGATTTTTGAATGATTTAGGGCTTGACCCGAATTATAGGATTTTGAATGATTTTTTTTTTTTTGAATGATTTTGAGATGCATGAACAACCTATGAGGCTAAGAATGTGCAATGTGCAATTTGTTTGATGAAAAATATGAGAATGACTCACTTTTTTCTCGCAAAATGAAGTAAGAATTTTTTTTTTTCAAAATATGAGACGGAGTTCTTGCCTTGTGCTAGAACTAGGTCAAAATTCTGATTTTCAATGAGAAAACATGATTTTGGAAGATGAAAATGATTCATGCATGCCATTTTTTTTTTTGAAAAATAATGCTTATGTGCAAAAAATTGTGATTTTGTGCTTTAGGAAAGCAATGACGCGTTTCAAGTGATGAAAGACACGTTTTTGATGCAAAAGTCATGCTAGAAAAACTTTTATGAATGCTTTTCTTTTGAAAATATGTGCACTTTTGAATATATGCATGCTTTTTGAAATGATATGAAGGACTGACGCTTCTTTTGATGTGCTTGTCTACAGGAGAACAAGTCTAGAGGACCGTCGGAGATATCGGTCAAGCTTTGGCAGAGGATGCCAGATTTTGAGAAGGATGGGGCAAATCCCAAGCAGCTGGTGAGGGCTACCGGCTTGGATGCATTTGTACAGGCTATCGGTAGGGGTGTCCACATCACCTCTAAGAGCAAGGGCTTGGTCCAGGCCCTATCTCGAGTTCCGTGGGACAAGACACATAGCTTTCACCGAGCCGGGAGAGCCGACGTGACTCCCGCCGATTTCCCCGCTATTACGGGCTTACAGTTCACCGGAGACCCGTGACTTGGAGGGACCATATTACTGCTGAGGAGTTTCAGGCTTTGGTCGGGTTTGAGCCGATTCCGAAGGGGCCGGGGATGGAGACACGGAATGTCGAGGTGGCGCTCGTACTAGCATGCGTAATTTTGTCGCTAATGATGTGATCGCCTGCCACTCGGCTAGAGCATTCATATGGTTGATGCTATCGCCACCATCTTTGCCACCTGGGACGATAGCTATGACTTGCCTCCTCGACTCTCCTGGAGGATGTGGATGGGATAGGGACGGTCTCTTGGGGAGAGGCCGGATTGGCGGAGCTCTACTTCTCGTTGGACATGTACATGAACAAGGCCGCTTCGATGGACCGCTTTTCTTTTGCCCTTGAGGTAGTCTCCTTTTTTTTCTTTTCTCTTTTCCCGTCTTGAGACTTTTATGATAGAGAAAAATGACCTTTTGATGTTTTGAACATGCAGCCCGGTTTTGCGAGGTGATCGGGTTCTTCCCTTGGAACCAGCAGAGTGATGTCACCATCTTCCCCGCTATGGTTCGCCGGAGGAGATGCGAGAGATAAATTCACGGGGAAGACCCGGATTACCTTCGACTACAAAATGGTGAGGCCGGTCATCAATGTGGATGGGCACGACGGAGTGGACTTCTACCCCCGCGGTGTATCCAGAGATCTTGGCCGGGAGATGCTATAGAGGTGACGAGGCAGAGGAGGTGGCTCACAGGCCGACATGTGATGTCATTTATCCGGGGACCGCTTCTCGAGACAAAGATGGTCATGTTCCCCCACTAGATGCCATTACTCCTTCCGACCCTCCAAAGACGGATGCCGCAGCCTGTGGACTCGGCCGGCGGATGAGATTGCTAGGTACCAGTGTGCATGGCCGCGGAGGAGTACTTCGACATGGACACCCCCTACGCCGTGTTTGTGGAGCAGCCGCCCGAGGACGCCACGAAGCTAGTGAAGCCGGCGGTCACTCGTGGATATGGGGAGGATGAGCCTATCGACCCGCCGATCCCTCCCCGCGCATCCGTCCTACGTGGTCCATGGAGTGCCGAGGAGGATGAGGATACCTGTCCCCGATGCTAGGGAGCCCCAAGACACCTTGCCGCCCGATAGCACCGTAAGTGTACTCTTAGGGTCTTATTCCCTTTTTAGCTTTCGCATTTTCTCGCTTTTTTGCTATTTTTTCGAGATTTTTCGAGATTTTTCCGAGATTTTTCTCTCTTTTTTTTTTTTTTTCGTGTTCCACTCGCACTTACGATAGGCCGGTCGTGCGTAATAGGGTGGAAGGACATGTGCCGGTCTCTTCGAGGAAGCCGGCTCGCGCTTCAAGGCGGCAGCGGATGCACAGGAGCTCGGGCGCAAGAGACGGCACGTCGGGGCACAACGTCTACCTCATCGGCCTCGGAGTACTCTTCCGTGCTATGCCTCGGGCGGGGACCCAACGCCGACATTCTGGAGCACTGGCCGAGTATGGGCACGATAATGTCCATCTATCTCGATGTGAGCGACTGTGAGGACCCGATGAGGGAGGCTAGCATTTACGAGCCGAGCAAAATGATGAAGATGAAGAAGAATCGGAGGCCTAGGAGGTCTCTAGAGTAGATTTGGAACAAAAACAAACAATTAACAATTTTTATACACACTTTGTTTATTTTTTGCTTTATTTGGGCGCCGATGGGGCGAAAACATTGTATTTATGTTTTAATTGCTTTTCTAATTCATGCTTTTCCAATTTGCATATTATCTGAGCCTTGGGGCGACTTTTTTGCTTGGAATTGGGGCTGAAAATGGGCCAAAATGATTTATAATGGTGTATAAATGCTTGAATGGCTTCTGGATATGTTTTTGTACAGGTTTTGGTTGAAAAAGTGGGGTGAAAACTCCTTGGGCAGCAATCTTTGGTTGCCGCAGAATTTTTTCTCGCAGAGGGCTAATGTAGCCGTGCGGCATGGCCTTGAGGGCAAATGAAGCCGTGCGGCTTACGCCTGTCTGAACTGGTTATTTTCTGAATAAAAGCAAGGCTTGGCCATTTCATTTCATTTTCACTCTAGACTTGCCCCAATTGTTCCCAGAGCATATTTTGGACCTAAAAGCACCATCTTTGATCATTTTGCGATGGAGAATCCCGTTAGATTGCAAAAGGGGGAAACGAGACCATTTTCTATCCGGTCTTCAATCTTGGGCGAGATATAACTTCCAAAATCACAAGGGGCTGCTTGATTCTTCCTTCAAGATCAAGTCTTTATGGCATTTGAGGGATCTCCCGCCCGATTGGGATCTCGTTGAGAGCCGCAAAGAAAGTTCCGGGATGTCCGGAGACATGTTTACTGTTTCTCTTACAACGAAATCGTCCCAACGCACGAAGACTTCAAGCCTTGATTGGGGGTCCCGAGATTGAGGCTATATCTATTCCGCTGATCGGAGACGTGCCGGTGACGGTAAAGCTTGCATCTTTTCTCGCAGATTCCTTTGGGAGAGGCCGAGAGGATGATGGTAGCCCCGGATAGGATTGACCTTTCCGATATCCCGGGCGGTTTGGGTCTCCAGATATGGCTGCGACCATAGTGGCTATGGATGCTTTCATTCTCTGCGTATTCTCTATTTTGTTCACCGCCGAGTCCGCGGGATTCACATAGTGGTCTCTTGGACATGGTCGAGACTCAGTGGCCGGGAAGGATATTGTCCCGCCGGTTTTGGGAGAGACATTTCATGGGATTGATAGGATGGCTCGGGAGACCGCTTTCATGAGGTCCGGAGTCCGGCTATGTTGACTTTGTGGCCGCAGGAGAGGCTCGGGGCTTTGCACGGGGCTTTGCCGACTCAGTGCCCTCGGGTGATTTCTGAGAGGTGCGCCTAGGCAACAGAACAGGGTAGCCGGAGCCGATGATGGCTAGGCTATCCACTTCGGACATCCGTTGGTGGATACCACATTGGAGGTTGCGCATCAGAGGATATTTCAGAGTCTTATGCCGCGAGGGTTCCAGGATTCTCGCCGGTCGTCCTTCTACATACCCCGCTTGGTATCCAGCAGCTTGGGGCTTTACAGAGCCGTTGAGTGATTGGGAGGACATCCGACCATGGAGGTGGTGTCATTGGACATGAGAGATCCAAATGCCTTCTCTTTCTTCTCGAGGGCTTGGACACATACGCTTTCCCACCTGTGGCTATCTTCAGAGCAGGAAGAGCACCATCTTGACCACCGTCTACTTGGACCGGTATGAGAGGGAGATGGGAGCGACTCAGTTATCTTGGAGGATAGACGTCGAGCTTTATTGGGAGCCGACCGTGACTCGAGTAGGACTCGAGGGAGACCGAGGCTAAGGCGAGTTGCCATAACCAATCGTGTGACTTGGTCGTGGATATGGAGGCTCGGTACAAGAGATTGTCCGAGGTCGCTCCTTTGACCGAGGCTCGCAGGGAGGAGGTGCGGACTCGTGCTCGTATAGAGAGAGCGCTCATTGACACGGGGTTGGTAGAGGCTCTAGCGAGGATACTGCAGGTCGGGATGAGGGATACCGACATTATTGAGAAGAAAAGGAAGAAGACTCGACGAGGCCGAGGAAAAGGGAAGAAGACCGAAGAAGACTCGCCGAATGACGATCGACAAGTCTTTTCTCAAGATCCTCTTATTGCCATTTGCAAACACATTAGTTTATTTAGGCATTTTGTTGTATTTTAGATCTTTTTAGCAGGTTAGCAGAGTTAAGAGGTAGACCGTGCTTGAACTCATCAAGAAGTTTTTAACTTGTAATGAACAAGAAATATTATTTTAAAAATTAATCAAGACACATTTCATGGAAATTCAAATGCCTTTATTGATTGGGACCCGTTTTATGAAAACTGAAATACCCTTTACTATTTTTTTAGGACGCACTTCATGGAAGCTTGATTGTCCCTTTTTATTGTTTAGGACACATTTCATGGAAACTTAATCGTCCTTTTTATTGTTTAGGACACATTTATGGCTGCCTACGTTCCCCTTTTACAAGAAAGGCTAAGGGGCTCAGGTCTTCGTAGTTCATTCTGGTGAACTAAAAAAAATTTTTTTATGTGCAGCCCTGTCTTTTGCCTAGACCGCCCTTTTTGGGGTTTTCAGCCTAGCTGGGCATTACTCTTTTTGCACTAAGATTTTTTTCTTTCTTTTTTTTTCCTTTTTATATATTTTTTTTTTCGTGCAACCCTGTTTTTTGCCTAGACCGCCCTTTTTTGGGGTTTTTCAGCCTAGCTGGGTATTACTCTTTTTGCACTAGGATTTTTCTTTTTTTTTTTTTTTTTTTATTATTAGACATAGTATCTTCGGAGTTTATCACCGTTGACCGGGTGGACAAAGGGATTGCCATCCAAGTCTCGCAAGCTTCATTGCTCCTCCCGACGCATTTTCTCGCACCACATAAGGGCCGATCCAGACGGGTTCCCATTTTCCTGTGGGGTTGTCTCGGTAGGGGCTTTACTTTCAGCACCAAGTCGCCCTCTTTGATGTCTCCGGCCTTGACCTTTTTATCAAATGCTCCCGCCATTCGCCTCGGTAGGCTCGGGTGTGTTCCATGGCTTTTAGCCTTCTCTCGTCAAGGTGGCTAATTCATCATGCCGCCGCGCAACCATTCCACTTCATTGACACCGTTTTCCGTGAGGACCCTTAATGACGGGATTTCCAACTCCACCGGTAACACCGCTTCCATCCCGTAAGTTAGGGCAAAAGGAGTTTCTCCCGTGGCCGTTCCGACAGACGTTCGTAGCCCCAGAGTGCTAGGTGCAGCTTTTCGGGCCAATCACGACCACGGATGGCCATCTTCCTGATGATCCGCTCGAGTGTCTTATTAGCAGCCTTCCACGGCTCCATTGGTTTGAGGTCCGTACGGGGACGACTTGTGGCGAGTAACTCGAATTCTCGACAAATAGCCTATCGCAGCCTCCTTCGAAGTGTGACCCATTATCGAAATGATCTCGCTGGGCACCCCATATCTCGCACATTATGTTTTCTTTGATGAACTGGGCCACTTTTCTAGAAGTGAGGACCTTGTAGGACTTGGCCTCTACCCACTTGGTGAAGTAATCGATGGCCACCAACACGAACTCGTGCCCATTGCTTCCCGCCGGATATTTTCCCTATCACGTCAATGCCCCAAGTTGCAAACGGCCAAGGAGTCGTCATGCAAGCATGTGTCATGAGGTGGGAGATGGTTGAGGTTGGCAAACCGCCGGCATTTGTCGCAGTTCGGACGTGCCGAACGCACTGTTTCCATGGAGATCCAGTAGTAACCCATTCTCGAGAATCACTTGCATCGTGGCTCGCATTCATGTGAGGACCGCAGGGACCATTGTGGATTTCAGCCATCAACTCTCTGGCTCTTTCTTGAGTGACACATAAGAGGAGTGGTCCTTGATACCGCTTCTTGTATAGGTTGCCTCCTAGAATGACGTACCGAGAAGCCAACCTTTCGTGGCTTGCAAGCTTTTGGCTCGACTCCTTCTTTTGGTCTACCTTCTTCGTCTCGAAAGCCGACTCTCCGTCTTTGAGGAATTGGTAACTGATTGTACCGTGGTTCCTTTATAGGCTCGGGTCCCAGTCCACTTCACAACGTAAAGTCGGGGCTTCTCTTCTACCCACTCAGGGCTTTATGGCATTTCCTCGGGGATCTCTACCAATGAGGCTAGAGTAGCTAGAGCATCTGCGAATCTGTTCTTTTCCCTCGGCAAGTAGTGGAAAGTTACCTCTCGGAACCGTCCACCAACTCCTCCATATGGGCATGATACCGTTGCAGATTAGGGTCTACAGCCTTCCACTTGTTGGAGACTTGGTTGATGATCGTGGCCGAGTCTCCGTAAACTTCGAGCTCCTTGACATTTCTTTCTAAGGCGGCCTCCAAACCAAAGAATGCAGCTTCATACTCGGCGGCATTGTTCGTGGCAGAAAGTTCAACTTGAGGGCTATGGGGTATGCTCATCTTTCGGATCGACCAATAGCATTCCTACACCATTTCCTCTTTTGTTAGCGGCTCCGTCAAAGAACAACCGCCATCTATTTTCAGCTCAACCGCAAAGATCCCTTCATCTCGGAAATTGGGGTTCGTGCCCTCTCGTCTTCATTACGGGGAAATTCGCTAGGTGATCTCGACAATGCTTGACCCTTGATGGCCTTTCTGGTCACATAGTTGATGTCGTATTCTCGCCAAGAAGAAGGACCACTTCGCTAGACGCATCGATAGGGATGGCTTGTCAAAGATGTACTTGATGGGGTCCATTTTCGAGACCAAGTTCACAGGTGGGCTTCGCATATAATGCTTCAACTTGCCGACTACCTGCACTCGCCCCGCACAGTCTTTTCACACGCCGAATAATTGAGCTCACTCCCTTGTAGCTTCCTACCGACAAAGTAAATGGCACTTTCTACCCGAGAGTCTTTCTTCTCTTGAGCAAGCATAGCCCCAACCGCCGTTCTGTGATAGCTTAGATAGAGCGTAAGAGGCTTCGTCTATGTGGGGGCATAGTACCGGGGATGCACTAAGTATGCCTTGATCTGGTCAAAGGCGTCTTGGCATTCTTCGGTCCATTCTCGTGTCCACATTCTTCTTCATGAGCTTGAAGATGGGCTCGCACATAGTGGTCAACCGATTGACAAAACGGCCGATGTACTGCAATTTTCCCATGAAGCTCTTGACTTCGTCCGGGTTTGGGGTGGCCTCATATCCATGATAGCTTTGATCTTTCTGGGGTCAACTTCTATACCTCGCTCCGTGACCATGTACCCAAGCACTTTTCCCCTTGTCACTCCGAAGGTGCATTTCGCGTGGTTTAGTCTCATGGAATGCCGTCTCAGCCTCTCAAAGAATTTTCGTAGGTCAACAAAGTGCCGCCCACCTTCTCCTTTGGAGTGGATTATCATGTCATCTACGTAGACCTCAATCTCCTTGTGGATCATGTCATGAAAAGTGTGGTCGCTGCCCTTTGGTAAGTAGCCCCGGCATTCTTGAGCCCGAATGGCATTACCGTATAACAAGAGGTTCCCACGGTGTGGTGAAGGCCGTCTTTTCTTGGTCTTCCTCGGCCATCTTGATCCGGTTGTAGCCTCGCAAAACCATCAACGAAGGATTTGACTTCGTAGTTGGCGGTGGAGTCCACCAGATGTCTATGTTTGGCGAGGGTAGTCGTCTTTGGGCCGGCCTTGTTCGTATCTCGGAAATCCACACAAAGCCGCACCTTCCCATTGGCCTTGGTTACGGTCACGATGTTGGACAACCATGTCGGGTATTCAATAACTCGATGAATCCTACCCGCAGTAGCTTCTCTATTTCTTCTTTGACCCGTAGAGACCATTCCGGCTTGATCTTTCTCGCCGCTTTTCATCGGCTTGGCATCCGGTGCTAGAGGGATTCTGTGCTCTACTATCGAACCGTCTAGCCCCGGCATATCTTTGTATGACCATGCAAACACGTCGACGTATTCTCTCGAGCAGCCTCAATCAATCTGTCCCTTTCAACCCCCGGAAGAAGCTTCCAATCTGTGTCTCTTTAGGTTCCTCAATAGTACCCAAGTTCACACTTATCAAAACCTCCTCGGCAGCTTGGGCCCGGTTTTCCTCTTTTCTCGAAACCCGCTTAAAGATTTCTTTAATGTATTGTTCGTTTAGTGTGTTTGCATCTTGTTCAAATGATTCATTATTAACTCGTTGTTAAGTTTTGAGTTAATTTATCATTTGTTAAGTTGGCAATAAGAGGATAATCGTAAAGATTTGTCATTTCATTCAAGATAAGGGGAAAGATGACATCGATTACATTTCATAATCCTCGTGCGTGAGGCCTTCGGATGACTCGAGGACTGGAATTCGAAGATTCCCGACTCAACCGAATAGACAACACCGACTCGACCCTACACTACTTATTGACTCGAGGGGGACTTGACAAGGGTTGGACCGGATCTCACTCCTTCTTGCCGTTGCCCCCTGGGAGAGTAGCAGCCTTGCTCGGCGTTCTTCGTAAAGTTGGAGACTTCGAACCGATCAAAAGCTTGCCGGAAATCATTAACAGCCGGACGTGGAAAGATGGTGAGGGGAACTAAAGTAACTTGTTGCAATCTTTCAGCCTAGCTCTTCCGTAGCGACCGGACTCATTGACCGAAGGGTCTGGCTCATCTTATCAATGCACCGCCGATAACTCATTTTCTCTTTATCTGATCTTGGACACCACGACCTTGTCAGCTGTAGCCAATAGAAGGGTTGGCCTCGGATAATGCCGATGAAGTCTTCTTCGTAAGGAGTCTTAATTCTTCCTTGACTCGGCTACGTATTCAATAGGCTTTCGTGTTCTCGCTTCTAGATCTCGCTAGCTTCTCATTGAACTTTACGATGGCCACAAATTCAGCACTTTCGCTTCAAGAGGATCACCGTACACGGGGTATCAGCCGGACTGTGCTTGGGGTGACGGATTCCTTGGCAGGTTCCTTGGCATAACCGACATAGTAGTCGAACTTGCCCGAAGGCTCTCCTAAAGTTCCTATGCTCTTGTCCCCAGCCTTCATATCTTTCCTTAAGCTTCGCCGTGTGGACTTTCTCTTCTTCTTCTTCCTTGAAGGAGCGTCCTCATTGATCCATTCTTGATACTCATACTCGAGGCGCTTCGCAATCACATACATCATACCAGATGTGAGGCTTGGGTTGAACCGGGATAGCCCCTCCAATTGCTTGGTCATTACCGTTGTGGATTACCATGTTGGCCATTTTGACACCGAAAAGCCGACAAAACCGAGGATTCTCGCGAACCGTTCCGAGGATTCTCGCGCTAACAAGTCGCCGACCCGGTGTTCTCACCCACTTCTTTCTCGCGGGAAAGGGATAGGAAAGGTTTAGACTCGGGGTAGGTGTTTAGGTCAAGGCTCAGTGCAATATGCAAATTAGAATCTTCAAGTTTACTTAAAACAGTGTCTTTTATTAATATCTATTTGGTTGGAAAAGGGGTTCTCGCCCTTCTTTTTTCACAACTACTCTAGATCCTGGATCAGCGGGTTCCGTCACTACGTCTATAAGCCCCTCGTATTCCACCTGTATTTCGACCTCCCAGGGTGGACAGCCCCGGGCGAGGGTCCTATAGGGCACGCGGATCCCACCGACCGAGAGTAAAGAACGCTCCTATCGGGTCTAGCGGGTCATAGGACCTTTCAACGCACGAGCGATGCGGATTATAGTCAAGGCAATATCGTGAAAGTCTCGTCTCTCTGCCTCGACGGATCTTTGACAGAGTTTCGCTTGAGCGAATGACGGTTTTTGACTTTCGGTAATGTCCGAGAATATAATAGGCATGGGTCGGGCGGCAAAAGCCGGATGACACAAAGTGTCACATTGAACTTTGTTGCATACGCAAAGGCGCGAGTCGGAATCGAAGTCAATGCTGGTCAAGATCTTGCCAATTTTTCCTTGTCGGAATTTTGGCAGAGCTTCGCTTGAGCGAAAGATCTTTTATTTTGGCAAAGACTTGGTCTTGACTTTTACGCATTCCGTGCGGGTCAAGGTCAATAGTCAATGTCGGAGTCAAGATCCCACCGATTTTTCCTTATCGGAATTTCGCATTTCGCTTGAGCGAAAATCTTGGCTTCCGTTATGAGCTAAGGCTTGACCTTTACGTGGGTATGCAACCGGGCTATATGACACGGACTAGACCAAAAACCAACCAAAAAGTCACGGATTTTTGAAACGTGTGACACCGGACCGTGCATTGGTCGACACCGGCCGCCACGGGAGGTTGGGATGATTCCGTGCGCGCCCGGGAGCATCGTAAGGTTGTCCGTGATCGGCACTGGAACCACCCTCGGGTTTGAGGGACGTGCGTGCAAAAGTGTACAGGATATATCAAAGTGCGCAGAAGTGTGCGGTCTCCTAAAATTGTTCCTTTTTGAGTTAAAACAGAGATTTTCATAAATGTGTTTTAAAGGAATGATTTTCGGGACGGGGAAAATGCAACACATAAGCACGTAAATTTTCCGGGAGCCCTGGCCACCATGGAGCCGAATAGCCCCAAGCCGCTAGGACCGCCATATTAACCATGATTTTTCCTGGTGGAATTGCCACTGAGGTCGTATGGTCAGAATCCTATGAGGATTAGCCGTACGACTGCATGGATCAATTTTCCAGGTTCCACTCCTTTTGCTATTTTTTGGGTTGTTTCCCGTTCAAAGTATGCACAGATTCCAAGATGCAAATGATGCAATGCATGGTAAAAGAAAGCAAGCACGATTAATGAAATCGGCGATGGGAGTCTAACCCGCTCAAAGGGAAAAGCTTTTTGTATTTTTTTTTCAAAAATTATTTTTTTCGAAAAAGGGATACTGGTACGTGGGATTGTTAAACCACCTTGTTATCCCAAGCCCCGGGTTAGGGAGCGATACAGGAATGGTAAGTGGGGTCCACCTATATACCAAGCATCGACTTTTGTTTTGAAAATAAAGCTTTTCTCCTTTCGGGGAAACTCCCAATGAGTCGCCAAACCGTGAATGTGTGCCCAAAATTTTTGTTTATTGGAATTCACGCGAGTTTGAAGACATCCGAGTTATTTGAAAAACGGAGTCGCCACGCCATTTTGATTACCTCAAAACTTTGAAAAAAAGGTTTTATGGGTTCGGAGGTTAAGTTACCCTCGGGAAGAACGTTTGGCTCACCCAAGGTGCCTTGCCGGAGCAAGTCTCCCTAGATTTCATTAATCGTGTTTGCTTGCGTGCTTTCTTTGTGTGCATGTGTTTGAAAATAAGGGGGAAATGTCCCAAGTTATCTTCCTGACGTACAAACCATTTGTTGGTTGTCGCTCGGGATTCCTTGGAATTTATGTATTTGGGATTATGATCCCGTCCTCATCTTATGACTTATGATCATCGCATTTTTTAAGCCTAGGGACCCTCGGGACTTGCGTGATCGAGAGAATGACTCTCTTTTGGGTCAAAGATGAGGTTCTTTAGGAAGGAATGTCCTTAGCCCATCAATCCTACGCTTTAAGACGGTCGAGCTCGTATAAAGGCTTCATACTCATTCTTAAGCGATAATCGGAGATATAGGGTTCAAGGTTATCCTTTTCCTAAAGAAATCATGAACCTTTAATGGAAGGAACGATGCAAAGATGAGAACTTTTACACCGGTCCGTTCCAAGGTTGGGGGAAAGGGGAAATGCATGATGAAAAATGAATCTTTAATGAAAAGATGACATTTTTAGGTTGCAAATGATGCTTTTTGATTTAAAGAAATGATCTTTATGCAAATGATGCATAAAGATTTGATTTTTATGCAAATGATGCATTGAAAAAGGGGTTTTGATGCAAAGGATGCGTTTTCATTGAAAAAGATTTGATCTTTATATGCAAATGATGCATAAAGATGACATTTTTATTGGAAAATAGGGATTTGAGGTGCAAAGGATGCACCTTTATGAAAAAGACTACATTTTTATGACAAATGAGGTCTTAATGCATGCAAAGGGGAAAGGGGGTGATAAAGATATGATCTTTATGAATAAATGCCAAGTCCCAAGCAAGATATATGAATGCAATGAGCAAGTATATCAATTAAAATGCAAGGTTAGGGCGTGCGAGGTTACCAATCGTTTCCTTTGCTTCTTCGGACGGAGCTAGGAGGAGACGATTCTTCTTGGGTCTTCAAGGAGGAGGGAGATGGCTTCGAGCTTCTTCTTCGCCTTCTTGGACTTCCAGCAGCCTCCTTGGGGATCTTCTTCGTATTATGAGAGTATTATGCTTCTTGTTGATGATAAAAATGGGTAGAGGAGGGCTCTATTTATAGGCACCTGGATAAGGCTAATGAAGCCGTGCGGCTGCAGCCCTTTCGCAAATGAGGCCGTGCGGTCTTATCCATTATGACTCAAAGATTCTAGAACCATGCAAGGTGGCATCATTCTAGAAGCTTCTCCCTAATTAAGAAAAACGTGTTTTCTTAATTAGGAAGACTCCTTACAGCCCTAATTTAAATTTGGACTGTTCCAGGACATTTCCGGAACACTAGGAAAGTCCGGGGAATTACCGGAAAACTTACCGAAATGTCGGGAAAATTAACCGGAAGGCATGAGCCAGATTTGGGTACTTACAGCTGTGACTTCCTGCAGTCCGGATTTCCAACTAATAGCGGAACCACCAAGACAAAACACATACCCCGTTGTAGACTTTCTGTCATCAAGATTACCACCCCAATCTGAATCAACATGCCCAACAAAACCATCACGATTCCTACCATAGAAAATGCATAAATCCGGAGCACCACACAAGTATCTAAGAATCCATTTGACAGCATTCCAATGCTCTTTACCCGGATTCCCCATGTATCGACTCACTACGCTCACTGCTTGAGCAATATCAGGCCGAGTGCAAACCATAGCATACATAATGCACCCCACAGCATTCGAATACGGAACACGTGACATATAATCTTCCTCATCTTTAGACTTGGGACAATCTAAAGAAGACAACCGAAAGTGAGAAGCTAGAGGTGTACTCACAGATTTGGCATCCTTCATGTTGAGCCGCTCCAAGACCCTCTGTACATACTTTCCTTGCGACAAGTAAAGTAGTCCCTTTTTCCGATCTCGTTCAATTTCCATGCCAAGAATCTTCCTCGCAACACCTAGATCTTTCATCTCAAACTCCCCTTTCAACATCAATTTCACCTGGTTGACATCATTAATATCTTTTGCAGCTACAAGCATATCATCGACATATAACACAAGATAAATTAATGAGCCATCACTACAGCCCTTCAAGTAGACACAACTATCAAAATCACTCCTAGCAAAACCATGGGTTACCATAAAAGTGTCAAACCTTTTATACCATTGTCGAGGTGACTGCTTCAAGCCATACAAGGATCTTTTCAACAGACAGACATGATCCTCCTTTCCTTCGACCACAAACCCTTCAGGTTGGCGCATGTAGATCTCCTCCTCAAGTTCCCCATGTAAAAACGCTGTTTTCACATCTAACTGCTCAAGCTCAAGATCCTTCATTGCCACAATGCTCAACAAGGTACGAATAGATGTGTGTCTAACAACCGGTGAAAATATCTCGTTGTAGTCTATTCCTTCGACTTGAGTGAAGCCACGAGCAACTAACCTTGCTGTATACCTTGCTTCCTCAATCCCCGAAGCATCCTTGAACTTGTAGACCCACTTGCAGCTGACTAACTTCTTCTTTGGTGGAGGCCTCACAAGTTCCCATGTCTGATTCTTCGCAAGAGATACCATCTCTTCTTCAATAGCAACGGACCACTTTGCAGAATCTTCACAAGACATAACTTCCTTGTAGGAGAATGGTTCATGCACATCAACAGTTTCAGCAGCGGACAATATCATACTAATGTGGAGTGGTGGGGATGGTCGCGGTCCCAACAAATGGTATCAGAGCCATGGTTCGGATGTTCCGGCCTGGGTGGACCATGTGTGTGCGATTATAGTGGTGGTGGGATTCCCTCTTGTGTGACCTTGCGGATGGTCTTGGTTTGAGGGCATGGCTCTGATACCATATGTTGGGAAACAATGGCCTATAATTGCTATGCAAAGATGAACACAAAAGAAATAGAAATACGAAAACAATAACAAGCAAAGAACACAGAGATTTACGTGGAAAACCCCTCAAAACAAGAGGAGTAAAAAACCACGGGCGACGGAGAACAATCCACTAAATCAATCAAGAGTACAAGGAGATGATCAAGGTGAAAAACAATCACACAATCTCACAATCTCTCAATGGTGAATCCCTAGCAAGTTTCTATCTCTCTCTCTTCAAGGTTACAGGAGAAAACAATGACAAAACAATATATTTATGTCTAGGGCAAAACACACGGCTGCAACAAGAAAAAAACCAGGCCCGGCCCATGCTTTGACGACGCCAGGCGCCCGCCCCTACCACGGCCAGGCGCCCGCCTGGGAAGATCACAAACCAAAGCCAACATACGGCAATTGAGGCGCCCGCCGGAGACAGGTTAATGCGGCCGCCTCAAAGCTAGAAACACGACCTCCCTCCATGGCCAATGGTGCGCACGCCTCGGTCAGATGGGGCGCCCGCCTCGGCCCCTCAGCATACATACGCAGCAGCAGCACATCAACAGCAACCAACAAGCAGCTTTGCCCAACACCCTTTTGCCAAACAATTGAGAGTCACTCAACAATTCTCCACCTTGACGATCAATTCCGAAACAAGCTATCTCCAAGAGAACATCTCTATCTCCGCCGCCACGCCCCGAAGGGCATCAATGACTAGTAACACCCACTAAGTCCAAGCAATGCTTGAACTTAGCAATCTGCAAAGGCTTTGTCAACATATCCGCCGGGTTGTCAACTGTATCAACTTTCTTCAGAACGACCTCACCACTTGCAATTGAAGTCCTCACAAAGTGATACTTAATGTCAATGTGCTTCGTTCTCCTATGGAAAGAATTTTGATTCTTTGCCAAACAGATAGCGCTTTGGCTATCACTGAAAACTTCAGGAGCACCTTGAACCATACCAAGTTCACGAACCAAGCCACCAAGCCATTTGGCTTCCTTGACAGCCTCTGTTATAGCCATATACTCAGCCTCAGCAGTAGACAACGCTGTGACTTCCTGCAGTCCGGATTTCCAACTAATAGCGGAACCACCAAGACAAAACACATACCCCGTTGTAGACTTTCTGTCATCAAGATTACCACCCCAATCTGAATCAACATGCCCAACAAAACCATCACGATTCCTACCATAGAAAATGCATAAATCCGGAGCACCACACAAGTATCTAAGAATCCATTTGACAGCATTCCAATGCTCTTTACCCGGATTCCCCATGTATCGACTCACTACGCTCACTGCTTGAGCAATATCAGGCCGAGTGCAAACCATAGCATACATAGTGCACCCCACAGCATTCGAATACAGAACACGTGACATATAATCTTCCTCATCTTTAGACTTGGGACAATCTAAAGAAGACAACCGAAAGTGAGAAGCTAGAGGTGTACTCACAGATTTGGCATCCTTCATGTTGAACCGCTCCAAGACCCTCTGTACATACTTTCCTTGCGACAAGTAAAGTAGTCCCTTTTTCCGATCTCGTTCAATTTCCATGCCAAGAATCTTCCTCGCAACACCTAGATCTTTCATCTCAAACTCCCCTTTCAACATCAATTTCACCTGGTTGACATCATTAATATCTTTTGCAGCTACAAGCATATCATCGACATATAACACAAGATAAATTAATGAGCCATCACTACAGCCCTTCAAGTAGACACAACTATCAAAATCACTCCTAGCAAAACCATGGGTTACCATAAAAGTGTCAAACCTTTTATACCATTGTCGAGGTGACTGCTTCAAGCCATACAAGGATCTTTTCAACAGACAGACATGATCCTCCTTTCCTTCGACCACAAACCCTTCAGGTTGGCGCATGTAGATCTCCTCCTCAAGTTCCCCATGTAAAAACGCTGTTTTCACATCTAACTGCTCAAGCTCAAGATCCTTCATTGCCACAATGCTCAACAAGGTACGAATAGATGTGTGTCTAACAACCGGTGAAAATATCTCGTTGTAGTCTATTCCTTCGACTTGAGTGAAGCCACGAGCAACTAACCTTGCTTTATACCTTGCTTCCTCAATCCCCGAAGCTTCCTTGAACTTGTAGACCCACTTGCAGCTGACTAACTTCTTCTTTGGTGGAGGCCTCACAAGTTCCCATGTCTGATTCTTCGCAAGAGATACCATCTCTTCTTCAATAGCAACGGACCACTTTGCAGAATCTTCACAAGACATAGCTTCCTTGTAGGAGAATGGTTCATGCACATCAACAGTTTCAGCAGCGGACAATATCATACTAATGTGGAGTGGTGGGGATGGTCGCGGTCCCAACAAATGGTATCAGAGCCATGGTTCGGATGTTCCGGCCTGGGTGGACCATGTGTGTGCGATTATAGTGGTGGTGGGATTCCCTCTTGTGTGACCTTGCGGATGGTCTTGGTTTGAGGGCATGGCTCTGATACCATTTGTTGGGAAACAATGGCCTATAATTGCTATGCAAAGATGAACACAAAAGAAATAGAAATACGAAAACAATAACAAGCAAAGAACACAGAGATTTACGTGGAAAACCCCTCAAAACAAGAGGAGTAAAAAACCACGGGTGACGGAGAACAATCCACTAAATCAATCAAGAGTACAAGGAGATGATCAAGGTGAAAAACAATCACACAATCTCACAATCTCTCAATGGTGAATCCCTAGCAAGTTTCTATCTCTCTCTCTTCAAGGTTACAGGAGAAAACAATGACAAAACAATATATTTATGTCTAGGGCAAAACACACGGCTGCAACAAGAAAAGAACCAGGCCCGGCCCATGCTTTGACGACGCCAGGCGCCCGCCCCAACCACGGCCAGGCGGGCGCCTGGGAAGATCACAAACCAAAGCCAACATACGGCAATTGAGGCGCCCGACGGAGACAGGTTGATGCGGCCGCCTCAAAGCCAGAAACACGACCTCCCTCCATGGCCAATGGTGCGCACGCCTCGGCCAGATGGGGCGCCCGCCTCGGCCCCTCAGCATACATACGCAGCAGCAGCACATCAACAGCAACCAACAAGCAGCTTTGCCCAACACCCTTTTGCCAAACAATTGAGAGTCACTCAGCATGTTTCATATAAGCAACTGCAATCTGTATAATGATACAAATTATATTGGTAATTCAGCATTCTTTTTTCTGCAATAATATAACTTTCTATATATTATACAACTGCCCATTCAGCACTCTGAACTCAACTTTAATATTGTGCAAACTTATAAAATCTAATCTGGAGTAACACTTATTATAGCTAGACGATTTCAAGAAGAAAAGCCCATGTAACTTGGTTTATGAGCATGTGAAGTTGTCCTGTAAATAAGCATTGTGAATCTTGAGTAGGGGATTGTGCAAGGTTCGAAAAAATCCAAAGATAAACAGTTGACAACTTCAGAAATCAGATTCAAGAGATAAACTGACTGTTCAATGCTGAAGATAAACTGACTGTTGTGCGGGGGGGGGGAAGAAGATGAACAATGCTGAAGATAAACTGACTGTTCAAGAAGGCATAAATCAGATTCAAGAGATGCTTCAATTTATTCCAAGACAATTTCATCAAGGAATTCTCAGAGTCAGTTTAACTCAAGGGGAACCTGATATGCTGAGATTTACTCTATCTCAATCAGGAAGATTTGAAACTGGAACTTGGTGGAATTATATAAGAAGGATAACATTGTTAAATGGGGAAAGAAAATTTGGCATATGTGTATTCCAACAAAAGTCAGCTGTTTTTGGTGGAGACGGATGCTTAATGGATTGGCTGTTGATGAAAGGTTGCAAAGAAGAGGAATTGCTATGGTATCAAAATGTTTATGCTGCAAGGAGAATCCTAAGAAGATGAACAATTCAAGAAGCATAAACAAATCAGCTATCAGATCTGAATGAAACCAATCCAAGCAAACCATTTGTGCCAAGATCCATATATCAGAAAGTAACAGCTGAGTACCTAATTCATTGCTGATGAGTAGCAGTGCAACATAACAAACATGAATTGGACACAAATAAAATCAAATACGTACGTACCATACTTTCCAAGTGGGCTACGGCAGATTTGGAACCTCCCGTATGCTTAGAACAACCGTCTTCCTTCTCGGTTAGTCGATTTTTTGAATTTATCTCTGACTTTCTTTTGACTTCATCTTTATTAAAATATTGTACCCATTGAGCCCAATCTGCCTCGCCTATGCAATCTGGTTTCTTCTTTTGTGGACCATTCCAATTTTTCTTAAAAGTGCTCACCATGTCACTGTAACGAATTCTACCTAGTTTCATGAAAGCATTCTTGATAGTCATCTCCTCTTCTTGAGGCCATCTATAATTTTTCTGCAATATTGATATGACAACAAAATCATCACCAAAAGCAATCAGAGTTAACAAAAGCTGTGATGATTACAAGTACCATTTAACAAACCAAACTTCTTAAGATTGTAGCTTCATAACAGAAATACGACTAATGCAGAATATTATCATGCATTGTACATCAGAGAGATTTGCAGCAGGATTATATCAGCAAGTTTAGAGCTTTCAACAAGTTAAATCAATGTGTTTACAGCAGCAAATTGAAGATCATTTTCAAGGAGTTAGCATACCAATTTCTTCAAGTTTCAGCAAGTATATAGAAGGTTGTTACAGCAGGATTTTTATGGACCAGATCACAACAATCTGAAGTGCAAAAGACTACAATTTGTTGTTCATAAAACAACAATTTAAGTACAGTTTCGTACAGCAAGTTTGACTCAGCAGCAAGTTCAGAAACCAGAAACTTGCAAGGCAATTTAAGTACAGTTTCGTACAGCAAGTTAAATCAGTGTATTTATAAGCAAACGACCCTTGTAGTTATCAATATATTGATAGATAGCTACTTACTTATATGCCAAATCCCATATATAAGACTCTTGCAACAACTCCACTGCATGAATAGTAATAGTAGTGCTAAAATTTGTCACAAACGACTCTCAACATATCACATATCGCGTATACCATTTTCAAACAAACATGACTTTTTGACAAACTTCCAAACAAATGCTAACTGGACAGCTGACATTATTAGCGGATATCTCGGTATTCAAAATACCGTGATATATGTTGTTGGGATATTGATAATTCTTGTGAATATTTAGATAAGAATAGAGAGTCCTAGTTTACCTACAATAGCTTGTACATTGAGTCCTATACATATTTTGTAATCTTTGTAAACTTGAAACACGTGAAAAACAGAAAATTCCTCCACGCCTTGTGTTCTTCTGCCCTTCTCATTCTAACATGGTATCAGCCTAATTGATCCAGCGTTAGACTTACCTTCTTCCTCTTAAATGGACGGAACTCCGGGCTCTGGTTCCTCCACCCTTTCCAACCATGCCTCTTCCGCTAACCCTCTTCCAATCTTCTACAACCCAAATATAATTATGGGACAAACGTTTCTCACCAAAGAAAACTATGTGAACTGGAGTACTTTGTTCAAGACTCTTCTTCGCACCCATAATCTTCTATTCATCATTGAACCACAACAACCTCCAGCCACCCTCAGCGACGGCACAATTAATCCACAGCATGCCCTCTGGAAGTCAGGGACAGATCTTGTTTGTGGGTGGATAAAGGGCACAGTAACACCAGCGATTCAGCCCTATCTAAATTCCAGCGACACGGCTCCAGCCGCCTGGGCAGTGCTAGCCAAGCGATTTGGGGGTACTTCAGCGCTTCAGATTGAAACATTGCAGGAGAAATTGCACGATCTTAAAAAGGCGACTGAAACATCGATCGCAGATTATCTTCTCCGGGCCTCATCCATCGCTGATGCCCTCACAGCAGCAGGTGCCCCTGTCGACGATACAGTCTTGATTCAACGTATCCTTGGCGGCCTTGGCCAAGAATACAAGGAGTTTCTCACGTCTACAACAGCCATACACGCCCGTAATCCCCTTACCCTTGACGTTCTTAATGATCTTCTTCTTAAAGAAGAGATGTTATTGGCAAAGTTCTCCACTCCGGCTCAACAAACCACTGCACTGTTGGCTGCCAGACCCGCACCTTCTTCTCAACCTGCGACAGATTTTGGGCAGAATCGTGGCAGAAATGGTCGTGGTAATAATGGTGGCCATGGCCAAAACCGAGGCAACAGGAACAATGGAAATCGACATAGAGGGGGTCCTAATGGGTCACAGGGTCAGCATGGTCAGAGGAATGTTTCTTGGAATAATTCCAACACCAATGGCTCATGGAACAATTTTAGGAATAATGGTTATGGTCGTGGCAGTGGCAGTGGGTATGGCCGAGGTTATGGTTCTAGTGTCCCAAACCGTGGGAATTTCTCTAGACACGGTGGACGCGGTCTTCTTCCAAATCCAGCTGTTTCTTGTCAATTGTGTTTTCAACAAGGTCATAGTGCACGGGATTGCCAGGATAGCGAGGCTTACATGGCATATACTGATCCGTACATCCTTGATTCCGGAGCAACAAACCATATGACTCCTGATCCGTCTTCTTTCTCCGGATCTTATCCATACTCAGGTAAAGATGTAGTTACTGTTGGTAATGGCTCAAAGTTAAAAATTTCTCGCATTGGTAGTTCTTCTGTTCATCTTAATAATCAGTCTTTTTCTCTTCACAATATGTTGTATGTCCCTAACATTCACAAACCATTGCTTTCTATTCGTCAATTCTCTAAAGCTAATAACTGCATTTTTGAACTTGACTCTCTTGGTTTTCGTGTTAAGGACAATCGGACGAAGGCGATTCTTATTTCTGGCAGTAACTCCGGTGGCCTCTACAAGCTATCTTTTAATCCCGAGTCTCCTAATAATCCCGTTGCACTTCTTGGTGAACGTTCGACTCAGATACCCGGCACGCTCGCTTAGGTCATCCGTCTACCCCAGTTTCGAGTTTTATGTCAGCAAGTTCATTTACCGTTGAGTGGCAAGATTGATTCCCATCATTTTTGTCATTTTTGTCCATTAGGAAAATCTAGCAAGTTAGCTTTTTCTTCTAGAGTTTTTAATGCCTTACATCCCCTAGACATGCTTCACTTAGATGTTTGGGGTCCTGCCCCCGTTGATTCTATGAATGGTTTTCGCTACTATCTTTCTATAGTTGATGATTTTTCGCGTTTTGTGTGGTTATTTCCTATGACTCATAAATCTAATGTCACACATATATTCTCTACCTTTAAAACGCAAATCGAAAATCAATTATCCCGGAAAATTTATGCTATACACACGGTTAAAACAATTCAAACAGATGGTGGGGGTAAATTTACTAGTCGAGCTTTTCTTTCATTTTTACAACAGGCAGGCATCAAACATCAACTCACGTGTCCCTACACCCCTCAACAAAATGGTGTAGTGGAACGTAAACATCGCCACATTGTGGAGATGGGCCTTTGTCTCATGGCTAAAGCCAAAGTTCCTTATAATTTTTGGTTAGAGGCTTTCAATACCGCTGTGTACTTAATCAATCGTCTTCCTATGCGTCAACATAACTTTGTGTCTCCTTACCAAAAATTGTGGAAACGACTACCTGATTATCGTCTTCTTAAAATTTTTGGTTGTTCTTGCTTTCCCTATATCGTCCCTACCAATGCACATAAAATTATGCCAAAATCAACTCACTGCATCTTTCTTGGTTATGATAATGTTCGCAAAGGTTACAGATGTATGGATTTATCTAATAAAAAGGTCTATATATCAAGACATGTGCTTTTTGACGAGTCTCATTTTCCTTGGCAAGATACACAGATAAATAAGTTGTTGACAGGTAATTCATGGATGTCACTGCCGGTACATGTGCATACGGATCATCACTCTGGACCTCCTATTATTTCAAGTCACACTCCTGGTTCTGGCCTTATTACTCCAGCCGCTGCACCATCCTTCGGACAGCCCATTCAGACTGGATCTGTGCTAGGGCGCCAACCTACTTCTCTCCAGCCCAGGCCAAGTTTCAACAATGCCCCTGTCCCCTTTCATCTTCCTGAAGTGACACCAGTGGCCCCTCCACATATACCTGCTATCAGCCCCACCCCTTGCACTTCTTTACAGCCTGACGAGGCCCCTAGTTCTCCTCTACAGACTGATGAACCTCTTGATTCTGCTGTTCCATCAGATCTGGCCCCTGCTCCTTCTGAAAATTCAATTCAGACCCCTGCTTCCTCGGACACCACATCCTCTGCTCCTCCTCTCAAATATTTTGTAATCTTTGTAAACTTGAAACACGTGAAGAACAGAAAATTCCTCCACGCCTTGTGTTCTTCTGCCCTTCTCATTCTAACAGACATCCCATTTGAGCTAAACTAAGAGGTACACAAAAAAGTTTTACCTAAATGAGTATTAAGACTTAATCTCATCTATTACGCATTGCAATTCTAAAGAATGTACCTTGAAGTCATCAAAATATCCATCTTTGTGAGAACTTGGGACAAGCTTCCAGTTAAATGCATCCTTGCACATGTTTGATTTAAATATCTTTGTGATCTGGCCCGATGCTTGCTGAGGCATCAACCTGAAACAATGTTTGAAACGTCGTTGAGAAAAAAATATGATAGATCCTTTCAACATACACTAAGAAAAAAAGTATTTATTTTAACCTAACAGTAGCATCACATATATGGAACTCAGTGGCTGATATTCTTCCAGATCTGAAACAACATAGCATTTGGGAAGTAGGTGAAGGGAATATTAGTTTCTGGAATTCAAACTGGATTGGAGAAGTTCTGAGTGGAAATGCTTAATGGATTGGCTGTTGATGAAAGGTTGCAAAGAAGAGGAATTGCTATGGTATCAAAATGTTTATGCTGCAAGGAGAATCCTAAGTTTGAAACAGGTGCTCATCTCTTCCTGCATTCAGAAATAGCAAGTAGTATATGGCAGCAGTTGGCTAGTTTGTTTGATCTTCCTCATGATTATAATTCTTTTGAACATATGTGGGATGTTTGGATACACAAAAATTCTCTGAGATCTCAGACAGGTCTGATCAAAATGACGATAATGATGTTTGGGTGTTGGGAAATTTGGAAAGCTAGGTGTAAGATGAAATATAAGGATATCCCTATAAATAGAGTTTAGATTTTGAAACAGATCAGAAATAGCTTGCAGGAGATGTGTGTTAACTTTGATCCAAAATCTGAGCACAAAGCAAGTGAGTTGATAATCCTCTCCCAGTTGAATGTCTCACTCAAAACAACAAAAGTTAGAAAAGTCAAAGCTGTTAGATGGGAATTGCCAGAGCAGAATAAACACAAGTTAAACACGGATGGGTCAGCAAAGAATCACATTTGTACTGGTGGTGGAATTATAAGAAATGATAGGGGAGATATGGTAGCTGCCTTTTCCAATTATTATGGTGGTGGCACAAACAAGAAAGGCGAGATTCTAGCCCTTCGAGATGGCTTGAGAATATGTCACCAATTACAACTACAAGCAGTGGAAGTGGAATCTGACTCTTTAGTTGCTGTTTCTGTTCTACAAAGGAAATATGAAGGTCCATGGAAATTTTCTTATGAGCTGAGAGATTGCAAAGAGATGTGTAAAGGGTGGTCAATTGAACATGTGTACAGAGAAGGAAATAAGGTGGCAGATAGACTTGCAAATGAGCCTCATAATCACAAAGAAAAAAGATTGTATAGGGCTGACCAAGATCCACATTATAATCATGAGGAAGATCAAGCAAACTAGCCAACTGCTGCCATATACTACTTGCTATTTCTGAATGCAGGTTGATGATACCTGAACTGAACCGAGATCCACACCCATATCAAGTTTATTGCTGGAAGGCATATAAATGTTAGATGCACACTATAAAAGGAGAACACGTACCTACTTTTTTAATACAGTCTATAAGTTAGATGCAACTACATTATTCACAGGTACCAAAGACACTGTACAAATGGTATTTTTTAGAGCATTTAACGTAGATCTTATTACAATGCAAAAGGATTTTTATCCATATATCTTAGCCAATTTGTTACTGATATTTTGGCAATATATTCAAGCATGCCAAGAGAGATTTCTAGTATGCAAGCCCTGCTAAGGTGAAGCACAAAGAAACACATCAGCAAAAGGCAAGTCAACATACAAGAATTTTGAATTGGGTAAGTAATGAGCCGGAAATTGTCTCAGTCATTATCATTATTTCAGCGAAAGGCAAGTCAACATACAAGAGTTTTCAGTGCAAACATAGATATAACTTGCTTCTATTCAGAACAGGTAGTAATCATCCCCAAGGTGAAAACATAGAATATACCTACCACTAACCTGAATTATCTACTAAATCAATGTCTTCACTTTCATCACTTGTTCCTTCACCCGTGTCAAACTCGTCCTCGCTAGTATCATTCATATTTTCGGCAATGTCTTCATTTTCATTCACGTCATCTTCAAGCTCAACAAATGCATTATTAACATCATTTAAACGGACATTATCAACATCGGCATGCACGGATCATGTATATCAATGGTTTCCTCTTGAAAGGAGGTCGGTATGGATTCCTCAATGAATTTAACAGTTGATCGGGCTTTAATCTTACATACAGCCCACCAATCTACTTTTTCTCGTTTCAAACTTGGATATGTGCAATAATAAACTTGCGTAGCTTGGTTAGCGAGTATAAAAGGTTCGTACCGATTTAATTTACGCTTGTGGTTTATCTCTACAAGATTGTAGTGAGGATCAACCTTCGTACCCGAAGCGGTAGGATCAAACCATTCACAATTGAACAAAACTACTTGCTTAAGCGGTAATCCTGGATATTCAAGACGAACAACTTCGCCCAAGCGCCCATAATAATCACTCTCACGTTCATCGTAGCTTTCACCTTTAACACAAACACCACTATTCATTGTAGCTCTATTTGAACCATGATGAATAGTGTGAAACCTATATCCGTTCACTAAATACCAAGGATATGTGTCCACACCACTATTCATTGTAGCTCTATTCGTTGGATCACTTGCCTATACAGATAAAAAAAAAAAACTAACTTATAGAAATTAAAATGTCTTAAATATAATATGAGATAGATGAATGGTTGAAAAATCTTACATATTTCTGAAACCACTCCGGAAATTCATTATCCAATTTCTCACTGAGTCGAGCATCCGTAATGGCTGGTTCACTTCTCTTTACATGCTCTGTATGCCCTTTAACCAATTACAATTACGTAAATTTTAGATGGCTACTAAAGATATATATGTAGGATGGGGTTGTTAAAAAAGAGTAAATACGTACTCAATGTATTGAGAAACCTCGTCACAGTTCAATAAAACATATGCTCTTGCTGCTTTGTATTCCTCGTTAGTGAGAAATCGCTTTTTCTCCTTCCCAAAAGCTCGACCCGAATTTTTAAATATTGAAATTACATCTTCTTGCTCATCTTCACCAAAGCATTCATTGGCATTACGAGGCACATTTCTGCTTTTTGTTCTAACATGATCCTCGAAATAATATGAACAAAACATTGATGCCTCTTCCATCAAATATGCATTTGCAATGGATCCCTCTACTCTTGCTTTGTTTTTCACATTAAGTTTCAACTTGCGAAGGTACCTTTCAAATGGATACATCCATCTATACTGCACTGGACCGGCGATTCTTGCCTCATAAGGCAAGTGAACCGGTAAATGCTCCATAGAGTCAAAAAAACTTGGCGGGAATATCCGTTCAAGTTTACATAGGATAACAACTATATCTCTCTCAAGTCATTCCATATCCGCATCCCCAACCACAGCTTGCACCAAGTCTTTGAAAAACAAACTTAGTTCTGTAAGTGCCTTCCACACTTGTTGTGGCAAGAGTTCACGAAACGCAATTGGTATCAACCTCTGCATAAAGACATGACAATCATGACTCTTCATACCAAACAACTTCAGTTTCTTCATATCAATACAACGACCCAAGTTTGATGCATAACCATCTGGGAATTTAAGTTTATTCACCCAATCACACAAACAAGCTTTAGACTGTTTATCCAACATGTAACATGCATTCGGATACTTTCCAGTTGCATCATCACACTTCAACTCGGGTCTACGACAATAATCATTTAGCTCTGCTCTAGAATTAGGAGTGTTCTTAGTCTTTAGTGGCACATTCATAACCGTGTTAAACACATTTTCGAACACATTTTTTTCTATATGCATAACATCTAAATTATGTCGAATCAAATTAGAGCTCCAGTATGGCAAGTCCCAAAATATGCTTCTTTTTTTCCAACCACACATTTTCGAAATTGATGTGTTAACAAACATCTGCATCTAGCTCTGTCACCTTTTTTAAACCCAAAGTTTCCAACTCGCTAAGAAGTTCCGACCCATCATGTACAGCGGGGGGATCTCTTGTAACTGTTTGTCCTTTTATGAAGTTCACCTTATTTCTCCTATATATATGATCTTGTGGAAGGAACTTTTGATGGTTGTCAAACCAAGATTGCATCTTGCTGCACTTTAGCGTGAATGCATCAGTTTCTTCCATGCAATGCGGACAAGCCAACCTTCCAGCTGTGCTCCACCCCGACAACATTGAATAAGCAGGAAATTCACTTATTATCCACATCAAAGCAGCTCGCATTTGGAAATTTTGCTTCTTGGAAATATCATATGAACAAACACCTACTTCCCACAAATGCTTCAACTCTGCAATAAGAGGTTGCAAGTAGACATCCAATCTATGCTTTGGGTTATTTGGCCCTGGAACCAACACGGTCAAGAACATATATTCGTCTTTCATACACACACCGGGAGGCAAATTATATGGTGTTATAATCACCGGCCATGATGAAAATTGTTTCCCTAACTGACCAAATGGTTGAAAACCATCAATGCACAATTCCAACCTGATATTTTTGCTTTCAGCAGCAAACTCTGGATGTATTTGGCTAAAATGTTTCCAAGCAGGTGAATCTGAAGGGTGATGCATTACTCCATCCTCAGATATGTGTTCGGCATGCCACCTCATCATTTTCGCTGTAGCATTAGATGTGAACAACTGTTGCAGCCGAGGAGTCAATGGGAAGTAATACATTTGCTTGTACTCAATATTGGTCTTTTGGCACTTAATACCCCCCCCCCCCCGCCGAGCCTTTTTAAATTGAGGATGATCACAAAATTTGCAAGTTGTTAAATGTGAATCCTCACCCCAATAAATCATACAACCATTATAACAACAATCAATCTTCTCAACCGGTAACCCCATCCCGCGCATCAGCTTCTTACTTTCATAGAAGTTAGAGGGAACAAAATTATTTTCAGGAACAATCTCCTTCATAATCTCGGTCATCTGATCAAAACATTTTTCAGACATTCGATTCTCAGCCTTCAAACTCATTAGTCGAGCTACAAGTGATAATTCAGAGTGCTTCTCACATCCGGGCCACAACTGTTTTTTAGAAGCTTCTAACATATCATAAAACTTTTTAGCCTCAGGATTTGGTGGCTCCTCAACATCGTCATCAACACTAAAATTTGGGCCAACTGCATCGAAAACCATAGTGGTGTATGCATCTGGTACATTTTCACCAACAGGTGATGACCCCCCGATCTCCGTATTTCTGTTCTCAGCATGCGTTAGATTTCTTTCTCCTTGGCGTGCCCAAATAAAGTAATTGGGAACAAACCCATGTTTTACCAAGTGGAACTTCACCATTTCAACATCAAGAAATCTTTGGATCTGACACTTAGCCAACTTGCATGGACACTTAATTTTAGCACCATCCATCCATTCAGTTTGACTAGTAGCATATTCAACAAACTTTTCAACTCCCTCAACAAAAGTTTGTGATAAAAAACCATTTTCAGAGCGTTTATACATCCAACTGCGATCTAAATTCATTTTCTGACACCTAATATACCAGAATTAAAAACAACAAAAGAATTGCATAAAAAAAGGGATTTGAACAATACATAATATAAGAAAACCAAATAAAAGTTACTGTACACATACGAATTAGAACCAGCAGATCATAGGAAATTTAGCACTAATGACTCATCTAATTGATCCAGCCCCATTCTATGAGCACCGAATAGATAATCTGACTTCAGAACTCAGAAGGAATAATGAGGATTATCATCCGATTCATATTCAGACAACATGTTACAGTCTGACTCTTCTTCAGATTCAAAGAGTGCAACCATACCCAATACTACATAAATGATTGCTAACTAAATCAAAAGTGAAATAGAGTAGCATATTAACTAAAGAGAGCTAAGTTCAAAGTTAGACATCAGAAAGACAGCATGTGAATTTCAAAGTATCAACAAAAAGCACCCCTTTTCAGACCAATCAATACCCAAACTCATGAAAACATAGCACAACATTGCAATTAGAACACACGTTGAAGAATGAAACCGCTCAAGGAGCTAGTGATGACAAAAAGGGAAATGGGGGAGGTCGTGGCCGTGTGTTTACCATGACCGTTAGAGATCAAGAGCCACTAATGACGTCGTGGTAGGAATGCTCCAACTTATTCTCGTAGTGGGTATGTGTGATGTACCCGATTTTTTGTGAAAATCAACGGAGTCGCCACGCCATTTTTAGTTTAAGACCAAAACTATGAAAAAAGCCCGTAAAAGAGAAAAAGGATTCGGAGGTCACGTTACATTCCGGGAAGAACGATTAGCACGTTCACCCGGAATGCCTCGTAAACGAGTCTTCCAAACTTGAAACCGTTTGTATATGTGTGTGTGTGTATGTGTGTTTTGCAAAAAGGGGTTTTTTGGAAATAAATAGTTTGACCGGACTAAACTGGAATTAATCAAAACAGTGAGCTTCTGTGAGTAAAAAGAAACTGGAAACAAAAATATCTGCCTGTGACATTCATGTCCGCGCGGATTGGGATGAGACTCAATCCTGTCCGCGCGGATAAGACAGTAAGGTTCCTTTTTGGCAGCTTTCCAGTCTGATTCTGTAATTTCCAAAAAGTCAACTGGATTTACAGAATCAAAACTGGAGTTGCAACAGAAAATGCCAAATAAAAATAATTTTTAGAATTTTGCATCCATGCTTGTCCCCACTTTTCTTAGGCTTTGATTAGTGATCACAAAACATGATTAGTGGTGATCTACTATATCAAGCCATCATGAGGGTACATTAGGACTTAGATGCACTTCATTTGCTTGGGATGGGGGTTTAACATGAATGTAAATTTGATAAAACAAGAAGTAGGTCAAGATGTATCAACTTTTATAGGAAGATCTTCTAAGGTGGTCATTAAGATGACCATCCTTGAGATCTATACTCAAGTGTATCTCATACATCTTGTGTGACCTAATTTGTGGGTCTTAAGGATTTTCATCCATGGAAATGGTTCCAAGGTGAACATCTTAGACTAGGAAAGGGTATTTACAAGGAAGTAAACAATTTAGACCATTTAAAATGATCATCCATGGAAATTGATTCCAAGATGACCACATTTTAGGTCAAGTAGGCAAGTAAAAATTAATAACATAAAAGGGCATGAAAATAAGGATGTGGACCATTTAATGTGATCATCTATGGAGATGAACTCCAAGGTGACCATATTTTGGGTCAAGAGATCAAGTAACAAGCAAGAACTAGTTAATGTAAAAGGGACAAAAGGGGAAGAACATAATAAAGGAATTTGAATCCTTGTAGAGAATCATCCATGGAGATGAACTCCATGGAGATCCTCTTGGATCCTAGGACAAAGGGGGAAGAGAAGTGAGCAACAATTAAATAAAACAAGTTACATCACTTAAATATGAGATGTATGCATAAATGAGGGAGATTAGGGTAAGGAGAAGGAGGGTTTACCAATGGTTGTGCCCTATCTTCTTGGTTTTTGTGTTTAGGGTTTGAATATGTTCAAGATTTGGGTGTGGATTTGTGTTTAGGTTTAGTGTTTGGATGAGTGTTTGGGTGAGTGTTTGGGTGAGTGTTTGGATGAGAACTAGGATGAGTGTTAGGCTGTTTTCTGGAGAACTTTTGCCAATGTAACAGTAGGGTTCGAAAAGGGATCCTTTAAACTGAGAGAAGGGTTTTATTTATAGGCTGAATTAGGGTTCTTTCTTGTCCGCGCGGATGAGACTGAGTCTCATTCCTGTCCGCGCGGATTGGGATGATGGCGTGCCTGACTTTACAGAAAAGCAGTTTTGGCTGCTTGTAATAAATTCAAGTTGGTAGATTTCTTGGAAATTACTTTTTCCAGCGAGATCCAATCCAATTTTTTTGTTCCCTTAAGGTCCTTCCTTGCTTAATTTGCCTTGGGAAGTGACCAAAATGCCCTTAAAATGTTTATTTGACGTTAAAAACGTTAAATTGGGCTGAAGGAATATTGGTGGTTCGGATTGGGACACTTATAGTAGCCCCTCGGCGACGGTACTTCCAGGGGAAGTGGGGTCGTCGATAAAAGTGAGGTCCCAATCTGCTGGGGAGAAGAGGATCACCATTTTGGCCGGATGGCTGAACCTATGATAGGCTACCTACGTATCCTTAAGAGGAATCAAGCCAGTCGTAGTTCGGGTCTTTCGACTATCTTCAGACGTTATCCCTAGAATGACTATTTTAGGGTGTCAGCCTGATTGCTGAAAGAAACTCTGCTGGGGATAGGGATGACCATTTTGGTCTGATGGCTAGAGTTGTATATCCATACTGCTGGGGAAAGGAATGACCATTTTGGTCTGATGGCTGAATCTATGGTAGGCTACCTACGTATCCTTAAGAGGAATCAAGCCGGTCGTAGTTCGGGTCTTTCGACTATCTTCAGACGTTAACCCTAGAATGACTATTTTGGGGTGTCAACCTGGTAATGATTTCGGTTTGTCAAATCAGAAGATGATTGTGGTTAATCGAATCGTGATTGTGGTTTATCGAATCGGAAGATGATTGCGGTTTATCGAATCAAAAGGTGATTGCGGTTTATCGAATCGAAAGGCGATTGCGGTTTATCGAATCAGGAGACGATTGCGGTTTATCGAATCGAAAGGCGATTACGGTTTATTGAATCAGAAGATGATTGCGGTTTATCGAATCGAAAGACGATTGTGGTTTATTGAATCAGAAGATGATTGTGGTTTATCGAATCGAAAGGTGATTGCGGTTTATCGAATCGAAAGATGATTGCGGTTTATCGAATCGAAAGGTGATTGAGGTTTATCGATTCGAAAGGCGTTTGCGGTTTATCGAATCAGGAGACGATTGCGGTTTATCGAATCAAAAGGTGATTGCGGTTTATCGAATCGAAAGGCGATTGAGGTTTATCGAATCAGGAGACGATTGCGGTTTATCGAATCGAAAGGTGATTGTGGTTTATTGAATCAGAAGATGATTGCGATTTATCGAATCGAAAGGTAATTGCGGTTTATCGAATCAGAAGACGATTGCAGTTTATCGAATCGAAAGGTGATTGCGGTTTATCGAATCAGGAGACGATTGCGGTTTATCGAATCGAAAGGTGATTGCGGTTTATTGAATCAGAAGACGATTGCGGTTTATCGAATCGAAAGGTGATTGCGGTTTATCGCTTTCCTGCGATTTTTTGTGTCAAAACTGTCTTCTTTTGATGATTTGCTGTATCGGGACAGTCTTCTTTCGTGTTTCGCCGTATCGGAACGGTCTTCATAACGTGTGGCTATTTCAAACCGAAGTGATAGCGTTTAGGTGCCTCAAGCCTTAGTGATAGCGTTTAGGTGCCTCAAGCCATAGCGAATGATGATCCAGAGGTATCAGCCTAATGAGGATTTACCGTTGAGGACGGACTCTGTGGGGATAGACAGTCTTTGGTGGACTTCGTTTGAAGGGATCGGACTTACGTTTGCTGCCGTAGATGGAAACGAGGAAAGAAACAGGATTTCATTAGCTTTCGTCGGGGATGAACCTAAGTTGAGGTTTTGTTTAGGAGTATGAACCTAAATGGGGACTTAGTTCAGAAGTATGAACCTAAGTTGAGGTTTTGTTCAGGAGTATGAACCTAAATGGGGACTTAGTTCAGGAGTATGAACCTAAATGAGGACTTAGTTCAGGAGTATGAACCTAAGTTGAGGTTTTGTTCAAGAGTATGAACCTAAATAGGGACTTAGTTCAGGAGTATGAACCTAAATGGGGACTTAGTTCAGGAGTATGAACCTAAGTTGAGGTTTAGTTCAGGAGTATGAACCTAAATGGGGACTTAGTTCAGGAGTATGATCCTAAGTTGAGGTTTTGTACCTGAGGGAGACTATTTGAAGGTGTTCTCGCTGGGGAAGATTCGAGCTTTCGATAACTACCCGGAAAAAGGGTGACCGTGTTGGTCAAGTGGCTGGACCTATGGTAGGCTATCTACGTATCCCGAATGGAAATCAAGCCTGGACGTAGTTCGAAAGCTGCTGGGGATGGTCTTCTTCGCTGAGGGCTCACTTTATCACCACAGACTTGGCTGAGGACGTACTTTGTCGTGTATTCAATACCATAGACTCACTAGGTTGCTGAGGACGGTTTTTGCTGAAAATGAGGAAGGGAATGGGCTTTCGTTAATTTTCGTTGAAGAGGTTGGGCTTATGTTGAAGTTCGGGGTTGAAAATGAGGAAGGGAATGGGCTTCCGTTAAGTTTTGTTGGAGGAGACTGGCTTACGTTGGCTGCCGGGATTTAGATATCTGAATCCAAGAGGGTGGTGACTTGAGGCATCTGAGTCAAGCTGGTGCTGACTTGAGGCGTCTGAGTCAAGATGGTGCGGACTTGAGGGTCTTGCCAGTTATTTGGGCAATTCTGTTGAAGTCATTGTCATTACGCTTCGATGGAGACCATCCTTGCTGCGAAGAGGCTTCAGGTTGTGATGGAAAACTGGTCTTTTATGTTTGAATTGCTGCATTTGTTAGTAGAGAGGAAGATGCATATATGACATTCATGATGACAGATGCATACATAGAACCAAAATGATTATGAGAGTATCACTGCATATGTTCGCGAGATGATGCATTTACTTGCTTTTGGGGATGCACTTAGCCTAAGCTTTTGGCAGGGAAATTATGATTTATGATCTTCAATCACTTAGGATTGTTCCTATTGATTCAAGTTTTGTGCATGCTACATGAGCCCTGGGAGATTTTTGTGGGGATGGATGGTGGTGAGAGGGTTTGTATGTGTTTATGTATGGCGGGGTGAACCCTCTCCCATGAGGTGGGGAAATGTATGAGTGATGGATGATATAGTGGAGTCTAGGCAAGCTCGGGATGCTCCTGAGTACAAATTGCAGCAGATTGAGTTGTTGCTGGGGAGAATAAGGTGTGTCGTGCACCCGAGATGGCAAGCAGCAGAGAACGTGCAGAGAATGCCCTGGTTTTGAAGAGATGACTAGGCGAAGCCCCAGATCTTGATGAGATGACCATGGCAAAGCCCAAGTTGATGATGCAAAGCAAACCCGGAGGGAATCTGGTAAAGAGAGCCTGAGAGAACAGCTTAACAAAAGCCCCAGCTTGGAGAGATTCAATGCATCCCTATTGCTGACAGAGTCATCTTGTGGCCACGGAGGCAACCCATCATTTCAAACTTTAGTCAATCAGTCAATGGACAAGACTCATAAATTTTTACGTGTAGGAGCACATCTTTCGAAAAGTGGGAATGAATCCCGATTTTGTGTATACACACTCGCTTTAGGTTTGACTCTTTTGAGAGAGTATAAGCATCACAAGGTGTGGAAAAGTGTATGGAAGCTCCTGCTGACAGAAAGACAGTGTTTGGCTCTATTTCCCTATGATGGAGAGAGAGAAGACTTGTCGAGACACTTGAAAACTTGTCTTATTCATGATGATCACAAGGCTGCTTATAACCCTTTATTGATGTTCGGGTTATTCAAACACTAAATCTGATATGAACAAATATTTTGATTAATCGCAAGGAGAAAACCAACTAATATCGAGAATCAATCTTGGAAGGACGGAAAGTGTATAGGGACGGTCCTTGATGAGACCAGATTTTTTTTTTGAGATTTGTTTGTGATTTCGGCCGGACCAGTTATGGTTGCCTACGTTCCCCTCCTTAGGAGGAGCTCAGGTCGCCGTAGTTCGGGCTTATCCCGGTTGAAAAGAGAACGAATGTTGAAATCTACGGATCTGAGGACCTTTGAGGATTTTTGAGGATTTGGAGGATTGAAAAACATGTCCTCCTAGAGTGTCGTCGAAAGTTACGGATTCAAAGCCCCAGTGGGACATCCACGGCAAGTGTTTGCGAAGGGAAATGAAATATGCTCACATGAAGTGTCAAATGGGTGGACTGAATTTGCACAATCTTAGATCGATGATTTTGATCCAAGATGGGATAGATTCCAATTTAATCAAGCAATGAAGCATTAATTTGATTTAGCTCTCGAAGATATTAGAATGAAATTACTATCCGGTAGGGACTGTAGCTGGGTTTCCGGGCTTCGATCGGCCATCGGGTGATTTAGGATATCATGACCTCTTAAAATTAGAGGTCGGCTGGGCTTTTTGCTGACTAAGCCTCTAAAGATGAGAGGTTGGCTTGCAGGGATGTGTTTAGGAAATCTACGGCGATGAAGATTGATTGCCTCTAAGAATGAGAGGTCAGATTTTGACTTTGGCCAAAGGCAAGGGTAATGGTAATGGGAATATCCTCTAAAAGCGAGAGGATGGCTTGTGATTGATTAAGGAAATGGGAGTATCCTCTAAAATCGAGAGGATGGCTTGGGATTGATTAAGGTAATGGTGAGAGGAAGTCCAAGCTATCGAGAACTTTTGCGAACTTGCGAGAATTCGGGCTCCTTTTTGATCATTGGAGAGCTTCTTAAGGAGTCGGGGACTTTTGCTGAATTGTGAGGATCGACAGTCCTTCTTTTAAAAAGCCTCCTGAGACGTTGAAGATTCTTGCTGAATTGTGAGGATTTAAAATCCTTTTCTCTTTTTTTTTAATAACTTGGAAGGCCTCCTGAGGAGTTGAAGATTATCTTTGTCCTTCCTTCATGGCTTGAGATATTTTGCGCATCGCCAACTCTCGAAGCTAACTTCGTGGGCTTGCTTGGACTTCTCTTAGCATGGAGCAAAAATGATGGCTAAACCGGGTTTCAAAACACGCCGATCTTGAAATGAAAGGGTATTGTTTGGTAAGGGTGAGGTAAAGGTTTTCCCTACGGGTGAACGGCTTCAACCGCAATCCCTACCGGATGACCTAAACGAAATTAAGTCTTCATTGCTTGCTTAAGCTTTAAATGAGAAAAGATCCATGCAAATTCATCGAGCAACGAGATGATGAGGATGATGAAAGGGATGTGAGCATATGAGATGCAAGATGGGGAGTTGGTAAGCCCCAATTTGAGAAGGATATCAATTGATATTCTCACTCCGATTAATTTAAATATTAATCATTTCAAAGAATTAGTGGTTGAGCAGCACAAGTGATCATCTGGGATAAAACCATTTCAATTAAGTGTAACGTGGGTGTGCAAGTGATGTCTCGAGTCTAGCAAGAAAAGAAAAAAAAAGACTTATATAAAAGTTAGACATTTAACTATTATGTCCAAAATGGACTAAAACGACAAATGTCCAGGAAGGACTTAGGTGAAAGAGAAAAATACTAGAGCCTACAAAGGTTGACTAAAAGACTATTCATTGGTACTTGAATTTCGAGCCTCAAAAGGGCTCAGTCATCTGCGCTGCAGTTTCGTGGAGGAAGGGACCTTAGGCTCATTAGAGTAAATGACATAGTAGTCAAATCCTCCTAAAGGTTCCCCGAGTATCCCCACACTGGTATAAACCAGCTTCGAATTTTTCTTTCAACTTTTGCTGGGAAGAGGCTTTCTTCTTTTTGGGAGGACGATCTTCATTTATCCAATCTTGATAGTCCCTCTCGAGGCAGTCGGGGCAGTCACAGATATCCCACCAAATGTGCTCAACAGCTGGTGGTGAATTTGGGGCCCCGGGTCGAGCTGTGCTAGAATGGTTCTGAGTTGAGCTAGACTGAGGAGATTTGCTGCTGGGCTTGTCGGGAAGCAAATGGTTGGATTCTGAGGTGTAACGAGAGGCATTAGAGGTCGGGGGAGCAGGCACGTATTTGTCCTTCAGGGGAGCCCCAGTCAGTTGGGGGATTGTCAATGTTCCGAAATGACGTGTGGCCTCTTCGATCCAGGCCTGCTGCTCATTTTGGCGTTCCTCAAGAGCCCTGATGGCTAACCACACCTCCTCCATGGTTTGGAAATTTCCCGGAAGCAAACCTTCATTACCTCTACTGATATTTGCAGGATCGGTACCATTCTGAGGGGGGACACCTGACGGCTGTTGGGAAATGCCGAACTGCCCCATCCATGACTGCTGTTGTGATGGCGGAATTTTGAACTGTTGCTTAGGGGTCGGCTGACCTGTAGGTCGAGGGGCAGGATTTTCGACGGTAGTTACATAGGAGGCTGGTGGCGGCATCCTGACATATCCGGGACGATTGAGAGTGGAAGGAGAATTCTCTTCCTTCTTCACGATAAAATTGCCGACGGGATTAAGACTAGCGGCCAAACCATGGCTCCTGAAGGCCTCCGGAAGGTTGTCAATTTGTGCTTCATGTCGCAGTCTCATCTTCTCTACCAACTGGATCCAATGCTGGTCTGTCTGAGGGATCTCGGGAGGATAGGTTTGTCCATCATTCTCAAATCCGGATTCGAGATTAATCATCTAGGGATCTTCACCAGTTTCCACATTTTCCTTGGCATGTGAAGGTTCTCCGATTTCAATCATGTTCACTTGGTTATGGTTCCTTGGAAAAGGATTTTTGACTGTATTAGGCCCCTCGGGGACTTCTAACTTTCCTTGCTCTATCAAACCTTGGATTGCCCTTATCAGGGGGATGCAATCATCTGTCAGGTGCCCATGGTACTGATGAAAGGCACAATGCTTGGAGGTATCCAAAGAAGCATTGGGTTCTCTAGGATGATAATTATCTAAAGGCCAGAGCAAACCTTCTTTTACAAAACCTCTGAAGATATCACTCAAAGGCATCCCAAAGTTTCCCAAGCCTTTGAGCCGGGATCTGGATGTATCAGGTTTCTTGGGAACAAAGGAAGTGGCATTGTTACAGTCCTGTCCCGCATAGGGCTGGGCTGGAGTCGTGTTGGAGGTGGAAGAAGCCCGGTATCTGTAAGTAGGTGCAACAACTTGTTGTTGATTGTAAGCCCTCTCAAATTTAGCCCCAGAATTGACCATTGCCCGCAGATCCGGATAGGGGAAATTGCTAAGTGAGGTTCTTAAATGCGGCTTCAAGCATGACTGGAAGATGTCTAGCTGCTCCTCGTCAGAGGGAGGGATGGCCATTTCACTGAGCTTCAAGTTCCACCTTTTATAAAAATCCCCAATATTCTCATCAGGGCGCTGCATCATTGTCTGCAGGTCAACTTTGTTTGTATCCCATTCCAAGTTGGCTTTATACTTATCTGTGAAAGTACTGGTTATATGTTCCCAAGTAGCCCTAGCTTCAGGCTTCAATCGAAAAAACCATTTCAAAGCTCCTGACTTCAAAGAAAGACTGAAGTAGTCGGCCAACTGCTGGTTTGTGCATCCCTTAGCTTTCATTGCCAAAGTATAGGTGTCCAAGTGAGTTTTAGGGCACGCACTTCCGTCAAACAAGTCGAGATTGGGCATCACGAACTTGTGATGCAGGGGTACAATCGAGTCAGGATCTGTAGGCCGAAGAGCAAAGGTTCCTTTTTGGACAAATCAATTCAAGCAAGTCAGCGCTTTCATTTCCTTGTCTTGCTCCATAAACCAGGCCAAATGGGGATCCAAAGGTGGGGCGGGAATGCCTGAGCCGAAATTTGAGCTAGGAAGAGGGCTAGCCGTTGGTGGTGCACTGGTGGAAGGAATGGCCAGTCCGGGGGCATAGGTAAAAACCTGTCCTTGGCCCAAATTACCTTGGGGAGTATAGGTAGGAGCCTGGGCAAAGGGATAGAACCCAGCGGCTTGCTGTTGGCTTCCAATAGGCAGAGAGGGTGAAGGCAGACCTGAGGTAGCCGGGTAGCTCGGGTTCCGGGGGTGAGACTCATAAGTAGGCTAAAATGCGGGCTGCTGTCCCTGGTTATTGAACTGCATGCCTGGCTGTGGCGAAGGTGTATAACCAGGAGGGTACTGCGGTCCTAGTGATTCTGATGAGACTGGGATAGGGGCTTGCTGGCCCATTGGACCCTGAGTGAGAAATGGGTTTGTGGGAGCTGGCGAGGTGTTAAGAGTAGCTGAACCAACATCATTTTGAGGAGGGGCTCCTGACTGTTGCCCTAGACCGAACTATGGCGACGGCATTCCAAATTGTTGCTGTGGTACCCTGAACTGTTGCTGCGAAGGTCCGAGCTAATTGGTCCCAAACTAAGGCGGGATCCCAACTTGCTGTGGCATTCCGAGGTACCCCCAACCATGGGAAGACATTCTGTACTGATTTTGTCTCCATTGAGGAACTGCGAACTGGCTTGTCCCGTCAGGCTGCATGGGTCCAGTAGTCTGTAGTTAAGGAGCTGGCTGACCCAAAGATCGAGAAGCATGGGCTTTGGTAGTAGTACCATAGGAGGTTGGTGGTGGCATTCTGGAGTAGTCAGGGCGACCAAGAGTGGGATTGGGGTCCTCCTCTTCTTCCACGGTGAAAGTGCCATCGGGATTGAGACTGGCGGCCAAACCATGGCTCCTAATAGCCTCCAGAAGGCTATTCATCTGTGCTTCCTGTCGCAGTCTCATTTGTTCAGCCAACTGATTCCACTGCTGTTCTGTTTGGGGAGTCCTGGGAGGCGGAGTGGTGTTGTCCCCATCGTTACCAGCTGATGCAGACATTCTGAAAATCGGAGTCGAAGCAAACGGTGAAGCTGACGATGCGCTTGATTCTTCCCAACTGATCAGACGGTGACCCGGTGCCCGAAACCAAGCTTTGTGAGGAGCTGCGGGGGAAAGACACGAGGGTTCAGATATTTGGGAATGAAGGAGGGTAGGTGTTTGGGCTCAGGGCTCATGCAACATGCAGTTATTTGTTCTCGTTTACTTAAAACGTGTTTTATTAAAACCTAAGCGGTTGGAAAAGATTGCTCTTCTTTTTCGCAAACTACTCTAAGTCCCGGATCGGGTCCCATCACTACGCTACAGACCCTCAACCTGTAACCTCGAACAAGGGTTCTGTAGGGCAAGCAGGTCCCACCGACCGAAAAGAAAACGATCCTAAAGTCTGGCGGGTAATCGAGTCTTAACGCGTATTCAATGTAAATTACGGGCAAAGCTGACGTCAAAGGTCAAGATCATGTCGGGGGGCTCGACGAAAAGTCGGCATGGCTTTGACTGATAAATGTCCATAATTGATCTTGACTCATCGTCAGTTAGGCCGCAATTAGACATGGTATAATCGTTAATCCTTGATGACTCAGTGTCATGCCGGGGGTCGGTGCATAAGTTGTGCAAGTCAAAGTCAAAGTCAAGGTGCCATTCAAGATCTGGTCCAAGTTCATGACCTCGACTGATTAGGGTCTCCGAAGGATGTTGACTTGGCGTGCCGACTAGGGTTTGACTGACACGGTGTATACACGGACAGGGCATGACACGGACCAAACTAAAAACCAACCGGGTCTTGGACAAAGTGTGTCACGGACAAGTGCATGGTCGACACGAGGTTCCAAGGGATGTTTGGGTAGTCCCGTGCTCGCACCGAGAGGCGCAGTAAGGCCAAACGGGCTGCTACTGGGATTTTCCCGGGTTAAGGACGTAGTGTGCAGTGTAAGGTCAAGTGCGCGTAGTGTGCGGGCAGTCTAAATTATTTTTCTGAGTAAAATAGAAATTTTCACATGTGTCTTAAAAGCGTGATGCATGCAAAAAAATTTGAAAATGATTTTTTATATTTTTTATTGAAAACATTTTCGAAAATATTTTTTGAAAGCAAGTAAGCACATAAGCACATAAAATTCAACAGTTAAGGAAACGGGTCCGACAGTCAAAATTTTGATTTTTCCGGGACGGTCAAATCAACGCAAAGACGGGGGACACACACACACACACACATATATAAATGGTTTCAAGTGCCGGGACGGAAGTTTGACCCACAAAAGCTTTTTTTTTCGAAATGATACCGGTACGTGGCTTTGTTAGACCATAATTTATCCCAAGCCTCGGGTTAGGAAGCGATACGGGAAGCTTAATGGTTTCCACCTATATACCAAATACCATTTTTTATTATTTTTTTTTCAAAGATAAAGCTTATGGTGTCCCCAGCAGAGTCGCCACTGTGATTTACCTGATTTTTTGTGAAAATCAACGGAGTCGCCACGCCGTTTTTAGTTTAAGGCCAAAACATTGAAAAAAGCTTGTAAAAGTGAAAAAGGGTTCGGAGGTCACGTTACATTCCGGGAAGAACGATTAGCACGTTCACCCGGAATGCCTCGTAAACGAGTCTTCCAAACTTGAAACCGTTTGTATATGTGTGTGTGTATGTGTGTTTTGCAAAAAGGGGTTTTTTGGAAATAAATAGTTTGACCGGACTAAACTGGAATTAATCAAAACAGTGAGCTTCTGTGAGTAAAAAGAAACTGGAAACAAAAATATCTGCCTGTGACATTCATGTCCGCGCGGATTGGGATGAGACTCAATCCTGTCCGCGCGGATAAGACAGTAAGGTTCCTTTTTGGCAGCTTTCCAGTCTGATTCTGTAATTTCCAAAAAGTCAATTGGATTTACAGAATCAGAACTGGAGTTGCAACAGAAAATGCCAAATAAAAAGAATTTTTTGAATTTTGCATCCATGCTTGTCCCCACTTTTCTTAGGCTTTGATTAGTGATCACTAAACATGATTAGTGGTGATCTACTATATCAAGCCATCATGAGGGTACATTAGGACTTAGATGCACTTCATTTGCTTGGGATGGGGGTTTAACATGAAAGTAAATTTGATAAAACAAGAAGTAGGTCAAGATGTATCAACTTTTATAGGAAGATCTTCTAAGGTGGTCATTAAGATGACCATCCTTGAGATCTATACTCAAGTGTATCTCATACATCTTGTGTGACCTAATTTGTGGGTCTTAAGGATTTTCATCCATGGAAATGGTTCCAAGGTGAACATCTTAGACTAGGAAAGGGTATTTACAAGGAAGTAAACAATTTAGACCATTTAAAATGATCATCCATGGAAATTGATTCCAAGATGACCACATTTTAGGTCAAGTAGGCAAGTAAAAACTAATAACATAATAGGGGATGAAAATAAGGATGTGGACCATTTAGTGTGATCATCTATGGAGATGAACTCCAAGGTGACCATATTTTAGGTCAAGAGATCAAGTAACAAGCAAGAACTAGTTAATGTAAAAGGGACAAAAGGGGAAGAACATAATAAAGGAATTTGAATCCTTGTAGAGAATCATCCATGGAGATGAACTCCATGGAGATCCTCTTGGATCCTAGGACAAAGGGGGAAGAGAAGTGAGCAACAATTAAATAAAACAAGTTACATCAATTAAATATGAGATGTATGCATAAATGAGGGAGATTAGGGTAAGGAGAAGGAGGGTTTGCCAATGGTTGTGCCCTATCTTCTTGGTTTTGTGTTTAGGGTTTGAATATGTTCAAGATTTGGGTGTGGATTTGTGTTTAGGTTTAGTGTTTGGATGAGTGTTTGGGTGAGTGTTTGGATGAGAATTAGGATAAGTGTTAGGCTGTTTTCTAGAGAAGTTTTGCCAATGTAACAGTAGGGTTCGAAAAGGGATCCTTTAAACTGAGAGATGGCGTGCCTGACTTTGCAGAAAAGCAGTTTTGGCTGCTTGTAATAAATTCAAATTGGTCAATTTCTTGGAAATTACTTTTTTCAGCGAGATCCAATCCAATTTTGTTGTTCCCTTGAGGTCCTTCCTTGCTTAATTTGCCTTGGGAAGTGACCAAAATGCCCTTAAATGTTTATTTGACGTTAAAATGGTTAAATTGGGCTGAAGGAATATTGGAGGTTCACATTGGGACACTTACAGTATGCATTGATTGATACTGGTGCTACGCATTCTGCTATTAGTACTCGATTAGCGAAGTGCGTGAACTAGTCACCTGAGGCGTTAGAAATACCTCTTGTGATAGATACTCCGACTAGAGAGTCGATCCCTATTTCGTCTGTTTATAAGATGTGTCCCTTGAGAATAGGAGATAGAGAACTTGAGCTTGATTTTATTGAATTAGAAATACCTCTCCTTTTAGTGTTTCTCTCTATCTTTCACTTTCAATACCAGGCCCTTTTGCAGGCTCTGATACCACTGAAACTCTAAATGTAGCTGTGAAAAGCTTAATTTTTATTAGCAACACTTGTGGCTTTTATAGAGCCTTTACAAAACATAATTGAGAAAACTAAGTGGCTAGAAAATAGCTATTCTAAGAGATTGAATCAAAACAAACCAGAGATTTATTCAACAGAAACAAAACAAACTCAAACTTGAGCAAATTCATTTGACTTGGTCTTCAACAAGCCAAAATATCCAACACTTATTTGTTGACTCATAATCTCACATTAACCATCACTCATTGACATTGTGCCTTTACAAAAAATCCAACCATGCTGACACAAGAGACAATGTAATAACAAAACAGAAGAAGCAAAATCAATCTTTTCTCCAATATCTGCAAGTAAATACTCTCACCATCCAAAAATAATTGTCATATTTTATAATTTTTTTTAAATTTATTTTGACTTATTTTTCACAAAATAAAACAAATACTTATACCGTACCATAATAAATAAATAAATTATGTACATACATCCATGACAATAAGGTTGTAGCCTAGTGATGGACACTTCCCACTTGAGACAAAGTTTCCGAGTTCGAGTCATGAGGGGAAATATTAATGTTTAGATCCTCTTTTAAAAAATAAAATAATAGAAAAAATTAGTATAAAATAAAAATATATAGATAGATATATCCATAAAACAAGGAGCAAACACACAAACCAATTTGGAGAAAACTTTTCATACTTACATAATGAAAGGCCCTTGTTTGATATGCAAATGATCAGACAGTTATGGTTTATCTTAGCTGTTAGATATTTATTGAGTTGTGCAGCGGAATAAGTAAGGCTTGAAATAATGATAGGACAATGAACACAATGGAATAATACAAGTGTGTGAATGTGTTTGTAGAAAAGGTAATAACACAACAAGATTTAAAGTAGTTCAGAGTTCACTCCTCCTACATCCACCCACACTGTCAACTGACAAGTGAGATCAATTTATTATAATCTTAATCAACAAAAATTACAAAGATTGATTAGGCAAGTTCCTTGAACTTCCTCTTCCTAATTAGTACAGTCAACTAGGGATACACTTAAAGTACAGTCTTAAGTGTTTTTACAACTTGAAGTACAGTCTCAAGATTTACAAAACAAATACACTCAAAGTACAGTCTTGAGTGTTTACAAAAATACTTATACACCTAAAGTACAGTCTTAGGTGTTTACAATCATACACTTAAAGTACAGTCTTAAGTGCTTTTTCAACTTGAAGTACAGTCTCAAGATTTGATGTTGTGAATTAACACACTAAGGTTTGTTGTTGAAGAAACAGGGGTTGAAGGGTGAAGGTTTGGGTTTGGAACAGTGTTTGAAGGGTAGGGATTGGTGTGTAAGGTTTGGATTACAGGAGGTGTGTAAAGGTGTAAGGGAAAGGTTTTTGGATTGTGAAAAAGAGAGTTTTTCAAGGTGTGTTGTGCAGAGGCTGAACTCTTCTATTTATAGCCTTCAATGTAGCCGTTGGAATATGACTGTTGCAGCTTCATTAATGAGTCTTTGACTGGTCTTTGCCCCACTTGTCCACTTGCAGGTCTTCATGAGCTGGTTTGAGCTGTAGGCTTCCAGAAGGTCTTCAATGGTCTTCAAAGGTGAACTTGATAGCTGTGAAGATACAGGATCCATCTTGGTTGAGATTTTGGCATCAAAGTATGAGACAGAGTAATGGCTGTCTGAAGGACTGAAGCCATAGCTGTCAGATCATAACAAGGCTTAGCTATCAGAATTGATCTTTAATAAGGATTGAGATACACTTGATGATCTTGATAGCTTAGAGAAGGAATATGATTCATGTAATTGATTGATTGTAACCAATGTATAAAGCAGAATCATAACTGTCAGACTCACAGCTATCAGAGTGAAGGACCATTACTGACAGATTTCATCTTTTGATATAAACCTTGTTCTATATATTCCTTTATCAAAACCAACTAACTATGAAATTGATCAAAGTTAGGTCCTAACAATTTCCCCCTTTTTGGTAAAGGAAGATCTATTAAGAACATGTCTTCACAGTTAATGATAAGAAAGATATTAATGAAAGAAGTAATTCAGGGATTCTCAACATTCACAAGTAATCTGAATGAGATTGAAATACTTGGATTTAACTCAAAATGAAAGAAGTTCACATATTACATCCATAAATACTGAACCAAACAAAATAGATTGTTTCAAACACAAAAAGAATGTTCCACAATAATACAATTCAATCATCAGCCAGTTGATCATATAACTCTTCTCTTTCTTGCCTGGCTGATATGAGCTCATTTCTTTCTTCCTCCAGCTCTCTTCTCATATCTGGCTCAACCCCTCTGTAATAGAACTCATTGTTCCATTCCCAAGTCATCCTCTCATCATATTTGAAGAACTCATCTTCCTTTGCTTTCAGTTGAGCCCTTGTAAGGGGCATTTGATCAATTCTTATTCTCATTGTGCCCCACAAATGCTTCTTCTTGTTCTTTGTTTTCTTGTTTTTCTTGGGCACATTGGATGGACCTGGTTGTGTTTGAACTGGTGCTTCAGCTTCAGGGGAAATTTGAGTAGATTGCTGAGGAGGGATGGTGTTGGTAGGAGATGGAATTTTTATGGGAGATTCCTGATCTAGGCGTGAAGGATCATCATCATCATCATCACTGTCAGAGTCTGAGGAGACATCAATAACAATATTGGCTCTGTTTTGGCTGACAGCTATTGGTTCTCTGAACTTTTTGATCTCTGGAATAGAGATCAATCTCATGAAGAGTGAGTTGTCATTGGGTGAGTTGAAGATTATGGGATCAACAGAGATAGGAGGTGAAAGATATGGTTCAATGCCTGGATTTAAGGTTGGAAGAAAGATTTTGACCTTTTTGCTTATCAAAAGCATAAGAGCACACTTTTGTTCAAACAGTGAGTGAAAAAATGATTTTGCAAGCTCAATGCACAAGGCGAAGACTAGACCATTTGGCATATAGAGGCAGGAATTGAGTGATGGAGAGAGAAGTTGACTGAAGAGAATTTCCCAATCAAGAAGTGTGTTGGGAGTGATGAATTTTGGGAAGGATGGGATTTGGTGAACAAAATTTGAGGTTGATGAGGTCCTTGATACTTTCCACTCTTCATAGGCAAAGAAAACCAATCCTGCAAGGTTTCTTGCCACCAAAATCAGACCATTTCTTGACAGCTCCCAGGATTTAGGATAAGTAAAAGGATTTGCAATTTCTGGGATATGAGTCACATGGGTTAACTTTGTCCTTGCTGCCTTGATGGAAGGGATAGAAAAATCAATGCCACAGCTAAGCATCCAAGGTTCTTTCTTGGGAAGATAGGCTTGATTTAGAGTGGGAGGAATGGAATGGCTTGGAGGACTGTCAGGACTGTCAAGGATGGGTTCACTGTCAGACATATTTTGGCCCTATCCAGCTAGGATTGGACTATGAGGGGAGGTTTCAACAGTTTCATTATCTGGGATTGGAGAAATTGGCTTGGGAGGAGTAGAGATATGAGTTGAAAAATTTGGGATTGAATCAGAGGATTGACCAAGACCTTTCTTGAGGAGATCAGCTCTAAATTGAGATTTTAGGAGGTTTAAGGCTGCCCTGACTTCTCCTTTGTTCAATTTTTGTTCAAGAATAGTTTCAAGGGCTGCCTCATTGTCTGGGGTTCCATCAAATACAAGTCCCTTGCATGCATCCATGATTGTTTCTCCCTTTGAGACTGAATTGGGATCAATTTCAACTCCTACCTTCTTAAGACTTTGTATAACCTCAGTTGTCTTATCAAGATTTCCCCTATCAATTTCAACATTTGGGGCAGGTTCATTCACAGGCTCAGTTTCAGGAATAGAAGGGATGGTTTGGGTATCTACATCCATAGCTGTCACCTTAGGATTGCTAGATGACTCTCCTGATCCACTATTTTTCTTCATGAACCTAGACCTGAGTTCATCTATGGCTATCTTTGTCTCTTCTTTACATAGAATTTCATCAAGAAATATGAGAACAGCTTTTTCAGTATTGGGGTTCCCATCTAGCTCAATAGCATCAATGGCTCTCAAAATCTTGGCTGACAGTTGAGGTTGGGCAAAGGGGATATTATCATGTGTGTTCCCCCTTAAAGGTTGCTTTTCTAATGGTTTATTGAGATTGAGGATTGCTTCTATAGCTGACTGATGATCAGAGCTAGGTGTGGATGACTTGTCAACTATTGGACTGATAGTTATGGATTTTGGAGAAGGGGAAGGGGTATTTAGTTTGATTTTCTTAGGCTTTGGTGCTTTCTTTTCTGGCTTTCTTTTCTGTGGCAAAGATTTAGAGGGAAGGGATGAGGAAGATTGTACCTTAGATCTGGTGATAACCTCGCCCGGTAGTGGATGGCCGTCGAGGTTGTTTGCCTTTATGCAGAATTTTGGACAGTCAATAGCCGCCCGAAGCTCTTGAGGATCTATATCAAGATCACCAAAGATCGCTTGACCCATGGTGTCATCCCTATGACCGTCAACAAGACCCCTTTCTTCATCATCTTTTCCATGGTCGTCGACAAGGTTCTTTCACTATCCGCCACTTGAACAACCTTGTTTTTGCTTTTATCACCATGAGGTACCACAGCTTTCTTCAACACTCGTCTTCTTAACATTGGATTGTACACCCCTCTTTATTCTCCTACTTGTAGCCAATGCTACCAAGTCCTTCCAATGTTCAGTCTTCTTTCTTGTTTCTTCCTGCACCTTTTCTAGTGCTTCATTAAAACTTCTAGTGCTCACATCATCTCCACCTCTCATAACAGCTCCTTTCTTTTGTTTCAATACAAATGTTCTGAAATTGAAGCACTTTGTCTCTGACAGCTTTACAGTCTTCACCCATTTCTTGTGTAGTGGAGGATTGAGCTTAGGAATCAGAACTTCTAGTATTCCACTCATGAATCTAAAGGTATTCATTTTTCCACCTTGTTTCTTGAATTTTAGTGAAGAAGTAGAAGATGCAATCTGGAAGTTGTGGAGTAGAACTGTGCACCAGTTTGTGTCTTTAGTCATCAGGCTCAGCATCTGCTTCCATTCATTTGCTCCCATTTGGTCAAATGAAGATTGCTTGCCATCAATGGCCTTGTTGACCACATCCATTAGGGTTGACTTGAAGATTTCAGCTTTGTCTATAACCATTGCCTTGTCCTGTACAATCTTGAAGTCAGAGACTTTAACACCAAAGAATTTTTCATACACAGTCTTCAATCTTTCTGACCCTCTATCCCAAATGTTCTTCACAGCATCTGATTTGTTTGGGATTCCATAGACCTCACTGACCAATTCCTGAGTAATAGTTATCTCAGCATTGTCAATGGTGGCATTTATTGAGTTGTCTTCCTTGTTTCTCCTTCCCACAAGGTAAATCTCCCTTCATAATTCTTCATAAATTGGTGGTCTGGCTCCCATGAAATCAAGCAGTTCATTGACCTCAAGTAATTCTTTGATGAGTGCCCCAACTTCAGACTCATAAAAGCTAGGTTTAATGAAGTAGCTATGAGCGTCTGGGTAATTTGCTTTTGATTCTGCCATGGATGGTTGAATGAATTAGGGTTGAAGAAATTTGATGGTGGATTAGTGAGGGAAAGAGACGGATTACAAACAGAGAGTTAATGAAACAGGAGTTTTGGTTTTGAAAAAGAGAGAGAGAAAAATAATGAGTGGAGAGTGGGTTTTAATGAGCATTGGGGATTTCAAAGTTTAGTAACTGTTCATATGAACAGTTATTTTTGCCCTTCCCCACGTTGAGGCCATTAAATCCCACAAAACATGGGAAGAACATTCCCTTTTTCAAGAATATTGCAGAGAACGAGAAGGCTAAGGAAGTGATATTTGTGAGCAATTAACACGATCAAATCACCGAAAAAAAATTGCTTTAACCTAGCTGTCAGAGAATATAAAAATTTTGACAGTTAAGTCTAAGTTGAATGATGATGGCTGTCTGAGATAGCTATGGATCAATTTGCCTATAAAACAATGACAATTTTTGATGAAACTCATTCAGTTTGTTTTATAAACACAGATGGGTAGATTTTCTTCAAAGTTCAATCCCAAAAAAATGGCTCACACAGCTAAACAACTGGTTTTTGGGAAAAGTCATGAGGATGATTTGGAGGGAGATGAAAGGGAGAGAGAAAGAGTGTCTTTCAATGTGATTGAAAGTTCAAGGGTGGTGAGTGACAAAGGTAAAAATAAGAGGGAGAGAGTAGAGCAGGATTATGGTATCAAAGAGATAGCTGTCAGAGAGAAGGTTGATAGTAGAGATGGAGAAGGGATAAGGCTTTTTGGGAAAAATATTAGGGTTGATCAGGGTGAGTCTAGCAAGGGAAAAGGTAAGGCAGAGAGGGTTTATACACTAGGAGAATTGGTTGGGCAGGATAGGGCCTGCATGTGCCTATTGAGAGGGGCTTAGCTATCAAGCAAAAGGTTGAGCCTGAGAGACAGTACACAGCTGTGAGCAGGGATTCACTTTCTCCTGGGGTTAGTTTGTTGGAGGGTAGAGGTGATAACTTTGTTGGAGTACATGTATCTCCTTCCTCAACTATATCCCATCTTTTCAACCAGTTTATAGGTTGTTTTAGCCCTGTCAGAGTTCCAGTTGTGGAGAGAGATGAGTCTAGAGTTGAAAATGGTTTTTATTCTGGAGATTTCAGCTTTGTGACACCACTGGAAGGTTTGCTTCAACCTTATGATGCTGTAGAAGAATGGTGGCCAAGAAGAGCTAGTCCTTCTCTTCGCATTCGCCACTTCAATTGATCCCTTTCTTGAGAGGCATCCAAGATGGTTGCAAAGGTATCATCGACCTTGCAGCTACTCAGAGGCCGATGTGAAGGAATGAGTGCAGATGGTGGATCTCGAGAGACAAAGTGACATTTCCTAGGAATGTCTCGATGCGAGGTGTGAAGATTTGAAGAGGAGTTGGATCTGGATGTTTGTTTGTGTTTAAGGGAGTTTTTGTGTGTGGATGCAGGTGTGAGAGAGAGATTTTGTGGGTTGTTTTATGTATGTTTTTTTTGTTTTTCCTTGTCTTTTGCATAGATAGCTGTCAGTAGATGGCTATCAGGAATATTTTGAGGGGATAGCTGTCAGGCTTCACTTGTGACAGCATTGCTCTATCTGTATGCCCCCTTTTATTAATGAAAAAAACTTTTTATTTTGGCAAGTTTATCATTCCAAGCATAGCTCTTAAAAGCTCAAATCTTTTTTTCATCCATTGCTTTTGTAAGAATATCAGCAACATTGTCCTCTGTTCCAACTTTATTAAGACATATATGACCTTTTTCAACATGGTCTCTAATAAAGTGGTGTCTGACTTCAATGTGTTTAGTTTTTGAATGCCGAACAGATTCTCGCCATTGCAATGGTGCTTGAGTTGTCACACAGAATAGGAACATTGTCTACAACAATTCCAAAGTTTTGAAGTTGACTTCTGAGATATAAAATTTGAGAACAACAATGTCCTGCAGCCACATATTCAGCTTCTGCTGTAGAAGTAGCAACTGAGGTTTGTTTCTTGCTGGACCAAGAAATTATTCTTGAACCCAGAAACTGACAGCTACCACTTGTGGATTTTCTATCCAAATTGCATCCAGCATAGTCGAATCAGAATCCAATTAGGAATAAAGGAGCTTCACATGGATACCATAATCCATAACTGAGTTCCCTTTAGATACCTAAGAATCCTTTTGACAGCTGCCATATGTGATTCTTTTGGATTTGCTTGAAATCTTGCACAAAGGCACACACTGAACATGATATCTGGCCTAGATGCAGTTACATATAGTAGGGATCCAATGTAACTTCTATAGAGTGTTTGATTAACACTTGGGCCATCAATGTCAGCATGAAGTTTGGTGGAGGTTGAGAGAGGAGTTTTTGCAGGAGAGGCATTTTGCATGTCAAATTTCTTGATCATGTCTCTTGTATATTTAGCCTGATTTATGAATGTGCCTGCACTGGACTGTTTCACCTGAAGTCCCAAGAAGAATGTGAGCTCACCAATCATGCTCATTTCAAATTGTTCTTGCATGGTTTTTCCAAATTCTAGGCAAGAGTGACTCATTTGAAGATCCAAAAATTATGTCATCAACATAGACTTGAATGAGCAAGGTATCTTCACCATATTTCTTGATAAACAGGTATTATCAATATGGCCTTTGATAAATCCTTTGCCAAGTAAGAATTTTGACAGGGTTTCATACCATGCCCTTGGTGCTTGCTTGAGTCCATATAGAGCTTTATCAAGCTTAAATACATGGTCAGGGAACTTAGGGTGCTCAAAGCCAGGGGGTTGTGAGACATAGACCTTTTCTTTTAATATTCCATTAAGAAAAGCACTTTTGACATCCATTTGATAGACTTTCATCTTTTTGGATGATGCAAAAGCAAGGAATAGTCTGATAGCTTCCAGTCTGGCAACAGGGGCAAATGTTTCATCATAATCAATGCCTTCTTCTTGCCTGTACCCTTGAGCTACCAATCTGGCTTTGTTTCTGATGACAGTCCCTTCCTCATTCATTTTATTTCTGAAAACCCACCTTGTTCCAATAACAGTTTGATTTCTTGGTTTAGGAACAAGTTGCCATACTTTGTTCCTTTCAAACTGTTCTAATTCTTCTTCCATAGCTTCTATCCAACAAGATCTTCAAGTGCTTCATTTATTTTCTTTGGTTCCAATTGGGATATGAATGCACTCATGATAAAAGGAATGTTGTCCGAACCGGTGTTTTGTCAATTTGAAGGCTGATGAACAAATCTTTATTGGGTGGAATGATGTGAGTAATGGTGGATTTAGCATTGGTTTTGGGAGGAGAAAGAGGCTTATTGGATGGGGATGGAAGGTGGCTAGTAGATGGATTACTTGAAGAATTTGGATGCCGGTCCAAGGGTCAAGTCGCCTAAGGAAGAATTTTGAGAGATGTCACCAAGGGATGACCATTTAATTGAGTATTTTCTTCCTCATCAATTGGATTGGTTGTGGGAATGTTTGCTATTGACTTGGTTGGCTGGATTGGTTGATGATGAGAATGAAATGGTTCATGGTCACGTCGAGAGATGATGACTGCCCGGCACATGATAGCCGTCGATGAATTTCTTGGTACCATGTATGGAAGATTTGATGAATCTTGTTCATGATGGAGTACAGCTTGAATCAAGAATAGGAGATGCTTCAGGGAGATTATCCGGGTTTCCTAAAACTTCATCAAAATCACACAATTCACCACACTTTGATCATTGTTTTCATCAAAGTCAACATGAATTGATTCTTCCACTACAAGTCTTCTTTGTTGTAAACTCTATAAGCTTTGCTTGTATTAGAATACCCAAGAAAGATTCCTTCATCACTTTTGGAGTCAAATTTGTCCAAATTGTTCTTGCCATTATTGTGAATGAAGCATCTACTTCCAAAACCGTGAAAGTAGGAAATGGTAGGAACTTTATCATTCCATAATTCATATGGAGTCTTCTTATGAAATTTGTTGATTAGTGTCTTGTTTTGAACATACACAAAGAAGTAGTGACAGCTTCACCCCAAAAATACTTTGGGAGATTGTGTTCGACAAAGATTGTTCTTGCCGCCTCACAAATTGTCCTCGTTTTTCCTTTCAAAGAACACCATTTTGTTGGGGTGTTCTTGGGGCTGAAAAATTATGATCAATACCTTTTTGCCACAATATTCTTCTACTCCTATGTTCTCAAATTCCTTTCCATGATCAGATCTGATCTTGATGATGGATGTCCCTTTTGATTTTGAATTTTATTGAATCAGCTTTTGTTAGACAAAGCCTAAGGGTGTCACTTTTGGATTCAAGAAGAATGATCCAAGTGAATCTTGTGTAGTCATCAACCACAACTAGGGAGTATCTTTTTCCTCCTAAAGATCTAGTTCTTATGGGTCCAAAAAGATCCATATGAAGTAGTTCAATAGGTCTTGAGGGGTCCAATCTGGTCTTGGGCTTGAATGAAGATCTCTTTTGCTTCCCACATTGGCATGCTTTGCAAAGTTTGTCCTTCTTGAATGGGATCTTTGGAAGGCCTCCGACTAGATTTGAAATTGCAAGCTTGGAGATGGTTTTATGGTTAAGGTGAGCCAATCTTTTGTGCCATAGCCATGACATATCAGATTGACTAAAAGACATAAGGCAATGAGCATTTGAGGATTCCACAATCTCTAGGTTTAAGCAGTAGAGATTTCCTTTTCTTGATCCAAATTTAATGACTTTATTGCTTTTGTCTTTAACAAGACATTGATCCTTAGTGCAAACAACATGATATCCCTTATCACAGCATTTGACTTATGCTAATCAAATTGTGTTTGAGACCCTCTACATAAGACACATTTGTAAAAATGATATCTTTAGTAATAAGATTTCCCGATCCTTTGACCTTAGCTTGGGAATTGTCACCAAAGGTTACATTTGGACCATTTTTAGGGATATATTGTTACAAACTAGCCTTTATTGAAGGTCATATGTCTACTACAACCACTATCTAAATACCGTAGTCCTTTCCTAGGTACCCGCAAAACAAAAAGTAAAATTTATGGTACCCTTTTTATTCTTTTGGGTCCAAAGGATTAGTTTTTCTTTGGTACCCTAGCTTTGTTCATTGATCTTTTTCTGAAGAACTAGTTTAGGGTATTGTAATATGACATGATTTGCATCATGTAAGGTGTAAGGACAGTGGATTGGGAAGGATTGAAGAAGTGGTTTGGGTTGTTATATTGGGGTTGAAACTGAAAGGTATTTGGATAGGATGATCTGGGGGAGTCATCTTGATTTGCATGACTTCTTCCATTCGAGTATTGCCATTGAGGTTTTTGTTGTTTGGTGTATCTATGTTTGTTATAGAATCTTTGTTGCCTTGGGATTCTTTTTTGTTTGGAAGATTTTGGTCTGTCACGCTCGCCGTTCGTCATGTGGCTGGGCCCTCACGTCTAGCACATTTTTGCACTAATTTCTTCCCCGTATATTGGCCCCTTTTTGAACCCAAATATACTTGCTTCCTTGAATTTTACTTGGTCCTTCCTTTGAATGACTAGGACCAAACAAGATTTCCTTTGATTTTCCCTCGGTTTGAACAGGATAGGTTTGAGCTTGATAGCTGCCAGAGCTTAGGCTTTCTAGAACCATTTTTTCAATGGCCCTTTCACCAGTGGGAGGAGTGTATATCTTTAGTGTAGGATTGTCGCATCAATCCCTCGTTTTGTCACTTGGATGTGTTTGGTTGTAGGTGAAAAGTGGATAATGCTTGGTTCGACTTGTTCCATGAATCTATTTTCTTTTAAGAGCATCATTCTCTTTTTCAAGATTTATGAGTCTTTGACGCTTTCTTGAGTAATCGGATGTCTCAAATTTCTGCCGATCCATGTTTTGTTTTTCAAGCATGAAGCATTGTTCTCTTAGCTCCTCGACATGTGCTTTCTCAAGCTCAATTGGTTTTTGTGAGGGTGTCTATGGTCGAGGATCGTGAAAGGTTCTCATTGACCAGCAATAAGCTAAAGCTAGTTTTTTTGTTTCTTGGTTTGAATTAAAAGAGTGCAAACTAATTGTTTGAAACCATCAATATTTAAAGAATTAAAATCATGTACCTCTTTTAGTTCTTCTCGCAGTCGCAAGTGCTTCCATTTCTTCCTCATTGTCCGACTCTTCCTCATCTTCACTATAAAGACATAGTTGACAATGGCCTCCTCTCCTTCATTTGTCGAGAGTCATCACCGGACTCAAAGTTAAATCTTCCTCACCGGACTCATAATCTTCATCACTCATAATCTTCAAGCTTTCCAAAATACCTGTTCAACCACACATTGTGCTCCATTCGCATCCTTCTCCGATAGGTAATGCTACCTTTTCATATTCTTGTGGAAGATTGGAATATATCTTGGAGGCGTAGATCTTGGCTGCTCAAAGGTTTTTCCATGGTCGCTAATAGATCTAACAAGGTTTTCAAACCTTCGTTGAGCAATACTCACTTTTTCTCCAGGATAGAACTTGAAGTTGTCTAATTGCCTAAGCAAGTTATACAAATTTTACGTCCCGACACCGGTGTGTTTAGTGAACTTAGTTTGAATGAGATCCCATGCCGATCTCGGCATTTGGTTGCTTAGCAATTTCTTGTGCTAAGCAGCGAGTCATTTACACTCTTTTGAAGAATGTTTTTGACTTTTAAATTTGCACTAATTAATTGCTTTTCATCTCAGACCATGCTTCGGGGATTTCGTCGTACTAGCTCCTCCATTGATATCTATTTGAGTTGGGTAGGACACTTCATTATTTAGAACATACCAGCCCATATACCGTTTGCATCAAGGTATGTTTTTATTTTTGATGCATAGATCTCAAAAGATCCACAAATACAATGTGTGGGATGTCTTTCTCATTATTTCTCCTTGGTTGAGGCATGGTGAGTTTGAAGAGGATCCTTCACAAGTTGTTAGAGTTTTGAATGTGAAGACAAGCTCGATACCAATTGAAAGGCCCTTGTTTGATATGCAAATGATCGTACATCTATGGTTTGTCTTAGTCACGATATTTATTGAGTTGTGCAAATGGAATAAGTAAGGCTTGGAAATAATGATAGGACAATGAACACAATGAAATAATACAAGTGTGTGAATGTGTTTGAAGAAAAGGTAATAACACAACAAGATTTAAAGTGGTTCGTAGTTCACTCCTCCTACATCCACCCCCACCGTCAACTCGACAAGTGAGATCAATTTATTATAATCTTAATCAACAAAAATTACAAAGATTGATTAGGCAAGTTCCTTGAACTTCCTCTTCCTAATTAGTACAACAACTAGGGATACACTTAAAAGTACAAATTTTAAAGTGTTTTTACAACTTGAAGTACAAGTCTCAAGATTTACAAAAAACAAATACACTCAAAGTACAGTCTTGAGTGTTTACAAAATACTTATACACCTAAAGTACATTTTAGGTGTTTACAATCATACACTTAAAGCAGCTGCAGTACTCTTAAGTGCTTTTTTCAACTTGAAGTACGGGCCTCAAGATTTGATGTTGTGAATTAACACACTAAGGTTTGTTGTTGAAGAAACAGGGGTTGAAGAGTGAAGGTTTGGGTTTGGAAAAGTTGTTTGAAGGGTAGGGATTGGTGTGTAAGGATTGGATTACTGGGAGGTGTGTAAAGGTGTAAGTGGAAAGGTTTTGGATTGTGATAAAGAGAGTTTTTCAAGGGTGTGTTGTGTGAGGTCGAACTCTTCTATTTATAGCCTTCAATGTAGCCGTTGGAATATGACTGCTGTGTGCTTTTCATTAATGAGTCTTTGACTCGGTCTTTGCCCCACTTGTCCACTTAAGTGTCTTCATGAGCCAAGGTTTGAGCCGTAGGCTTCCAGAGGTCTTCAATGGTCTTCAAAGGTGAACTTGATAGCCGCGAAGATACGTGATCCATCTTGGTTGAGATTTTGGCATCAAAGTATGAGAAGACAGAGTAATGGCTGCTCCTGAAGGATGAAGCCCATAGCCGTCGATCATAACAAGGCTTCAGCTATCGAATTGATTTTTAATAAGTGGATTGAGATACACTTGATGATCTCTGATAGCTTAGTAGAAGGAATATGATTCATGTGAATTGATTGATTGTAACCAATGTATGAAAGCGTAATCATAACTCCGTCGAGACTCACAAACTATCAAGTAGTGATAGCTTAGACCATTGACCGATGTATTTCATCTTTTGATATAAAAACCCCGTTTCTATATATTCCTTTATCAAAACCAACTAGTACTATGACAATTGATCAAAAGTTAGGTGCCTAAGCACATATTAGAACAATTTAAATCTTCTTGGTAACAAAGATTGTAACGAATTCCTTTAATATTCCACAAACCTCGCGAATACTACACTTGACATTAATATTCAAAACATCTACTAGATGCCAAATTTCCGTTTCAACCATCCTAATCAATCTTTCCAAAAATAGTCGCACGCGTGATCGCCCTCCATGGCCTCGCTTATTTGCTTCAATTCTCGCAGACAGTAAATGTTCTCGTGTTTTGATCACTTCTACGCCGCCATTGTTGTTCTCTTCTAAAGGGGCAATTTCAATTTCAACTTGTTTCTCGCTTCAACTCTCTTTCTCTCGGGGGAGTCACCGAGTTTCGACTCTCTTAACACTCCCTCC